>AP025043.1:29266822-29291248 GCA_036186865.1 Eustoma russellianum | reverse complement strand
TTTATTGTTTGTTTTCTGTTGATGTTATTAGCTTTGTCCTGCAATATCACTGGTAAGGAAAGTTTGGACATTGTTCTAAAACTCCAACAGACACGTTCGAAGGGCTCTACTGCCTTGTGGTCCTCTCGTCGTCTGCAAGCTTTGTAAAGAAAGATTTGGGCAGTTTGATTGATATTAGTCAAAGTTTCAAACGAAAGTAGATCCAGATCTACTCTGTTGGTACCGTTCTTTTCCGGCTATCCAGTGATCCAGATCTGCTTTATTGGATCTTGGTGTGAAACAATTCAACCAGGTGATATAATTTCATTTTTGTTTTATTATCATTGAGGTACTTTTGATTGTTTGCATTTAGTTTCAAACTTTCTACATCTGTAACATACCTTGGATCTGTAGTTTTAGTTACAATAATTGATAGGATACGTCATGATTTTTCCGTGAGACCATGTCTAAGGAAGAGGGGTGTAGGTAAGGGGAAGAAAAATGAAGATAGTCTAAGGGTAGCCTCTTGGAATGTAGGAACATTAAGTGGTAAATTGTTTGAGGTTATAGAGGCGCTTAAGAGACGTAAGATAGATATAGCATGCCTCCAAGAAACTAGGTGGAAGGGGAATAAAAGTAAAGAGTGTAATGGGTATAAGTTGTTGTATTCAGGGTCAGATGGAACCAGGAATAGGGTAGGATTCCTAGTAAAGATAGAATTACATACGAACATGATTGATGTGATTAGATATAATGATAGAATTATGGTGTTGAAGTTAGTACTAAATAAGGAGGTAGTGGCAGTGATTTGCGCCTATGCACCCCAAGTGAGACTAGGAGAACAAGAGAAGAAAATGTTTTGGGATTGCTTAGATGGAGTGTTAAAGGCAATACCTAGGGAGGAACGAATTTGTATCGGGGGTGATTTTAATGGGCATATTGGAAAAAATAGTGATGATTTTCAGGCGGTATATGGCGGGTTTGGTTATGGAGATAGAAACGAACAGGGTAGAGATCTGCTAGACCTAGCAGTTGCCCATGACCTAGGCATTATAAACTCGTTTTTTAAGAAAAAAGAATCACATTTGATCACGTTTAAAAGCGGAGGACGTCACATGCAGATCGACTATTTTCTGATGAGACATGAAGACCGACGTTTGTGGAGAGACTGCAAGGCTATACCAGGAGAGACAGCGGTGATGCAACACCGTTTATTAGTGGTAGTTATATCATTGAGCCAAAAGCTGAGTAAGGGGGTGAGAAAATTCCCACCCAGTATTCGATGGGGAAGTTTGAAGGACGAAAAAATTAATATATTCAAAGACAAGGTCATCTCTGCGAAACTAGATCGTCTAGGTGATGACACAAATCAGATGTGGGAAGCTATATCGACTAATATTACTCAAGCGGCGAGAGAACGCTCGGGGTAACAATAGGGAAGAAGTCCGTACATAAAGAGGCGTGGTGGTGGAACGAGGATGTGCAACAAAAAATAAAAGACAAACAAAAGATTTTTAGAGAGCTGTTAAGATGCACCAATGGGGAAGAAAAAGTGCGATTGAAGGATAATTACAAAATCGCCAGGAGGGAGGCGAAGAAGGCAGTGACAGAGGCGAAGACTGCAGCTTATAAAAGGATGTATGAGAGACTAGAAACAAAAGAAGGAGAACATGATATGTTCAAGATTGCCAAAGCTAGGGATCGAAAGAGGCAGGACCTAGTAGGCGGGAAGTTCATAAAAGGAGAAGATGGACATGTGTTAGTCAAAGCACAAGACATCAAGTTGAAATGGCAAACATACTTTCACAATCTTTTCAACGGCAGTTGTGCCGACTACGAAGAACGAGAAAGCACCACTAACCAACAACGACAACATAATAACTTTGATTGTCAGAACATCACACAAGGAGAGGTGATGAGAGCACTGAAGAAGATGGGAAGAGCTAAAGCGGTCGGCCTAGATAACATACCCATTGAGGCGTGGAAGCATTTAGGAGAGGAAGGGGTCCAATGGCTAACTACTCTGTTCAATCGTATTTACAAAACATGGAAGATGCCAGATGAGTGGAGAAAGAGTGTCGTGGTCCCCTTATATAAGAACAAAGGAGACGCACAATGTTGTGGGAACTATAGAGGGATTAAGTTGCTAAGCCATACCATGAAGTTATGGGAGAGAATAATCGACACTCGGATTAGGAGAGAAACTCAGGTTACGGTGAACCAATTTGGTTTTATGCCAGGAAGGTCAACTACGGAAGCAATATACATTCTCAGGAGATTAATGGAGAAGTATAGGGAGAAGAAGCGCGGTTTACATATGGTTTTCATTGATCTTGAAAAAGCATATGATAGTGTGCCGCGTAGCCTGATATGGGATAGTCTGGAGGCAAGAGGGATCCCTATCAAGTATATAGACATAATTAGAGATATGTATGCTAAGACAAAAACAACCATTCATACGGCTGTGGGGAATACAGATTTCTTTCCGGTGGAGGTCGGTCTCCATCAAGGGTCTGCGTTGAGTCCATTTCTTTTTGCCGTTGTCCTTGACGAGTTTTCAAAGCCGATACAGGAGGCAGTTCCGTGGTGTATGCTTTTTGCTGACGATATTGCATTAGTCGCAGAAAGTAGACATACCCTGAGTATGAGAGTAGAGCAGTGGAGAGATGTTTTAGAGAGAAAAGGCTTAAAGATTAGCCGTTCTAAGACCGAGTATCTGCACTGCGACTTCAGCGGCGTAGCAGACAGTGAGGATAGCCAGCTCACCATCGATGGCCAAGTGGTACCACAAGTAAGTAAGTTCAAGTACCTAGGATCATTTGTGCAGCAGAATGGCGACATAGATAATGATGTAGCACATCGAGTTCAAGCAGGCTGGTGTAGATGGAGGGCGGCCTCAGGGGTGCTGTGTGATAAACATTTCCCAACTAAATTAAAGGGAAAATTTTATAGGGTGGCAGTGCGACCGGCAATGCTATATGGGACAGACTGCTGGGCCATCAAGAAGTCACAACTACAGAAGATGGAAGTGGTAGAGATGAAAATGTTAAGATGGATGTGTGGGCATACAAGGCTAGACCGGATCAGAAACGAGGTGTTTCGAGAAAGGTTAGACATGGCTAGTATAGCCGATAAGATAAGGGAGGGAAGATTGAGATGGTTTGGGCATGTCAAACGGAGACAGACAACTGCGTCGGTCAGGGCAATTGAAAGCCTAATTGTAGAGGGAAACATGAGTAAAGGCAGACCCAAGCTGACTTGGGATGAGCAGATAAGACACGACTTACTAGATTTGCACCTCTCTGAGGACATGGTCCAGGATAGGAGTTCATGGAGACATAAGATTAAGGTTAACGAGGTATAAGTCATATATAGGGACACCTTAGAGTATATGTAGGGACATAGATAGGCGTAGACACTATCTACGCTTTAGGTTAACTTCCCACCTGGTGACGTATGTTTTACCGGTGTTTTACATTACATGTACATATATACGTGATGTGTATTTCAATACCGAAAGACCTTTATTTGTATTTCTTGAATTTACTCACTAACACACTAGCACAACATATCTCTATTATCAAGTCATTTATGCAGGTAGAGCTGGGGGTCTCACTGGAAGCAGACTCTCTATCCCTTAGGATAGATGTATTGTCTGCCTACCACTTACCCTCCCCAGACCCTGACGATAGCTTTTGCTGTCGTTGGGATATACTAAGTACGGATGATGATGATGATGATGATGATAAGTACCTAGGACATAAACTTCCTACTTCCTTAACATACCATGTAGGAATCTCATAACTTACATCTTAACTTGCACATAATAATCTATAACACATAAGAATACTATTAACATGAAATAAAATCGTTAACATCATAACATTGTATTTGAACATGTATATATATGTATATTAGTATGTATAATACATACTTCCATACATGTGAATATTCTTTAAATATATACAGGTACAAATAAAACATATATTATCACATTTCATAAATAAATACATAGATCATAATAAGGTTACATATACGAAATAAAGTCATTTTAGCCAAACAGAACCTTAATGGCCGAATAAATAAGGTTTATGCATATTTATATTCATTTCGTCATATATAAATTATATAGTATCCGAACTTATTCGTTTTCATGTCTTAACACATATTTATACTTATATACCCGCATATGTAATATAAATAAATCATTTATTACAAAAGGCCATACGGCCGAAATTTTTGTAACATATATATTTATATACATTTATATAATCATTCTATAATATACTAAAAAAATTCAAACTTATTTATTGTCATCTTTTAACTTATGCATTATACATATATACATATATATATATATACAATATAATAATAATATCGTTTTATCAATTAAAGGCCTAATGGCCGAATCTATATTCATTTTATATACATATACAAATGCGTTTCATAACATAATATATAATATATCCAAACTTATTTATTTTCATACATTAACATATATATAACATATACATATGTATATACAAACCGTATTACCATCATTTTAAAATGAAAAGGCCCTATGGCCGAATATATATATGTGAATGTACATACATATATAAAGTCATTTCAGGACATAATATATTATATAAAAGTTTGCTCATTTCCATAGTTTTAACATACATATGTGTATATAGTTATTTAAAAATTCTTTTACTACTTAATATTATATAACCGAATTTATATATATGTATAAATATACATTCGTTATGTCCAAAAGCATTTAAATATACTTTTCATATAAATAGAGTCATTATGCCAAAAGTATATATATAGAACCGAAATGTTCATAAGTTATTTATATATATTTGCTCAATAATACACATATATGTATATTTATATATATATCATGACATAAATCCTTTAAATATACTTTTCTAAAAAAAATGAAGTCATTAGGCCAAAAATATTTTAATTGGCCAAAAATTACATATATATATATATATATATATATATATATACCCATATATATTTATTATTCTCAATAATACATACATATTTATATATATATATATATATATATATATATATATATATATATATATATATATTTATATATATATCATATCATAAATCCTTTAAATGTACTTTTCTAAAAAAATGAAGTCATTAGGACAAAAATATTTTAATTGGCCGAAAATTACATATTTATATACTCCACATATATATATATATTATTCTCATTAATACATACATATATATATATATGTATATATCTCATGTCATAATCATTTAAGTATACTTTTCATAAAAATAAATTCATTAGGCTACGCTATATACATATGGCCGAAATATGTATATATATCCTACATATATATATTTTTCATAATTCTTACCCACATATATATAGCTATATATATATGTATATATACCTATGTATATATATATTTATATTTTCTCACAATTAAAATAAGTCAAAAACCTTAAAATACACATTATGGCCGAGAATACCAAGTGTATGTATATATATATGTAACCGTATGTATATATATGTAAATATACTCCCCAAAATCATTTTTATTGTTATATATATACTTAGATCCGTGTGTATACCCGTATGTATATGCATATACTATACACAAATCCACCTATTTTACATATTCTTGTTGTCAAATCTTTGAACATAACCATGGATGATCCATTTTGATATAAACATACACTTAGATCTTAAAAATTCCATGAAGTATCAAGGAAGATTACTTGCCTTCCTAAATCTTGAGTTGAACAAGATGTGCTAAAACTCCCTCTCTCCCACTTTAGGCTTGGCCAAAACTTGAAGAAAAGAAGGAAATGGAGTCAAGTTCATAAGTGGTTCTTAAAAGGAGACCAAAGGAAAAACATTCAAGAAAATCTTACATTTGAGCTTGATGATAACTTGGATGGTTTTAGAGCTTGATTCTTGTCTTGTTTTTGAAAGAAATCTCCTCCCCTAACACCCAAAGAGCCACGGTTTGAAGGGTTAAGAACAAAAAAGAAGATGGCTTCTTGGAGCTTAGATGATTAATGAGACATACATCCAAGTCTTACCTTAATGTTTGAAGAAAATCCTTAGACTTGAGTTTCTTGTTCTTGCATTTTAAGGCTTGAAGAAATCCTCTCTTCCTAGACAAAAAGCTCACGGTTTGGAAGGAGAGGAAAGAAAAGGGTTGTGTTTTAGTGAATTGTGGGAACACTATTCAAATGAGTAGATGGAATGATTCTTTTGGTTGAAGATGTTGTCATTTCCCTCTTTTGGTGTTGCTAGCGTAAATTGGAGATGGGAGGGAAAATAATAGTAATTTTGCCTTGGTTAGAAAATGATGGGATGTGATGTAAAGTTTTGGGGAAAAGGAATTCCAATGCATGTAAGAGATAGGGCACTTTTTGTTAGCTTGTGTAAGAGGGTTAAGCTTTTTGGAAGGCTTTTGTGTATTCCCAAGGAGGTAGGCCGGCTGGGCATGGAAGGGGTGTTATTTTATTTATATTTTTTTTCTTCAAACAGGTATAATTGTACTATGTAATTGTTACATTTGTTAATTACATTTTGTAATTTATTTGATCATATTAGTGGCCTCATAGAAATTGAATTTTATCTATCTCACTTAACATGATCGTATTCTAATTCCATTCATAATTTTCCTTCGTTCACTTTATCAACTAGCTCAGGGTGCGGGTCGTAACATTCCTCCCCCCTTATAAAAAGTTTCGTCCTCGAAACTTTAGGAATTGTATCGATTTTACCCCTTAGGATTTAAACACCTAATTCCCATCGTCATTCCTTAATCACCTAGGATTCAACTTAGTATTCGACGACTTATGATGAAATTTTTCCTTGATTTACTATTACCGTATACCTCCTATTAATCCACTTAGGTATTCTACAACCTCATATTCTTACGCGTTATACTACTTTTAATACCTACCAATTTCAATCACTAATCATGTTACATCATATCGACTTCAATCTAGTTATTCTTCCTTAGGTTCATTTTACGCACCATAATTCTAATCACATGACCCGTCATCCTTTAGAAATCCTAATTTAACTCTGGATATGTCACGACTCAGCATCTCCTTATCTCTATTTATATAATCGTATTCTTATTGCTATAAATTTACCTCCCTAATGTGAATAACATCCTTGACCTACTCCAAAATTATAAATTCATCATCTTAACAATATATGCACAATTTGTGAAATGTATTATCAAATTCTAATTGTCATAATTCTTATAAGTTACTGCTTACAGTTGTACTACATCTCATATCCTCATCAGCCTACGTGATTCTATCAGTATTTCCAATATTATCCTAAATAGAGCTGGCCCCAAAATTGGGGAACGTACAATTTATGACTACTATGTTACTAACAGGAAAACAAAATTGAGCTATTCCAGTGACTTGACCTGTGTACATGTCAGAAAGCTTCACAACCTACTTATACTCTCTAGCTTCTCGTATCTGCCTAATACCGTTTTATTTCTCTTATACTAAGGCTGCAGCGCTTAGTCTAAGATCATATACTTAGACTCTACAATATTTGCTTAAGTTCTACAATCGTAATCTAGGTTCTACGATCTTAACCTAATACAGTTTATTATTATATTATTTATTTTTTTATACTAAGGTTGTCAATTTCTTTTAAGATCATTTCTTATATCTATGATCATTTCTTAAATTCTAAGATCACTTCTTATTTCTAAATCATAAATAGTATATAACCGTCACTTATGACTAAATCAATACTTTCATTTATATTGTCGTCTGATGCTTAGATCAACTCTTAATCAAAATCATCACTTATATCTAAGATTACGACCTAAGTTCAGGATCATTGCTTAATTTAATATCCTTCAACTTAAATTTATATTGGAATCATAGCTTAATAATTTCAGCCTCTAATCCTAATCCGATTAAACCTTATATTATGTCAACTACTACTTATTCATGCTTACGGTATTCAACTTACTTCACCCTTGTCTAAGATTGTTTCTTAAATCTATGATCATCTCTTAAATTCTTAGATCACTACTTAAATTCATGTCGTTGTTTACTTATGAGTCCGCAGTGGATCTGGAGCCTTTGCTCTGATACCACCTGTAGCGCCCCGCCCGAAACCAGGGTTTCAGCCCAGTGCACCCGCCGTACTCTACTCCATAAAGTACAAGGCGTCAATACCATACATGTACATGTTGACATGAATAATGAATCGACCAGCGGAAGCATCATAACATAAACAAATCATAATCGACATGCATTATACTAAATCATAATCTGTACAAGTCAACATATTCAGTATACTGTAATCTTCTGAGCTACATCATCATTCGAGGCCTAACGCCTTCAAAGAATATCTCAGTATGCTCTTCGTTATCAATGGTCTATCTACAATGTCTTCAACAAGTCTGTATAGTGACACCTGTTATCTGGAAAGTGATAAATGAGGCAAGTATGAGCGACCGACTTTTAATCGCTCAGCAAATAGTCTTACTGGATACGACATGTGGATCATACATGGGGAGACGGGGTGACAAAACATAATACCACATATGTCAAATAGATAATCACGTCTCCATTTTTAACAAGTAAAATACATTGGTATAAATGTAAACTGGAAGTAGGTAGACAAGGAACAATGTTTGTCTTTTCGTATATAATCAGTATTAAGCATCACCACCACAGTTCATACATCATCAACAGATAATCACAGACAAGTAATACTGCACATACAAGAGAAGAAAGATCTCCAGATCTAGCTAAAATCCATAAACTCTAGCCTCACGATTTCCTTAACTTAAGAGTTACCTTCTTAACCCTATTCATCATACCTTAACTCTACTACATCATTGAAGGAGTCCTGACAGGCATAAATGTGTAATGCATCATGATCATAAGGTAAAACATAGCTGCCTTTTTAAAACCATGCAATAACATGTCAAAACTTCCATGGTCATACTTTTCATGCATACGTGATGGCCATTGAAATGTAAGAACAATATCTAGCGACGTCCGAAAAGAATCTCCGTAAAGGTACGTAAACGATGATCCGTGCATCATCCGAGTAGGTAGCTTTACGTTGACTCGTAGGTCAAGAACCCAAGCTCTTCACAAGGTGTTCAAGGCACATACTAAATGAGTTCGACAGCCAAGCTCTTCACAAGGTACAACCCGACTCATCATACATAGAAGGGTTCGACAGCCAAGCTCTTCACAAGGTACAACCCGATACCCAACATGTAATGTAAGGTTCAAGAGCCATGTTCTTCACAAGGTATTCACAAGAACCTTACATTTGTCGCATTAAGAAACTTCCGTCTCGTAGATACTATTCACTACATTTCCATACTCTTCATACATGTCATAAATCATGTCGTAAACATTGTCTTGAAACATACTTTTCATTCATATGCATATGAACTTTGAAAACATGTAACGTAAAATATAACTTTTCAAAGTTTGATTCCATGCAATGTGAGACTCGGTCGTATATGGGTATCTTGGTCATTCTACTAGTAACATCACTTACTTAGACACAGTCTACTTGTCATACTTAAGAATTACACATCAATACAATCTACTCATCATGACTTAAAGAAATACCATAACCATGCTTCCATAATATCCACTCTCCACACAGACTTCATAATTCGTAACTTAAGTACCTAGGACATAAACTTCCTACTTCCTTAACATACCATGTATGAATCTCATAACTTACATCTTAACTTGCACATAATAATCTATAACACATAAGAATACTATTAACATGAAATAAAATCGTTAACATCATAACATCGTATTTGAACATGTATATATATGTATATTAGTATGTATAATACATACTTCCATACATGTGAATATTCTTTAAATGTATACAGGTAAAAATAAAACATATATTATCACATTTCATAAATAAATACATAGATCATAATAAGGTTACATATACAAAATAAAGTCATTTTAGCCAAAAAGAACCTTAATGGCCGATTAAATAAGGTTTATGCATATTTATATTCATTTCGTGATATATAAATTATATAGTATCCAAACTTATTCGTTTTCATGTCTTAACACATATTTATACTTATATACCCGCATATGTAATATAAATAAATCATTTATTACAAAAGGCCATATGGCCGAAATTTTTGTAACATATATATTTATATACATTTGTATAATCATTCTATAATATACTAAAAAAAATTCAAACTTGTTTATTGTCATCTTTTAACTTATGCATTATACATATATACATATATATATACAATATAATAATAATATCGTTTTATCAATTAAACGCCTAATGGCCGAATCTATATTCATTTTATATACATATACAAATGCGTTTCATAACATAATATATAATATATCCAAACTTATTTATTTTCATACATTAACATATATATAACATATACATATGTGTATACAAACCGTATTACCATCATTTTAAAATGAAAAGGCCCTATGGCCGAATATATATATGTGAATGTACATACATATATAAAGTCATTTCAAGACATAATATATTATATAAAAGTTTGCTCATTTCCATAGTTTTAACATACATATGTGTATATAGTTATTTAAAAATTCTTTTACTACTTAATATTATATAACCGAATTTATATATATGTATAAATATATATTCGTTATGTCCAAAATCATTTAAATATACTTTTCATATAAATAGAGTCATTATGCTAAAAGTATATATATAGAACCGAAATGTTCATAAGTTATTTATATATATTTTCTCAATAATACACATATATGTATATTATATATATATATCATGACATAAATCCGTTAAATATACTTTTCTAAAAAAAATGAAGTCATTAGGCAAAAAATATTTTAATTGTACATATATATATATACCCATATATATTTATTATTCTCAATAATACATACATACATATATATATATATATATATATATATATATATTTATATATATATCATGTCATAAATCCTTTAAATATACTTATAATTCAAGGATAATAATGCTCCAGCGATTCCCTGGCGAAAGCGAACTCCGGCGGCGCTAGCTGCCGCCGCCGTTGCCGGCCCATTCTCCTTCTACTTGCTCTAACCCGATTATACATTATTCACCCTCATCATCTCCGATTGCTCCATTTGCATCTAAAGTTTGAATTTTTGCAGTCCATCTCTGTTTACATCGCTCTCATCATGACAACCGCACCGACGTTTGCTGTGGTTGTCGCCGGCGCCGGCACTTCAAGCACTATCGACATTACGCCGAAAACGGTCTCTCCCGGTATAAAGGAATCCCCATGATCTCGTTTCTTGACGCTGAAATTGATGCACTGGCTGAGCCCTACAGGTATTCTTTGGTTGGCACTTTCTGGTATGGCAGGCCACCTCTAAAAATTATACGTGAGGTTTTTGAGAAAATTGGATTCCATCAGGATTTGCGTATCACATTGATTGATCAATCTCATATTCTTTTGAATTTCCGTAATGAAGCGGATTATTTGCGATGCTTTTATCGTCATTCTTGGCATATCTCTGGATGTCATATGAGGATTACAAAGTGGAAAGTGGATTTCGATCCAAGCATTGACGTTCCTATTGTCCCAGTCTGGGTTGCACTGCCGTCATTACCGATTCATCTGCACCACCGTGCTGCCCTATTCGAAGTTGTTCGACCAATTGGGACCCCATTGAAACTGGATGTTGCGACTGCTGATGGCCTGCGGCCATCAGTGGCTCGTGTCTGTGTTGAAGTTGACGTATCGCAGGATTTGCCTCAGAAAATATATTTGCTGGCAAAGGGTAGGATGATCTTACAGTCGATAGTCTATGATGATCTACCTTTATTCTGCAATTCCTGCCGCAGATTGGGTCATGTAGCGGCTGCATGTCCGCCTAAGGACAACGGAAATGCTCCCCCACCGCCTCCTCCACCCCAGCCGTCTCGTCCAGCATGGCAACGTTGGACCCCGATCAAAAAGAAAATGACGGAACCCTCCTCCGTCACAACCTGATGTAATTGCTGAAAATTCTACCCATGACGACCAACAAGATATGGCAGCACAACCTTCGTCTGATACAATACCTGCCCCGGTGGTCGAAAAGTTCTGTGATGCTGCAGACCATCATATTCCATCCGACATAAACCCCGTTGAAACGGGACATTCATCAGATACAGATTTTCCGCTTGAGGATCATGTTGATGATATTCATAATGTCCCGGCGGATGTGGCCCGACGAATGCAGCTTATACCCCCATCGCCGGATGAAGAAATATTGATATCGCGCTTAGATGAGCAGGCTGCTGAGACTGAATTCATCCCGGTTGTCCCACGTCGTAAGCGCAGAACACGCAAGGATTTGCCTCCTCTTCCGGCATCCACAATCTTGACACGCAGTGCATCACACATCATACAGGAAAGTACCTCCTCTCTTACTCAATGAATGCATTAGTATGGAACGTCCGAGGCATGCGTGCCGCGTTACCTAGGTTAAAACAAATGATTCATGAACACCGTTTACATTTACTTGCTTTAATTGAACCCAAGCATGCACCTTCACAAATAGATGGGTTTGCCTTACGGCTTGGTTTTTCACATTATTATGCTTCACAATCGGAACGTATTTGGTTTTTTCTGGCGTGACACTGAATTTCGTTTGGTTACTACTCAGGATCAAGATCAAGTGGTACATTTTACTATGCAGTCATTCTCACTACAATGGACGTTCGTTTTATCTGTTGTATATGCGAGGCATACCTCTCTTCAGCGTCGTCCGCTCTGGCACTCATTATGTCAATTTGCTGAATCATCTCAATTGCCCTGGGTGGTTGGAGGTGATTTTAATACTTTTAGAACCATCGAGGATCATAGAGGACATTCCACACCATCACTCGCAGCATTACAAGACTTTAATGAGTGTATTGAAACATGTTCCTTAATGATGCCTCTGCATCACGGTTCTAGATTTACTTGGGCAGATGGCACGGGGCTTGGACGGATATGTCGTCGCTTGGACTGGGTTTTCATAAATTCAGCTTTCCAGGATGTGTTTCATGATATACAGTTATCGCATTTACCGAGGGTTACATCGGACCACATGCCTTTATTATTACTGTGTAGACACGGTGTCTCAACTAGCAGGCGTTCCTTTCGGTTTTTGGAAGCATGGCTCCATCACTACTCCGACTTTCATTCTTATATGAAGCAGGCATGGTTGTCATATCCTACTACTGGTGGCATGCATGGCTTCTATAAAAAACTGTTTGCATTCAAAAGAGATATCCAGCGGTGGAATAAGGACATCTTTGGAAATATTTTCAACAATCTGAAGCATGCAGAGGCTCAGCTTAATCATGCCGAGGCAGCCTGGGATGCACATCCGATAGCAGAGACAAGGGAGGAGTATCATAGATCCAAGGCAGAATATTTGCAAGCCTCGAATTATGAATTACAATTTTGGAAACAAAAAGCCCGGATAAAATGGCTTAAAGAAGGCGATGCTAACACACAATACTTCATTCCATTGTCAAGGGGAAGAGAACAAATTTGCGCATTCAGAAAATTCGCAATGCCGCGGGGGATATTTGACGGACACAACGTAGATTATGGCTGCTGCCGTCTCTTCTATAGGGATTTATTTGCTTCAGAATCAACGCAAAATCACTCATCTATACTTTCTCACATTCCTCGACTGGTAACAGAATCGGAAAATGCCATGCTGACGCAGCTTCCTATGGAGACGGAAGTGAAGGAGGCAGTGTGGCATCTGGACCCTCAGAGCGCCGTAGGACCAGATGAGTTTCACGGTAGTTTCTATCGTTCATGTCGGTCTGTCATACATTCTGATGTTGTTAAAGCTGTGCAGGAATTTTTTCTTGGCGTCCCACAGCCGGCTGTCATGGCTAGTGCCTTAATTACTTTCATACCCAAGACTCAATCTCCTAAGACATTCAGTGATTTTCGGCCTATTTGTCTTACAAACTTTTTGAGTAAAGTTTGTACCCGTATAGTTGCCACACGTTTGGGGACGCTTCTCCCACAATTGATTTCTCCGGAACAGACAAGTTTCCTCCCGGGACATGATATTTCAACTCAAGTTTTATTGGCTCAGGAAATGGTACATATGTTGGATAGAGGTGGGTCTCAATTATGCCTGAAGTTAGATATGATGAAAGCCTTTGATCGGGTCAGTTGGGATTATTTAGAGCAGCTGTTGCGTCAGTTTGGATTTTCAAATTTTTTGATTCGGATTATCATTAATCATCTCCGTGCTACTACATTATCGGTATTAATAAATGGGCAGCCATCATCTACATTCCGTCCAGGCAGAGGTGTCAAACAGGGGGATCCTTTATCTCCCCTGCTATTTATTTTGACATCGGAGGGATTCAGCAGAGGTTTAAACTCTTTGGTTGCTGCGGGACATATACTGCCATTTCGTCTAGGCCGCATTCCTTTTGCCATAACACACTTGGCGTATGCAGATGACCTACTTATCTTTCTATAGGGAACACAGCGCAATTTAAGGCGCTTTTACACGTTCTTAACTGAGTATGAAACTGCTTCGGGTCAAAAGGTCACTTTCAGAAGAGCAGTCTAATCCCCTCGGCACACATTACCCCTCGTCGGTGCCGCTCATTCCAAGAAATATTGGGCATGCGGCTCTCTTCTCTCCCTTTTCGATATCTTGGTTCTTATCTCCACAGAGGGATTAGTCGTTCCCGATTTTTGTTCTACTCTCCTACATCATATAGATGAGCTATTACAAGGGTTGGCATTCACGTCTCCTTTCATCTGCAGGTCGTTTAGTTTTGTTACGGTCAGTACTTTCTGCACTCCCACTTCATATTCTTGCAGCAGGAGGCTTACCAAAGTCTGTCATTAAAATGATACATAGAAAGATGGCATCTTTTTATTGGGGAAAACGTCATTATTGGGTTGCGTGGTCGAAGATAACTTTGCCTATTGAGGAAGGCGGCTTAGGCCTTCGCGATCTTAATATGCTTCAACAAGCTTACCACTGCAGGATTTGGTGGTTATATCAAAAGCAAGATACATTATGGAGTCGGTATATGCAAGTCAAATACGGGCGGAGAGGGGATTATCGGCCAAGACTGCGGGATTCACCGGTTTGGAAAACTTATCTGTCGTATTCATGCCACTTGTATTTCGCAGACGACCGGCATCGGTTCTCATCTTACATGGAATCCATCATCCTTGGGCGAATTTACACTCAAATCGGCCTATGACATTTGTAGGACCTGCACACCTACATTACTTTCGGCTAAGTTTATTTGGTTTAAACAACATTCACCAGCCACAAAAATACAACTTTGGCGTATATTTCACTCGGCTCTACCATTTGAAGATTATATTGGCCGTTATTCTACCGCAACGTCCTATGCAATGCCCATTTTGTAGACAGCATTCAGCAACGATTGATCATGTATTCCTACATTGTCAACCAATTCGGCTACTGTGGACTTTCTTTGCGACAGAGTTGCATGGAATTTCCCCCACAACTCTGAATCTGCGCCAGTATCTTTTATCATGGTGGTACCGCTCCTCCTATTCTTCACTATTTGGGGTATTGAAAATTGTAGTTCCGGGTATCCTGGTGCAAAATATCTGGCGCAATTATGCTAATTTAGTGTATGGGGACACCGCATCTTTTTCTATATCGACACTTCGGGCCACAATCCATTTTGACATTAACATATGGCTTCACACATTACACGGATCAAAACTAGCAGCAGGGCCATCTCTCTCTCTTTCATGGATTCCATATGTTCGACCTCCCCGTATTAAGGTGGTAAGATGGCTAACTCCGCCAACAAGCAGATTTAAGCTTAATGTGGATGCAGCAGTGGGACGTCTCTATGCTGCAGGCAGCGTTATCATGCGGGATCATGCGGGCACGTGTGTTCGCGCGTTATCCTTCGATTGCCTCCATGCACACCTTTGATGGCAGAAATTCGAGACTACTCTATTTGGCTTACTCTATTTCCTTCCATTATATTGCACACTCATCAAAGAGACTGATTGTGCGCAAATGTCACTGCGCTTACGTCAACCGCAGACTGTCTATGGCAACTTTCATCTCCGGCTACTACAAACATTGGTTAATCTTTATCGGTTGGAAATCACACATATATATCGAGAGGCTAACATGGCGGCTCACTACCTGGCCCAATATGCAATGACATCACCGGCACAAGCTATTTGATAACGACAGTCTGCCTCCCATGGTACGCGCTTCAGTCAATTGGAATCTCACGTCAGCAAACATACGTACTCATTGATTTCTGGTCCTTCCATATGGATTGGCACACAACGTATCTTCTGCCTGTATTTTTTTAAGTACAGGCAGACTCGGTATGTTTACCTTCCTACTTTATCACATGGTATGTCATCTGACCAAATCTGACATAATGGTTGTTTTCTATGATGCAATGGCAAACATTGCGTTCTGGTTTGATGTTTCTATCATTGGGGGAGTCCTCCCTACAATCAAGTCTTCCGCAGGATTGGCATGCTGGCGATATCGCTGCCTGTACTCTGACGGGTACAGGCAGACTTGGTGCCATCTGCGGATTCGGATTTACTACTTTTGCATTGGATATGGATTGCACTTACTTTCCTGGACCTCTGACGCGATTCTACCGGCGAAGGGCCATTCATCAAGAGCACAGGTTCATACGGATATTTATTTGTTACAACCTATGTAATTTCCGATTTCTATATATTTTTTTACACTGTAAGCGTCTATCAACAGTCATTTATATAAATATGTACGCTTTTTTTCCTTCGTCAAGGTTTTATCCACAAGGGTGGTTTTACTTGGCAAGGTTTATTAATGCGGCATATCATATATAATATGGATGTTGATAATATACTGCTACTATCGTCATATTTTCTTTTGATGTAATAAGGTTTTCCTCCGCCATAAGTGAGGGTTTACGTTAATAAAATATCCTTTCCATAAAAAAAATCCTTTAAATATACTTTTCTAAAAAAATGAAGTCATTAGGCCAAAAATATTTTAATTGGCCGAAAATTACATATTTATATACTCCATATATATATATATATATTCTCATTAATACATACATATATATATATGTATATATCATGTCATAATCATTTAAGTATACTTTTCATAAAAATAAATTCATTAGGCTACACTATATACATATGGCCGAAATATGTATATATATCCTACATATATATTTTTCATAATTCTTACCCACATATATATAGCTATATATATACGTATATATATATATATATATTTTATCACAGCGCTCTGACGGCGGACGACCCACGGACGGCGTTCAGCGGCTTCAGCCGCCGCCGCCGTTTATTTCATCCGGCAATACTCCAATTTCGGTAATCCATTTCTCAGCATAAGCACTTCGCTGATCTTCATTCCTTTCGCTTCGGGCTCATCTGGAATCGACATGACCGAACCTCCATCTTTCGCTGCCGTGGTTTCTGGCGCCACCACTTCTCAGTCCATCAACATCTCACCCAAAACAGTATCTCGATATAAAGGTATTCCCTTAATATCCTTTCTAGATTCGGAGATTGATGAACTTGCTGCTCAATTCAAATATTCGCTAGTGGGAACTTTTTGGTATGGTAGACCTCCATTAAAGGTGATCAGGGAGGTTTTTGAAAAGATTGGTTTTCAACCGGATCTTCGTATTACTCTTATTGATCAGACACATATACTCCTCAATTTTCGAAATGAAGCAGATTACTTACGTTGCTTTTATCGGAGATCATGGCATATTTCTGGATGCCATATGCGCATCACCAAATGGACTGTCGATTTTGATCTGTCCACTGATGTGCCCATTGTGCCAGTATGGATCGCTTTGCCTGGCCTTCCCATACATCTTCATCGCAAAGAGGCCATGTTTGAAATTGTGAAGCCAATTGGAAGTCCTATAAAACTTGATGTAGCAACAACGGACGGTCTACGACCATCGGTTGCACGGGTATGTGTGGAGGTTGATATTTCCAGAGAATTGCCGCAAAAGATTTATCTCGAGGCTAAAGGCCGATTTATTCTGCAAGCTGTTATTTATGAGGATTTACCTTTGTTTTGCACTACCTGTCGACGTTTGGGCCATGCAGCTTCATCATGCACGCCCTCGTCGGTGGAGAATATTCCGCCACCGCCGCCACCCCCTCCGCGCCGTTCACAAGCGCAGCGTTGGACTCCGGTTAAACAACATCCAGCTGCTCCATCCAATTCTTTGGCTCAGGCGCCATCGCTGTCAGAAATCCCTCCCTGCGAACGTTCCCCAGCTCGCACAGATGCACCGCCTGCTGATACTACAGAGGATGTTTTGGATCCAGTGAATGAACCGCTCGAACCAGTGACTGAGCCGATTGACCCCAGTGACATTGGTCACTCATCTGATACAGACCTTCCGGTGACGGATACAAATGAGATACCTATTGTGCCGGAGGATGTAGCCACTCGCATCCAGCAGCTGCCTTCTTCTCCAGATACGGAAATCTTAATCTCTCGCTTACAGGACTCCGCAGATGATTTTATTCAGGTTGTCCCACGTCGAAAACGTCGAGCAAAGAAGGATCTTCCACCACTACCTCCGTCGTCTATTCTTACACGCAGCGCCTCGCATGCGGTACAGGGAAGTAACACTACACTCTCTCAATGAATATTATGATCTGGAACATACGAGGTCTTAGTGCCTCCAAACCACGTTTACATCAACTGATTCGTGAACATCGATTAAATTTACTTATTCTTATAGAGCCTAAACATGCATCTCATGTTGTTTCTCGATATGCTTTAGAGTTCGGATTTTCAAATTCTTTTGCATCACAGTCTGAACGTATATGGTTTTTCTGGCGCGACACTCACTTTGATTTGGTCTCAGTTCAGGATGAGGCCAAGTGGTACATTTTACCCTACTATTTCGACAATTACAATAACTTTTGTTCTCTCGGCAATCTATGGCAGCCACACTCCTATCTTACGCCGAGCTTTATGGGAATCATTAAGTACTTTTTCTGACAGTATGACGCTTCCTTGGGTTTTAGGGGGTGATTTCAATACCTTCCGCTCTCTATCAGATCATGAAGGACGCTCTCAGCCTTCACTCTCGGTTTTACAAGATTTTAATGACTGTATAGAATCATGTGGTTTGATGTCATTACCATTTCAAGGCTCTCGGTTCACATGGTCGGATGGTCGAGGTCTTGGCAGATTGCGTCGACGCTTAGATTGGTTGTTTATCAATTCTGATTTTCATGATAAATTTCAAGACTTGCAGCTCACACATCTCCACCGTATTGCTTCGGATCATCCATTACTACTAATATGTCGACAGGCTATAGGCGCACAGTCGCACATTTCGTTTCTTAACTTCATGGCTGCACCACCCAGACTTCCATGCTTACATGCGAGACGCATGGTCTGCGTATCCAACCACGGGAGGTATGTATGGTTTTTATAACAAATTATTTACGTTCAAAAAGGATGTGCAGCGATGGAACAAAGACATATTTGGCAATATTTTCTCACGGGTCCAACACGCTGAGGCACAGCTTACACAAGCCGAACAACAGTGGGATATGCAACCAACAGAGGCAAACCGTACGGCGTATCACCGTGCAAAGGCCGAATATCAACAAGCCGCTTCTTATGAAATGCATTATTGGAAACAAAAAGCTCGAGTCCGGTGGTTGAAGGAGGGAGATGCCAACACTCGATATTATCATTCTATAGTCAAAGGCCGACGGTTACATCTTACGATTCAGCAGATCCAAACATCTACTGGTCTTCTCTGCACAACCCCTGCTGATATCATGACTGAAGCTGTGTCTTTTTATACATCTTTATTTGCGCGAGAAGCTACAGGCAACTATGATCAAATTCTCTGTCATATTCCATCCCTGCTTTCCTCAGAGGACAACGACTCTCTCACGCAGATTCCGACGCCAGATGAGATCAAGACGGCGGTTTGGCACTTGGATCACATAGTGCAGCGGGACCAGATGGTTTTGATGGTAGTTTTTGTAGATCTTGCTGGTCAATTATACACACGGATGTTGTTTTAGCAGTTCAGGAATTCTTTCTAGGCGTTCCGCAGCCCAAAGCAATGGCTAGCGCATTGATCACATTAATCCCGAAGAAACCCTCTCCTTACTTCAGTGATTATCGGCCTATATGTCTCACTAATTTTATCAGTAAAGTTTGTACCAGAATTGTTGCTAGTGTTTGAGTAAGTTATTACCGCTTGATATCTCCAGAACAAACGGGCTTTCTTCCGGGTATGGACATTTCAAACTCAGTTTTATTGGCCCGTGAGATGATTCATATACTTGATCGAGGGGGTTCGCAACTTTGTCTTAAGTTGGATATGATGAAAGCGTTTGACAGAGTTAGCTGGGAATACTTGGAGTTACTTCTTCGGGCCTTCGGATTTTCAAGTTTTTTCACGCGGATTATTCTGAATCATTTGAGTGCGACCACGTTTGCAGTGTTGATCAATGGTCAGCCATCTACTTATTTTCGCCCATTTAGAGGAGTTAAGCAGGGAGATCCTTTATCTCCTTTATTATTTTTTTAGCAGCAGAAGGATTTAGCAGGGGCTTAAATGCTCTGACAGCAGCAGGTGTGGTACAACCGTTCCGCCTGGGACGAATACCTTTCCCAATCACACATTTGGCTTATGCGGACGATCTTCTGGTATTTCTTCGAGGTACACAGCGAAACTTGAGACATTTTCATACCTTTCTTACACAATATGAAACTGCTTCAGGCCAGAAAGTGAACTTTCAAAAGAGTAGTATGATTCCTTCGGCTGCTGTTACGCCACAACAACGTCAACATTTCATACATATTCTGGGCATGCGTCTTTCATCTCTTCCATTTAGGTATCTTGGATCCTTTTTACACAAGGGTATCTCTCGCTCTCATCACTGCGTTTCATTGCTACAGCATATAGATGATAGACTTCAAGGGTGGCACGCCAAATTATTATCTCATGCAGGCCGACTTGTGCTGTTACAGTCGGTAATTGCTGCGTTACCTCTTCATGTCATGGCGGCGGGTGGCATACCAAAGTCGGTTATAAAGATAATCCATCGTAAGATGGCTGCATTTTATTGGGGACGACGATATCATTGGGTCTCCTGGAAAAATATTACCAAGCCACAGGCTGAGGGAGGTTTAGGGCTACGGGATTTAAATGTTCTACAGAAGGCATACCATTGTCGTATTTGGTGGTCTTATCATCAGAACACGACTTTGTGGAGTAAATTCATGCACGCAAATATGGTCAGTGACGTGACTATCATCCACGGTTACCAGATTCATCTATCTGGAAGACTATCTGCCGGATTCATTCTTTCTGCTCCCTACACACAATGAGACAGGGTGATCAACTCACATGGTTACCTACAACACTGGGAGAATTTTCACTCAAGAGTGCCTATGACATCTGTAGGACCTCTTTGTGCTGTGTCGGCTGCGTTTATTTGGTCCAAGCATCATTCACCCTCTATTCGACTTTTCCTATGGCGTATATTTCATTCAGCATTGCCTTTTCAGGATTATATTGGAAGCTACATTGCGCGCGCAACCAACACAATGCCCGTTTTGCAAGCGCAATTGGCCACTATAGATCATGTTTTCTTATCTTGCTCTTATGTTCACCCTATCTGGTATTATTTTGCAAGTGAGCTGCATTGTCCCCTCCCTTCTTCGTCGCAACTACGTCAATATCTTCTTGCTTGGTGGTATCGGTCATCTCTTTCTTCGCTTATTGGGTTTATAAAATAGTGATTCCCGCCATCATTGTCTACAATATTTGGTGCGCTTATACTTCCATGGTATATGGAGACAAAAAATCTATAACAACATTTTCTCTACGATCATCCATTCATTATGATTTAACTCTCTGGCACAAAAGAATCGGAGGATCTAAACTTGCTACCTACCCCAGGCAGATATTCAGTTGGCTTCCTCCCCTAGACCACCTCGACCAATCATAGTTCGGTGGATTACACCACTTCAGGCAGATTGAAACTCAATGTGGATGCTGCAGTGGGTCGACACTTTGCAGCAGGCGGTGCCATATTACGTAATCATGCAGGCTTATGTCTAGGAGCCATCTCATTCCGGCTCCCGCAAAGCACTCCTCTTCATGCAGAGATCCAAGCTGCACTTTTTGGTCTTCTTTATTTCCTTCCACTTTATCGCTCAATTATCCTTGAGTCAGATTGCGCCCAACTCATTGAGCGGCTAATGCATTCCCATGCAATCCCTGGGAATTCCCATCTTCGGTGGCTACTTGATTTAGTTCATTCTCATCGGCTTTCTAGCGGTCAGATTTACCATGAAGCAAATATGGCAGCACATTATTTAGCACAGCATGCGATGTTAAATCCAAGGACGACATCCTTTACTTCGGCTACGCTCCCATCCATAATCCGGGCGGCGGTCACTTAGATCTCACATCGGTCCATTTACGGATCCCTTGATATTTACGGTCTTCCACATGGATTGGCGCCATTTTGACTCTCCTGCCTGCGCCCACTGGGCTGCAGGCAGGCACGGTATGATTACACATCCTTTCTTCTATGATTTCCGTGCTTTCTTACAATATCACATGTTATCTTGTCTCATTGGTGCAAATTGGACTTCATACTGCTGCGTTTATCACATCTATATTTTCGCCTTGCTGAACGGAGGATTATGCTGCTGGATCATAAGATTACATCAGGAAGCAGCTATTTTCAGATTCTTCCCTGCTGGAATATATACACTGTCGCCTTGGCTGCCTAGTCAAGGCGGCTTGGGTATGCATTTTGTCGTTCTGCTTATGCTTATTATTTTTGGACTTTATACTCTTCTAATATGTTCTCTCATCCGCGCGAGATCACCATGTGGCAACTATAATTTATGCGGACCAAGTGCATCCTTTCATGGGTCTATCACGGAGGCATCAAATTTTCCATGGAATCTTTGGGGTTTGGTTCAACGCAGGACAACTAAGATCAAATGTTGGTGTTCACCCTGTCTGCAGCTTCACATTATTACTACATCCGACTGAAGCAGCGTATCTTCAATTGTACACAAAGCTCCATCTATACCATATCAATGACAGCTGTATAAATATGTACGCTTTTTCCTTCGCCAAGGTTTTATCCACAAGGGTGGTTTTACTTGGCAAGGTTTTAATGCGGCATATCATATACGACTGGAGATATGAGATTATTAGTTCATTAATTCCTTTATTCGCATACTCAGTTTTTTCTTGTAATATGGTTTTCCTCCGCCAAAAGTGAGGTTTCATCTCAATAAAATATTCCGTTTCAATAAAAAAAAATTTTATATTTTATCACAATTAAAATAAGTCAAAAACCTTAAAATACACATTATGGCCGAGAATACCAAGTGTATGTATATATATATAACCGTATGTATACATATGTAAATATACTCCCTAAAATCATTTTTATTGTTATATATATACTTAGATCCATGTATATACCCGTATGTATATACATATACTATACACAAATCCACCTATTTTACATATTCTTGTTGTCAAATCTTTGAACATAACCATGGATGATCCATTTTGATATAAACATACACTTAGATCTTAAAAATTCCATGAAGTATCAAGGAAGATTACTTGCCTTCCTAAATCTTGAGTTGAACAAGATGTGCTAAAACTTTCTTCTCTCCCACTTTAGGCTCGGCCAAAACTTGAAGAAAATAAGGAAATGGAGTCAAGTTCATACATGAAAATCTTTCTTCTCTCCCACATTCATGAAAATCTTACATTTGACCTTGATGATAACTTGGAAAGGTTTTAGAGCTTGATTCTTGTCTTGTTTTTGAAAGAAATCTCCTCCCATAACACCCAAAGAGCCACGGTTTGAAGGGTTAAGAAAAAATGAAGATGGCTTCTTGGAGCTTAGATGATTAATGAGACATACATCCAAGTCTTACCTTAATGTTTGAAGAAAATCCTTGGCTTGAGTTTCTTGTTCTTGCACCTTAAGGCTTGAAGAAATCCTCTCTTCCTAGACAAAAAGCTCACGGTTTGGAAGGAGAGGAAATAAAAGGGTTGTGTTTTAGTGAATTGTGGGAACACTATTCAAATGAGTAGATGGAATGATTCTTTTGGTTGAAGATGTTGTCATTTCCCTCTTTTGGTGTTGCTGGCGTAAATTGGAGATGGGAGGGAAAATAATAGTAATTTTGCCTTGGTTAGAAAATGCTGGGATGTGATGTAAAGTTTTGGAGAAAAGGAATTCCAATGCATGTAAGAGATATGGTACTTTTTGTTAGCTTGTGTAAGAGGGTTATGCTTTTTGGAAGGCTTTTGTGTATTCCCAAGGGGGTAGGCCGGCTGGGCATGGTAGGGGGTGTTAT
>AP025043.1:29247089-29265625 GCA_036186865.1 Eustoma russellianum | reverse complement strand
GGTTCTAATATACACGCCGCAATGATCCCCCATCATCTTCTGGCTGCGCTACTAGTTTTCCGTTTGCTCTATCTTGTTACACTGTTATGGATCCGCCACAGTCTGCGCCGACATTCGCATCCATTGTTGCAGGATCGTCCAAGGTCTCTCTTCTGCCTCGCGAGCAATACAAATATTAGGGCGTTCCAGCGATCAGTTTTTCCAAGGCTGAAGTTAATGCCTTGACAGACTCACTTGAATACATCCTGGTGGGTACTTTTGGTATGGAAGACCTAAACTTGAATCTATACGTGCATGGTTCGAAAAGGTTGGATTTTTAGGCATGAAAGTTAGTTTACTTGATACTGCGCATATTCTGATCACTTTTGAACGTGAATCCGATTACATTAGATGCTTTGCTTGACGTTCTTGGAATGTACTTGGTTTTCATATGCGTTTAACCAAATGGTCCTATGATTTTGATCCTAAAGTAGACACACCAATAGTGCCGGTCTAGGTATCAATGTCGAGTTTGCCAGTGTATTTGCATAAGCAAGAGGCCCTCTTTGAGATTGCTAGGTTAATTGGAACTCCATTGAAGGCAGATAATGCAACCTCCAATTTTCTGCGTCCCTCAGTTGCCAGGGTGTGCGTTGAAATTGATGTCTCTACAAAACTCCCATCACGCCTTTACATTCAAAGCCATGATTATGGCTTCTTTCAGTCAATTGTATATGAAGATAAGCCCCAGTATTGTTCAATGTGCCGCACCTTGGGTCATTTGATACAAACCTGTGATAAGGACAAAACAGGATAAGCACAGGATGTTCCAACGAAGACTAAAAGCAAGAATAATGTTCCACAACCTCAGAGGTGGACACCCCGGAAGATGAGCCAATCTGGCGTCCAGCCGATGTGATAGCACAGGATACCCATGCACTATCAGAACCTGTGGTGCAACCTCCACCAGTAGATCATACAGAGGAGCAAGAAGGCTTAGATTTACAGAAAACTCAGGAAATTACAGCACAGGAGGATGATTGCCATCGACAGCTAGGCGGTGAATCTCACAAGAGTGTCTACAAGCAGACATAGACATAGCAGAAGCTGCAGGATGCAATCCTTAGGTATAAGAGACAGCGATCTCCCAAGTCACGCCTCTAACACTGATATTTTGAATGCCACAATCCGCACAGATGATCAGGACTTTCAAGAGGCTGCAGATGATATATCTAGAAGATTAAATTCACGCAATATAACAGACGGACAATTGGATGAACCAGTGACTTCTTTACCCGCTGAAGGATTATTGGATTGCAGTAGTAAACGTCATCACACGAAGAAAAAAGATATGCCTCCGCCACCTCCTACAACGCGTGTCACTAGATCAGCTTCAAGCTTGGATCTCCATATTCTAATGAATGCCATGTCTTGGAATGTTCGGGGAATTCGTACCTCCCTGAATCGACTAAAGACATTGGTACGTCATTATCACTTACATTTACTTGTTTTAATAGAGGCAAAACAACAATAACATAAATTGAATTTCTATCGGTTAACACTTGGATTTTCTAATGCGCTTTCATCTTTGGATGGAAACATAGGATATTTGGATGAGTTTGATGCTGCAACAAACTACTGTATACAATGGAGTTCAACATACCTCAATAAGTTCCAGTGGATATCAACTGGAAATTATTTCTGGTGGTCTGCAGTGTATTGGAAGCACACAGTTACTCAACGCTGTCTCTTGTGGGATGATTTAACTACCTTTGCACGGGATATGTTGATCGTGGCTGGTAGGTGGTGATTTCAATACATTTTTATCGCTAGATAAGCATAAAGTTCATTCCACTCCATCTTTGAGGCAACTGATGGACTTTAATAACTGGGTTCAACATTCGGCTTTATTAGAGGTTCCCTATCAAGGATCCAAATTCACGTGGTCTGACGGACGAGGCCTTGGAAGAGTGTGGCGACAATTAGATAGAATTTTTGTCAAAAATCCTTTTATGATCAATTTGGCAATCAGATGGTGCAACATTTGAATAGTACTACATCGGATCATGCGACTATGTTATTACCTTGTCGGCAGTCTATTAGTAATGGCCCTCGTTCTTTCGTTTCTTGATATATGGTTATCCCATCCTGATTTTGCGACATTTATCAAACATACATGGAACAGTTATTCCACTTTTGGGGGAATGAGAGGTATGTATCGAAAATTATATTGTCTAAAGAAGGACTTGCAATGATGGAACAAGGAAGTATTTGGTAATGTTTTTGATGCGGCTTCAGATGCAGAGGCAAGAGTTGTGGCAGCTGAAGTCCAATATGACAATAATCCAACAGATGAACATCGTACTCAGTATCATGAAGCAAAGGCTGTTTTAGTACAAGCTCAAAACCGAGTATGCCAACGCCAGGGTAAAATGGTTGCAGGAAGGTGACGTGAATTATTCTTATTTCCATGCATTGGTAAAAAAGCGTCGGAGAAAGCAACATCTCTCTGTATTCTTTTCCTAGATGAAGTAGAGTGTGTGACTGATGATTCAATCAGAAGGCTGCGGTACACTTTTACACAAATCTTTCGCGGAAGAGCAAACAGTAAATCATGATGACATCCTTAATTATTCCTTTCGCTATCACTGAAGATGACAATGAAATGTTAACAGCTTTACCGTTATCTGAAGTTAAGGCAGCAATATGGAATCTGGATCCCTCTAGTGTTGCAGGTCCGGATGGATTTCATGGACAGTTTTTCTGGCACTGTTGGGACATTGTACATCTAGACGTCTTAAAAGCAGTCAGGAGTTTTTTTATAGGGGTGACAGTTCCACGGCTATGGCATCCTCGTTGATTACAATAATCCTGAAGGTAGCTAACCCGACAACTTACGCAGGCTTTCGTCCGATTAGCCTGACTAACTTTATGTCCAAGTTGTCACTCGTGTTATATCCACGCGTATGGGACGGATTTTTTCAAAATTGATCTCGCAAGAGCAGGCAGGATTTATGCCAGGGGTGTGGCATCTGAGCAAGTCCTTTTGGCTAAGGAAATGGTACACATTTGGATAAGCCCAAACGTGGAGGATGCATAATAATAAAATTGGATATGGCAAAGGCGTTTGACAGAGTTAGCTAGGAGTATCTTCGAGTCTTTTTTTCATAGGTTTCAGTCCTTTCTTCGTACGCCTAATAATGAATAATTTGGCTGCAACTAAATGCTCAATTCTTGTAAACAGCAAGCCTTGTGGTTTTTTCAGTCCTCGACGCAGAGTTAAGCAAGGGGAACCGCTATCCCCACTTCTATTCATTCTTGCTTCCGAAGGATTTAGCAGGGGTTTAAATGCTCAGTCTCATCATCTTACATTCGTGGATTTGAAGAAAGCGGATATCTACCCCATCACATTTGGTTTCGCTGATGGTTTGCTGATTTTTTTTCCTGTTCAGGTCGCAACCTGCAACGCTTATGAGTTTCTTGAACCTATATCAGCAGGCATCTGGTCAGCAGGTTAACCTTAATAAGAGTCAAGTGGTTGTAAGCAGCGGTCTTTCGGGAGTACGAGTGGCAGCATCGCTTAGAATGAGACTAACTGATTGCCAAATAAATATTGGGTGTCCCTTTACATCATGATGTATGTCGGGTGTCGCACTGTCAAATGCTGCTGGCTCACGTGAATAATAAATTGAATAGCTGGTCAAATAAGCTTCTAAGGCGGCGGGCATATTAACACTAATACGCCCAGTCCTTACATCTATTACACTTCATATATTTGCGGTATCAAAACTGCCTAATAGTGTTGTTACTGAAATCCAGCGGAAGTTATCTTCTTTCTTTTGGGCTGGTAAACATCATTGGAGAGCGTGGAATGATCTTTGTAAACCCACTGACGAAGGGGGCCTATGTATTCGACAACGATAGTCAATTCAAAAGGCATATGATGTGTATAAGATATGGTGGATATATCAACAACATACATCACTTTGGGCTACATTTATGAACTGTAATTGTAGACGTAGCGGTCATTTTCGGGAAATGTTATATGACTCTCCAGAATGGAGCGTATTTGTCGTATCCACTCTTTTTGAATGATCCATGTACACGAGGATCGCGAGGGGCTATTTTGGAAACATGATGTATAAGGACAGTTTTCTTTAAAGAGTGCCTACAATGAGTGTCGCAGCTTGCGGGTGTATCTCTTAGTTCAAGCCATTATATTTAGTGGTCTGGAATTCATCAGTCTGCTAAGATGTTTATGTGGAAATTATTGTATCGGTCGTTACCAATGTCGGAGAACCTTACGGCGTTTATGGTTTCTTTTCCCACAATATGTCCTTTTGCATGAGAGTGAAGGTCTCATTGATCACCTATTGTTTTTCATTGTCCAGCCATATCCTCTTTGTGGCGTAAAGATGCTATGCTGTTTCGTGGTCCTATTTCTTTAGGCCATACATTATGGTCTTACTTGATGAGTTGGTGGCTCACATCCTCGCCACGAACCATGTTAGGCCACTTAAAGGCTGTAATCACATATATTTTTGGAATACATGGAAAGAATATACAACAATCACTCTTGGTGATGAGACTTTAAACCTTCGAAGGCTAGAGGAAAGGATTCGAATGGATATACACGTGGTGTACAGCATCTTCTGGGAAGAAATATGCCGCCTCCATTCCATCACTAATTGATGCACGTATTTCACCTCCAATCCAGACTGCCCGAAGCAAAATAGTCAGATGGCTAACACCACCACCAGGGCGGACTAAAATAAATGTAGACATTGCGGTTGGGAAAAGACGGGCCGCAGCTCATGCAGTTGAACGAGATTCAAAGGGAGGCTCCTTTCAGCAATTTATTTTCCATTGCCATGTCTACCTGCCTACAAGCGAGCTTCAAGTAGCACTATATGTTACGATCTTTTATTCTAAAAAATATCACAACTTCATTCTAGAGACAGATTGTTTGGAGTTAATACGCAATGGATAATGAAAAATCGTTCATGCTGGATAATGAAAACTCGGTCATGGGAGTCATGAGGGTTGATTGGTCGTCTTCGCACATTTTTACATCTTACGCGTTCAGCTTTGAGATATACCCCACTAGAGACAAATTCGGTGGCACATCATCTTGCTTCATTTGGCTTGACCCTTACATCTTTGTCGGAATACAAATTTCTGAAAATGTTGCCGACGGTAGCTCGTGGTTGTCTCATCATGACTTGCACACTCCATACTTACGGACTTGAACATCATGCTGCAATTATGTGTTACTGCCTACATTCTAATATGTAGGCAGGTTGGGTATGATCACTTGCAATTTGTTTTCTCATTTGTTTATCTTGTTCGACATGTGATAAGTTCCCTGACTAACTGCCATTTTACTTTTCATGCATGCTCACTTTGGATCGTTGGAGGATGCTACTTCTTTTGCTCTGCGACGTCCTGGGAGGCGAACTTTTATGTTGGGAGGATGACACTGTTTTCAGTTTCTTGTATTGTCTCAGATTGGATAAATATGTACTCTTTTTCCTTCGGGCAGGATTTTATCCACAGGGTGGTTTTGCTGCCAAGGTTTTAATGAGACATATCATATTCAGTCTGAACAACGGCCGTCTTTCTTGTTGTAGCTATAGCTATCGGCCACACAGTTGTATGTTGTTATGTCAAGACTTTCTTTGTAATACGGTTTTCCTCCACATAAGTGAGGGCTTTTAGTTAATAAAAGGCTGGGTCTGACCCATTTATCAATATATATATACATATATATATACATATATATATTAAATATAAGACGATATATAATATATGTATACATATAGATATACATATATACATATATATATACACATATCTAGACATATATATATATAGATATATTATACATATTATATATACATATAGATATATAATATATATATACATAGATAGATAACATATATGTATACATATATATGTATACATATATGTATACATATATGTGTAATATATATGTATATATATGTATATATATATGTATACAAAATATAACATTGAGACGGACTGTCAGCAACTAACGCATTTTTCGGACACTACAACTACTGCACTTCCGGAATTCACTAGGCTCGTTCAACTTTTGCATTTGACGGGGAGTACGTTACATCATATCCCCAGAGAGATTAACATGGTGGCACACCACATATGTCAACATGCTCGACTACATCCTGCTACTTGTTTGTTTACATCTGCCAACCAGTTACCGCATTTGGCACGTGGTTTTTATCAAACAGATGGACACATGCGCTTAGAACATAAACACAAAGCTGGAGATATTGTTTGGTTGCCTGCATCCTTTGTATGCAGGCAACGCGGGTATACCTTCTATCCTTCTCTTCATATAGGATTGCATTTATTTCTTTCTGTTGCCCGTAGTCTATGGACTTCGGGCAACATCGGTACGATTTTGGAATTATCCTATGCTGCTGCTGCTCTTTATATCTTGTTCTATGACTAATTCAGCATTACCTTTGTTTTGTCGAGGAACATCAACTTTGCTGCAAGGTTTCCAGCTACCATATGAATGTGCCCTTCATCACATCCTCCGCTTCTGGACATACATGACTGATTTCATCAAAAGCTACAGCAACCAGCAAATTCAACTGTTGAGGGCCACCTTTGAGCTACTTATCATAGATTTAAGGACGTCAAACATTACTGTGCTTGTACCAATAAACTTTTCCTCCAATCAAATAAATATGTATGCTTTTTCCTTCGCCAAGGTTTTATCCACAAGGGTGGTTTTACTTGGCAAGGTTTTAATGCGGCATATCATTTGACTGGAGATTACACATTCTAGAAGCTTTACATTATAGGTTTTCGTATGATATACATAATTGTACTCAGGTATTCTCCACCATAACGGAGACTCTTTCTCATTAATAAAATCTCTCTTTATAAAAAAATATGTATACAAAATATATGTATACATACACTATATTATATATATATATATATATATATATATATATATATTTTAAAGCATCAAAACTAGACTTAGAAAAATGGCGATTACGCGGATTTGCATGCGATTTGTTGACGGCGCTTAGCGGCTCAGCCGCCGCCGCCGTTTCTCCATCCGGCCGGCCTCCAATTTCCGGTAATCACCTTCCTACCATCTCCGCATTACGCTGATTCCTGTTTCCTTCGCTTCTGGGTTCATCTGGGTTCATCGGGAATCCGACAATCTCGGCGGCTGTTGCCACATCTTCGCACTGCAGTATATTCCACTGCCTTCGACTTACCCTATTCACGATCGCAATGACAACGCCACCAACGTTTGCGGCTGTGGTTTCTGGAGCCACAGCGCCACCCCGACTCAGTATCACTCCCAAAACAGTCTCCAGGCATAAAGGTATTCCGTTGATATCGTTTTTAGACTCTGAGATTGATGCCCTAGCTGCGCCATACAAATATTCGTTAGTTGGTACGTTTTGGTATGGAAGACCACCTTTGAAGGTGATTAGGGAGGTCTTTGAAAAAATAGGTTTTCACAATGATCTCCGCATCACGCTGATAGATCAAACGCATATTCTTTTGAACTTTCGTCAAGAAACTGATTATCTCAGATGCTTCTACCGTCGATCATGGCTTATTTCTGGTCGCCATATGCGTATAACTAAATGGACAGTGGATTTTGATCCGACTACAGATGTTCCGATAGTTCCGGTCTGGGTAGCATTACCAGGTTTACCGGTGCACTTGCATTGCAGAGAAGCTCTTTTTGAAATAGTGAAGCCGATAGGTTCACCATTGAAACTTGATGCCGCCACCTCAGATGCATTGCGGCCTTCTGTTGCCCGAATCTGTGTTGAAGTTGATGTTTCACAGGACCTGCCCCAAAAGATATATTTGCAGGCTAAACAACGTTTAATATTGCAATCGGTGATCTACGAAGATTTGCCAAAATATTGTACTGCATGCCATCGATTAGGACATGATCATGCGTCATGTGACCCGAGCCAGCCCTCTACGTCCAATATTCCACCACCGCCACCGCCTCCACCATCACGTCCGCCCAAGCAGAGATGGACCCCTGTCAAACATAAGCCGGCCGCTGCCCCCTCGTCCACTTCCATGCAGAACCCTCCGTCTGCACCTGCGGCGGAAGTTCGCTCTGAACAGGGGCTACTATATTACATGCGCCGGAACAACAACATTTGGAGGAGCCGCTTCCGGATCCTCCCATTGATTTAGATACTGTTAATCTACATGTAGAGGAGGAACCTCAGCCTCAAGACACTTATTGTGATGCCCCGGATCATCACTTACCAGAGGATATTCCTCATACGGAGCTTGGACATGCTTCAGACACGGAGCTACCAGATGAGGGACTGGGTGCAGCACCTCTTTCAGTTCCAACAGAGATTTCTCTGCGCATTCAGCGCCTTGACTCATCACCGTCAGATGATATCTTGATATCACGGTTGCCTGATAATCCCGAGGAGGCCCCTTTTGTGCCAGTTGTACCACGACGGAAACGTCGCACGAAAAAAGACCTACCTCCGTTGCCCCCATCAAATGTTCTCACGCGTAGTGCTTCTCACATTTTGCAGGGAAGTGTCTCAAACCTTACTCAATGAATATCTTAATTTGGAATATTAGAGGCATGCGCACATCTTTGCCTCGATTGAAACAGTTGATTAGAGAATATCATGTACATTTACTTGCATTGATTGAACCTAAGCATGCTTCATCACAAATTCAGCGGTTTTGTCTTACACTTGGTTTTACACATTGTTATGCTTCTCAATCGGAACATATATGGTTTTTCTGGAAGGATAATGAATTTCGTTTGGTGACTACACAGGATCAAGGTCAAGTCCTACATCTGACTCTTTCTTCATACTCACAGCAGCAACAATTTGTTCTATCTCTTGTGTACGCAAAGCACACCGCTTCTCAGCGCCGCAATTTATGGCGAGATTTATATCATTTTTCGGAAGGATTACAGTTGCCGTGGTTGATAGGGGGGGATTTCAACACCTTCCGTGCAATAGAGGACCATCAGGGTCGCTCCACGCCACCGCTATCCGCGATGCAGGACTTCAATGACTGTATTGAATCATGCTCTCTTATGTCTCCACCGTATCATGGTACGCGTTTTACTTGGGCGGAGGGGCGTGGCCTTGGGAGAATTCGTAGAAGGCTAGATTGGATCTTTCTTAATTCACGGATGCAAGATCTGTTCGACATACTACGCCTTACACATCTACCGAGAGTGACATCGGATCACACTCCACTTTTGATTCAATGCCAGCAAAGCTCCCACCCAATTCGGCGCTCATTTCGGTTCTTGGATGCATGGTTACATCATCCTGACTTTCATGCATATATGCGCCAGGCATGGTTATCATACCCAACGACTGGTGGTATGAGGGGTCTCTATGCTAAGTTGTTTGCTTTCAAGAGGGATATTCAACACTGGAACAAAAATATATTTGGTAATATTTTTAGCAACTTGCAGCTTGCGGAGGATAATCTTACGGCCGCAGAAAATCATTGGGATGACACATCAACGGAGGAGGCGCGTGAGGCATATTATCAGGCCAAAGCTCGATATTTGCTGGCTTCAAATTATGAGTTACAGTATTGGAAGCAAAAGGCTCACGTTAAATGGTTACAAGAAGGGGATGCCAACACGCGATATTTTCATTCTCTGGTTAAAGGTAAGCGCTCACAGCTTTGCATTAGACAACTGAAGAATGAACAGGGTGAAGTATTAACACAATCACATGACTTAATGATGGCTGCCGTGGATTATTATAAGGGCCTCTATGCTCATGAGCAAACCTCTAATTATGAGGATATATTGTCCCACATTCCGACACTTATTACTGATGCGGATAATCTCATGCTTACGCAATTGCCAACAGAGTTAGAGGTTAAAAAAGCTGTATGGAGTTTGGATCCACATAGTGCTGCAGGCCCTGATGGCTTTCATGGTAATTTTTATCGATTGTGTTGGCCTGTAATTCATTCGGATGTCTTAAAGGCGGTCCAAGAGTTTTTCATAGGGGTACCGCAACCACCAGTCATGGCGAGTGCATTACTGACTCTTATACCGAAATCACAGTCGCCACAGACTTTTAGTGATTTTCGACCCATTTGCCTCACCAATTTCATTAGCAAAGTGTGTACTCGAGTTATTGCGTCCAGGCTGGGTAGTCTATTACCCACTCTAATATCACCAGAACAGACAGGATTTCTTGCGGGGCAGGATATTTCCACTCAGGTGCTTTTGGCTAGGGAGATGATTCATCAGCTGGATAAGGGTGGTCCGCAGGTATGTCTTAAATTAGACATGATGAAGGCTTTTGATCGGGTGAGTTGGGATTATCTTCGTTTGCTACTGCACAAGTTTGGATTCTCAGCTTTTTTCATTCGTATTATCCTCAATCATCTAAGGGCAACGAAAATGTCAGTCTTAATCAATGGTCAACCCTCACCATATTTTCGGCCATTCAGGGGTGTAAAACAGGGGGATCCTCTATCCCCATTGCTTTTTATTTTGTCATCTGAGGGATTTAGCAGGGGGCTGAAGGCTCTGGTGGAAACAGGACGCATTCAGACATTTCGGTTGGGCAGAGTTCCTTTCACTATTTCTCATTTGGCATATGCAGATGATTGCTTATCTTCCTCCGTGGTACACGGCATAATTTACGGCGCTTCCATGCGTTTCTCACTAGTTATGAAATCGCTTCAGGCCAGAAAGTCAATTTCCAAAAAAGTAATTTCATTCCTTCATCGGCAATCACAAGTCGGCAATGTCATCTGATCAGGGATATTCTTGGCATGCGCTTAACCACTCTGCCATTACGATATCTTGGATCATATCTGCATAAGGGAATTCCACGGGCTTCCCATTTTGCGACACTCTTACAGCACATGGATGGCCGATTAAATGGCTGGCACTCTCGCCTTCTTTCTATGGCAGGAAGACTTGTCCTGATCCGGTCGGTTCTAGCAGCACTACCGTTACATATACTTGCGGCAGGTGGTATGCCGCAATCTGTCATTCGAGTGATTGAAAGAAAGATGGCAGCATTTTATTGGGGGGACAGGCATCATTGGGTGGCATGGAAAGATATTGCTATCCCGGAAGAAGAAGGTGGATTGGGAATTCGCAACCTTCGGGAGCTACAACAGGCGTATCAATGCCAAATTTGGTGGAAATATCAGTGCCAAAGTACTCTATGGAGTAAGTATATGCAGCATAAATATGGGAAACGGAATGATTATATTCCAAGACTTACAGACTCTCCGGTCTGGAAATCTCTCTGTCGCATTCATCCCATATGTCTTCCAAATTCGGGTGGTCTGGGCACATCTCTATTGTGGGCGCTCACACCTTCAGGGGAGTTTTCAATAAAATCAGCATACATGAGTTGTCGGGTTTCACGGCCTGCGTTAATGTCGGCTAGGTTTATCTGGAGTAAACATCACTCGCCTTCCATTCGAGTATTTTTGTGGCGCATGTTTCATTCGGCCCTTCCATTAGAAGATTATATCGGCAGCTATATCATGTCGCGGCCTACACAATGTCCTTTCTGTAAAACATATTCAGCTACAGTCGACCATTTATTCATCCAATGCTCACGCATCCGTTTTCTCTGGAGTTTTTTTGCCGCGGAGATTGATGGCGTACATCCGTCAACACTATCTCTTAGGCAATATATCATGGCATGGTGGTATAGATCCAATGTCACATCCCTTCTAGGCGTCTTGCGGCTAATACTTCCTGGGATCATATTACATAATATTTGGCGTCATTATGCGCAGCTTACTTATGGTGACACTATTCGCTTCTCCACAACCGCAGTCCGTAATTCTATTTATTTTGATATTCACACGTGGGTGATGAAAATACAGGAAACCAAGCTGGCTACCCTTCCAACTGCACCCATACCCTGGCTTCCTAAGATTCGGCCGCCCAGACTACGCATTATGCGTTGGCAATTCCCTCCCTCTGGCAGACTCAAACTAAATGTGGATGCCGCAGTGGGACAGCACTATGCGGCGGGTGGTGGAATCCTCCGAGATCATAACGGTTCATGCATCAAGGCCCTTTCATTTCGGCTTCCCCGTTGTCCCCCTCTGCAGGCTGAGATACAGGCCACCTTGTTTACCTTGCTATATTTTCTCCCATTTTACCGTTTGATAATTGTAGAATCAGACTGTGCTCAAATGATTGCAAGCCTAAGCAGCCCGCGTCAGTCAGCAGGAAACTATCATCTCCGTCTACTACATGAACTCATTTGGCAGCATCGACTAGACTTCGTCCATACAATCGTGAGACAAATATGCCGGCACACTATCTAGCACAACATGCAATGCTGCAACCTATAACAGGGGAGTATACAAGCTCTACTCTTCCTCCCCTGGTCAAGGCTTCGGTGACTCTTGATATTTCCTCGGTGGCGTTACGCGCAGCATGACTTTCTTTCTAAAATATGCGTCTGATGCAATTCTCTGCCCGTGTACTAAGGGACACGGGCAGGATCGGTACGCCTCATATTATTTGTAGCTGTCTGTTTTGATGCTTGTCTTTGTTAATGCTGTTTTTTTACTTATGTGCACTGGCTGCTGGGATATGCATGAGGCCCACCGATTCATGGATATACGCACTTCTCATGTCTTCCATATGGATTGGCCAGGTCATCGTCTTGCTGTCTGTACACTGATCAGTACAGGCAGCATCGGTACGTTTACTTTTCTCAGGCATTCAGATTATTACTTAACATACTTCAGACAGCTGACATTGAGTTATATTCGGCATTTGTTGTTTGTTATGAGCATTGGAGGAAACAACAACAATAGCCTTTGCGGCAATCTTGTATTGCACAAGCCCCAGGCGCCAGCTTATCATTTCTCCTTGGACGGATATGTGGTTTGGCATCGCAAATGTTATTCTGCCGGCACTACAGCATGTGCCGGCAGTACAGGTTGTAGCTATGGCCACACTACTCACATTTTTCATTGGCTGTATTGCTTATATTCTTACGCTCTCATTTGCATGTGGCATTGGCGAGGCATTGGCTCGTACGCATTCTCAGAGTCCCATCAGCATTTCCTGTTAGTCTATGGAGGAGGTTTCTGCAGAAACGGTTGGGTCCCGCTGGTATAGATCCGGTCAACATATTCTATGTCACCAACATCATTTCCGCAAAATGGTCCTTACGATGGCTTTCCAGTATTACTGGATTCACGCATGCTTTTTCTCTTGTAATTTTTGTTTAGGTAGCGTCTATCACCATTCCAGAAATATAAATATGTACGCTTTTTCCTTCGCCGGGGTTTTATCCACAAGGGTGGTTTTACCCGGCAAGGTTTTAATGCGGCATATCATATACTTTCTGGATGCTGATAATTGTATATTTTGTATCTGCGTTATGCTTTGATGTAATAAGGTTTTCCTCCGCCATAAGTGAGGGTTCTATTTTAATAAAAGAATCTTTTCATAAAAAAAAAAATATATATATATATTAATTAGAAGGAGCTACGTGTCTCTAGTATTATTACGATATCACCCTCACTTATGGTGGAGGAATACCATTATTACAAAGATAGTCATGACATAACATAATGAAAGAAGATACAGGCAGAAATATAAGAATACATGTGTTGGCTAGAAAAAAATGGTTGTGTTCAAATGGAGTATGATATGCCTCATTAAAGCTTTGGCAAGCAAAACCACCCTTGTAGATAAAATCTTGTACGAAGGAAAAAGAGTACATATTTACTTCATTTGAAGCAAACAACCTAGAGTAGATGCCTCGTCCAAAAGATATTAGTCGGATGAATGTGTCTCGAGCAGCCTTGGCCATGATCATCCATGCAAAGACAAACATGAAGTCTGTAAGTAGCTGAATATACCAATCCAAATCAAAACAGATGCAATGTAACTGAAAAAGAAACATACCCTGGCTGTCTGCATCCCACAGAATGCAGGCAGTGCATGTTTGAATCCGCCAATCCATATGGAAGACAGTTTGAGAGAGAAGCAGGACATTATACATGTCGGAGAGCCCTGTAGTAACATCAAGCTTGACACAACTCTGAACCAAGGCCGGAAGAGTAGTCCGTGTGAAATAATGCGTCTGAGGTGTTTGTAATCCATACTGTGCTAAATAATGAGCCGCCATGTTAGCTTCTCAAAATGTATGATGGAGAATGTCATTCGACTTACGGAGCAATGAACATAGCATCCGAAAGTGAAAATATCCCGTAACATGAAACTGTTGAGTAATATCTCGAACCAACTGGAGGCAGTCAGTTTCTAAAATGATGTCATGATGAAGAGGTAAAAAATATAACAGGGCAAAGTAAGCTGTCTGTAGCTCCGCTTGATAGGGTGTACTTATGGGTAGGCGGAAAGAAACTGTGCCAATACATTATCTCGTACTATTCTGTAATATCGCGCCACCAGCTGCAAAGGTTCTCCCAACCGCGGCATCAGTATTCAGCTTCAATCAGTTTGAAGGGGGAACAATCCAACCAATAAGCTGCGGTCATTTGAGATGAAGTGGTGGGAGTATACCCAAATGCTGTAATGAGTGATATCCGGATGCAAGTTTGGTGTTGTCTATGCATTTTGCCCACAGATATATCTCTGAACGAATAATTTCCATCAATGATTCGTTGTGCAGATGGAGGTGTCCCCGCCATAGACAATAAAAGCATAAATTCGCCAAATCTGGTATAGAATAATTTCCAGAATGACTATCCGTTAAACACCTAAAAGAGTAGAAGAAGACCCACGGAACCACCAAGAGAGTAAATATGGCCACAACCGCGGCACAACTCGAGCAGTTCCTCCCAACACCGAGGAATAAAATATCCATAGAGGCCGAATACATGGACAATGTAGAAAAATATGATCTACCTCTGCTGATGCTTGCTTACAAAATGGACATTTAGTAGGCCTCACAAGCAAATACTGGCCGATATAATCTTCAAAAGGGAGGGCACAATGATATATGAGCCATAGAAATTGCATATCACCGGACGATGATGCTATGTCAGATAAACTGTGCTGATATAATTGTAGGTCGTGACACGTGACATAAATCATAAGCAGAGCCTATGGTAAACCTGCCCAACACAATAGCACACCAAATCAAATGTATTCCATCAGACTGAGAACGTTCTTGGCAAAATGAGTGGAGCCAACAAATAATTTTCCAAATAGGTGAGTCAGGCAACCGAGGGCTGTAATCACCGCGCAAGCCATATTTAGTGTGCAGAAATTTGCTTCAAAGTGTGTTATCCTGCTGATAATGCCACTAAATGCGACAAAAATAAGCTTCCTGCAAAGCTCTGAGATCTCTAAGTCCCAAACCCCCCTTTGAAAACCCCCCTCTGAACAAGGGGTTTGAATTTTGACCCATGAGACCCAATGCCGCTTCTTTCCCCAATAAAAATGTGCCATCTTCTGCTCTACAATCTTAATCACTGACTTAGGCAAACCACCAGTTGCCATAATATGTAAAGGAAGGGATGAAAGAACATATCGTAATAAAACCAACCTGCCTACTTGAGAAAGAAGCTTATTGTGCCAACCATGTAGCCGGCTATCAATGTGGTCCAAGAGGGCGGTACAATGATGAGCTCATGTGATGCCTTTATGCAACATAGATCCAAGATAACAAAATGGCAAAGTAGTTGGATGCATAGCCAGTATACCTGAGAAACAAGTCTGACGCCTTATGGATATGTTTGAAGACGGGATAAAACTGCTTTTGTTGTAATTCACCTTTTGGCCTGACGCTTTTCATAAGAAGTCAAGAAAGTCTTAAATGCATGTAAGGTCCCAATCGTACCCCTTAGGAATATCAATAAATCATCAGCATATGCAAGATGTGTAATGTGAAATGGCATTCGGCCAATGCGAAAAGGCTGCGGTACATTCATTTCCGCAAGGACTTTTAGACCCCTTTTGAAGCCTTCTGATGAAAGAATGAATAATAACTGAGAGAGTGGATCACCTTGTTTCACTCCCCGATAAGGGCGGAAATAACCGGATGTAATGCCATTGATCAAAATAGATAACCGAGTGCTGCGTAGGTGATTTAATATTATTCGAACAAAAAAAGAAGAGAAGCCAAATTTGAGTAGCAGCATCTCTAAGTATTCCCAACTGAAACGATCAAAAGCTTTCATCATATCCAATTTGAGACATAATTGACTACCTCCTCTATCCAATAAATGTATCGTTTTCCTGGCTAACAATACTTGTGTAGAAAGATCATACCCCTTTAAGAAGCCAGTTTGCTTCGGCGAAATGAGCTTAGGAAGAAAAGAACTCAAGCGTGTAGCTATTATCCGGGTACATACCTTACTCAGAAAGTTGGTCAAACATATTGGCCTGAAATCACTAAATGTATGGGTGAATCAACTTTTGGAAGCAATTTGATGACAGCGCTTGCCATAACAGAAGGTTGTGGAATGCCAAGAAAAAATTCCTGCACTGCTAAAATCACATCCATGTGAATTATAGACCAACAAGAACGAAAGAAATTACCATGAAATTCATCAGGTCTTGCTACACTTTGAGGATAGGCTCCTTTGCAAATAAAGTGGTGTAAAAAGATACTGCCTCATTCTGAATAGTATTCTGAGTATCACATAATAGACTAGCGGGTATGAATTCTTTTTATTCAAAGTTGTGTCCTGCGGCCCTTAACCAAGGAATGAAAATAACGTGTATTGGCGTCGCCATCCTGAAGCCAACAGACCCAAGCTTTTTGCCTCCAGAATTGAAATTCATACGTAATCCCCTGGATGTAAATGGATTTCGCGTGATTGTATACCATGCGGTTCTCGTCTGTGGGCTCTTGATCCCATGCAGTTTCTGTACGTTTGACGCAACTTTTCGCCTGCTCCACCTAACTAAAAATGTTCCCAAAAATATTTTTATTCTAGCACTGTATATCCTGTTTAAGCCGTGATAGCTTCTTATAAAATCCATACATGCCACCAGTTGTTGGATAAGACAACCATGCTTCCTTGACATATGAATGAAAGTCCGAATAAGATAGCCAGGTATCCAAAAAACAAAAAGGTCTTCATCCCACCCCGCGTGATATACTGCATATCAATAACAATGGAGTATGATCCGAAGTGACGCATGGTAAATGTGTAAGACATAAATCATCAAAACATCTTGAAAGGCTGAATTGAGGAAGACCCAATTAAGCTGGCGTTGAACTTGGCCCAAACCATGTCCATCAGCCCAAGTGTATCATGATCCATAAAACGATGGGCTCATCAAAGCACAATCTTTGACACATTCACTAAGATCCTTTAACGCAGATAACTGGGGTTGAGATCGGCCACAATGATCCTATAGTGATTGGAAAGTATTAAAATCAGCACAAACTACCCATGAGGTTGTCACCTGCTGTGAATAGTTGCGTAAAGACTGCCAAAGATCCTGCCGAAGCATGATGGTATGTCGTGCATAAACAATAGAACATGTAAATATGAGATTTAAGGGTATATAGCAAAATTGAAGATGTAAGACTTGGTCATCATCCTGAGCTGCGACAAGTCGAAAAACAGTATGTTGCCAGAAAATCCATATTTTACCCGATGAAGAGACTTTAGTATTTGAGAAACCAAGATCCAGGCCAAAGCGAGCAATGCAGGCAGATGATTGCTTTGGTTCTATAATTGCCAAAAGGTTCAACTTATGAATATGCACCAAATGATGTAAACGTGCAAAAGAGGTTCTAAGACCTCTAATATTCCAAACCAGTATATTCATTGAGATAGGGTTTCAGCACTCCCTTTTGAGGAATGAACTGCGCTACGAGTGAGAATAGTAGATGGTGGCAAGGTGGCAACTCTTTATGTATACGCCGACGTTGAAGAGGAACCACTGTTATGAATCCATCCTCAGCTGAGGGTCCGATAGATGGGATAATAGCGTCTCTTCAAAAGATGAAGGCGCAGTAAACTGATTTTACATGTAATGTCCTCGGACACAGGTGGTAGATTAGGCGGGATATCCTTAACATGTAACTCCGTATCTGACGAGTGACCATCCTCTCCAGTATCAATAAAGTCCTGCATAGGCGGATATTCTACATCAGCCCCCAATCTTGATATATCCTGCACGTGGGTAGGGTGCGGTAAAGGCACATGCTGAGAAGGGTGTGTGGCTGGTAAGGTCCCAGCATCCGCTGTTCGGGTCAGAATAATAGGAGGAGCATTCGTATCGACCGAGTTAGGAGGAGGTGCATCTTTCTTTGGTGTCCACCGAGTTTGTGCACGTTGTGAAGGAGGTGGAGGTGGGGTGGACTTGCCACAGTCCCTGGTGGCATGTCCAGGCGCCGGCAGGTGGAACAAAATAAGGGTTAATCTTCATAAGCCACTTACTGTAGGATCATCTTCGGTTTTGCCTGCAAATATATCTTCTTTGGCAATTCCTATGCAACGTCAATTTCAACACACACTCTCGCCATGGAAGGACGTAATCCATCTGATGTTGCAATATCTAATTTTATCAGAGTGCCAAT
>AP025043.1:29002272-29247079 GCA_036186865.1 Eustoma russellianum | reverse complement strand
GGTGAAGATGAATTGGTAAGGCAGGGAACGCAACCCAAACTGGAACTATCGCAACATCCATGGATGGATCAAAATCCACAGTCCATTTAGTGACCCTCACATGACAGCCGAATATATTCCAAGAGCGACGATAAAAACAACGATATGAGACTGATCAATCAACGTGATACGCAAATTGTTACGGAAACCGATTTTTTCAAATACCTCTTGAATAACTTTCAATGGAGGTCGGCCATACCAGAAAGTTCCCACCAATGCAAGATGAAATGGACTCGCTGATACATCAATTTTGTCATCGGAGAAGGAGATCATAAGAATATCTTTATAGCGTGAAACTATTTTGAGGTAGATGGTAATCGTAGTAGTGTTGGAGACCACAGCCACAAAAGAGGGTGCTGCGGATGACATCGCAGTGATCAAAGTATGCAGAGATGGTGTGTATATATATATATATATATTGTACATGTTATGATTGGTCGTCTTCTTTGTCGGGAACAAAATTGACTACACACATTCATTCTCTTATTCCAATGTTGTGTTCTCTCCCCGACTTCACATCAAATCGGTCTGTATAGTAAAATGGGAATTACCATGTCTAGGAACTTATAAACTAAATGTTGACGCCTCCACAGGAGCCAACACAGCCTTGGCTGGGGCTATTCTCCGGGACATTGCTGGCCAAATTGTCGCTGCCATTTCATTTGTGCTACCTTGCCTTCCTCCTCTTGGCGGACAAATCTAGATTTTTTTATTATACAGACCTATGTACTTTGGTCAACTCCATCGCAACATTTTAATTGAGTCAGACTATATGTATGCGGCAAAAACACCAGATTTAGTACTTTCTTCGCTACTTGAATACTATCACTTGCACCTATTTCTCCCTCTCATTGGAAGTCACCTTCGTTATATACCTCGGGAGGTCAACATGGTCGCCCATCATTCAGCGCAGCATGCCCATATGTTTCTTGCTACAACAATATACACATCAGCTGACTTGCTTCCTCTTGCGGCACATGGATTTTATTATAGAGATATTACCACACATGTCATGCGTGAATAGTGTTGGGAGGCACAACTTTGGCTTGGTTGATTTGGTTGTTGCCTGTACCGATCTGATGCAGGCAACATGGATATGGTTTCTTCTATATCAATTTATCTTTCATTATGTTTTAAAATCTCCCTGTTGGGTTGGTGATTTGAAAAGTCTGTTTCCCGTATTCTTTAGGCTACATGCAACTTGGGTATGCGTTTCCTTTCTTTCCATGTGTGGTTATTTTGTACAATATTCTAATATATACACTCAAAAACCTTATTTGTTGCTTGCCGAGAAATATTTAATGGACAATCACCAAGGATATTCCTCTCATATGGGTCGGCGTGTTCGATACTTGTTGCCTTGGTTCGATGTCGACCAAGGTAACGGTGGTATGCGATTTTTTCCTCTTGTATCCGCCTATGTTATCATTCATGTTCTATACTTTAACATCTTATTTCATTGCTTGCGTGTTGATTGGGACTGCTCTCTTCACCGTTGAGATCGAGCCACCTGCGACAGCCATTCGATTTCCATAATACAGTGGATTCTTCTTAGATTGTTTCAATTGCATCATATATATATATATACATATATATATATATATATATATATATATATTACGATTAACATATTTACATGCATACATCTATACGATCAAATAACATCATTATATGATCCAATTGTGTATGAAAATAAAAACCAATTAGAAAGTACATAGAAAGTACAGATTGGTACTTAACTTTTCCTAGATATATTTATCTACGGCTATAACTTTTCTTTTCCTTTCTTTCTTCCTCCCTTTCTCCCTTTCTATTCCTCTTTGTCACCTCTCCCTGATGATTTTTTTATGTGAGTGAGCTTGGGGTAACTTTCGGCTGAGTGTAATATGTGGGTGAGGGAATTTTTTTTATAGAGGGTGTGGTTAATATTTAGGGGAGGGGCCGATTGTGGGAGGAGTGAGGGTGGGATTGGGGGGTAATAGGGAGACAATTAGGTGGAAGGTTAATGGCCATAACCGGCCATTAACACACATTTATCTTCTTCTGTTTTTATTTTTACATGGGTATATATTCCTATATATTATTATTATACTTCTTTTTCTTTTGATTACCGGGTATAACATACCCCTCTTAGAAAAAGTTTTGTCCTCAAAACTTCTATATCTTCTCACCTATCATTTCTTTTTCCTAGTCTCCATGAATACCTCTATAAAGTTGAACCCATTATACACACTTGCTAACGTCGAACAGTTATCATGTCGACCTTGTCTTTAGGTAACCATATCTCTAACGTTTAGCTTATACTACTCAATATAATTCGTAGAACTTATATAGTTGTATTCCACATTGAATCACCTATACCTAGTCCTATTGATCAAGTGTCTGTATTAGCTCACTCCCTATCGGTATTCAACATTATTACCAATGCTTCTGCACACGGACTAAGTTTCCATAATCATTTCTCGTATACCTACAAGGTAGTTTATAAATTCATCGTCCTCCACCTATAAAAATCATAACTTCATCTTTTCAAAAACTCTAGAATCCATTCTAAGGGTATTGTCGTCACGCCGAGTGATCCCACACTCAATCGTCAGTCTATATGGAACTCATACTACTGCCATAGCAACCATCTATAATCAGGCTCATGTGCACAACAGTCTTAACTTTAGCATCGTATTCACGAAAATAATCCCATGAATAGTATTATTTTTCAGAACTCGTGTGCTTTAGTACAATTCAATGTAGTCCTTGTCAGCATCACACAAGATGATCTTGTACTTATAGGATTCGATTCCTAACTTAATTCTCTATAGTTGTAACTTAGAAATGTCTAATAAACCGTCACATGTATTCAGGCTGACGTGTCTTTATAGGTTGATATTCCTAGCAGTGACATCATCAACTTATCGTAGGATTAAATGTTTAATCGTTATCTCTATTCGTTCTATATTCAAAGATTCAACTTGAGGGGTCATTACTTAGGCATCTTAGGGTATTCTAATTCACCGTGCTTCCGCGCGCCATACTGACTTACTATACCACTTCAGTTGGTCATTTTCAACCGCTAATTTTAACCAAATTTGATCCTAGATAAGTAGCAGCCACTACTTTTCATGCTCACACTCATTCGATTCAAGCCTACTAACTTCAGCAATACTAATGTGTCTCTATATTTACCTCAATTTTATTAACGACACTGGTATCATCAACTTATCTTCGTAGTTCTAAGATTTATGTCTTAGCCACCCTTTAAACCCGTTACATATAATATCATCTGCCAAGTCTATTAGCTTACGCCATGACTAGTCTACTCCTCATTTGCATCGACGTATGGATTTTGAATCAAGATTGTGTATCGTAACTATAATTCCCAATCAACTTAAAGAATTGAAACTTAAATTATACCTATCACAACGTCATTCGACTCCTGGACTTTGGTATCAGTCATGACATGTATGCGGGCATTCGTCCTGGGCTTTCCCCTCTGTTGGGGACCTGTGTTTTGCAGAGGCGTCTGCTGCTGAATGGTACACTCCCTGGCGTAAAGGCCCACTTTGCCGCATCTGAAACAAAGTTTGGCTTTCTTCCAACACTCTCTGGAATGTACTCGGACACATGTTGAACACTGGGGTGGGTCCCGATAGTCGCTCCGGCGGTCCGGAGGTTGCCTCATCTGTCCGTGTCTAGGGACTTTGACCCAACGTCCGAGTCGTTGACTGCTCCCCTCATCACGGGCCCTCTTTTTAGGACCTGTATAGCACCATTAGAAAGGGGGGTTGAATAGTGAGTGCGGAAAAAATTGGTTTTTAAAACTTTTTGAATCAAATTACTCATTTCTGAAAACAGGTTCTGTTTTCAGACCCTGATTTGATTTATCTAAATGACCTAGTTGTAGACCTTCAAAAATTATGAAATTTGGTGAAGATGTGATCTCAGATGTTATGGGCAACTCATACAAATTTCAAATTAAAAATCCAAGCCTAATCCCTTGAAAATGCGTTTTGTACAGATTGCGTAAATCTGCCAGAAACTGTACTCCAAAATAAAAATTTATTCCTATTAATTGGGAACTCTAAATGGCCTGAAAAGTTTATGGTAAGACCCTTAAGATATGTACTTTAATGGGTTGAAACAGTTTTTCAAAATTCACTTGGTACGTATGTCGAATACGTTGATGTTCTCAACCTTTGCAAATCTGAGAATCAGACTGCACTAGTCTCAGAACTATTAATATTTGACTGACTTATACTTATCCGAATGAGGTGAAACTTGTGCCAAATGAAATCTAGGACGCGTGGCTATGTTTTTGCAAAATTTTGTGATTTTTGAAATTTTTTTGCTTTTTTACCGTGCTAATGAAAACGATGTAGAAAACTTGAAACTGAAAGTTCAAGTGTTGGAAAGTAAACACCAAGAATTTTATACTGGTTCGGTTAAAACAACCTATTCTAGCCTTCGAGGGTACCTTCCTGGTTTTCACTAAACACAGGAACACCTTACCACAAGGGTGACTGGAGTTAAATACCAACTTCACCCTTTTACAATCAAAACAAACAAACAAACCAATCACAAACACCACTATTGATCGAATGAAGGCTTGATCACACCTTGATCACTTTTTGCAAGAAATGAACGAGTGTAGGTAGTATAATCAAAGCCTATATAATATGTGAAATATATGAATGATAGGCTTCAGGCTAAGAAAAAGAGAAAGAAAGGAAGAAGAAGAGAGTAGTCTTGCTTTTTGCACTTGTAAGAATATCGATTTTTTGCTTAGCCTTGTCTTGTATTGCACCTTCTTCTTCTTTTTATAACCTCTTGGCCGCCCCCTAGGGTTACTCTTCCTCCTTGACAATTGTCTTGAATGCCCTTGGAAGATTGCCTTGTGTAAAAGTTGACACAACCTTGCTTATTTGGTGCAATAAGATTGGAGGGATGACTTGTCTTTGCCTAGTTATCACCTCTTGATTGGCCATCAGTAATCCACCTTGGCACACTTTAAATGACCTGGAATTTCTTCAAACAAATCTAAAAACATGTGCTCAAAATCAAGGTGAATAACTACCATATAATCACAATTTAATCCCCTTCAATTTCGGAAGACAATTGAAGATAAATGTGTACTAAAAATCGGCCATAACTATGTCCATGTGCTGAAATTTTCAGCATGTGGTTCTTTTGAATTCTTTCCTTATGTGTTGCCTTCTTCAATGTCTCCAATATTGTGTGGCATGTCCTCCACCAATTGAAGTGCCAAATAAGCTCCATCTAGGCTTCAAAAATGCTGAAAATGGCATGTGGAAATAGGCTGCATATGCTAAAAGTTTCTTTTGGTAAGCTTTGTCAACTAATGCATAATATTCACACATATATAGTAAATTATAATCAGCCTTAATTTGAATTTTCTATAAGACTTTAACATGTTTTAAATATGTAAAAAATGTCTACATACATGTTACATCAATGCCCAAAAATGTTCCATGTGTGTAGGTTCGTAGAATACCAAATTTTCGACTTTCGTCGATTAGGCGATTTTTCTACGATTAATTTCAAAATTCTTACTCATGCAACATATATTATGTCACACATAATATACATAAAACGAGGTGTATATTCAGCACCAATGCTGAGTAGAAAACGCCCCATGTGCCAAAATGGAATTGAGTTTGAATTCTCCACAAATCTAGGTTAAATTGTGGGTGATTTGTGTGTGCAAACATGGTATGACTTTGTGCCTGATTGTAACTTATGGATCACGAAATTTTTGAATAATTTTGATGTATATAGGCTGGCCATCTTCATATGACAAGTACGTGACATGTCGGTAAAGTTTCGGTAGTCACCCGATACGATAATTTTTGGTTTATGACATTGTGATGTCGTTATAATTTTGACGTCACCATGACTTATAACATATGATATAAGACTTGAATATACTCATAAATATGAGGTGTATATGGTGGTGTAACGTCGACGTATATTTATAATATATGTGACGTGTCGGTGGTACGTCGGAATATAAGTATATAGTGTCTTTTTTAAAAAACAATACAAATATTTACGATATATGTAAATGCCGTGTGAAATGAATGGGAGGAGAAGACTTTCCATTTCAAATTTGTTTTCATATAGCTCTCTCCAAATATGTTTTCATTTAATGAAGTAGTTAGTTCATTAACTTAAGCACTTTACTTAATGAACTAGTTTAGTTCATTAATCATGACACCTGAAAATAGTATAAAAACAACAAATGTTTGCGATATGATGTAAGCTTTAACGCATCATTGCTTGTTAGTACGGCAACATTATATATAAACATGTAAAGCACTTTTATCACATAAATATGTCAAGTAAAATTTATTCATGCATTTCGTAAGTACGTAACATTTAAATCATGCATTTTTAAATCATTCAAACCCTTTTTTTCTCAACACTCTTGCCAACCTATCCTCTACTGCAATTCTCTCCAGATCACTCTCTACTTCTCGATAGGCCTCTAACAATCCTTCAAACGTCCTTGCCCTGGAATACACGATCCCGGACTTGATTCGAGAGTTCAACCCTGTCTTGAACTTCAACATTTTCGATTTCTCATCAGTCATGGTGGATGGCACAAACTTGCCCAGTGCATGGAAACGATCTGTGTACTCTGCCATTCACATGGAATCTTGCGTCAGTGCCTGAAACTCCGCCATTCTCTTCAGAATCACACTATCCGGGATGTAAAATTTTCTAAACTCCTCTCTGAACTGAGCTCAAGTGACCGGTGGTGTTCGACGTACCTCTACATTGTGTCACCAGTCCTTCGCATCTCCTATCAGAAACGGTACCACAACCTCTACACTTATATCCTTCTGTACCTGCAGTAATTGGAGATGATCGGATATCTCCTTAAGCAAGATCTCTGCCACCCGACCATTTATGTGTGTATATGTATAAAATTCCGAATAGTATTTATATTGATATATATACATATATATATATATATATATATATATATATATATATATATATATATATATAATTTAGGAAAAAAAATAGAACGCTTATATTCATGTACGTAAGCGTAATACGACCATTTTTTTAAATATATGTATAATTAAATATTTAGATACGAGCACATATTCATTTGGTGCCTGTATACAGGAAGAAACAAAAACAAATCATATGATACACAACATGTGATCACAAAACTCACTATACTTGCATATATATGCATATATATATATATATATATATATATATATATATATATTTTACAATTAACATATTTACATACACACATCTAGACTATCAAATATATCAATATATGATCCAATTGTGTATGAAAATAAAACTAATTAAGAAAATACATAGAAAGTACAGATAGATACGTACCTCTTCCCGGATATATTTCTCTACGGCTATAACTTTTCTTTTCCTTTCTTTCTTCCTCCCTTTGTTTTTTCCTTCCTTTCTCCCTTTCTCTGCCTCTCTGTTACCTCTCCCTGATGATTTTTTTGTGTTTGGGTGAGTTGGGGTAACTTTTGGCTGAGTTAAAATGAAGTTGAGGGAATTTTTTTATAGAGGGAGTGGTTAATATTTAGGGGAGGGGCCGATTGTGGGAGGAGTGGGGAAAGGATTTGGGGAGGTAATTAGAGAGACAATTAAGGTGGTAGGTTAATGGCCATAACCTGCCATTAACACACATTTATCTTCTTCTTTGTTATTTAGTTTTTTAAATGGATATATATTCCTATATTTTTGTTATTATACTTTTTTTCTTTTGATTACCGGGCTATAACATACTCCACCCCTTACAAAAAGTTCCGTCCTCGAAACTTGCGTATTTTCTCACTATCATTTCTTTTCCTAGTCTCCATGAATACCTCTATAAAGTTGAACCCATTATACACATTTGCTAACGCCAAACAGTTATCAAGTCGACCTCGTCTTTAGGTAACCATATCTTTAACTTCTAGCTTATATTACTGAACATAAATCATAGAACTTATGTAGTTGTATTCCACATTTGAAACACCTATAACTAGTCCTAAAGTCCTAAACTGACGTGGGATGAGCAGATTAGGCATGACTTACTAAAGTTGCACCTCTCTGAGGACATGATATAGGATAGGAGTTCATGGAGGCAGAGGATTAAGGTCAAAGAGGGGTAGATAGGATATAGGGACACCTTAGAGCATACGTAGAGAATTAGATAGTCTCTACACTTTAGGTTGACTTGCAATTTTTTTGTTTGCTTGTTTTGTTTTGGTCTTTGCATTTCAACTGTTTGTGCGTACCCATTGTTTACTATTTTAATATCGTAAGGTTTTGATTTGTATTTCATAAAATCCATTCAGTAGCACATATTTCTATTATTATACTATCATAGAAGTATATATAGAGCTGGAGGTGTCACTGGAAGCAAACTCTCTGTCCCATGGGATGGAGGTATGGCTTGCCTGCCTGTTACCCTCCCCAGACCCTAGCGATAACTTTTGCTGTCTTTGGAATATACTGGGTATGATTTGTTGAGAAATATGTTTGGATAATTTTCAAAGTCATGATTTTAAGTGGTGAATACTTAAAAATGTCACTCATGGTGTTATATGTGATTAAAAGTTGAAAAAGTTGAAAAAGTTAGCATGTATCTCTCAGGTTGTTGCACATCGATCGATCTATGTACATAGATCCCTCACATCGATCGATCTATGAAAGGCAGAGAAAGTTCTGAAACTTACTGTGAGACATCGATCTCTACACCTGAGACACATCGCTCGATCGATGTACATCGAACCCTCACTTCGATCGACCGATGTAGGTCAGAGACAAAACCTGAACCTTTCTGTGAGACATCGATCTCTGAAGCTGAGGCACTTCGATCGATCGATGTCTAGGGTTTTTAGAAATATTTTTTCTAAAAAGAATTAAAATTGTTGTTTTCATTTGTATATGATTTATACGTGTTTATTATGTGATTATTTTGTGTTTTGGTGGTTATAAATGTCTTGTGACTAACGTGCATTGGAAGTTTCTACAACTTACCAAAAAGGACAAAATTGGTATTTTGAGTTTTGTAGGAACATGATATGGTGGATATATATCAAGGACTTAATCTCATCTTATTTATCATGACAAAGAAGATATTATATTTATTTCTGACCATCAAGGTCATTTCTGGAGTTTTCTCTCACCAGGGGCATTTTGGTCATTTCATCCCTGAGGGTATTTTTGGTATTTTCACTCAATGAATATCTTGAGCATATTATTATCTTCATTCTGAAGTTGAGTTATTACTATTTTGAAGATTATACGGCAGCTTTATATTATTTTTCTCACATGATGATATTATTGACTATAGCGGAATATGTGACGAGTTTTGATGTCACATTCTATTTCTTTCTTGAAGACTCTTTTATATATGTTATTGGAGGATATTATTCATCATTATACATAGATTTCAAAGGTGTTAAAGGTGTGGAAATGATCACAACATACAAGAAGAAATATTGGGAATTTTGGTGTTACACGTTGACATAATCTCGTTAATTATTATTTGATGATTTCTTCTTCAAAAATCTGAGTTGATATGCATATATACAGCCTTAAAAACGTGTATATTCAGGTGGATATGATGGTGTACTTATTTTGTGAGTTGGTGACAAGTGGACCAACCAAAAAGGAGCTAGTTGGTAAAATTGCCAACTTGGAATATTTGACTTAGTAGCCAACGACTACTACCCTCTTTTTGGAGCTGATTTTTGGTTTGAAATTTTCAATTCTCACATGCCTATTTTCAAGCCAAGAAGTTTAGTTATTTTGGTGGCATTATCCTCTGTTATTACCTTCATTTGGCAAAGGATAATCAAGACTATCCTAGGTGGAAATTTCGGCCAACAATGTGATTCCAAGGTGAACCAATTCTTTTGCTTTATGTTGCCAAGTGTACAAAGCCAACCAATGATATGAAGCCACTTGGACTTGATGATGAAGATGGTGACACATGTGCATTCTATCTCCAAGGCTCAATTCGCACTATAAATAGGAGACAATGGTGAAGAACATGAAACACACAAAAAGCTCACTTGAAAGCATTTGTTGAATTGTCTAGCTATCATCTTCTTCTTGTTATTCTTGTTTCACTCTTTGTAGCAAAGGTGTTTTTGTTTTATTTGTTGAGCTACAAGCCTCTTGAGCTTCATTTGTAAGATTGATTAGCCAATTCTATAAGGCTACATGAATAGGTGGTAGAGGTGTTGCAACTAAGTGTTACATAGAAGGTGTTCATCCAAGTCTTGAATAGGGTCAGTGTATAACCCAAGGATCAAGCTTGGTTCTTGTTGTAAGGTGATTCATTTCATAGTGAAATCCAAGGAAAGGTGTTCCTTGGGAATGGAGTAAGTCACATTGACCGAACCAGGATAAATCCTCGGTGTTCTTGTCTTGTTTCTACCTTTCTGTTTTCTGCCCGTTTTACTGCAGTTTTCACACAAATTCTCACAATTTGAAAAAATAGATAAACACTTTCAAAATTTGTGATTTTTAGTGGAGTTATACTTCAGACTTTTAGCTTTCATTTGCAGCAAGAAGCAGTTGATTTGAGCAAGGGAAAGTTAGTCTTTCAGTCTTTGCAAGATAACTGCTCCAATCTGGCTGTAATCTGACCAGTTTTGAGAAAACTTAAATTCTATATTTATCAAGAATTGTTTAAGGTCAGGTCCTTTTGAAAACATCAACTTTACATTATAAGGAGTGTTTTGATATAGAGATCGACCTTTTTGGTTGAGTATTCAAAGAGAAACATATTTTTCTATTTCAGCAACATTCTGTCCAATTCTGTCTAAATTGACCATCTGGATCTTTTTATTTGTTTGAAGGGTCAAACAATCTTATTTTTGTCTGATATTTGGACAGAGTCTTGCTAACACATTGAGGTTAAGTTTTGGAAAGTTTCATAATTTTTGGAGTTGTGTACACTTATTTTTGAATTTTTCAAATACAGGTTTTGAATTTGAGGTGGTCTCAGATTCTGTTTTCAAAGGGGTTTTTGATCAAGGGTAGTAGTGTAATTTCCGCTAACCAATATTCACCCCCCTTTAGTGTTGTTTATTTCAGGTGGATGGTCCAACAATTGATATCAGAGCAAAGTCTACATCACTCAAAGAAGCAAGATTCAACACTGTACAAACAACACAAGGCCAAGAAACAATAACTCTTTGTAGCCTGCTAATCTCAGATTAAAGGTACATACAATGGCCATAGTCTCTCACAATAGTAAGTTGGAAGGTATGTACACACAACGCCCTCCTCTTTTCGATGGAAATGATTTCGTTCATTGGAAACTTAGAATGAGGCTATTCTTAATGGCTATAGACATCGATTTATGGTCTATAGTTAAAGATGGACCGTACGTTCCAATTAAAATTGTACAAGTCAGTGGAGTCACACAAGGGGTTTAAAAATATAAAAGTGAATGATCATCGGAAGATAAAAAGAAAATGTCCATGAATGCTAAAGCTATGCAATTACTTTTGAATGGACTTACAACTTCTGAAGCAGGATATGTGTCAAATTGCACAAGTGCACACGATATGTGGAAATCACTTGTATTAAAGCATGAAGGTACAATCGGTGTAAAAGAATCAAAAATAAACATGCTTATGACTGAATTAGAATCTTTCAAAATGTTGCCGAACGAATCCATAACATCTATGGATTTGAGAATTACTAATATTTCAATGCTATTGAAGCTTTAGGAAAATCATTCACCAACAACGAGAAGGTGCAAAAGGTGCTGCAAAGCCTTCCTGCTAAATGGGATCCTAAGGTCATGGCAATTGAAGAAACAAAGTCAATCTCTAAGACGGATGAATTAATCGGTTCACTTAGAGTATACGAGTAAAACTAAACAAACGGAAGTCTGAGTCATCTAAGTCATCCGGTAAGTCTATAGCTTTTAAAACAATTAAAATGTTTGCAAGTAATGATGATAGTAATAGTGATACTGAATTAGACGATGACTTGATATTGATAGCTAGAAAGCTTAGAAAGTTTTTTAAACGTCCTAATAAGAATAGACAACATTCTTCCTCTTCTTCTTTTTCTCAACCTAAGAAAAATAACTATAACAACAACAAATGGTATAATAAAAAGTTAAAGTGCTATGAATGCGGTCAAAAAGGACATATCTCATATGATTGCCCAACAAAGAAAAATAATAATAACAACAATAATAAACAAGCCAAGGACAAGGAGGCATAAACGACTAAGGCAAAGGAGTCCAAGTCAAGGAAAGGCAAACGAGCAATGAAGGTGAGCACATGGAGCGACTCATCTGACTCAGAATCCATCATTGAGGAAGCTGAAGTCTGCTTCGTATCCAACGAGGTAAGTTCTTCTTCTGATGATGATTCTGATAGTGACATGACATTTGATGAAATGTATGAAGAATTTTTAAGAATGCATGCTCACTGTAAGAGGCTATCTAAAGAAAAGAAGAATTTAATTGAAGAAAACAACAAGTTGAAGACGTCCAACTTGGAGTTTTCCGATCAATTAGAATCTTTTAAGCAAGAGTCTACTAATACTCTTGATTCTTTAAAGATTTTTTTATGAAGAGAGATGTATTAATAGACAACCTCACTTTTGGTGGCGGAAAACCTTATTACAATGAAGCCATTGTAAGAAAATAAATGAAATAAAGCTCTAATGATTGCCAACCTCCAATCGTATATGATATGCCACTTTAAAACCTTGCCAAGTAAAACCACCCTTGTGGATAAAACCTTGGCGAAGGAAAAAGCATACATATTTATACAATGGAGAGGTGGCGAAATACAGAAAAATGCTGGAAGCCATGGCGCTGTGACGATCAAATAGCTAAAGAAATCCAAGAAAGAGTCGTAGGGTAGCAGCATATAAAATGTTGTAACGCAACTGGCTTGATCTAAAAGACCTCAGGAAAAATTGACATGAGTGTATCAGCCAAAAGTAAATATGACGAAGCCAATATGATAAGCAGGGAAGGCACGTACTCATGCCGCCTTGTTTCAAAGGGAACCAAGGCGACATCCATAGTATAAGACGTTGGACGATATCGACATCCATCGAAGTATGGAAAGCAATCCCCATATGTAATCTTTGTCGACAGCAGCGTAGCATGCTCAGTAGATGGGATAAATGAGACAAATGCGTGGAGATATCCAGCAAATGAAGAATGTGTAAGTGACAATATGAGAAATATGAGTCAAACATAGCAAAGCAAATGTAGAGACAATTGTGAGGAAAACGCACCAGTGTTGCATGTGGCGGTAAGCAACACAGGCAACATAAGGAAATCATCGCCAACACTGTGTGAGACATTATCCTCAACGCAAAGCCGGCAACTGATGATCCATAAGTATCACGCCACGAACCTCGCAGGGTAAATCATGGAGCATACGATAAAGCTGAAGACCAACCGCTCTATATCCATGTCTGGGGAGCCTATGAGCAGCAGTGTTGGCCTCCCTCGGACAATGCTGTAGAGTTGAGTGATTTAACGATAGAAAGATGGATGCATGCTGAATATCCAACCCTAATAAATCCATGAGCACCCGTGTTGAGGCCAACAGATGAAGAATTGATTTGCAGTCTGTCTCTATGATAAGGTTTCTATGCTCCCTTGCATAATATATCAAGGCAAACGTCAGCGTCAAAAGCTCTACCCTCAGCGGTATGACCTGAGGCAGTGCGAAGCATATCACAGAAAGAATCTGGCCATGATCCGAACGCAGCACTGCTGCTCCAGCCGCTTTAGATCTACCCACTGCTGCATCAACATTTAGCTTCAACTTTCCAGCAGGAGGCAATTCCCATCTAACAATCCTGAGTCGTCGTGTTCGCAAAGACGGTGAAAAATGAACATACACTAAAAACTGAAAATAGCATGTTGAAATCTAAGGTAGAAAGTTGTGAAAATGAAATAGTACAACTTAAATCTTCCAAACTTACCTTAGAAAAATGTTAGAACAATTTAAATCTGGTGCAAATATGTTAGATACACTTATATCATCGTAAATATATTGAAATGACAAAACCGGGGTTAGGATATAAAGAAGAAAATGTAAAAGTAGATAAAAAGACTAAGTTTGTGTCATCTAGCTCAAAGCTGCCGTATAATACAACAAAATCAACTTTGCCTGATACATCTTCTTCTATACCTTCTTCTACTTATATCAAGTCAAAAATACAACCCGCACCCAAAAATATACACACGTATAAACGTACATCTAGGCAAAAATTTGCATCTAGACAACCTAGAAATTATGCCTACATGTGTACAAATGCAACTAGACCTAATAAAATGCATCCAACTTATTACAAACCTAAGTATAGGCAACATTCATATAAGTCTTATAGAAATGCATATGAACATACATACATAGCGCCATTCAAGAAACATAATTACGTGCCTTATACACACCATCAAAATCGGCCAAGACATTGTACTTATCAACCAAGATATAACATGTATGACAATGCAACATCTTTTTGAAATGGTCAAACTTATGTTAATTCTTTATATTCAACTAATGTCAAAAATGTGCCTAGAAGGTATGTCCAAGTTTGGATACCTAAGGGATATCTAAACAAGGGTGGTGCTCCTAACATTCAAGGACCCAAATAAAGGGTACCTAAAACTTTGTCTTCATTGTAGGAAAAACGCAAGGAATGCAAGAAGGAGACAAAGTCAAAGAATCTAAAAAATAAATGGTTTTTAGATAGTGGATGTTCAAGGCATATGACGGGCAACCCCAAACTATTCACCGAGTTGGAACATATCAAAAATGGAGGAAAAGTAACATTCGGTGACAACAACAAATGACAAGTTGTTGGAAAAGGAACAGTTGGGAATCCTAACACAGTTCAAATACGAAATGTGTTGTTAGTAAGTAGTCTCTCTTATAATTTATTAAGTATTTCTCAACTTATAGATTGCGGATATAATGTTTCTTTTCTTCCCAATTCTTGTGATATAATAAATGAAAAAGGAAGAATTGTTTTAAAAGGAAATAGGGATGATAAGATTTATACTCTTACCTTATATAATATGTTAGATGATAAGGTTAAGTGTTTAATATCACATGACCTATATGTGAATTTATGGCATAGAAGATTAGGCCATATAGGAATTTCGACCATTAAGAAATTATCTAAGAAGAATTTAATTAAAGGAATGCCTAAGTTAGACTTAGATAATTTTCAAATGTGTGAAACATGTATTAAAGGAAAACCATTAAAGAAACACTAAAATCGAAACATGAAGTGAGTACTAGTCATGTGCTAGAATTGCTTCACTTAGACTTATTTGGTCCAAGTAGGACAAGAAGTCCAGGTGGACACCACTATGTGTGTGTCATAGTAGATGATTACTCACACTACACATGGACATTGTTCTTAACACACAAAGACGATGCTCCATTGGAAATCGAAACTGTTTTTAAGCAACTTGAAAACATTTACGAAGAAAATTTTAAATGAATTAGAAGCGATAGAGGTGGAGAATTTAAAAACAAAAGTATAATCAAGTTTTGTGAATTACATGGAATTAAACATGAAATTTCACCACCTAGAACACCACAACTCAATGGAGTTGTTGAATGTAAAAATAGAACAATTCAGGAAGTTGCTAGAACAATGCTACATGAAAATAAATTACCAAGATATTTATTGGCTGAAGCTGCAAGTTGTGCTTGTTATATAATAAATAGGCTTTCTATTAGAAAGAAATTAAATAAAACACCTTATGAATTTTTAAACAATAGACAACCTAAGATAGATTATCTTAGAGTATTTTGATGTAAGTGTTTTTTGTTGAACACTAAGGATAATCTAGACAAGTTTGAACAAAAGTCTATTGAATGTATATTTGTTGGTTATTCAACTAACTCAAGAGCATATATGTGTTATAATCCTGCATCTAGAAAAATAATTGAATCTATACATGTGAAATTCAATGAAAATGCATGCTTTGAAGTTAGTGATAAAAATCAACATAAACAAGAAACTAATGTTGAAAATATGTTTGATGAAGATGTATTACTTGAGTCTGTCTTTGATCATCTAGAACCAACTCCCCCTGAACAAGATATGCATGAACCCTTAAATGATGTAAATGAAGAAACTTTGCAATTGGAAAATAATACTACTAGTGATTAAATTGTATATGACAATGTTCACACTAATGAAACATTTGAACAAGATGAGGTGAACCTAGTCAATCGAAGATTTGGTGGCATCCTAAAGAATTAATCATTGGGGATCCAAGTGTTGGGGTTAGAACACGTAGAAACATAAGTCAACTTGAAAGACATAGCTTAATTTCACACTTAGAACCTAAGAATGTAAAGAAAGCCTTAGGTGATATATCATAGATAGATGCCATGAACGAGGAATTGAACCAATTCACAAGGAACAACGTGTGGGACTTAGTACCTAAACCTGAAGACAAGTCTATAATAGGAACTAAATAAGTCGTTAGGAATAAAATGGATGAACAAGGAAATATTACAAGAAATAAGGCTAGGCTAGTGTCATACACCGTGACTTTTAAGTACTACTTTCAATAGTTAGAAGTCAACTTTAAATATAATTTCATTAAATGCATAAGTTTACGAGGCTGAGTTAGATAAAATATAGGTCAGAAAATAAGCGAAATGGAAAATTAAGAAATTAGGGTAAATTACTCAAAGTACCCCTCCCCACTTAAATGAAGGGGGAGTTACACAAAGGGGTATAACTCCCCATTAGCTAGCCATCGGTTATAACACAAAAAGGAGAGGGGAAAACCGCCAGAGAGAAAAAGGAAGGAGAAAGAGGAAAGAAGAAGAAGAGAAGAAGAAGAAAAGGAAGGAAGAGCGTCCAATCTAGATTCAATACTTACAGAAATTCTGCCATACACTCGTAAGCGTATCTAGATTCCAAGGCAAGTAATCTTTCTATACGTTTTACGCAAATTTTGATTATATAGGCCCTATGTTCTTATAAAGAGAAAACTTGGATCACACATTAGTAGCTTTGGTTTTTTTATGTTAAATGCCTTACTATATGCAATTGTTGTTGTTGATGGTGTAAAGTCATGATCTTTGGGTCAATATCTGAAAATGGTTATATTGTGCTCTTTGTTGTTAAATATGCTCATAAAAGTGTTACCCTTGATGTGTTCATTGTCTTGGTATAAATTCTTAAGGTTGTGAACTACACCTTAGATGTTTGGGAGCATTTGCAGGAAGTTGATGGGTTAATGATGACATTGTTGTAGACTTGTTTAGTTGTAAAGTTTGAAGATATAGTATTGAAAGTTGTGGGTGATAGAAGGTTAAGAGTGGATATTATTAGACATGTTTAAGAATCAACTCATGTTAGTTGCGTTTTAAACATGATGAATCTAGGTGTTAAGATGGATCTTGAAGTGTTAAACATGAAAGGGATGAAGGAGGAAGGTGATGGAAAGAAGTTACTACAGAAAACTGCAGTTCTGGAACTGTCAGAACACTTCGAACACCTACTTTAGGTGCTTCAAGTCACATTAGTCGCCTAAAGTAGGCGTTCAATGTGTCCCAGTGCCACTTCGAACACCTACATTAAGCGCTTCATGTCACATAAGGCGCTTCATGTAGGCGTTCGATGTGTCACAGCACATTCCAGAACACTTCGAACACCTCCAAAGGCGTTCGATGTCACATAAGGCACTTCATGTAGGCCTTCGATATATACGGCACATTCCCGAGCACTTCGAACACCTAGAATGAGCGCCTCATGTCTACTTTAGGCGCCTCATGTGGCGTTCCAAGTATACTGGAAGTCTTTTTGACCCATTAGGCACCCTATGTATGTGTAATAACTCTATACACTTCTTTTGAACATAAAATGCAAAGGTATTTGAGGTGTAATTGAGGAATAGATGTTAAGTTTGACTAAGTAAGAATAAGATTGAATTCCAAGTGAATTGGTGAGACGAACAAACTTAGAAAGATACAAACATGGAGTGTTTGAGGTGCAAGACCGTATACTTGATATGTAAGATGTGTGTGTGTTACATGTTTGATACGAAGTTGCATGAGCATCCTGCATCATGACATGAGCACTTGCATTTGACTTCAGAATTGCTTTGCGAAAGAACATGTGTTTACAAGAAAAGATTAAAGTTTTCGAAAAGCAAACTATGGCTGCTGGTTGATCGCAGGGTATAAAAGTTACGCCTGCGAAAGCAGGGTATAAAAGCGTGACCTGTGAATCAACAGCAGGATATAAAGTATTTTATGGGGCCGTGGACCTATCAGCACGGATATATGATATATGTAACAGGGCCGTGGACCTTTCAGCACGGGGTATAAAGTTATATGTTATGGTGTCGTGGACCTTTCAGCACGGGGTATAAAGTTCTGTTTGCTGTGGACTGATCACCCATAGGGTATAAAGTTCTGCTACTCGAAGAATATGATATGAAAAGTTATGAAACATTTTGTGAAATGACACGCACGACATGTTTACGAAAGAGGACATATGCATGGGTGTTGTGTGTGGCTTTAAAGAAGCACATGCATCATGATACACGAAGCTTAAGATTTGACATGCAAGAAATATGACTAGCTTATGTTCTGTTTTTGTGGTATGTTATTTTAGTTACATGTTTGTTCTCGTATCCGTGTATCATTTATGTGATTTATCTGTTTTGAGGAATTGTTATAAAGATGCTACTTGTTAACCTGAGCACCCTATTTTGGGCAATAACTTATACACTGGTGACTCGTCGTGTGTGATCCCATAAGGTGTATAGACGGGTTACTTGCTGGCGATATTTTCGCTAAGAACAGATACTCCATTTCCTTTTCAGGTGAGCCGAAATACGAAATGATATTTGTCGAAGACGATGGCGAGTGGGCTCAATGGGATGATGGTCATGGAAGTAGATAGATGCTTGATTACTCTCTTTAAGTTAGAAAACTCAATGTTTATTATATTGTACTGGATGATATGTTAGACAGTTGATCAAACACCTTTTATTTCTGCTGTATTGTTCTGGTTACATTAATGTTGGTGAATTTTTAAATTTTATGACGTTTCCGCTGATTTATCATACGTCATGAATGATGTATGCTTGATCTGCTTTGATGCTTCGTAGTCCTCGTAGTAGACTACGGCGGGTGCACTAGTTCCGATGACAGTATCGGGCCTGGACGCTACAGGTGGTATCAGAGCCTAGGCTCCAGATCTATCTCGGAAACTCAGGTTCATGATCTTTAGACATTTAAGATATTATTCTCCCTTAAGGTTGGTCCTTAGTTATAAGTACTGATTTCTCTAGAGTTTAAGTCTAATCTGGGTTGGGTGTGTGCGAGCGCGTTTATCATCTACTCTTGAATTAATGGTTTTATTACATACCCCACCCGTCCTTACGCATTCAAGCTTTCAGTAACATCATGTATCTACTGAAGGCTAATGAAACGTTAACCTTTCAGAGAAAAATGCCTCCCAGAAGAGATAACACATGAAACTCTGGCAATGGACAGGAGAACCAGCCACCACAAGTGGTTTTACCCCAGGTACTCACTAATGCACTAACGGTGATCGCACAAGGGTTTGCTCAGTAGCATCAGCCTCCACCGCCTCCACCACTGCAGCACAATATTCGGTTCTTCTACGGAGAGATGAGGAAGATGAGAGTTTCAGAGTTTAGAGGATGTACTGATCCGGAGGAGTCTCAACACTGGTTGGCTGAGGTTGAGAAGTGTTTTAGATTGGTGCAAGTGTCTGAAGAGATAAAGGTAGATGTGGCCACACCCCAGTTATGTGGCAAAGCTGTCGAATGGTGGACTAGAATGGTGTTGCGAATGTGATACGTGCAAGAATGGACCTTTCTTTAAATCTAAAGCTCCTCCTCCAAATATGGTTTAGGCACAATGAAGATAGCTTCACCTTGCTTCCAAATAAGTTGAAGAAAACCTTTTGAACACAAGTCCTCCAATGAGTTCTACATAACCCAAGCAAGATACATCCCTCTTGGATGTTTCCCTCCCCGGAATTGGACAACTCTCACAAGGATGCTCAAGCCTTGAAAGATTCTAGCCTTGATTTTGAATATGAACCAAGAAAACACACAAGAATTACTCTTGAAGAAGAAGAAATTTTCATTGAAGGTGTGAGATTACAAAGCTTCTCTTATGTGCCCTTTATAGGCAAAAATATCACAGGACAAGAAACTATCTTACAAATTGAAATAATGATTGAAAAGACTACACACTTCGAAAAACTATTCATGTAGGATCCATAAAAACTAGTCTTGCAAGTCTTGAATGATGATTTTCAAAGTAGGTCCCTCAAGTACTATTCATGAAAGACTTTAAGGATTTGTCTTCATCCTGAAATCTTTTCTGATTTGTGACTGATTTTTGGACATCTTCCAATCCGAATTAGGTCTTGATCTTCTTAGAGAATTGTAGCCAATTGAGTTTAGAAAATAAGCATATAAAGTTCTTTGCATTTGGCCCAACCATTGAGGAGATACGTCCAAATTACCGAAGGTATGTCACAGAATTCGGTAGAAACAATACTTCTGTTTGCATGCTCTTTTTGGATGCCAAGACGACCGATTTGGGAAAGTATGAAACATAAACGTTGTAGAGCTTTGTCTTAGCTTTCCAACGCATCTTGAAACTCCTAATTTAGCCTTGTGGTTAGAGAGATACGTCAATTCTATCAAAACGGGTCCTGCAGAAACTCACAATCCGAGATGGGCCTAAACTAATACAACATAAACATTTATAAAAACAAAATAAAGAACACATTCCATACTAATGATATTTTACAATGGTTCTAAAATTTCTTACAAATCATGTTGTAGGTTCAATAAGGTGAACCCAATGTATAAGTTCTCTTGGTTCATATTGCACATGTTTAAATAGGAAGGACCCTACTTTATGCATTAGTTTCTTAGTTTTACTTCTTGTTAAGGGTCCTTGATCTTGCATTTTCGTAATATTATGTGCATTCTCATTATCTTGACATGGATGAGGGTTATGAACCTCATCATTCCCCCCTTCTTCAAAATGATTCGACCTCGAATATAAATCATCACCAAAAAGGGTAAGATCAGCAACGTTAAAAGTATGAGAAATTGAACCATACTTGCTCTCAGGAAGGTCAAGAATGTAAGCATTATCTCCAACCTTTTGAAGTACCTTGAAAGGGCCATCTCCTCTTGGCATGAGCTTAGATTTCCTTTCTCTAGGAAACCTTTCTTTCCTTAAATGCAGCTAAACAAGATCACCTTGTTCAAACAGAACTTCCTTGCGTCCTTTGTTAGCATATTTTGCATACTGTTTGTTTTTCTTTTCAAGTTGTAGCTTAACCTTAGCATGCAACTTCTTAATCAGTTCAGCCTTATTCTTACCATCAATACTTGCACGTTTATGAACAGGAATAGGCATAAGATCAGACAAAGGATTGAAACCATATACAACTTCAAACGGTGAATGTGTGGTGCCACTGTGAACACTTCTATTATAAGCAAATTCAATATATGGCAAGTAATCTCCCCAATTCTTAAGGTTCTCCTGAATTATAGCACACAATAACTGAGACAAAGTTCTATTCACAACTTCAGTTTGACCATCTGTTTGGGGGTGAGCAGTAGTAGAAAATAGGAGTTTTGTTCCAAGTTTACCCCACAACACACGCCAAAAGTGACTTAAGAACTTAGTATCCCTATCACTAACAATGGTTCTAGGCATGCAATGTAGACGTACAACTTCCTGAAAGAACAAGTTGGCAACGTGAGATGCATCATCAATCTTTTTACCAGCTATGAAGTGTGCCATTTTAGAAAATCTATCAACGACAACAAACACACTATCACTTCCATTTTTCGATCTGGGCAATCCCAAAACAAAGTCCATAGATATATCAATCCAAGGTGACATAGGGACAAGTAATGGGGTGTACAAACCATGTTGATGTGATGTAGATTTAGCTTTCTTGCAAGTTATACAACTTCCACAAATCTTCTCTACATCAACTCTCATATGAGGCCAAAAGAAACGTTCCTTTAACATCTCTAATGTCTAAAAGATGCCAAAACCTCCACCATGTGCTTCTTTGACAAGTATCTCTCTGACAGAACACTTAGGTATGCACAATTTTCTTTCTTTAAACAAGTATCCATCATGTAAATAATACTTACCAAATGGAGAATCGGCACATGCATCAAATATTGATTGAAAGTGAGGATCAGATGTATACAATTCCTTGATGCACTCAAATCAATGCAAATGAGATGACAATGTAGTAATCAAATAATATCTCCTAGATAATGCATCAGCTACAATGTTATCTTTTCCTTGCTTATATTTTATCACATAAGGAAATTGTTCAATGAATTCAACCCATTTTGCATGCCTCTTATTTAACTTTCCTTGGCTTTTAAGGAACTTAAGACTTTTGTGATCAGTATGAACCACAAACTCCTTATGTTGCAAATAATGTTGCAAGTCTGCAATGATCTAACAAGTGCATACAACTCTTTGTCATAGGTTGAATAATTCAATTGCGTTCCCTTAAGCTTTTCACTAAAATAAGCAATCGGTTGTTTAGACTGAGATAGTACAGCTCCTATACCAACACCACTAGCATCACATTCAATTTCAAATGTTTCATCAAAGCTGGGTAGTCTTAGAATAGGTGCAGAAGTTAACCTTGCTTTAAGTTCATCAAAGGCTTTCTGTTGTGATTCTCCCCATTGAAATCCTACGTCTTTTTTAACAATGTCATTCAAAGGTGCAGCAATAGTGGAAAAGTCCTTAACAAATCTTCTATAGAAACTAGCCAACCCATGAAAGCTTCTCACCTCTCCAACAGTTGTGGGAATTGGCCATTCTAAAATTGAGTTCACTTTACCTTGGTCCATTTCAATTCCATTTGCACTAACCACAAATCCTAGAAACACAATTTTTTCCAGACAAAAAGAACATTTCTTGAAATTTGCATATAATTGTTCTTTCTTCAATGCTTCAAAAACGCTTCTTAGATGGCCTATGTGTTCATGAAAAGTCTTAGAGTAAATCAAGATATCGTCAAAGTACACAACAACAAATTTTCTAATGAATGCACGTAAGACTTCATTCATTAATCTCATAAAAGTGCTAGGTGCATTAGTTAAGCCAAATGGCATGAATAACCACTCATACAATCCAAACTTAGTCTTAAATGCAGTTTTCCATTCATCACCTTCTTTAATGCATACTTGAAAGTAACCACTTTTAAGATCAATCTTGGTAAAATACTTAGCATCGTACAATTCATCAAGCATATCATCAAGTCTCGGAATGGGGGTACCTGTATTTTCAAGTTATCTTGTTGATGGCTCTACAATCAGTACACAACCTCCATGTACCATCTTTCTTTGGTACAACGATCACAGGAACAGCACAAGGACTCACGCTTTCCCTCACCTTTTCTTTGGTCAAGAGTTCTTCTGCTTGGCGTTGAATTTCCTTTGTTTCAGCAAGGTTTGCTCTGTAGGCTGGCCTATTAGGCAAGATAGCACCAGGTATGAAGTCTATTTGGTGCTCAATTCCTCTTAAAGGCGGCAAACCAGAAGGTTCTTCTTCAGGAAACAACCCTGAAAACTCATCAAGGTGGTCTTTGATTTGGTTGAGTCTTGCCTTGGAACCCACGGCCTTGAGGTGCAGTTGGCCTAAAACTTGTGCCTTGATTTGTCCTAGACGGCATTCTTGGATAGGATGAAGAATTAGTTCGAAAAGATAAACTAGATGTAAAGGGTTTTACCCTGAGTTGACTCTCAATCTTTTCAGCTTTATGAACCATGGAAGTCATATCAATATATGTGGTAAGTTCAAGTCTGTTTGCAATTTCCTTATTCAATCCATCTAGGAATCTAGCCATGGTAGCTTCCTCTGGTTCTTCAATGTTAGCTCTTATCAATAAGATCTCTAACTCTTTGAAATACTCATCTACACTACGGCTTCCTTGAGTAAGTTTTTGCAAGTTTTGGTAGATGGTTCTTTCATAGTCTGAAGGAATGAATTTTTTTCTCATCTAATTTTCATTTCTTCCCAAGTAGAGATTGGTGCTTGTCTGGTTCTTCTCCTTACGTTGTGTACTTGATCCCACCAAATTAAGGCATAATCTGCAAACTCTATAGCTGCATAGCGCACTTTAGTCAAATCAGTATAATTTGTATAAGAGTATATAGGATCTACATTTTTCTCCCATTCAAAATATGCCTCAGCATCACTCTTTCCATGGAATGTAGCGATGTTCACTTTTGTTTTGATGAATTCATCTTCTTGTGGGTTATTCTGTTGATTCCCATGGTTTCGAAATTGGTTGTACTCTTCCTCAATGTTATAGTCATCAAACATTTGGTGTGGTTCTTCTTCTCTTTCATCAAAGGTCCTCATAGGTATGAAATCCCTATTAAGCCCTCTTCCTCTGCCTCTGCCTCTACCTCTACCTCTTTCCGGAGCAAAAGACCCATGGCTTTCAAGCCTATGTTCCGGTACATGTGATGTTTGTCCTTCATGTAAAGGATTTTGTAGATGAGATTGTGACTATTTTTCTAGGCCCTCTACACTGTTACTCATCAATTTCATTTCCCACAACATCTTTTGCATTAGTTGTGCTAAATCATCCACGTTTGTGGGCAATCTTTCTCCTTCTTTGTTAACACCCATGGCACTCTCAGGTGTCTTATCCATGGTACAATTACCTGAAATTGAAAAAAAAAAGAAAAAGAAAAACTAACACAAAGACAAAAGAAACTTGATTATGTAAGTAGAAAACAAAAAAACAAGTGTTTGTCCCCCTCTCTCTCTCTTTTTGTAGTTCACACAATCTTGTGTCTTCTTGAAGAATATGAGGCTAGAACAATTCAAAACAAACTTGCCAAGTGAGTATCAATTTCGATAACTTCAGTCATGTAAAGTAAACCTTCTTCACAAGTATTCCACCAATTCACTCACAATTCCAATGTTATAAACAACAAACTTGGACTGTACTAAGATTCAAAGAGAATTGAAACCAAATTTGATGTAATAAGCTGAGCCAAAGAAATGCTAAGGGGTTGCCATGGGCAATCCTTAACTTAATCTTAGGATTTATGCAAGCTACATGCAAGTATGAATGAACTAGAAGCACTCAAGTGTTCAAAAGTGAAAACAAATGGGTACTTCGGGTTTATGAAGAAAACTGGGCCAGCTCTTTTGCTCTTTGCACTTTTAATTGTTTTGTGCAAACTTTTCTTTGAAATAAGCTTCTCTTTCTTTCTTTTTCTTTTTTCCTTGTTCAAAGCTAAACAAGGTGTATATATCTCGGTAAAATTGATTGGTAAGGCTTTGTGTATTTTTTTGGATGGATATCTTGATGTTTTTGTGTGTAGTAGGCTGTCAAGTTGTTCAAGATGAACACATTGATTTTCTTTCTTGTCGAGGTTGCCAAATTAGATATTGAACACAAGAAAATGCAACTAAAATCACCACACAATACAACTAAACAAACACAAAGTCTAAAACAAGTTAAGAGCTTCGATAACAACAAGAATATAGGATAGACCAAGGTAGATATATAAGCAATGAACTGAATATAAGTAACGCAGAAAAGCTTCTAAACAAAGAACTTAGAGTCCAAGAAAGTGTCTAAACATAAAGAAATTGAAATCCAACCAAATGAAATAAACATACCATAAATCATCACAAAGAAATAGTCTTTAAGTGTTTTATGATATGTTTGTCCTTAGTCCTTTCTAATTTCATATAGGTCCAGCATCACGGTAAGTTTTCAGAGTCCAATCCAACCTTATATCACCAATGTCTTGTAGGTCCAGAGTTACGGTAATTGTCCAGAGTCCAATCCAACCTTATATCACCAATTTCATGTAGGTCCAGTGTTACGGTAATTGTCGAGAGTCTAATCTTACCTTATATCACCAATTGATACGGTAAGCTTGTATATCGGTTTTTTTTGAGTTTTTTTGCTTGTTGAACAGGAAGAAACAAAGAAACTTGATGAAAAAAGATGACACTTTTTTTTTGTTGAGCAACAAGATGTAACAGAAAAAGAATTGAATTTAATAGACAAAACTAGAAAACACACGGATAAACTGTTTTGGTTTTGGTTTCTTTTTGTTTTTGAATTGTACAATTCAAAACAAGAAGAAGACACTAAACCAAATAGAATTCAACCTTCTAAAAAGATGGTTGAATGGTGGATGAAGAGAAGAACGAAAGAAAAGAGAAATTGTCACAAAGAAATGATAAGTTGAGTTAAAGAAAAACCTTCGCTCTGATACCACTTTGATACGTGCAAGAATGGACCTTTCTTTAACTCTAAAGCTCCTCCTCCAAATATGGTTTAGGCACAATGAAGGTAGCTTCACCTTGCTTCCAAATAAGTTGAAGAAAACCTTTTGAACATAAGTCCTCCAATGAGTTCTACATAACCCAAGCAAGATACCTCCCTCTTGGATGTTTCCCTCCCCGGAATTGGACAACTCTCAGAAGGATGCTCAAGCCTTGAAAGATTCTAGCCTTGATTTTGAATATGAACCAAGAAAACACACAAGAATTACTCTTGAAGAAGAAGAAATTTTCATTGAAGGTGTGAGATTACAAAGCTTCTCTTATGTGCCTTTTATAGGCAAAAATATCACAAGACAACAAACTATCTTACAAATTGAAATAATGATTGAAAAGACTACACACTTCTAAAAACTATTCATGTAGGCTCCATAAAAACTAGACTTGCAAGTCTTGAATGATGATTTTCAAAGTAGGTCCCTCAAGTACTATTCATGGAAGACTTTAAGGATTTGTCTTCATCTTGAAATCTTTTCTGGTTTGTGACTGATTTTTGGACATCTTCCAATCCGAATTAGGTCTTGATCTTTATAGATAATTGTAGCCAATTGAGTTTAGAAAATAAGCATATAAAGTTCTTTGCATTTGGCCCAACCATTAAGGAGATACGTCCAAATTACTGAAGGTATGTCACAGAATTCGGTAGAAACAGTACTTCCATTTGCATGCTCTTTTTGGATGCCAAGACGACCGATTTTGGAAAAGTAGTGAGCATGAAAGCTGTATATCTTTGTCTTAGCTTTCCAACGCATCTTGCAACTCTTAATTTGGCCTTATGGTTGGAGAGATACGTCAATTCTACCAAAACAGGTCCTGTAGAAACTCACAATCCGAGATGGGCCTAAGCTAATAAAACATAAACGTTTATAAAAAAACAAAATAAAGAACACATTCTATACTAATGATATTTTACAATGGTTCTAAACTTTCTTACAAATCATGTTGTAGGTTCAATAAGGTGAACCCAATGTATAAGTTCTCTTGGTTCATCTTGCACATGTTTAAATAGGAAGGCCCCTACTTCATGCATTAGTTTCTTAGTTTTACGTCTTGTTAAGGGTCCTTGATCTTGCATTTTTGTAACATTATGTGCATTCTCATTATCTTGACATGGATGAGGGTTATGAACCTCATCAGAATGACCCCACCAATCTCATGGGCATAGTTCTGGGATGTTTTTCTAAAGTATTACGTACCGGAGACTGCGATATTGGACAAGATAAGAGCGTTTGATAGATTGGAGCCAGGGAGGATGACGGTGTCGGAGTATACCGATCGTTTCCATGCCTTGGGTAAGTTTGCCCCTGTGATTATGTCTGATAATCGCCTTAAGATGATGAAGTTTGAAAGGGGTTTGGACTCAAGGATACAATCAGCAATAGTGAATGCAGGAATGAAAACTTATGAAGACATGTTGGATGCGTGTTTTCGAGTCAAGAGTGACTTTCGCAGGGTGGCGGCAAGAACAGCTAGCGAGGGGTCGGCTGATAGAGGCAAGAGGCCAAGAGAGGAGGTTAGAGTTGGTGGTAGACCCGGACGTTGGGTCAAGGTTCCGAAGAGGGGTCCAGCTGGGAATTATCCAAGACCTCCGGTGCAATATCCAGTAACCCCACCAACTGTGGGAATTTGCCCACGCTGCAACCGGAGTCATGTTGGAGAATGTAGGAAGTTGGCTGGAGCGTGTTACAGATGTGGACAAGTGGGTCACATGATTAGGGAATGTCCGGAGATGAAGAAAAATATTCTGGGAGAAGCGGCTCAGCAGCCGAGAGCAAAGCCACGAGCAAATGCCCGTGTACATCTCATGACGGACACTGATGTGCAGGAGGCTACCGATGTAGTAGCAGGTACCATTTAAATTAAGTTTAAATCCTTATTGAATTAAGTATTTACGTGCTTAACCTTCTGTGTAAAACTTGATATGGCCTTAGGTGAGATTTTAGTAAATAAGATACCTGCCAACGTGCTTTTCGATAGCTGCGCAAGCCACTCCTTTGTAGCAAAGAGATTCACGAAGCGCGTTGGTAGTTTGCCTGAATGGTTAGAAACTCCGTATCACGTTCAGGCAGCCGGAGATCAAATTATGGTCTCGTACCAGCAGTACCGAGATTGCAAATCGGAGTTTGAAGGACAAACATTCTCCACCACACTAATCCCTATTCAGATGTACGACTTTGACGTTATATTAGGAATGGACTGGTTGGCCAAGTATCACGCCAATATTGATTGTCGATTGAAGCAAGTGACAATCAAGAACGTTAAGATGGAAGAGGTAACGTTTCAAGGGGAACCAGAACGAAAGAAAGTACCCAAGAGGGTGTATGTGTCGGTTGCACAAGCATGCAAAGCCTTAAGGAAAGGTGTTGAGGGATTCCTAGTGTATGATATGGATGTTACTCAAGAGGTACCGTCTATTGAGCAAATTCTATTGGTCAATGAATTTCCTGATGTGTTTCCGGAAGATTTACCAGGAGTACCACCCCTGAGGGAAGTCGAGTTCGAGATAAACTTGATTCCAAGAACTGAACCTATTTCTAAAGCTCCTTATAAAATGGCTCCGGCAGAGTTGAGAGAGTTGAAGGAACAACTGCAGGAGTTGTTGGACAATAAGTTTATCCGCCCTAGTGTATCACCTTGGAGAGCACATGTTCTATTTGTGAAGACAAAAGATGGTAGCATGAGACTTTGTATTGATGATCGAGAGTTGAATAAAGTGACCATCAAGAATAAGTATCCCCTTCCACGAATTGAGGATTTATTTGATCAACTCAAGGGCGCCAAGATCTTCTCTAAAATTGATCTCTGATCAGGGTATCATCGATTGCGAGTGAAGGCCAAGGACATCGCAAAGACAGCCTTCCGCACAAGATATGGCCACTATGAGTTTTTGGTGATGCCGTTTGGACTAACAAATGCCCCTGCAGCTTTTATGGACCTTATGAATACCGTCTTTCGGGAACAGTTGGACAAGTTCGTAGTGGTATTCATAGATGACATTCTGGTATACTCTCCTTACGAGCAAACTCACGCTGAGCATTAGAGAACCGCTCTAGGTATTTTGAGGCAGAAACAACTATATGCTAAGTTTAGCAAGTGTGAGTTTTGGTTAAGCAGTGTAGCTTTTCTGGGTCACGTGATATCAGAGGAGGGGATTGCGGTGGATCCGAAGAAGGTGAAAGCTATCACTGAATGGCCTAGACCTACTAATGTCACCGAAGTGCGAAGTTTCTTGGGTCTAGCAGGGTATTATAGAAAGTTTGTTGAGGGATTCTCAAGGATAGCAGCGCCTCTCAGTCGCCTTACTCAAAAGAAGTCCAAGTTTGAGTGGACGGCGGAATGCGAGCAAAGCTTCACGGAGCTCAAGAAGAGACTAACCACAGCTCCCGTATTGGCTCAACCCTCCGGAACTGATGGGTTTGTGATTTATAGTGATGCATCGAAGAATGGCTTAGGTACGTAAACTGTAGTATAAGGTTATGATCTTGTATACCAATTAAGTTTAGACTAATGCATTGTTTGTAGGTTGTGTTTTGATGCAAGACGAACGAGTCATCGCATATGCCTCACGACAACTAAAGTCTTATGAGCAAAACTATCTGACACACGATCTTGAACTCACCGCAGTTGTGTTCGCCTTGAAGATCTAGCGGCATTATTTATATGGAGAAAAATGTGCGGTATTCACAGACCATAAGTGTTTAAACTACTTGTTCTCACAGAAGGAATTAAATATGAGGCAGCAGAGATGGTTAGAATTGCTGAAAGATTATGATTTAACCATTCATTACCACCCGGGAAAGGCTAACAAAGTAGCAGGCACTTTAAGAAGGAAATCCATCCATGCACGGCAATCACCACTAGAAAGAGAAATAGAGGAATTTGGCTTGGATTTAGTGGAGTCCATGGTGAATGTTTTGACAACATTGACCATTACACCAAATTTGATTGACCGGGTAAAAGAGGCTCAGAAGAATGATAAGACCTTTTGTGAGATAATGGAAAGGATGAAACATGAACAGGTCGAAGGATTTCAGATCAAAGAGGACGGAAGCCTATGGTTCAGAGGAAGATTGTGTGTGCCTGATGTTGATGAACTTAGAAAAGAAATTTTGCAAGAAGCCCACAACTCAAGGCTATCCATATATCCCGGTAGTACCAAGATGTACAGAGACCTTAAGCAATATTATTGGTGGTCCGGGATGAAAAGACACATTGCGGAGTTTATAGAGAGGTGTTTGGTTTGTCAACAAGTCAAGGCAGAACACCAACGGCCTGGTGGATTATTGATGCCGTTAGAGGCCCCAGAATGGAAATGGAAAAATGTCACGATGGATTTCGTAGCGGGTTTACCAAAGACAAGAAATGGACATGATATGATTTGGGTTATTGTGGATCGATTGACTAAGTCTGCACATTTCCTACCCATCTCAAGTGAAGCGTCTCTTGACAAGTTAGTGAATTTATATATGGAGAATATTGTTAGCTTGCATGGTGTTCCAGTAAGTATAGTGTCCGACCGAGATTCACGGTTTACCTCTAAGTTTTGGACAGCGTTTTAGAAAGCCATGGGTACAGAATTAAGGTTGAGTACGGCGTATCATCCCCAAACCGATGGACAGTCCAAGCGGACTATTTAGACCTTGGAAGATATGCTAAGGGCTTGCGTTTTAGATTTTAAAGGGAGTTGGGATTGAATGGTAAAGCTAATGGAGTTTTCTTATAACAACAGAAACCACAGTGCAATTGATATGGCTCCTTTTGAAGCTTTGTATGGAAGGAAGTGTAGGTCCCCGGTTTATTGGGACGAAGTAGGCGTGAGGACCATCACCGGACCTGAGCTATTGGAGAAGACGCTAGAAAAGGTGAAAATTGGGAAAGACTCAAGGCGGTCCAGGATCGCAACAAAAGTTGGGCAGATTCCAAACGACGAACATTGGAATTTGATGTGGGTGAGAAAGTTTATTTGAGAGTATCACCTACGAAGGGCATTATGAGGTTTGGAGTCAAAGACAATCTAAGTCCCCGTTTGATTAGTCCCTATGAGATACTGGAGAAAGTAGGAGCTTTATCATATAGGTTGACGTTACCGTCGGTGTTGGCGCAAGTTCACAACGTGTTCCACGTGTCACAATTAAGGAAGTACGTGACGGATCCAATCCATGTACTTGAAGCCCAACCTTTGGAACTCAAGGGCGATGTTACATACGAAGAGATACCCGTGAGGATTGTAGATCGAAGGTCCAAGTGTTGAGGAAACGGGTGATCCCTTATGTGAAGGTCCAGTGGAGCAACCACTCAGAACGCGAGGCCACTTGGGAACTTGAAGAGCAGATGCGGGAGAAGTATCAGCAACTCTTTGACTAAGGTACGTAAGTTTCGAGGACGAAATGTTTTGTAAGGGGGGTGAAATGTCATACCCCGTGACTTTTAAGTACTACTTTCAATAGTTAGAAGTCAACTTTAAATATAATTTCATTAAATGCATAAGTTTACGAGGCTGATTAAGATAAAATATAGGTGAGAAAATAAGCGAAATGGGGAAATTAAGAAATTAGGGTAAATTACCCAAAGTGCCCCTCCTCACTTAAATGAAGGGGGAGTTACACAAAGGGGTATAACTCCACATTAGCTAGGCATCGGTTATAACACAAAAAGGAGAGGGGAAAACCGCCAGAGAGGAAAAGGAAGGAGAAAGGGGAAAGAAGAAGAAGAGAAGAAGAAGAAAAGGAAGGAAGAACGTCCAATCTAGGTTCAATCCTTACAGAAATTCTGCCATACACTCGTAAGCATATCTAGATTCCAAGGCAAGTAATCTTTCTATACGCTTTACGTAAATTTTGATTATATAGGCCCTATGTTCTTATAAAGAGAAAACTTGGATCACACATTAGTAGCTTTGGTTTGTTTATGTTAAATGCCTTACTATATGAAATTGTTGTTGTTAATGGTGTAAAGTCATGATCTTTGGGTCAATATCTGAAAATGGTTATATTGTGCTCTTTGTTGTTAAATATGCCCATAAAAGTGTTATCCTTGTTGTGTTCATTGTCTTGGTATAAATTCTTAAGGTTGTGAACTACACCTTAGATGTTGGGAGCATTTGCAGGAAGTTGATGGGTTAATGATGACATTGTTGTAGTCTTGTTGAGTTGGAAAGTTTGAAGATATAATATTGAAAGTTGTGGGTGATAGAAGGTTAAGAGTGGATATTATTAGACATGTTTAAGAATCAACTCATGTTAGTTGCGTGTTAAGCATGATGAATCTAGGTGTTAAGATGGATCTTGAAGTGTTAAACATGAAAGGGATGAAGGAGGAAGGTGATGGGAAGAAGTTACTGCAGAAAGCTGCAGTTCTGGAACCGTCAGAACACTTCGAACACCTACTTTAGGTGCTTCAAGTCACATTAGGCGCCTAAAATAGGCGTTCAATGTGTCCCAGTGCATCTCCGTACACTTCGAACACCTACATTAAGCGCTTCATGTCACATAAGGCGCTTCATGTAGGCGTTCGATGTGTCACAGCACATTCCAGAACACTTTGAACACCTCCAAAGGCGTTCGATGTCACATAAGGCACTTCATGTAGGCCTTCGATATATACGGCACATTCCCGAACACTTCGAACGCGTAGAATGGGCGCCTCATGTCCACTTTAGGTGCCTCATGTGACGTTCCAAGTATACTGGAAGTCTTTTTGACCATTAAGCGCTCTATGTATGTGTAATAACTCTATACACTTCTTTTGAGCATAAAATGCAAGGGTATTTGAGGTGTAATTGAGGAATAGATGTTAAGTTTGACTAAGTAAGAATAAGATTGAATTCCAAGTGAATTGGTGAGACGAACGAACTTAGAAAGATACGAATATGGAGTGTTTGAGGTGCAAGACCGTATACTTGATATGTAAGATGTGTGTGTGTGTGTTACATGTGTGATACGAAGTTGCATGAGCATCCTGCATCATGACATGAGCACTTGCATTTGACTTGAGAATTGCTTTGCGAAAGAACATGTGTTTACAAGAAAAGATTAATGTTTTTGAAAAGCAAACTATGGCTGCTGGTTGATCGCAGGGTATAAAAGTCACGCCTGCGAAAGCAGGGTATAAAAGCGTGACATGTGAATCAACAGCAGAATATAAAGTATTTTATGGGGCTGTGGACCTATCAGCACGGATATATGATATATGTAACAGGGCCGTGGACCTTTCAGCATGGGGTATAAAGTTATATGTTATGGTGTCGTGGACCTTTCAGCACGGGGTATAAAATTCTGTTTGCTGTGGACTGATCACCCACAGGGTATAAAGTTCTGCTACGCGAAGAATATGATATAAAAAGTTATGAAACATTTTGTGAAATGACACGCACGACATGTTTATGAAAGAAGACATATGCATGGGTGTTGTGTGCGGTTTTAAAGAAGCACATGCATCATGATACACGAAGCATAAGATTTGACATGCAAGAAATATGACTAGCTTATGTTCTGTTTTTGTGGTATGTTATTTTAGTTACATGTTTGTTCTCGCATCCATGTATCATTTATGTGATTTATCTGTTTTGAGGAATTGTTATAAAGATGCTACTTGTTAACCCGAGCACCCTATTTTGGGCAATAACTTATACACTGGTGACTCGTCGTGTGTGATCCCGTAAGGTGTAGAGACGAGTTACTTGCTGGCGATATTTTCGCTAAGAACAGATACTCCATTTCCTTTTCAAGTGAGCCGAAATACTAAATAATATTTGTTGAAGACGATGGCGAGTGGGCTCAATGTGACGATGGTCATGGAAGTAGATAGATGCTTGATTACTCTTTAAGTTAGAAAACTCAATGTTTATTATGTTGTACTGGATGATATGTTAGACAGTTGATCAAACACCTTTTATTTCCGCTGTATTGTTTTGGTTACATTAATGTTGGTGAAGTTTTAAATTTTACGACGTTTTTGCTGATTTATTTTATGTCATGAATGATGTATGCTTGATCTGCTTTGACGCTTCGTAGTCCTCGTAGTAGACTACGGCGGGTGTACTGGTTTCGATGACAGTATCAGGCCGGGGCGCTACAGCTAGTCGCATAAGGTTATAATCAACAAGAAGGAATAGATTATGAAGAAACCTTTGCACCCGTTACACGACTATAAGCAATTAGATTATTACTTGCGATTGCAAGTCTAAGCAACATCAAACTCTTCCAAATGGATGTCAAAAGTGCATTCTTGAATGGATACATCCAAGAAGAGGTGTTTGTCTAACAACCCACTGGATTCTAAGATCCAAAGAAACCTAACCATGTTTACAAGCTTAAGAAAGGTCTCTATGATTTGAAACAAGCTCCAAGAGTTTGGTATGATAGATTTGCAAACTTTCTTATTGCAAATAATTATCAAAGGGGGAATCAAAGACAACACATTATTCCTAAGAAGAAAAGATAATGACTTATTAATAGTTCAAATATACGTAGACGATATTATCTTTGGTTCAACTAACCCTACGTCAGTAAAAGACTTCGAAGAATGTATGAAGTCAGAGTTTGAAATTTCAATGGTAGGAGAGTTGAATTACTTCTTAGGACTTCAAATCAAACAAACCCCTCAAGGTATTCACATTAGCCAACATAAGTATGTCAATGATATGATTAAGAAGTTTGGCTTTGAAGAGTTGAAACCAACACCTACTCCTATGAGCGTTAGCACCAAACTAGACAAAGATGAAAATGGTAAACCTTTTGATGACACACTTTACAGGTCTATGATTGGATCACTGTTATACTTAACTACATCAAGACCTGAAATCATGTTTAGTGTGTGTATATATGCTAGATTTCAATCTTGTCCTAAGGTATCTCATTACAATGTGGTGAAAAAGATCTGTAGATATCTTAAGCACACACCTCACTTAGGACTTTGGTACAATAGAAATGCTAAGTTGGAATTGCACGTATATAGTGATGCTGATTATGGTGGTTGCAAATTAGATAGAAAATCCACTAGCGGTACGTGCCAATTCATAGGAACCAACTTGATCTCTTGGTTTTCTAAAAAGCAAGCTAGTGTAGCTCTTCCTACCACTGAAGACGAGTATATAGCCATGAGTTTGTGTACTACCCAAATACTTTGGCTTAAACAGCAACTTAGTGATTTTGGCATTAAAATGAATAAGATTCCAATTTTCTATGATAGCACAAGTGCGATCAATCTTTCTCAGAATCCGGTACTTCATTCTAAGGCCAAACACATTGAGGTGCGATACCATTTCCTTCGAGATCATGTTCAAAATGGAGATATAACCATAGATCATGTAAGAACTGATCACCAAATCGCTGATATCTTCACCAAACCCTTAATCAAGCTAATTTTAAAAACTTACGAGGCAAGTTAGGTATGATGACTTACGATACCATTACATAGTTCTATCTTTTGCATGATTTGCAAAATAAAGGTGAAGATAGAATAAGAACATGATTTTAGTTGGTAAGTCATGATTTGGTTGAATAATATGCTAAGTCTTAATTGGTATAAATAGTGGAGCATAGGTTAAGGGGGAGAGTATAAGTTGAGGAGGAGCATACTATTTAAAAATTTGATAAACAATTGGTGTGACATTAAAATCATGTTAGGTTATTTTTAAAATCATCCAAAAGAGGAAGAATGTTGAGAAATATGTTTGGATAATTTTCAAAGTCATGATTTTAAGTGGTGAATACTTAAAAATGGCACACATGGTGTTATATGCGATTAAAAGTTGAAAAAGTTGACATAGATCTCTCAGGTTGTTGCACATCGATCGATCTATGTACATAGATCCCTCACATCGATCGATCTATGAAAGGTAGAGAAAGTTCTGAAACTTACTTTGAGACATCGATCTCTAAACCTGAGACACATCGATCGATCGATGTACATCGAACCCTCACTTCGATCGATCGATGTAGGTCATAGACAAAACCTGAACCTTTCTCTGAGACATCGGTCTCTGAAGCTGAGGCACTTCGATCGATCGATGTCTAGGGTTTTTAGAAATATTTTTCTAAAAAGTGTTAAAATGGGTTTTTTCATTTGTATATGATTTATACGTGTTTATTATGTGATTATTATGTGTTTTTGGTGATTATAAATTTCTTGTGACTAACGTGCCTTGGAAGTTTCTACAACTTACCAAAAAGGGCAAAATTGGTATTTTATGTTTTGTAGGAACATGATATGGTGGATATATATCAAGGACTTAATCTCATCTTATTTATCATGACAAAGATGAGATTATATTTATTTCTGACCATCAGGGTCATTTTGGTCATTTCATCCGTGAAGGTATTTTTGGTATTTTCACTCAATGAATCTCTTGAGAATATTATTATCTTCATTCTGGAGTTGAGTTATTATTATTTTGAAGATTATATGGTCGCTTTATATTATTTCTCTCAATGATGATATTATTGACTATAGCGGGATATGTGACGAGTTGTGATGTCACATTCTATTTCTTTCTTAATGACTCTTTTATATATGTTATTGGAAGATATTATTCATCATTATACAGAGATTTCAAAGATGTTAAAGGTGTGGAAATGATCACAACATACAAGAAGAAATATTGGGAATTTTGGTGTTACACGTTGGCATAATCTTGTCAATCATTATTTGATGATTTCTTCTTCAAAAATCTGAGTTGATATGCATATATACAGCCTTAAAAACGTGTATATTAAGCTGGATATGATGGTGTACTTATTTTGTGAGTTGGTGACAAGTGGGCCAACCAAAAAGGAGCTAGTTGGCAAAATTGCAAACTTGGAATATTTGACTTTGTAGCCAACGACTACTAACCTCTTTTTGGAGCTGATTTTTGGTTTGAAATTTTCAATTTTCACATGCCTATTTTTAATCCAAGAAGTTGAGGTATTTTTATGGTATTATCCTCTCTTATTATCTTCATTTGGCAAAGGATAATCAAGACTATCCTAGGTGGAAATTTCGGCCAACAATGTGATTCCAAGGTGGACCAATTATTTTGCTTTATGTTGCCAAGTGTACAAAGCCAACCAATGATGTGAAGACACTTAGACTTGATGATGAAGATGGTGACACATGTGCATTCTTATCTCCAATGCTCAATTCACACTATAAATAGGAGGCAATGGTGAAGAAGATGAAACACACAAAAAGCTCACTTGAAAGCATTTGTTGAATTGTCTATCTATCATCTTCTTCTTGTTGTTCTTTTTTCACTCCTTTTAGCAAAGGTGTTTTTGTTGTATTTGTTGAGCTACAAGCCTCTTGAGCTTCATTTGTAAGATTGATTAGCCAATTCTATAAGGCTACATCAATAGGTGGTAGAGGTGTTGCAACTAAGTGTTGCATAGAAGGTGTTCATCGAAGTCTTGAATAGGGTTAGTGTATAACCCAAGGATCAAGCTTAGTTCTTGTTGTAAGGTGATTAATTTCATAGTTAAATCCAATGAAAGGTGTTTCTTGGGACTGGTGTAGGTCACATTGACCAAACCAGGATAAATCCTCAGTGTTCTTGTCTTGTTTCTACCTTTCTGTTTTCTGCCCCTTTTTAATGCAGTTTTCACACAAATTCTCACAATTTGAAAAAATAGCTAAACACTTTCAAAATTTGTGATTTTTGGTGGAGTTAAACTTCAGACTGTTGGCTTTCATTTGCATCAAGAAGCAGTTGATTTGAGCAAGGGAAAGTTAGTCTTTCAGTCTTTGCAAGATAACTGCCCCAATCTGGTTGCAATCTGACCAGTTTTGAGAAAACTTAAATTTTGTATTTATCAAGAATTGTTTAAGGTCAGGGCCTTTTGAAAACATCAACTACACATCCTAAGGAGTGTTTTGATATAGAGATCAACCTTTTTGGTTGAGTATTCAAAGAGAAACACAATTTTCAATTTCAGCAACATTCTGCCCAGATTGACCATCTGAATCTTTTTATTTATTTGAAGGGACAAACGATCTTATTTTTGTCTGAGGTTTGGATAGAGTCTTGCTAACACATTGAAGTTAAGTTCTGGAAAGTTTCATAATTGTTGGAGTTGTGTACACTTATTTTTGAATTTTTCAAAAACGGGTTCTGAATCTGAGGTGGTCTCAGATTCTGTTTTCAAAGGGGTTTTTGATCAAGGTTAGTAGTGTAATTTCCGCTAACAACTATTCACCACCCTCTAGTGGTGTGTATTGAAGGTGCACGGTCCAATATGATTGTTTTTGTTGTTGTTGTTGTTGTTGTTGTATGGCCATGGTGTCCGTCAGCGCTTGGGGCATGGCCCCCTGATTCCGGTCGTCACCACAGTTTCCGCCATTACCCTGAGGCTCATGTCTTGGCGGCATTTTCTATGAATTTCACAATAGTTTAAACACTTAGTTTTTTTTTCAACGTAAGTCGAGGGGTATTTTGGGAAATTTGGTCATCTACAGCATTCACGGCAAAGTTAGGGGTGAAATAGTAATTAAGTAATGAAAATGAAATAGCGGCGCTCACACCCCTTAACCCGGTCAGTTCTTACTTCTAAGATTGTTCACTTACTTCTACAATAATTGCTTAACTCTACGTTCATCACTTATATCTAAGATCGTCGCTTTATTTCAACATCGTTACTTAAATCTAAAATCCATTACTTAAGTCTAAGTTTCCGAGGTAGATCTAGAGCCTCGGCTCTGATACCACCTGTAACACCCTGTCCCGAACCCTAGTATCGAAAATAGTACACCCATCGTAGTATGCTACGAGAACTACAAGGCCTCGGTATAAATTCCTTACACGTCATCGGTTGATGCAGAAATCAATACGCAGAAATGACATAAAATTTAAAACTTCAATAAAAATCTCCCAACGTAAATATCCAACTGTAAAGTCAAGGCTGACCAGGCCCAAATAAGGTCATTGAAAGGTATTGACAAATTTACAAAAGTCTACAAACTCGAAATAATGATAATACAAACTCCATGAATGTATCCCAAAAAGTCAACGGGTCTACCACTATGGCTCCCATTGTGCCCAGTCGGCATCATCCTCTATAAATATCATATCATAACATGGATCCTCTGCAAAGAAAATATAAACAACGACTTATGAGCGCTTTGCGTCGCCCATAAGTACCTACTTGTACCTACTATGGGATCATATACGACAGGACAGGGTATAGACATAATAAAATAAATTAAATAAAAACATACCAGTCCTCGTTCGCAAATAAAGTTAAAATAAATAACTTTCACAATCAAACAACAATATAAGCCGAATAAACATAATCACATCAACGAATATAACCTAAATATTCATTCAACTAATTCCAATTGCCACATTTGTATGATGCATGCCTTCTTTTGAAATCATGACACACGCAATTAAGGTCACGCAAATGTTTTGTATCTCTTTTAAAACCACGATATGCTATGCATTACCCGGGTTCTAATGGTGATATAGACTATCGCCCCGACACCTGTGTCCATGTTAGACATAGCTTGCCCTTTTCGACGCCCATGCCCATGTTAGACCCAGCCTGTCTCGGTACCCATGCCCCTGTTAGACCAGGCCTACCATCCGACACCTGTGACCATGTTAGACCCGCCATGTCGTCCCCAACACTTGCGACTATGTTAGACGCAGCCTGTCGTCCTCGGCACCTGCACCCATGTTAGACGCAGCCTGCCACCATCAATATCCATTAGTATATGTGCCCATATTAGGTACAACCTATCAAATGCAATGCAATGCTCGTGACATAAATACAAATGCAATATCGCATATTACTCAATGCATCCAAGTCATTCGTATCCATAAACCAATATTTGTAAATTAAATTTCTAACTTATACATTTGGGCCAAAATAGTTTGTTTACTATTAGAATGTAATCACATATACAACATTTATATTTTCGGTCCAAACAATTCCTTTGCCACTATATGTTTTAAATTCCAAAAATAATGTAATTAAATATATACCTCTAACCGGAATTGCTACATCTGTCTGTAAACCTGCTCCGAAATCAGTTGACACACGCACTTTACATATAATTTCGGTAATTACAATGTTTATATTTTTTATTTCATTCAAAACAGTTTATAACATTTATTTATATAATTAAATCAGAAAACAAAACAATATTTGTATGTACGTAATCTTCCGGCAGTTGGCTTGCAATTTCCCAAATACTAAATATGACAACAATTTACGTAATCCCCTATATTCAAAACTAAGAATAGAATTTATGTATGTGCAATATTACCCAAAACAGTGGCCAAAAGTTACTTTTACATACTTGTATACATTTACATGTATTTCTTTTTTATATTGTATCACAATATATTTATAGTAAATAAATTAAAAAACAGTATATATCTTAATATGCATATCCTCTACCGGAACAGTGACTATGATTTTTCTTTAATTTGCCCAGCACACCTTCGGACTTATATATATATATATATAAATGAATAGTGTGTGTGTGTCTATATATATACACACACATATACATATACATATATAAATATAAATAAATAAATAAATAAATATATATATATATATATATTAAAAGACGGGTGGTACCGTCCGATATATATATATATATATATATATATATATATATATATATATATATATTAAAAGACGGGTGGTACCGTCTAATATTTTATTAATATATAGCCCTCACTTATGGCGGAGGAATACCGTGGTTACATAAAAGCCCTCAATCTACAGGAGACTCTCCCAAATCAACGAAAAGTAAAGCATACAATTATAAATAGCCTTTGCAAAATGTAATAGAGAAAGAAATGAATGTATTCTAATATTTGCACATGTCAGTGTCTCCAAGGTGTCCGTTCGCCTATGTGAGCTGTGACATCTCATTCCATATATGCGCTCAAATTGTGGAGTGGGAAATATAAAGCAGGAAAACTGCATAAGAATCTGATAAAGAGAATAATAGGCAAGATGAAATACAAAAATCAAAAGAATACCAGGGGCGCCTGCATTCAAAAATTGAATACAAGCGACGATAAGAAGAGCGCAGGAATAGTTTGTGTAACTCGCACGTAGTAGTTGAGCATCCATATGACCTCGGCAAACAAAGTATGAACCAATAACGAATAAACATAAAAAGCCGCATATGTATGATACTCACAAACGATGAAAAATGTTAACCGCATCATACTGCTGTTGGATATAGTCAACGTCCAGGGATAGCAGGCAAGAATGTCAAAATGTATGAAAACTGCATATTATAAGAAGCACAAAGCTGGTGTCGTCTGATCAGTGAAGTAAAACCCATGATCCATAGGAGGTAGAGAAGTGGGTATGGTATAATGTTGAGTTATTGGGAACATACTGATGTACTGAGCTAGATGATGAGTACCATATTAGCTTCTCTATGAATAAGATGCATGGAACTGTCTGTAAGACATAGGAAATGTTGCAATCGACGGACATTTTCCGAATGAGATCCCATGATTTCCTGTGTGGGCCGGGTAAGGGAAAGACAATCGAATTCAACCAACATATTGCGATGATTAATATCAAAGAAAATGAGACTGTATAAGACAGCTTGTAGCTCAGCCAGTAGTGGTGGCAAGCAAGGTAGTGCAAAGGAAAGATCTCCAAGCATACGTCCATGAGAATCACGTATAATGGCTCCTGCTGATGTCGATCACCTACCAGTCGATGAATCCACATTAAGCTTGAGTTTGCCAAATGGAGGAAGCATCCACTTTATAATATGAACTTTAGACACCTTCAGTATAGGTAAGAAACCAGACTCTATTAGATGCGAGGATTCTCTGCATGCTTCGTTCCGGATAATGATGATACCCAAGTATAACATGATTGCCGAGTCAATGTATATATGTTATGAAAGGAGAGATCAGCCTCACCCAAAATTACATTTTGTAGACCTTCCATATTGACCAACACAAGAAAGTGGGTGCTACTATGCGGTATTGGCCATAAAGCGAACGCGAGGAGGAAGACAACCACTATTTCAATAAATAAGGTCGAAAAATTGAAGATGATGGCAACAGGCCCTATAAAAGCAAGGCTAGTCTGATCCAAATTGTCTTGATATGAGCACACTCAAGAAAGACATGTGACACGGCGGTGGAGAAGCTCCGACAAAAAGGACAAATAGATGGACAAATCTGAATAAAACAGAAAAGGTGATCTTCAAGTGGAAGAGCTCCATGTATGAAGCGCCACATAAATATGCCAGTAGATTTAAGTAAGGAGTTCCACCAAATATATTTATGTGAGAATAATGTCACCTGATGGTGTCGTACATCCTTATAGGCTTGCCGTAAAGTAAATACTCCCGATGGAGAAGTGCGCCATGTGATGTGTTCGATAATGGATGAGTAGGCCAAACAAAAAGAGTTAATAGAGCAGATTCGCTTCCAGCCCAGGTAATCATAAAGACGAGGCAGAAAACTACTTCTAGTACCATATATAGCCCGCATATAGACAGCCCAAATGGAATTGCTGTGATGGAAATTCCACCATAATTTGCAATCATATGATCGCTGCAGTAACCCTAAATGCCAAATGCCCAGCCCTCCTTCCTCCACTAGATGACACAACCGCACCCAAGATATCCAATGATGTTGTTCTCCCTAAAATAAAGAAGCCAGCTTTCGACGAATAGCATCAATGACGCTTTTAGAAAGCCTTGCTGCAGCCATAATGTGTAGTGGCAGGAAAAGTAGAACCAATTGTAAGAGGACCAGCTGACCACCTGGGGAAAGTATCTGAGTTGCCCAGCCTGCCAACTATGCATCAAGGTGATGTAGTAGAGACTGACAATATTGTGCGTGATTAACTCCCCGATACAAATAAGAACCATGATACTTAATTGGCAAAGATGTGAAACGCATTCCTGAAAGTTGGGCTATAGCCAATCGACGATGGGAGGACACATAAGAGCTGGCTACAAATTGGCTTTTATTATAATTCACCAATTGTCCCGACCCATGCTAGTAAGAACGTAGAAACTCTTGAAACTTTCAAAGATTATGTGAAGAACCATTAAGAAAAATAAGTAAGTTGTTGGCACATGCCAAATGAGAAACTTCGTGCACTCGTCCTATATTAAAGCCACAGAGTGTGCCCTAGCATGGAAAAGACAATTAATACCTAGGCTGAAACCTTCTCAGCATAAAATGAATAATAAAGGAGATAACGGATCTCCCTATTTCACACCTCTAAAGGGGGACAAGAAACTAAAGGTTATGCCGTTAAGGGAGAGTGAAAGTTTTGAATACGTCATTGTGTTCAGAATGATGCGAATGAAAAAGTCTGAAAAGCCAAACTTATGTAATAAGCGAGTCATATAAAACCAATTCACCCTGTCAAAGGCCTTAGTCATGCCAAGTTTAACCATCACATGCGCATCCTGAGATTTAAGTAATGCACCATTTCATTCGTCATAAGGACATGCTTATTATTTCATGACCCTTAAGAAAACCAATTTGCTCAGCAGAAATTATATTGGGCAAGATATTCAAGAGGCGTGTAGCGATCAATCGAGTAATAACCTTACCAACAAAATTGGAGAGACATATTGGCTTGAAATCAGCAAAGATATGAGGCTACGAAATCTTAGGCACAAGAGTGATAATCAATGAAAGCATAGATTGTGGTGCTGGGACACCCAAGAAAAACTCTTGTAGCGCACATAAAACATCCGTCTTCAAGATATCTCAGCATGTGCGAAAGAAATAGCCATTGTAGCCATCTGGTCCAGTAGTACTATTGGGATTCAATCTCCATACAGCGTGTTTCACCTCGGCCAAATGTGGAATGGCTATTAAACTGTCATTACTAGCTGAAGAAACAAGACAAGGAATACGCTACAAAAAATCATCCACATCCTGAACTTCCTCACTGGTAAACAACTTTTTGTAAAAGTCCACCACCACACGGCCCAAATCCGTGTGAGTCGTATATTTTGTACCGTTATCATCCGAGATTCGCCTGATGCGCTGATGTTGATAACGATCCTTAACTAGAGCATGACAATAAGCAGTATTGACTCACCCTCCATGGCCCATCGAATTCAAGATTTCTGTGCCCAAAATGCGGCTTGCTCAAAATTGGAACGAAGGACATTAGCTTGTGCTAAACTCAAGGCAGCCCTATTTGCAGTCGTTGGAGAAGACTCAAATGTAGGCTCTTGTCACACAAAATCCTTTTCAGCCTCTGTACAACGGCTAAAAATATTACCAAAAGCATCTTTATTCCAACGCCGGAGATCTTGTTTGAGAAGATGAAGTTTATTATGTAATCCACGCATTTCACCAATGGTTGGATATTGCTTCCAAACGGATGCAAAAAAGCAATAAAGTCCGAATGGTTAGTCCAAGCATTTAAAAATCAAAATGTGGCATGAGGCTTGTCTATCTGCAAATCACAACATAACAATAGCAGTGAGTGATCCGAAGAAACATGCAGCAAATGACGAACCACTATGTTAGCAAAAATATCAGCAAATACAGGATTAATAAGCATCCAATCAAGACGACGATGTACACGATTACTACCGCTCCCTCTTGCCCAGGAAAATAGAGAACCCACTATGGGAATTTCCTGTAAATGACAATTATTAACACAGTCGTTGAAATCAGATAAAGAGTGAAGAGTGGGAGAGGGGCGACCACGATATTCCTCAAACCGTAAGAAAGTGTTAAAATCTCTACCTAGTATCCATGGGTCCGTAAATCTCTGATAGTGGGAAGATAAAGTATCCCATAGAAGCTTGCAATCATGAACAATATGTTTACCATAAACTACCGTCCATGCAATATGTTGCTGAAGAGTTAACCATTTGAACCGTATCAATGACGCCAGCATTCCATGGTCAACACTCAAAAACTGAATACTTGAAGCCTACCAGAAAAACCAAATATTATTATGGCAAGTTGTTAAAGCATGGTGAAACCCAAGTTTCATACGATAGAATTGAAGCTTTGTGTCTCACTTCTTTGGTTCAATTAAAACTAAAAGATCCACTCGATGATCATGCAACAAAATCAACAAACGATTCAACGAAGTCTAGAGCCCGCTGACATTCCAAGTAATAGCTTTCATTGTGAACCAAAAATGGAGAAAACATGCGAAGAAATGAGACAGCCACGAGTTACACTACGAGTCTCCATGGAGAAAGGTGGACGAGGAGGCAAATCTTTCCTTGTGCGACGTTTCCGCCTAGATGGAACTGGAAGAAAACTATCTTTGTCAACTCCGGACTGATCAAAATGCACTGCCAGAATATGCTTATCATCAAATGAAGTGGGACGTGAGAGCAGGCGCTTGCCTATATGCTCCGAATCTTGTTGCATTCAGCTGGTGACTTCCTTACGAGTTTGCATATCAAATATTGGTCGCTCAAATTGACCTACATCCGAATCAGAGAATTGGCAATAATTAGGGTCATAATGAAACTTCTGCATTAATAAAACTTCATCTTCCTTGTCATCATGAAGTAAAGAAATATACTGCAAATTCGTTATGGGAAGACCAGGAGCTTCGGCTGGATAAGGAGATCAAACAGGTTCAGTGGTGGTCTGATCATGCACTATTAGAGTGGATGCATGGTCCTCTGAATTTGTGTGGGTTAACAAAGTAATTGAAGGCACAATATTTGAAGAAAATGTGCAATCACACTTGATTGATTAATTACCAAAAGTGTTACAAAAATGCTATGTATAAAAATGCTATCTTCCTAGCTAAGATATCTAGCTATAATGACCAAATCTCCTTACATGGTAACTAATATACACTACCATATTACCAATATACACTACCATGTACAACATATCTATCACATCTAATTACATCAATGAGAATATATGTACAATCTAATCACATAAATATACAATATTCTAATACTCCCCCTCAAGTTGGCGCATGAATATCGAGCATGCCCAACTTGCTATGAAAACGCCGAAATGAGTCAGGACCGAGCGCTTTAGTGAACCCATCAGCGAGCTGGTGTAAACCGGGAACTTTGCACGGGTGGATGAGGTCGGATACATAGTGCTGACGAATAAAATGACAGTCGATCTCAATATGCTTTGTGCGCTCGTGGAAAACAGGATTAGCCACAATGTGCAAGGCAGCTTGATTGTCACAACGGAGGTCAATGGGGCGAGATACAGGAACGCCTAGGTCAAGGAGAAGCTGCCTTAGCCAAACAATCTCACTAGTAGCATGTGACATGGCACGATACTCAGCTTCAGCAGAAGAACGAGAAACGACCGGCTGTTTCTTGGATCGCCAGGACACAAGAGCATCGCCAAGAAAGACCATATAGCCAGAAGTAGAACGACGAGTGATGGGACAGCCAGCCCAATCAGCATCACAATAAGCACGAAGGATCAACTGAGACTTAGCGGAAAAAAATAATCCTTGACCGGGAGCACCCTTAAGATATCGCAGCAAATAAAAAACTGCATCTAAATGACATTTGCGAGGTTCATGCATAAACTGACTGAGAGTATTAACCGCAAAACAAATGTCAGGACGAGTAACTGTGAGATAAAGTAAACGACCAACAATGCGACGATAAAAGAGAGGATCATCTAAGAGGGGGGCAGTATCCGAAAACTGCCCCTTTTGGTCCATAGGCGTGGCAGTGGGGCGCCCCCCCAGAAGTCCACATTCCTTGAGAATGTCAAGAACATATTTGCGCTGATTTAAAACCATACCATGAGACGAACGAGCAACCTCAATGCCAAGAAAATACTAAAGAGATCCAAGATTCTTGATCTTAAACTTGTGATCAAGATAGGATTTAAGGGCCTCAATACGTGTGATATCATTCCCAGCAACAATAACATCATCAACATAAATTAAGACAACCACAATGGATGAGGAAGTGTGCAAGAGAAACAGTGACGAATCCGCATTAGACTGAGAATAGCCAAGCGCAAGTAAAGAAGAAGTAAACTTAGCATACCAATTGCGTGAAGCCTGTTTCAAACCATAGAGGGACTTTTGGAGTTTAAAAACATGATTCTCCCCCTTACGAGCGAAGCCGGGAGGAATTCTCATATAGACATCCTCAGTAAGATCACCATGTAAGAAAGCATTATTGACATCAAGTTGGTGAATATACCAACCACGTGCGACAGCAAGTGCTAGGAGACATCGAACCGTGACTAACTTAGCCACAGGAGCAAAAGTTTCATGAAAGTCAACACCCTCAACTTGGGTATAACCACGTGCAACTAGACGAGCCTTGTAGCGCTCAACAGAACCATCAGGATGATACTTTATTTTGTAAACCCACTTGGAGTCAATAGTGCGTTTACCTGGGGGTAAAGGAACAACGGTCCAAGTACGGTTAGCCTCAAGCGCGGCAATTTCACGCTGCATTGCATCACGCCAATGAGCATGCTTGACGGCCTGCTTAAAAGAAACTGGCTCGTCGCCATCATTAATAGCCGCAATCAAACCATAATAAGACAGTGATAACCGAGCGTATGAGAGATAATTAGATAAGGGAAATACCGTGGAGTTTGCTGTAGGAGGGGTGGCAGCAGTGGATGGCACAAGTGATGGAGGCAAGGCAACGTCAAAATCTGTAAGACGACGTGGCAGCTGACAAGAACGCGTACCACGAGACAGAGGTAGTGAAGTGGACTGTTGCTGAGGCTCAGCAGGGGCCGACGGCGAAGGGGGTGCCGTCGGTTGAGGGGGTGCGACCAGCGATTCGGTGGGCAAGTCTGGGGGTAAAACATCCCAGCTTGTTGAGGGAGGAGATACAGCAGGGGAATCTGATACAGAAGTAGTACAAGGCGACACAGAAAATGGAAAAATGTCCTCATAAAAGGTGACATCACGACTAACATATATTTGACGACTGGATAAATCAAATATTTTGTAACCTTTTTGAGTGTGTGGATAACCAAGAAAAATGCCAGGCGCAGAACGCGGAGCAAATTTGTCACGAGGACCATGATAGCTGTAACCATAACAGAGACAACCAAAAACACGAAGGTGACTATAAGAAGGTGACCGTCCAAGCAAGAGTTCATATGGAGTCTTATTTTGAATGCGTGTAGCAGGCATACGATTGACAAGATATACAGCAGTAAGGATGCATTCCCCCCAAAATGACACAGGCAAATGAGCATGGAAACGAAGAGCACGTGCAATTTCTAATATATGGCGATGTTTTCGTTCAACTACACCATTTTGCTGTGGTGTGTGAACACAAGAAGTCTGAGCATCAATACCATGTTCAGCAAAATAATCACGAATGGTATGACTAGTAAACTCCAACTCATTATCACTACGAACCCGTTGAACTGGATTACCAAATTGTGTATGAACCCAACGCAAAAAATGTAGCAGAAAACGAAAGTGTCAGACTTAGCCTTCATCAAATAGACCCATGTACTACGACTGTAATCATCAACAATAGTTAAGAAATAACGCGCCCCAGATAGGCTAGGTGTTTTATACGGCCCCCAAATGTCACAATGTATCAATTCGAAAACACGACTAGCACTGCTATTGCTAACAGGAAAAGGCAAACGAGTCTGTTTAGCCCTATTACAAGCATCACAGAAAACATCTTTATTTTGAACTAGAATGGACGGAATGAAACGAAACTTGGACATAGGAAGATGACCCATGCGGCGATGCCAAAGAGACGCGGAAGGTTGGACTACCGCATTGATGGTGGCGGGCGATTGTGCTAGGAGATGGTAGAGACCATCACGCTGCCTACCCACTCCAATCAGCTTCCTCGAGGATATCTCCTGCACAACACAAAAATCCGGACCAAACGTCAGTGTACAATTCGAATCTTTCACCAACCGACTGACTGAAATAAGATTAAAAGCAAACTCTGGAACACCCAAAACACCGTGAAGAATCAAAGTGTCCGAGATCCGAACGGTCCCAACCGCACGCACAGGAACGTGCGCTCCATTCGAAATTTGAACAGTGGTAGTCAACTTATCAGTGGTGATAGATGTAAATGCAGACAAATCATTGACAACGTGTGCATTAGCACCACTATCCAAGATCCAACTGAACTGTGAGTCTGTGGTGGTGAGAGGGACGGTGGTGGTATCGGACACGGAAGCGACGGCCATGGCTTCGCCGGAAGACGACGGCGGCGAAAGCGATTTTAGGGCTTATGTCTCTGATACCATGAAGAAAATGTGCAATCACACTTGATTGATTAATTACCAAAAGTGTTACAAAAATGCTATGTATAAAAATGCTATCTTCCTAGCTAAGATATCTAGCTATAATGACCGAATCTCCTTACATGGTAACTAATATACACTACCATATTACCAATATACACTACCATGTACAACATATCTATCACATCTAATTACATCAATGAGAATATATGTACAATCTAATCACATAAATATACAATATTCTAATAATATTATCAGCATGAGTATTCTAAGCCTGCTTTTTTCTTGGGTGTCGAACGGGTGTCTGGTTTTTGCGACTTATATGGAACCAAATGGATAGGATCACATTTGTTGGTAGCGCGACCCAGACGACGACAGACAGTACAAAACATAGGCAAATCTTCATAAATTACTTGTTGTAGAAGGAGCTTGTGGTTGGCTTACAAATAAATTTTTTAGGTAGATCCTGTCATACTTTTAACTCTACATAAACACGGGCTACCGAAGGATGTAATCTGTCCGCTGTGGCAATATCAAGCTTGATCGCCAATCCGATAATGTGGACGATCTCAAACAGTACAAACTGGTAGTGAAAGTGTAATGGCAATCTTGGTAATGAAATCCATACTAGGACAATAAGAACGTCGGCGGAAGGATCAAAATCAACTGTCTATTTTGTTATGCGCATATGATACACAGTGACTGTCCATGATCGACGATAAAAACAACGAATATAATCCAGCTCATGACGAAAATTGAGCAAGATATGAGATTGATCAATCAAAGTAATTTTCATATCATTACGAAATCCAATTTTCTCAAAAACATCACAGATTACCTTTAATGGTGGCCACCCATACCAAAAAGTACATGCCAATGAGAAACAGAATGGAGCGGCTAATGCGTCTACCGCCTCATCCGAGAAGGATATCAACGGAATGCCCTTATGGCATGTGATTGTTTTAGGCGAGATGGAAATGGAGGCTGAATGACCGGAAACAATCGCAGCAAAAGACGAGTTCGACGGCAGTTTCATATTGATGGCGATCGCAGTCAACAGCAATAATAAGAAAAAGAGAAAAGAATAGAGAATGCGCACAGAAGGATCACTGGAAGAAGATAACGGTTGTAGCTGTTACGCCCGCCACCATGAATTGCCAGCGATTGGAAGCATCTTTTTCACACACTATATATTTTTTTAGGTGAAGGATGGGCGGTATCGTTCGGAGATTTTATTAATATGATAACCCTCACTTGTGGCGGAGGAATACCGTGGTTACATCAAAGCGCCTATCTACGGTGGGATACTCTCCCAAACTAAACAAAATAAATGAAGAAAAACATACAAAAAATGTCAAGTATGAGCAAGAAATGTATTATATAATGTATAAACTAGCATTAGACTAGTGAAGGGCCGACGAGAGAGGTAGCATCCCGATGCATGGAGCCAAGTTGAGAAGCAAGTCTTAGAGCTAGCAAAACATCCCCATGGTTGAAAAGTGTACCTCGACAAGACAGTGGCAGGAGGAGTCATCAAGACGCGATGCAAAAAGAAAACCAAAATATAGAGGTAAGAGTAAGGAAAAGGATAAAGATGTACCCAGGTTACCCATCACCAAAACAGGCACGTGCAATAGCGATGATAGAACAATCCAACAACATACAGGAAGACCACAGCCAATGAGTGGTGTAGCGAACCTAAGCAAATCAAAGTAATGTGTCATCAAGCATTTATGAAAGAAACTAATGGAAAAGATAATAAACAGGCCACGAAGCATACCCAACCACCCACATCAATACGATGCAGGCAGGAAAACTGAGAAGATCCATTGAGCCTTTATGTGCGGATGTAGGCTGTATGTATATCAGTATGTAAACTACCTCTAACCACTGAAGAAAGATCCGAAGGTACGTTAAAAACACTCGTCTGACGCTGTGTAAGCCCAAGTTAGCAATGCGTATTCCTTCCAGATTATCCAGGATGACACTAATGGAACCACTGCATCAAGTTGTCCAGCCACCGTTGTGCGTCTAGATTTGTGCTGCCATCCACGCAAGTATTGTCTAAATGTATCTTCAGTTGGTGGTGGCCCACCGAATGTAGTCGCCAAATGAAACCATGTTGTCTTAATTATTGGACATGTATAAAAGAAATGGTCCTGGTCAGCTGAAGCACCCAGAAGAAAACGCAACATGTGGGAAAAGTGGCCAACCACATCCGGATGTTCTCTGGTAACGGAAGGGCACTGTACCATAATCGCCATAAAAATACATGTCCATCGGCAGAGGTACCCGACCACCAAATGTGCTGAGTAAAGGAGAGATAAGCATCACTCGGCCGACAAGATTCATATGCACTACGCAAACTAAACTGGTTATTCACATCCTCGATCCAAGCCAATCCATTAGGAGAAGAGTGAGTATGCAAAGCACAAAAGGTGTTAATGCGACATAGCCTATTCCAATCTGCAGAATCATAAATATATGCTTGCATGCCCATACGAGTCCTATACTTATGTCTCTAGAAGTTCGACCACATTGAATCGGACGTATGATTTTTCCATCATAATTTGCATTCAAATGCCTTTTGCAATGCATTAAGATTACGTGTTCTCAAGCCGCCTTCATCTTTGGGATAGCAAACGTCAATCCATGCCCTCCAATGGTGGTGATGTTTCTACAAAATGTTTGACATCTTCCGGTTCAATTCTTCTATGACACTTTTGGGAAGCCTGGCAGCAGCCATGATATGTAGGGGCATTGTGGAAAGAACCGATTGAATGAGTGCAGTGTGCCAGCCATACTTAATAACCTTTGCAACCAACCTGTCAATCTCGCATCAAAATGAGCAAGCAATGATGTACAATATTGTGCTCGATTTATACCTTTAAAAAGATAATAGCCTAAGTATTTCATTGGCAGCGCCGAAATCCTCATATTTAATATGGTGACAACTCGTTGTAGTGAAACTCCTTCACTTGCTACCAGCTGGCTCTTGTGATAATTAACCAATTGTCCCGATGCACGCTGATATTGTTCAAGAAATAGCTTAAAAGCTTGTAGATTGCCGAGCGATCCATTCAAGAATATCAACAAATCATCTGCAAAACCAAGACGTGAAATCACCTGAGTTCGGCCTCCGTTGAACCCCGTATCGCACCCGTCCTGAACGTAGCTGCAAGACCTCTTGAAGACCCCTCAGAAGCAAGAATAAAAAGAAGAGGTGACAGTGGATCTCCCTGCTTTACTCCTTTGGACGGCCTAAATAAGCCACTTGGCTTACCATTTATCAACACTGAGCATCTTGTAGCTGCTAAATATTCATGATAATATGCACAAACCGAGGGTGAAAGCCAAATCTCAAAAGTAACTTTTCCAAATATTGCTAGGAAACATTGTCAAACGCCTTAGCCATGGTGAGCTTAATCATGACCTGCCCCTCGACATTTCCGTTCTAATATATGAACCATCTCCTTTGCCATCAAAATCTGTTTCGAAATACCACAGCCTGACATGAATCTGCTTGCTCCGGAGAAATCAATCGAGGTAACAAAACATTAAGGTGATTAGAAATAATTCCGGTGACCACTTTAGACAGGAAGTTTGTCAAACAGATCGGCCGGAAATTTGCAAATGTATATGGGTTAGGAACTTTAGGAATCAAACAGATTGAGGCTGCTGCCATCGCACAGGCATACTAATTCCCAAGAAGAATTCCTGCATCGCAAGTAACACGCCTAAGCCTATGTCCTCCCAAAATGTCTGATAAAATGAGCTTGGGAAACTGTCAGGGCCCGATGCACTAGACGGGCTGAGCTTTCACACCGTTGTACGAACCTTATTTGCCTGAGGTTGTGCTAATAACTGGTCATTGTCAGTCACTGTCAAGATATGAGGAATATGCCGCAATATAATGTCATGATCCATGGTCGCCTCCGCACTGAACAAATGCTCATAGAAACGTATAGCTTCAGTCTGAATAGATTGGTCATTGTCACAGGCAGTGCCATCCAGCTGATTGATGGTGACAACAGATTGCTGCTGTCTCTGCATCTTCACTGTTTGATGGAAGTAAGCTTTGTTGGCATCGCCCTCCTTTAGCCGTTTGACATGAGCTTTCTGCTTCCAGAATGCACATGCTCGTGTTTGGTGCTGTAGTAGCCGTGCCTTAGACAAGGGATACAACTGACGTGTGCCTTCTGATGGGGAAGTGTCATAGGGGATTTCCGCACGTATGTTCTCCTCCTCTGTCGCCATTAAATCAGTAAAAATATTTCCAAAGACGGAGTGATTCCATGTACGCAGGTCTGCTTTGAGGTGGTGTAGCTTGTCATAACACCCATGCATACGGGCCACAGTAGGGTATGACCTCTAATGGGTTCGAACATAGTTATCAAAATCATCATGTGTGTTCCACGCATCAAGATACCGAAAAGATGCGGGCCCCCTAGGAGCTGTCAATAGCAACGATGAATGATCTGACATCGCACAGTGTAAGTGCTGCACCCTGCTACTGTCAAATAAATCTGAGAATCCTGTAGTGCATAAGAAACGACCCAATCTTCGCCACAACTTACCCAGGCCATGCCCATTGTACCATGTAAAACGGGATCCTTGAAAAGGCAAATCCAACAACTCACAAGACTCCACAAAATGTTTAAAATCGGCTAGCGTTCGCAATGCTAGTGTGGATATCCCCGTATGTTCATCCAACGACAGGAAAGTGTTGTAATCGCCCCCTATGAGCAAAGGTTGAGTTGTTGCTGAATGGAACATCATCAAATCCTCCCATAATGGTTTTCTTGCTACCACTGTATGTCGAGCATAAACAGCTGTCAACCAAAAATCCTTCCTACTAGCCAGGCAACGGAAATGAATTGACATATTTTGTACACCCAGCCGAGCCTCCAAAATCTCCAAAAATGACTCTTGCCAAAAAAACAGATATAGCATCATCCGAAGAATATGCATGGGAAAAACCCAACTGTAGTCGAAATTGTTCTAAACGAGTAATTCGAAGCTTTGGTTCAATAATAGTCAATAAGTGTAAACCATGTTGACATGTGAGCAAAAGAATGCGATTAATAGAGGTGTTGACACCTCGAACATTCCACAGAAGTACCTTCATTGAGATATATCGACGGAGGCAGTTGTAGAATGATGTATTGCTCCATGAGTCATAATAGAAGGAGGGGCAGCAGGCATGTCTCTTTTCTTACGCCGAGGTCGCCTTGTGCGAACCTTCAACAAGTTATCAACAGCATTGGAAACATCCGTATGTGTCACGTTTGGGGCACCATCTTCTGATGGAGGTGTTGTGGATAATACCTGAGCTACCTCCAAAACTGCTGATCGTAGCTTAAATGAGTCAATCTGCGTGTCATCATGTAATTTCGAATCTGATGATTGATGTAGTGTAGGGTCTGCTCCCTCAATAATTGGCATCACTAGTGTAGCAGAAGAAAAAATGCAAACGTGCTAAGTCCTGTGTATGTGAGATCTCTACAATATGCACATCTTGCGACACTAGCAGATCATGTGGGATAGCTGGCGGAGTTTTTGGACCCGTATTGCCCTCCGGCATAGACGATAATGGGTCCGTCGTAGTATCTTGGTCCGCGTAGGCAGTATTGCTGTCTGAGCCTCAATTGATGGCATCAAGCTGGTCTTTTTTGCGGTCCACCATTGTGCGGGTTGTGAAATAGGTATTTTTAGTGGTGCAACATCAGGTGTCTGAGTCAAAGGCGGCAAATCCTTGAGGCTGTCTTTCTTGCATGAGGTTGCTGAATGACCAAGTATCCGACAAGACGCACAATAGGATGGCAAATTCTCATATTCGACAGATTGAAAGAAATGATAATCATCACTCTGAATATACAATCTCTGAGGTAGTTCCTAAGACACATCAATCTCAATGCATATGCGAGGACGGACACAACAATTATGTGGTGGCAGAATCCTCCTTCAAAGGCGTTCCAATCATCCATGCTATTTCAATTAAAGCCTTCTGTTTGTAAAGACAGACAGGGAGCCCCAATAAGGAAACCCACACAGGAACAATAGGCATATTGATCCTTGGATCAAAATCATAAGTCCATTTAGTGACACGCATGTGATATCCAAGTACCGTCCAGGTACGCCATGAAAAATCTGTAGTAATCAGCCTGAGCATCAAATTGCATTAATATATGCATCGGATCAAGCAAAGTAATTTTAACTGATGCTGCGAAACTTATCCGATCAAAGCATTTGCGAATGGCATCGAGTTTTAGGCGTCCATACCAAAAAGTTCCTATCAAACAGTATTTGAAAGAATCAGCCAATGCTGTTACCTCCTCGTGAGTGAATTTGATGGCTGGAAACCCTTTGAATCCAGTGATCTCACGAGGAGGGATTGCCATTGCAGTGGGCTTGAGTAATGATGCGAACGATCTCTTAGGATCCATAGCCGGCCGAGAATCTCGTTGCGATTAGCGACCGAAAACACAAAATCGAAATAAAATAATGGAAGTGTAGAGTAGAAGGAAGAAGACAATGCAGACAGAGAAGGACGAAATGCGATCGACCTACAGGGAACAATGGCATCATGCCGCCGCCGTCATGCACAGAACGCATCGCCAGAGAGAAACGGCTGCCATTCCCACACACTACATATATATATATATACATACAAACACACAGATATATATATATATATATATATATATATATTTTGCAAGAAAGGGGAAATTTTATTATGCCTCACTTATGGTGGAGGAAAACCATATTACAATGTTTGTCAATGAATGCAAAATAATAGTATAGCGAACATATAATTTGATGTCTCCAATCATATATGATGTGCCGCATTAAAACCTTGCCAAGTAAAACCGCCCTTGTGGATAAAACCTTGGTGAAGGAAAAAGCGTACATATTTATATGATTAGTGTAATTACATGAACATAAAAAAGATAGCCGTAGAGTGTCCGTAATTTGAGAAAGTGCAACGCGATGCAGCCCTTGCTTGATCCGCCAAAGTATGTACCTCCGTTGTTGTTGTTGCACCCCAGATTCCAAGCACAAACATAAGTTTGAATTAGTAAAGTTAAAAAACTATAAGAAGCAGCAGCAATTTCATGGGAGTTGAAGAAAAATCAGCGGTGGAAAAATTACCCAGGTTACCCATATCCACTGATATGGGTAACGAGATTATATGACATGTTAGATGTGCAAGAAATATAACGCAATGTAGAAGTGTCATAGGGAGAATAATGCGTACCCACGTTGCCCATATCTTATGATATGGGCAACAATACTGGTCAAGAGATGTATCCATGTCGAATATGTGGGGTATTTTCAGTATGATAGCTTGCCCGTACTAACGGCGGTAGTGCAGCTACTGTGGTGAATATTGTTAGATGTTGACGAAATTGACCATGTTGCGCTAGAAAATGAGCTGGTTGATTTGCCTCCCTAGGTACATATGTTATCTCCGATGTCGTCGAGAGTAATAGAGTTCTGAACAAGGAAGCATGATGATGACTTGGGTTATGAATCATTGAAAGGACTCCCTGCGCATCCACCTCAATATCCATTGGTCCCCAATGTGCTGCAAAGTATAGGTAACTGAAATATGCTTCTTGAAACTCTGCCATGGCTAGTGAAGAAAGTGGAAGATGATACGCTATTGCCCCTAAGAATGTGCCATTGCTATCACGTAAGATTGCACCTGCTGCTGCTGAGTGCCTACCATGTGCTGCATCCGTGTTTAGTTTCAGCCTACCCGGTGGAGGGTTATTCCATTTAACAATCCTGCATCTAGGAATGCTGAGGGGTGGGCTTAATCCTAGATCTATCAGTCCACGGTCTGAGTTTGCGAATTTTTTGCCTTTTTGAGCTGACGTCCAATCATATATTCCCCGGCGTATGGTTTCCATCACAACAGATTTTCTCCAATGTCCCTCCCTATACATGATCGAGGTATAACACTTCCATAATTCCCAAACAATGTAAGAGGGTGCAACTATTCGCAATATGCCTTTAAGTGTATTACCTTTGGTTGACATCCACCATTGTATGAGTTGTTGTTGTATTGTTTGTGCAGTAGTGTATGGACCATCCAAATAAGCGGAATATATATTCCAAATATCTCTAACTTCTGAACATTCCAAGAACACATGATCCGATGTGATTTGTGCTGCCAGGCAAAATGGACATTGAGTTGGATGAATGCAAGCAAACTTTTGGAGATTCACAGGTAGAGGTACTGCATTATGATATAAACTCCATAAGAATAACCGAATATTTGAAGGTATGTGCTTGTTCCATATATATTTGTATGAAAGGCAAGTATTCTGCACATGTCGTACATGATCATATGCTGCTCGTATAGTGTAGTGTTCTGCGTCCATACTATGAGCACAAATCGGTTGTATTCTGCATATTCGCTTCCAAACTGGTGAGTGTGTGATCCGGATGTCATAGGAATTTCAGCTGGCGTAACGAGAATGAAAGAATTTGCTCCATAAAGAGTTGTTTTGTTGATATTTCCACCATAATCTGCAAGAGTAAGCGGACTGAAGATCTTCTAATTTCCTTATTCCAAGACCGCCCTCAACTGTTGGTCCAAATAACAGCTCACTTGAAACCCAAGAATGTCTAGTATGGGCTGACGTGCTTCCCCAGAAGAACTTAACCATCCATCGTGTAATAGTGCGAAGTAGACTCTAAGGCAGCTTACAAGCAGATATTACATGTAATGGGATGGAAGCCAAGACATGTTTGATTAGAATCAAGCGCCCAGCGTGATTGAGGAATTTAGTTTGCCACATAGATAATTTAGCTTGAATTGACGAGAGTAGGCTTGCAAAATGCGAGACTCGTTTTTTGCCTCTGTGCAACTGTGCTCCTAAATATTTGATTGGCAAAGATACTGATGTCATGTGTAGCCGTTGCTCCATCCTGCTAATCTGAGCATTCGATAAATATGTTGCTGGAACAAAGTGACTCTTTTGGAAATTTACCGCTTGACCCGATGTCGCTTGATACAACTCCAAGAATTTTCTGAATTTAACCAAATTGTGTAATCCACCATTGATGAATATTAGGAGGTCATCCGCAAATGCGAAATGGGAGATTGTTTTGGCTCTACCTGCAGTAAAAGGCTTTATGACACCCCTTGTGACTAAGTTATTAAGGCCCCTTGAAAAAGCCTCTGAAGCTAGAATGAATAATATTGGTGACAAAGGGTCTCCTTGCTTAACCCCTCTTGATGGTTGAAAAAAACCAGCAGGAACTCCATTGATCAAGATTGAGATATATGTTCCTTTAAGATGATTAAATATAAGGTTGATAAAACTGCCGGAGAAGCCAAATTTGGCTAGCAGTTTTCCAAGAAATGTCCAATTGACTCTATCAAATGGCTTCATCATGTCCAGCTTGATTATTGCATTTGATCCTCTTACTTTCGTGTGTTGCAAGTGAACCATTTCGTGAGCCATAACAATCTGGTCGGATATGTCTCTGCCCCTAACAAACCCCACTTGTTCGTCTGTAATGAGCTTTTGTAGAAGTGGCTGGATGCGAGTTGCAAGAATACGTGTTGCCAATTTAGATATAAAGTTTGCAAGACTGATGGGCCTATAATCAGAGAATGTGCGTGGTGTAGGCATCTTTGGCAGCAATACGATTAACGTACTTCCCATTGCTTTTGGCATTGGGAGTCCAAGAAAAAACTCCTGCATGGCTTTGTGAACATCCATTCGAACTATATCCCAGCAAGCGCGGAAAAAATAACCATTATAGTCATCTGGCCCAGGCGCACTTTTGGGATCTAGTGACCAAACTGCCTCCTTTACTTCTGCTTGAGTTGGAAAGACCGTCAATTGTTGATTATCTGACACTGTTACAAGTTGCGGAATATATTGCAGAATAGTTTCATCCTCAGAAACTGATTCCGCTGCAAATAATTATTTGTAATATGATTCAGCCGCCTGTTGAGTTCCTTGCTGTGTGTCAATAGCTGTGCCATTCACATCATGTATTTTTGTGATAGTTTGCCTTATATGGCGATCCCGTACTATGTTGTAAAAAAAGGATGTGTTTGCATATCCTTCTGCAATTTACTTCTGTCGTGCTTTCTGAGACCAAAACAAAAGCGTTTTGTGCTCCGCTAATTTGTATTCAGCCTGCACTGCATGATATTTTGTGCGTGTCTCTGGCGAAGGTTGAGCATCGAAGGCTGCCTCACTGTATTTAAGTTCCTGCTCGAGATGTGAAAGATGATCAAAAATATTTCCAAACACTGTGATATTCCATTTCTGTAAGTCTTTTTTCAGAGCTTGCAGCTTATTATACAGCCCTCGCATTCCACCTGTTGTGGGGTACGAATCCCATGTTGCCTTAACAAATGCGTGAAATTCCTTATGCTCAACCCACATATTCTGAAAGCGAAAAGATTTTGGTCCCTTGAATGATGTTAGCAAAGATTGCAGAAGCAGAGGTGCATGATCAGATGTTAAGCATGGAAGATGTTTAACACGCAGACTAGGGAACAGACTGTTATATGACTCTGAACAAAGCATACGATCTAACCGTCTTCGAACTATTCCAAGGCCACGACCACTTGTCCAAGTATAAGCAGAGCCTTCATATGGTAAATCAATTAGCTCACAAGACGCCACACAGTCACTGAAGTCCTCCAGCAAAGACATACATGGGGTAGAGAGTCCATCATGCTCCGCTATTGATAGGAAAGTGTTAAAGTCTCCACCAATTAACCATGGCTCATTATTAGCGTCATGGTGATGTTGTAATGAATGCCATAGCCTACGTCGATCAGTTACAGTATGTATTCCATATACTGGTGTGAACCAGAGCAACCACCTTTGTGCCCACAACCTGAAATTTAAAGTGCGAGCATTGTGTAGGATCTGCAAGGCACCACTAGAAGGGGGGGTTGAATAGATGGTGCGGAAAGTGTGGTTTTTAAAATTTCTTTAAACTTGAACAATTCAAGTTCAGAAAACAGATTCTGTTTTCAGGACCTGTTTTAAAACGTTTTTAAAACCAGGTTAGAGGTCTCTAAAAATTATGAAATTTTGAGAGAACTTAGTCTCAGATGTTGTGAGGGTCCCCTAAAAATTTCAAATTAAAATTCAACCTTTAACCCCTTCAAAAGCCGTTGGTAATCAGATTGTGCAAAACTGCCAGAAACGGTAGATGATTTTGAAAAATTAATTCCTATTTGTGTGAACGTCCAAATGCTCTGAAAATTTGACCACTAACTCCTTATATACTATATTTAAATGGGTTGAAACAGTTTTGGAAAATTCTTTTGGGAAGTAGGTCAACTACAATCAAAGTCTCAACCTTTGCAAGTCTGAAAATCAGACTGCACTAGTCTCAGAACTTTTGATGTTTAATTGACTTATACTTGTCCAAAAGGGTTGAAACTTGTGCCAAATTAACCCTAGAACGTGTAAGTATGTCTATGGAAATTTTTGTAATTTGTGAAGATCGTTTACTATTTTTACGGATGCGAACAAGAAGGATAAACAGTGCAGTAACTGAAATGTAAATGCAGAAAGTAAATGGCACCAATAATTTTATACTGGTTCGGTTATACACAACCTACTCCAGTCTTCAAGGAACACCTTCCTTGGTTCACACTAATCACACACACGCAGTACACCTTACTGCAGGGTTGATAGAGTTACACCTAACTCCAACCCTTTACAAACCTTGTATTGTAAGTACAATTCGCACGAACACCACCACCTTGCTAGAGTGAAGATTGATCACACCTTGATCAATCTTTTACAAAGATATATGAATGGTGGTATATCTCAAGCCTATTCAAGATTGAAAGATATGAAAAACAATAGGCTTTACAAGAAGAGAGAAAGAAAGAAGATGTAGGAGAAGAAGAGCTTGGCTATTTGATCTCTTTGAATTGCAATGCTTGTTCTTGTTTTGTTTGCTCCACTTCTTTCCTTATAACATGTCCAGGCCGTCCCCTCCTTGGTGTGTCTCCCTCTTGAAAATTTTCTTTTAAGTCCTTGAGAGAGTGTAAGACATCATTGTGACAAGGCCTTGCTTACTTGGCATCTTCTTATTGGATCATCATTTAGTCTTCGTTTACTTGGCACCTCCTTATTGGTTCAACATTGTCATCATGATGACATGGAAAAAATCTGAGATATACACTTTAACATGTGCCAAAAATCAATCACAAAATCATTCCATAAATCAAGAATTATATCATAAATTGCAAGATCAAAAATTCTTCCATTTACATGCCAAAAATTCGGCCATAACAACCTTGCCATGCTGAATTTTTCAGCATGTGCATCATGGGGATAAAGTTCAAATCATTACCATTTTCTTTGAATTTTTATCATAAAAATGAATCAACAATATATGGTAAGTCTTGCTACCAATTAAGAAATGAACTTGGACACAAATATCTCATCAAATTCGGCCATACACCTTGTACACATGCTGAAAAATGTTCAGCATGTGATATGTAGAATATCCCCATCTATTTATTTAAATTATATTCCAAACCTTACCATATCTTCTTCTAATCAATCTCCTAATAAAAGATGACAAAATATGTCACATTGAATAGCTAAAAATCGGCCATTAGCTCCTTTGCACATGCTGAAATTTCAGCATGTGTAACATTCACTTTTTGTTCAACATATTGCCTATTTTGCATTGATTTAATCCAAGAAATCAAATGATAATTCAATCACCATTTAGTATGCAATATTGTCATCTTTTATGGAATAAAAATTAGTCACTAATAAGATTAGAAAATTGCCCATGTTAATGCACACATGCTGAAATTTTCAGCATGTGTTACAAATGTGACATTGTTTGAAATGTTACCTTGTGTAGCTCCTTCCTTTATGTCACCAATAATGTATGATTGATTCTTGACCAATCAATATGCCAACAAGGCTCCACATATGCTCCATCTCAGCTGTAGGGGCGTGTATACAGGTATATGCATGTGCTGAATTTCATTTTTGCTAACTTTGTAAAATAGTGCACATTTAATAATACACACATATAATATTCCAACCAGCTCTTAATTTAATTTTCTAGAACACTTTAAGATGTATATCATATGTAAAAAGTGTCTAGATACGTGTCACATGATGTGCCAAAAACATTCCATGTGTTATGTGCGTAGAAAACCGAATTTTCGATATTTATCGATTACCCGATTTTTCTCTAATTTAAATTCATAATTTTGCACATGTTATATATATTATGTTATACATAATATATATAATATATACTTTAAATCTCAGCACTTGGATGGTCTAAAGTGGTACCATTAACATGTGACAAAATTAAACTTGGAATCTTCACATTTTGGCCTTAATGTGGAGTAATTTATGTGTGCTAACATGGAAAGTATTTTTGGCTGATTATTATGTCATGTGCACGAAATTTACATCATATTTTGATGTATATGGGCTGGCCATTTATTTATGGCAAGTACGTGACACGTTGGTGAAGTTTCGGTATTCGCCCGATACGACAAATTTCGGTTTAGAACCTTTTATCGTGTCGTATTTGATTTGTCATCACCATATCTTATATCATATGATATAAGACCTGAATATACTCATAAATATGAGTTAAGTATAGTGGTGTGACGTTAACGTACGTACATAAAATGTATAACGTGTCGGTAGTACGTTGGAATACATGTGTATGTGCCTTTTTCAAAAAAATCTGAAAATATATATTTTTATATGTATATGTGGCGTGTATAATAAAGATGGGGAGGAGGAGAAAACTTTCCTTCCTTAGCCTTGTTGCCTTTGTGCCTTTTGCAAATGAAGCTTCCTTTAATGAACTACTTAGTTTATCAAACTAAGTACTTCACTTAATGAACTAGTTTAGTTCATTAATGGTGGCACCTGAAAATAGTATAAACACAACAAATGTTTGCTATATGATGTAAGCTTTAATGCTTCATGGCTCGTTAGTACGGCAACATAATATATAAGCTAAATAAAGCAAGTAATGGCAAGTTATCATGCATACATGTACACATTTATGTATGTATACGTTTATACATATATATATGCATTCAAATTGCTTATTTTGAAATCACTCAAACCCTCTTATCTCTACAATCTCCCCCTTTTGATGATTTTCAAAATAACTTGTGTACATGATTTAAATGCTATCTCTGTTACATCCCGTGACTTTTAAGCACGATTTTCAATACGTTAGGTCAACCTTAAGCGCAATCTAATTGATGATGTAGGATGTGCGACATAGTTACTTAAAATATAGGAAAGATAAGAAGAGGGGTTAAAAGAAGAATTAAAGGTAATTAAAGAAATTACCTAAGAGGTCCCTACTAAGAGATAGGGGAGTTACACAACACTTAGTATAACTCCCCAATCAGCCTATAGGGGGCGGTTAAAAACAGAGAAAAGGAGAGAAAACCTGCAGGAGGAAAAGAGAAGGAGAAAGGAGAGGAAGAAGAAGAAGAGAAGAAGGAAAAGGAAGGAGGAAGGCCAACCTAGGTGCAATCTTCACTGAAATTCTGCAGTAAATCCGTAAGAATAACTAGAAACCAAGGCAAGTAATCTTTCTATACGCTTTACGTAAATTTTGATACTTTAGGCCCTATGTTCTTACAAAGAGAAAACATGAATCACACATTAGTATTCTTGCCTTGCCTATCTTAGATGCTTCGTTATATGTGAGTCTTGTTGCTAATTGTGTAAAGTCTTGTTCTTTGGGCCATAATTCTGAAAATGGTTGTGTGGTGCCTTGTTATTTACCAAGCATGCCCATGAAAGTATATATTTTGACATGCTTATTGTCTTGCTCTACTCTTATGTTGATTGTCTACACTTAGACGTTGAGAGTAAGTGCAGGAAATTGAGGGATGAGTGATGACATTGTTGTCGACTTGTTGTGTGGGAATTGTTGATGATAACCTTTGAAGGTGGTGTATGATTGGAGAGTTAGAGTGGATGTTGTTGGGCATAACTAAGCATCAATTCATGATTAGATGTATGTTAAGTATGATGAATCTAGTTGTGAAGATGGATCTTTAAGTGTTGAATCTGGAAGGGTTGAAGAAGAAAGGAGTTGGGTGGAAGTTACTGCAGAAAAACTGCAGTTTGGCATCGTCAGAACACTTCGAACGCCTACATGAGGCGCTTCATGTCACTATAGGCGCTTCATGTAGCGTTCCATGTGTCCTGGAGCTTTCCCGTACAGAAAAACTGCAATTTAGAACCGTCAGAACACTTCGAACGCCTACATGAGGCGCTTCAAGTCACATTAGGCGCTTCATGTGGTGTTCAATGTGTCCTGAATCATCCCCGAACACTTCGAACGCCTAGAATAGGCGCTTCATGTCCACATTAGGCGCTTCAAGTGGTGTTCCAAGTATACTGGAAGTCTTTTTGACCCTTTAGGCGCCCTATGTAAATGTAGTAACTTTATACACTTCTTTTGAACATAAAATGCAAGGGTATTTGAGGTATATTTGAGGTGAGGATGGTAAGTTGATCAAGTTAGAATAAGATTGAATCTTGAGTGAGTTTGTAAGAAGAATGGGCTTGGAAAGACACGACCATAGAGTGTGTGAGGTGCGAGACCGTATGCTTGATAGGCAAGATGTATGTGTGTGTGTTACATGTTGATATGAAGCTATTTGTGCATCCTGCATCATGACATGGGCACTTGCATTTGATTTGAGATATGTTTTGCAAAAGAACAAGAAAGGTTTAAAGTTTTCGAAAGACAAAATGGCTGCTGGTTGATCGCAGGGTATAAAAGTCACGTCTGCGAAAGCAGGGTATAAAGAGCGTGATCTGTGAATCAACAGCAGGGTATAAAGTATGTTATGGGGCCGTGGACCTATCAGCACGGAAAATGAAGTATTTTATGAGGCCGTGGACCTATCAGCATGGATATATGATATATGTAATGGGGCCGTGGACCTTTCAGCACGGATATATGATATATGTAATGGGGCCGTGGACCTTTCAGCACGGGGTATAAAGTTATGATGGCTGTGGACTGATCACCCACAGGGTATAAAGTTCTGCTACGCGAAGAATATGATATGTAAAGTGATGAAATGTTTGTGAAATGACATGCATGACATGTTTATGAAAGAAGGCATATGCATGGGTGTTGTGTGTGATTTTAAAGAAGTACATGCATCATGATACACGAAGCATAAGACTTGACATGCAAGAAACGTGGTTAGTCTATCACTTGCTTATGTGATACATTGTTTCAATACATGTTTATTCTCGTATCCGTGTACCATTTATGTGCTTTATCTGATTTGAGGAATCCTTATGAAGATGTTATTTGCTAACCCGAGCACCTTATTTTGGGCAATGATTTATACACTGGTGACTCGTCGTGTGTGATCCCGTAAGGTGTATAGACGGGTTACTTGTTGGCGATAATTTCGCTAAGAACAGTTACTCTATTCCGTTTCAGGTGAGCCTGAATATGAGTTGATATTCATCGAGGACGATGGCGAGTGGGCTCAGTGGGATGACGGACATGGGAATAGATAGATGCTGGACTACTTTCTTTAAGTTTGGAAACTCGTTGTTATTATGTTGATCTAAAACTTATGTTGGTTAGATGAACAAACACCTTTTATTTCCGCTGCAGTTTCTGGTTGTATTATTGACGATGAAGGTTTAAATTTTATGACGTTTCCGCTGTTTTTATCTTACATTATGAAGGATGTACGCTTGATCTGCTTGACGCTTCGTAGTTCTCATAGTAGGCTACGGCGGGTGCACTAGTTCCGATGACGGTATCGGGCCAGGGCGCTACAGGTGGTATCAGAGCCTAGGCTTCAGATCTATCTCGGAAACTTAGGTTCATGATCTTATAGCAAGTTAAGATGTGATTTTCCCTTAAGTTTGATCCTTAGGTATAAGTGATGATTTTCTAGAGTCTAAGTATGATCTGGGTTGGGTGTGTGCGAGCGCGTATATCATTTAAATTTCTATAATAATTTAAATTGTCAGACCCATTGATCTCTTGGATGCAACTTTGTGATGCCTTTCTGAAGTATTACATGCCCAAGACAGCGATCTTAGACAAGATAAGGGCGTTCGACGGGCTAAAACAGAGTCGGATGATAATGTCGGAGTATGCCGACCATGCCCATGCTTTGGGTAAGTTCGCTCCTGCGATTATGCCTGATAATCGCTTAAAGATGACAAAGTTCGAACGAGTTTTGGACTCAAGAATTCAGTCAACAATTGTAAATGCATGGATGAGAACATACGAGGACATGATGGATGCATGTTTTCACGTCGAGAGTGATTTCCGCAGAGTGGCGGCAAGAAAGGCCGATGCAGGATACTCTGACAAAGGTAAGAGGTTAAAAGAAGAAATTGAGTTAGTGGCAGGCCGGGACGTTTGGATCAAGATTCAGAAGAGATGTCCGGTCGGGAAAATTTTAGAGACCCCCACTATAGAACACAGATGTAAATCAGGCTGTAGGAGTTTTCCACATTGCAATAAGAGCCATGATGGTGAATGTGGGAAGTTGGCAAGAGTGTGTTATCGATGCGGACAGGTAGGTTATCTCGTTAGAGATTGTCCAGAGATAAGAAAGAATGCTCTGGGGGAAGCGGCTTAACAGCCAAAGACGAATGTCCGCGTCAATGTCATGATTGCCATGGATATTTGGAAGGTCGTCGATGTGGTATGAGGTACAATTTTAGTGAAAAAGATATTCACCAATGTTCTTTTAATAGCGGCGTGAACCCCTCTGTTGTGGCAAAGGGATTAGTAAGCGCCTTTGTGGTTCACCAGAATAGTTGGATATTCCATACTGTGTCCAAGCGTCCAAGATCAAACTATGATTTCACACCAATATTGACTATCGATTAAAACAAGTGACAGTTAAGAATTCTGTGATGGAAGATATAACCTTCCAAGGGGATTGCTGTTGATTTGAAGGAAGTTGAACTTATTACCAAGTGGTCTAGATCTACGAATGACACCAAAGTCGGCGTTTCTTGGGTCTAGCTAGTTATTATAGGAAGTTTGTCAAGGGATTCTCGACAATAGCAATGTTTCTCAATTGCCTTACTCAAAGGAAGTCCAAATTTGAGTGGACGGCAGGATGAGAGAAAAGTTTTCCGGAGCTTAAGAGGAGGTTAACCATAGCTCCAGTATTGGCTCAACCTTCTTGTACTGATGGGTTTGTGATATGTAGTGATGTGTCGAAAAACAGTCTAGGTACGTAAACTGTAACATAAGTTATGATTCTCCATCCAAATCAAGTTTAGTTTGATACTTCACTTGTAGGTTGTGTTTTGGTACAAGACAAACGAGTTATCGCGCATGCTTCGAGATAGTTAAACATGAGGCAGCGAAGATTGGGGGAACAACTAAAGGACTACAACATGACCATTAACTACCATCCCGGAAAAGTTAATAAAGTGGTAGATGTATGAAGCAGAGAATCCAACCATGCCCGACGCTCATCACTTGAGAGAGAAATAGAAGAATTTGGCTTGAATGTGATTGACTCTATGGTTAATGTTTTCGCATTGTAGACTGGCATCTCAAGTTTGATGAATTAGGTGAGAGAAGCTCAAAAGAAGAATAAGATTGTGGGTGATAGTGTTTAGAAACTGAGGCATAGGCAGGTTGATGGATTTCAGACCAATGAGGACAAGCGCTTATGTTTGAAAAAAAAAGGGTGTATACCTGATTTAAATGAGCTAAGGAAAGAAATATTGCAAGGGGGCTTACAGTTCAAGGTTATTTATAAATCATGGTAGCACAAGAATGAACAATGATCGCTAACAATATTATTTGTGGTGTAAGATGAAGAGACATACTGCAGAGTTTATTGGGAGATGTCCGGTGTGTCAGTAAGTTGGGACTGAACACCAACAACCTAGTGGATTAGTGATACCGTTGGAACTGCCAGGGTATAGATAGGAATTTATTACTATGGACATTCTGGTTGACTACCGAAAACAATAAGTGGATATAACATGATTTTGGTGATTGTGGATCGATCGACCAATCTGCATATTTCCTATCAGTCTCGAGGGAAGTATCTCTCGGAAGTTGGTAAATTTGGATGTGGATAACATTGTCAGCCTACACGGTGTTCCAATGAGTATAGTGACTGACTGAGACCAACGGTTCACTTCCAAGCTCTGGATAGTATTCTAGAAAGCCATGGGTACGGAATTAAGGTTGAGTACGGCGTATCACCCCCAAACCGATGGACAGTCCGACCGGACTATTCAAACCTTAGAAGATATGCTAAGGGATTGTGTGCTGGATTTTAAAGGGAGTTGGGACGGAATGGTAAAGCTGATGGAGTTTTCTTATAACAATAGTTACCACAGCGTAATTGACATGGCTCCTTTTGAGGCGTTGTACGGAAGGTAATGTAGGTCCCCAATTTATTGGGACGATGTAGGCATGAGGACCATCACGGGACCTGAGCTACTGGAGAAAACGCTAGAGAAGGTGAAAGTCATCCGGGAAAGACTCAAGACGGCTCAGGATCGCGGCAAGAGTTGTGCAGATTCCAAACGACGGCCATTGGATTTTGATATGGGTGAAAAAGTTTATTTGAAGGTATCACCTACGAAGGGCGTCATGAGGTTTGGAGTAAAAGGCAAGCTAAGCCCTCGTTTTATTGGTCCTTATGAAATACTTGAGAAGGTAGCAGCCTTGGCATATAGGTTGGCATTACCTCCGGTGTTGGCGCAAGTTCACGATGTATTCCACGTGTCACAATTAAGAAAGTACGTGGCGGATCCAAGTCATGTACTTGAAGCCCAACCTTTGGAACTCAAGGAAGATGTTACATATGAGGAGGTACCCGTGAAAATTGTGGACCGAAAGGATCAAGTGTTGAGGAAGCGAGTGATTCCTTATGTAAAGGTCCAGTGGAGCAATCACACGGAACGTGAAGCCACGTGGGAGCTCGAAGAACAAATGCGAGAGAAGTATCCTCAGCTCTTTGACTAAGGTACGTAAGTTTCGAGGACGAAACTTTTTGTAAGGGAGGTGGAATGTTACACCCCGTGACTTTTAAGCACGATTTTCAATACGTTAGGTCAACCTTAAGCGCAATCTAATTGATGATGTAGGATGTGCGACATAGTTACTTAAAATATAGGAAAGATAAGAAGAGGGGTTAAAAGAAGAATTAAAGGTAATTAAAGAAATTACCTAAGAGGTCCCTACTAAGAGATAGGGGAGTTACACAACACTTAGTATAACTCCCCAATCAGCCTATAGGGGGCGGTTAAAAACAGAGAAAAGGAGAGAAAACCTGCAGGAGGAAAAGAGAAGGAGAAAGGAGAGGAAGAAGAAGAAGAGAAGAAGGAAAAGGAAGGAGGAAGGCCAACCTAGGTGCAATCTTCACTGAAATTCTGCAGTAAATCCGTAAGAATAACTAGAAACCAAGGCAAGTAATCTTTCTATACGCTTTACGTAAATTTTGATACTTTAGGCCCTATGTTCTTACAAAGAGAAAACATGAATCACACATTAGTATTCTTGCCTTGCCTATCTTAGATGCTTCGTTATATGTGAGTCTTGTTGCTAATTGTGTAAAGTCTTGTTCTTTGGGCCATAATTCTGAAAATGGTTGTGTGGTGCCTTGTTATTTACCAAGCATGCCCATGAAAGTATATATTTTGACATGCTTATTGTCTTGCTCTACTCTTATGTTGATTGTCTACACTTAGACGTTGAGAGTAAGTGCAGGAAATTGAGGGATGAGTGATGACATTGTTGTAGACTTGTTGTGTGGGAATTGTTGATGATAACCTTTGAAGGTGGTGTATGATTGGAGAGTTAGAGTGGATGTTGTTGGGCGTAACTAAGCATCAATTCATGATTAGATGTATGTTAAGTATGATGAATCTAGTTGTGAAGATGGATCTTTAAGTGTTGAATCTGGAAGGGTTGAAGAAGAAAGGAGTTGGGTGGAAGTTACTGCAGAAAAACTGCAGTTTGGCATCGTCAGAACACTTCGAACGCCTACATGAGGCGCTTCATGTCACTATAGGCGCTTCATGTAGCGTTCCATGTGTCCTGGAGCTTTCCCGTACAGAAAAACTGCAATTTAGAACCGTCAGAACACTTCGAACGCCTACATGAGGCGCTTCAAGTCACATTAGGCGCTTCATGTGGTGTTCAATGTGTCCTGAATCATCCCCGAACACTTCGAACGCCTAGAATAGGCGCTTCATGTCCACATTAGGCGCTTCAAGTGGTGTTCCAAGTATACTGGAAGTCTTTTTGACCCTTTAGGCGCCCTATGTAAATGTAGTAACTTTATACACTTCTTTTGAACATAAAATGCAAGGGTATTTGAGGTATATTTGAGGTGAGGATGGTAAGTTGATCAAGTTAGAATAAGATTGAATCTTGAGTGAGTTTGTAAGAAGAATGGGCTTGGAAAGACACGACCATAGAGTGTGTGAGGTGCGAGACCGTATGCTTGATAGGCAAGATGTATGTGTGTGTGTTACATGTTGATATGAAGCTATTTGTGCATCCTGCATCATGACATGGGCACTTGCATTTGATTTGAGATATGTTTTGCAAAAGAACAAGAAAGGTTTAAAGTTTTCGAAAGACAAAATGGCTGCTGGTTGATCGCAGGGTATAAAAGTCACGTCTGCGAAAGCAGGGTATAAAGAGCGTGATCTGTGAATCAATAGCAGGGTATAAAGTATGTTATGGGGCCGTGGACCTATCAGCACGGAAAATGAAGTATTTTATGAGGCCGTGGACCTATCAGCACGGATATATGATATATGTAATGGGGCCGTGGACCTTTCAGCACGGATATATGATATATGTAATGGGGCCGTGGACCTTTCAGCACGGGGTATAAAGTTATGATGGCTGTGGACTGATCACCCACAGGGTATAAAGTTCTGCTACGCGAAGAATATGATATGTAAAGTGATGAAATGTTTGTGAAATGACATGCATGACATGTTTATGAAAGAAGGCATATGCATGGGTGTTGTGTGTGATTTTAAAGAAGTACATGCATCATGATACACGAAGCATAAGACTTGACATGCAAGAAACGTGGTTAGTCTATCACTTGCTTATGTGATACGTTGTTTCAATACATGTTTATTCTCGTATCCGTGTACCATTTATGTGCTTTATCTGATTTGAGGAATCCTTATGAAGATGTTATTTGCTAACCCGAGCACCTTATTTTGGGCAATGATTTATACACTGGTGACTCGTCGTGTGTGATCCCGTAAGGTGTATAGACGGGTTACTTGTTGGCGATAATTTCGCTAAGAACAGTTACTCTATTCCGTTTCAGGTGAGCCTGAATATGAGTTGATATTCATCGAGGACGATGGCGAGTGGGCTCAGTGGGATGACGGACATGGGAATAGATAGATGCTGGACTACTTTCTTTAAGTTTGGAAACTCGTTGTTATTATGTTGATCTAAAACTTATGTTGGTTAGATGAACAAACACCTTTTATTTCCGCTGCAGTTTCTGGTTGTATTATTGACGATGAAGGTTTAAATTTTATGACGTTTCTGCTGGTTTTTATATTACATTATGAAGGATGTACGCTTGATCTGCTTGACGCTTCGTAGTTCTCATAGTAGGCTACGGCGGGTGCACTGGTTCCGATGACGGTATCGGGCCAGGGCGCTACAATCTCTCCCCCTTAAATTGTGCGCAAATTTGAAATTTGAATTTCGAATTTCAAATCCGGCTCCCCCTTGATTTGTGCAATTAAGATCAATCAGTATCAATCAGTGTCTCTCTCTCCCCCTTAAATCATGCTTTTCTCTTCCCCTTTATTTTGGAAAGTAAATCAAAAGATTCCTGTCAAAAAGGAAAGTAAATCAAATAATGTCAAATCAAATCATATCAACGGGAATCATGCCTAATTTAGAACGAAGAGATTCATATGTGGCTTGATTTAAGGCCTTTGTAAAAATATCCGCTACTTGTGCTTCTGTGCGTACGTGATCTATGACAATATTACCATTGTTAACATGATCACGAAGAAAGTGATAGCGTACTTCTATATGCTTAGCCTTAGAATGTAACACAGGTTTCTTAGACAAATTTATTGCACTCATACTATCACAATATATAGGAATTTTATTTACGGTAATTCCAAAGTCCGAGAGTTGTTGTTTTATCCACAACAACTGTGTGCAACACAGGCTAAGAGCCATGTACTCAGCCTCAGTAGTGGACAATGCAACACTTGCTTGCTTTTTGGAGAACCATGAAATAAGGGAATTTCCTATAAATTGGCAAGTTCCGCTCGTGCTTTTTCTATCTATTTTACAGCCACCATAATCTGCATCAGTGTAAGCATGTAAGTCAAATGTAGAATCCTTATCGTACCAAATACCTAAGGTGGGCATGTGCTTAATATAACGGAATATTCTTTTTACCGCATTTAAGTGTGACACCTTAGGTTGACTTTGAAAACGAGCACACATGCATACACTAAACATGATGTCAGGTCTACTAGCAGTTAAATATAGCAAAGAACCTATCATAGATCGATATAATCCATTATCAACGTCTTTACCGTATTCGTCTTTGTCTAATTTAGTAGTGACACTCATAGGGGTGGGGGATGGTTTCAAATTTTCAAAATTAAACTTTTTGATCATGTCATTAACATATTTTGCTTGGCTTATATGAATTCCTTTACTCGTTTGCTTAATCTGCAAGCCAAGAAAATAATTAAGTTCACCAACCATAGACATTTCAAATTCAGATTTCATGCAATTTTCAAAATCTTTAACAAGTCTATGTGAGGTAGATCCAAAAATAATGTCATCTTCGTAGATTTGAATAATAAGTAAATCTGATTTTTCTTGTTTCAAAAATAGTGTACTATCTATAGTAACACGTTTAAAATTATTTTCTAAAAGGAAAGTAGCAAAACGATCATACCATGCTCTCGGTGCTTGCTTTAGGCCATATAGTGCCTTCTTTAGTTTGTACACGTGATCTGGATGTTTCAAATCTTCAAAACCGTGTGATTGCTTTACGTATACTTCTTCTTGTATGAATCCGTTTAGGAAAGCACTTTTTACATCCATTTGATATAATTTAAAATCTTTCATGCAAGCAATAGCAAGTAATAGTCGTATAGCTTCTAGACGTGCTACGGGTGCGAATGTTTCATCATAGTCAATTCCTTCTTCTTGATTATATCCTTGTGCAACAAGTCTCGCTTTATTTCTAACAACCTTTCCTTCTTCATTCATTTTATTCCTAAATACCCACTTTGTGCCTATAATAGTCTTATCTTGTGGTCGTGGCACTAAATCCCATACATCATTTCTAACGAATTGATTAAGTTCGTCATGCATAGCATCAATCCAAGATGAATCACTCAAGGCATCATGCACATTTTTGGGCTCAATTTCAGAAATCATAGCATGAAATTCATTTATTTCATCCGAAGTGATTCTTCTACGTGGTCGCACACCGTGAGTGAGGTCGCCTATGATGAGATCATGTGGGTAATCTCTATGCCATCTTGGTTGATTATTTTCTAAGTTATCATGCATTTCTATATGATCATGCATTTCTAGTGTCTCATTCATATCATGCATATCAAAAGAATCATTATCTTCATTCAAAACGGGTTTCAATTCAAAATCATTGTCATATTCCTTATCTTTATCAATCTCACCAAATTCATTGAATTTAACATGAATAGATTCTATAATTTGTCTAGTGAGAGGATCATAACATCTATATGCCTTTGAATTTATAGAATATCCAACAAAAATGCACCCAATTGATTTGGATTCAAATTTATCTAAATTATCTTTTGTATTCAAGACAAAATATTTGCATCCAAACACACGAAAATAGTCAATCTTAGGCATGCGATCATTCAAAATCTCATAAGGCGTCTTGTTTATTTTCTTTCTTATAGATAGGCGATTTACAATATAGCATGCACAATTTACGGCTTCCGCCCACAGAAATCTAGGCAATTTATTTTCGCAAAGCATAGTTCTAGCGATTTCTTGTAATGTACGATTCTTTCTTTCTACTACTCCATTTAGGTGTGGAGTTCTAGGTGGCGAAAACTCATGTTTAATTCCTTTTTCTTCACAAAACGAAATCATCTCTTTGTTTTTAAACTCACCGCCTCTATCGCTTCTTATCCTTTTCACATTTACACCGTATTGATTTTCAAGTTGTTTAATTAATTTAGCAATCTCAACGGCGCCATCATCCTTATGTGCAAGAAATAAAGTCCAAGTGTAACGAGAAAAGTCATCAACAATTACGCATGCATAGTGACGCCCACCAAGTTTTGTAGTGCGACTAGGACCAAACAAATCGATATGCAATAGTTCTAATATTCTAGTCGTGCTTATTTCATTTTTCGGCTTAAGTGACTCACGTGTTTGTTTGCCTTTTATGCAAGATTCACACAACTGAAAGTTGTCTAAATCAAGCGTAGGCAATCCCCGTACTAGGTTCTTTCGTTGAAGTTTTTCTAGTGTGGAAATGCCAATGTGTCCTAAACGTCTATGCCATAAATTCACATTGAGTTCATTTGACATAAAACACTTAACTTTAGCGTCTACTACATCATCCATAGATAGCGTAAAAATATTGCCTTCTCGTTTTCCTTTTAAAACGGTTTCTCTATTTTTATTTATTATGTTGCAATAAGGGTGAGTAAAACACACATTAAAACCATTGTCAACAAATTGAGAAATGCTAAGAAGATTGTAGGATAAGTTGCTTACCAAAAATACGTTGGAGATTTGGAGTGTGTTCGGATTACCAATCGTACCTTTTCCAATGATCTTGCCTTCATTGTTGTCTCCAAAGGTCACGGATCCGCCTTTTGTGACCTTCTTTAATTTGGAGAACAAGCTCGGGTCACCCGTCATGTGCCTCGAGCAACCACTGTCAAGGAACCACTTTATTGATGTGTCTTTCGAAGTGTGGTCTCCCTGCAATGTGAAAAGATGATTTAGGTACCCTTTTAATTTTGGGTCCTTTCGAGTAAGTTAATCACCTTTTGGTAAAGGTACCTTTCGGTACCCATACTTGGGTGATCCTTCTCGGTCTATCAAATGGCAAGAATGTAGATGAAGGTGCAATATAATGGACATGTGGTGCATGCACTTTGGGCCTTTGCCCAAGGACTCCTCTATACTTATTGAATGAAGGACGCTTTTGATATGTCCTTGTGTGTGTGCGCGTAGTGCGTGGATGATATGTATTTCATGTATGCATTGTTCTTCTCTTTTCATATCTATATGGTACAACGTTATATTTCACATGATATGAAGATGTGGGGCGTGAGGAAGGGGCGCTTTTTGTGTCATCTTAGACGCCACTTGCGGCTTAGGGGTGTCTACTTTCTTAGACACAACAAACTTGGTTGGTTTGATTGATACTTCGTTAGTATCAACGTATCCCAGTCCAGTTTTGTCGCTGTCATGCTTTTGTGATAATATGATACGATGTAGCATGTTGGACCCTGTATCAAACTGTTTCATCATTTTCTCTAAATCGGTATTCCTTGATTTCAAATTTGAAATCTCGGATTTCATTTCATTATTTTGCTTGGTTAATGATGAAATCTCTGCTTTTAATGTAGTAATGACACATGATGACTCTTTCTTTGAATCGCTTAATTGAGCGACAAGATTCTCGTTAGAAGATTCTAAAAGTTTCTTGTCTTCAATTAATCGTTTCTTTTCTTTAGCGAGAGTCTTAGTGAATTTATGGAATTCTAGATACTGACTAAAAAGATCATCATAGGAAGGTTAAGAGTCAGAGTCAGAATCAGATGATACCTCATTAGATGCTTTGGAGGCAAAGCATACTTGTGCGGTCTCCTCTTCGGTCTCAGTTTCAGAATCTGATGAATCACTCCAGGTGGCGGCCTATAGAGCACGCTTCTTTTGTTTGGGTTCTGAGACGAGTCTATTTTTGGTCCGCTCCTTGTCAGGGTATTTAGTATTTTGCTTTTCTTTATTGGGACAGTCATATGATAAGTGTCCGAGTTTGCCACATTCATAACATTTAACGTCTTTATCATTTGACTTTTTTTTTTATTTCTCTTAGTTGTAGTGCCCTTGTTTTTGTTTCTAAATGACCTTCTCATAAATTTTCTTAGTCCTTTAGCCAATAGAATTAGGTCATCATTTTCCGATTCGGAATCACTATCATCTACGTGATCGGGGGGAGGGGAGACGTATTCATTTGATTTAAAAGCAATAGCTTTACCTTGTTTAGATGATTCCGATTTCCGTATGATGAGTTTATTTTCATAAACTTTAAGTGATCTGATTAGTTCTTCCATCTTTATTGATTTAGTTTCCTTGCTCTCTTCTATTGCGGTCACTTTTGGGTCCCATTCAGAAGGAAGGCTTCGTAGGACTTTCTGTACATTTTCCTGCGTAGTAAAAGCCTTACCAAGAGACTCAAGAGAGTTGTAGATGTTAGTCAAACGAAGATCCATATCTACAATAGACTCATTGGGCAATAATTTAAAAGACTCAAGTGTAGACATGAGCATGTTAATTTTGACTCTTTTACTTGACTCGTGCCTTCGTGTTTCATTTCTAGAATCCTCCACATTTCTTGTGCACTTGAACAGTTTGACACATAACTAGACTCACTCTTACTTAATCCGTTTAAAAGCAATTGCATAGCTCTAGCATTCATACTAAGTTTCTTTTTATCATCACTCGTATATTCTTGTCTAGTTTTAATAACCTCTAAAGTGACTCCGTCTACGGTGGATACATTAGATGGGACATAAGGACCATCTTCAATGATTGACCAAAGATCTATATCTATAGCCGTAAGAAAAAGCTTCATCCTAAGTTTCCACTGAATAAACGACTCACCGTCAAAAAGTGGAGGCTTTTGGCTCGACATACCTTCTTGCTCGGTTTTGAGATTTGTGGATGCCATCTCACTGAATCATTGGATTCCTTGAAGTGAGTGTTCCTGCGCTCTGATATCACTTGTAGGATCTTTAAGGCACCACTAGAAGGGGGGGGTTGAATAGATGGTGCGGAAAGTGTGGTTTTTAAAATTTCGTTAAACTTGAACAATTCAAGTTCTGAAAACAGATTCTGTTTTCAGGACCTGTTTTAAAACGTTTTTAAAACCAGGTTAGAGGTCTCCAAAAATTATGAAATTTTGAGAGAACTTAGCCTCAGATGTTGTGAGGGTCCCCTAAAAATTTCAAATTAAAATTCAACCTTTAACCCCTTCAAAAACCGTTGGTAATCAGATTGTGCAAATCTGCCAGAAACAGTAGATGATTTTGAAAAATTAATTCCTATTTGTGTGAACGTCCAAATGCTCTGAAAATTTGACCACTAACTCCTTATATACTATATTTAAATGGGTTGAAACAGTTTTGGAAAATTCTTTTTGGAAGTAGGTCAACTACAATCAAAGTCTCAACCTTTGCAAGTCTGAAAATCAGAATGCACTAGTCTCAGAACTTTTGATGTTTAATTGACTTATACTTGTCCAAGAGGGTTGAAACTTGTGCCAAATTAACCCTTGAACGTGTAAGTATGTTTATGGAAATTTTCGTAATTTTTGAAAATCGTTTACTATTTTTACTGATGCGAACAAAAAGGATAAACAGTGCAGTAACTGAAACGTAAATGCAGAAAGTAAATGGCACCAAGAATTTTATACTGGTTCGGTTATAAACAACCTACTCCAGTCTTCAAGGAACACCTTCCTTGGTTCACACTAATCACACACACGCAGTACACCTTACCGCAGGGTTGATAGAGTTACACCTAACTCCAACCCTTTACAAACCTTGTATTGTAAGTACAATTCGCACGAACACCACCACTTGCTAGAGTGAAGATTGATCACACCTTGATCAATCTTTTACAAAGATATATGAATGGTGGTTTATCTCAAGCCTATTCAAGATTGAAAGATATGAAAAACAATAGGCTTTACAAGAAGAGAGAAAGAAAGAAGATGTAGGAGAAGAAGAGCTTGGCTATTTGATCTCTTTGAATTGCAATGCTTGTTCTTGTTTTGTTTGCTCCACTTCTTTCCTTATAACATGTCCAGGCCGTCCCCTCCTTGGTGTGTCTCCCTCTTGAAAATTTTCTTTTAAGTCCTTGAGAGAGTGTAAGACATCATTGTGACAAGGCCTTGCTTACTTGGCATCTTCTTATTGGATCATCATTTAGTCTTCGCTTACTTGGCACCTCCTTATTGGTTCAACATTGTCATCATGATGACATAGAAAAAATCTGAGATATACACTTTAACATGTGCCAAAAATCAATCACAAAATCATTCCATAAATCAAGAATTATATCATAAATTGCAAGACCAAAAATTCTTCCATTTACATGCCAAAAATACGGCCATAACAACCTTGCCATGCTGAATTTTTCAGCATGTGCATCATGGGGATAAAGTTCAAATCATTACCATTTTCTTTGAATTTTTATCATAAAAATGAATCAAAAATATATGGTAAGTCTTGCTACCAATTAAGAAATGAACTTGGACACAAATATCTCATCAAATTCGGCCATACACCTTGTACACATGCTGAAAAATTTTCAGCATGTGATATGTAGAATATCCCCATCTATTTATTTAAATTATATTCCAAACCTTACCATACCTTCTTCTAATCAATCTCCTAATAAAAGATGACAAAATATGTCACATTGAATAGCTAAAAATCGGCCATTAGCTCCTTTGCACATGCTGAAATTTCAGCATGTGTAACATTCACTTTTTGTTCAACATATTGCCTATTTGGCATTGATTTAATCCAAGAAATCAAATGATAATTCAATCACCATTTAGTATGCAATATTGTCATCTTTTATGGAATAAAATTAGTCACTAATAAGATGAGAAAATCGCCCATGTTAATGCACACATGCTGAAATTTTCAGCATGTGTTACAAATGTGACATTGTTTGAAATGTTACCTTGTATAGCTCCTTCCTTTATGTCACCAATAATGTATGATTGATTCTTGACCAATCAATATGCCAACAAGGCTCCACATATGCTCCATCTCAGCTGTAGGGGCGTGTATACATGTATATGCATGTGCTGAATTTCATTTTTGCTAACTTTGTAAAATAGTGCACATTTAATAATACACACATATAATATTCCAATCAGCTCTTAATTTAATTTTCTAGAACACTTTAAGATGTATATCATATGTAAAAAGTGTCTAGATACGTGTCACATGATGTGCCAAAAACATTCCATGTGTTATGTGCGTAGAAAACCGAATTTTCGATATTTATCGATTACCCGATTTTTCTCTAATTTAAATTCCAACTTTTGCACATGTTATATATATTATGTTATACATAATATATATAATATATACTTTAAATCTCAGCACTTGGCTGGTCTAAAGTGGTACCATTAACATGTGACAAAATTAAACTTGGAATCTTCACATTTTGGCCTTAATGTGGAGTAATTTGTGTGTGCCAACATGGAAAGTATTTTTGGCTGATTATTATGTCATGTGCACGAAATTTACATCATATTTTGATGTATATGGGCTGGCCATTTATTTATGGCAAGTACGTGACACGTTGGCGAAGTTTCGGTATTCGCCCGATACGACAAATTTCGGTTAGAACCTTTTATCGTGTCGTATTTGATTTGTCATCACCATATCTTATATCATATTATATAAGACTTGAATATACTCATAAATATGAGTTAAGTATAGTGGTGTGACGTTAACGTACGTACATAAAATGTATAACGTATCGGTAGTACGTTGGAATACATGTGTATGTGCCTTTTTCAAAAAAATCTGAAAATATATATTTTTATATGTATATGTGGCGTGTATAATAAAGATGGGGAGGAGGAGAAAACTTTCCTTCCTTAGCCTTGTTGCCTTTGTGTCTTTTCCAAATGAAGCTTCCTTTAATGAACTACTTAGTTTATCAAACTAAGTACTTCACTTAATGAACTAGTTTAGTTCATTAATGGTGGCACCTGAAAATAGTATAAACACAACAAATGTTTGCCATATGATGTAAGCTTTAATGCTTCATGGCTCGTTAGTACGGCAACATAATATATAAGCTAAATAAAGCAAGTAATGGCAAGTTATCATGCATACATGTACACATTTATGTATGTATACGTTTATACATATATATATGCATTCAAATTGCTTATTTTGAAATCACTCAAACCCTCTTATCTCTACACATTCTTCGTCATAAACCGTACATAGATGTCTGAGAGAAGTCCGTGTCCAGAATATCCAAATTTTTCCCTTACAAATTGCTTCAGCATGTGAAAATTTCGGTTTTCTTTGAAACTGAGCCAAATGCGCAGATTCTTTTTTGGGCTCAATTATCACTAACAACTGCAGTTTATGTAATTTGACAAGCTTGCGAATGCGAATGAAGGAGTTCGCAATTCCCCGCACATTCCATATGAGACAATTCATTGAGACGAGGAGAAGGGTAAGTTTGAAGATCTGGTCTGTCGCTCTGTAGCTTGAGTGTATGTGCCTAACATTTCTTGTTTCGTGCAGCGTCGTCGCGAAATAGGTATGGGATCCGCAATTTCTTGTAGCAACTGGTATGTGGACTGAGTAAAAGAACTATCCTTGCCAGTCAAAGCATCAACCACGTCAACTGCTAGGGTACTGTGTATCATCTGTCTTTGCTGGTCTACATGAGAGGGTATTTCTGCGTGAATTATAGGAGGATGCAGAGCGTTGTCTGTGATCTGATCTGTGTGATGTATGTATGCTTCTGAATCCAAGTTTGTGGCTTGTAGAATATCGTCACCTTCTTCTGGAATGTGACCTAAGGATGCACCAATTTTTGCCTAGTCTTGTTTCTCACATAGTAAAGTTAATAGAGTATTATCGGTTGATGCAGCATTTGAAGTATGCGGTTGATGTTACAGAGGCATCTGGTATTATAGGATTATCATGTGTCAGCGGAGGAATTTCCTCATGTACATCAGCAATCAAAGCATCATCATTGTCCTCCTCAACCAGCTGCGTGTGATCAGATTTATTTTTCTTTGGGGTCCATCTTTTGGCTCTTTCCTTCCCTTTGGTTTGTAGAGGGGCTGCATGCTTTTCTGGTTCCTGCAGATTGGCATCTGCTGGTTTGCAAGCTTTGGCTTCATGTCCTAGAATGCGGCAGTTAGTGCAGAATAACGGTATATTTTCATATTCCACTGTAGGGTATATCTCATGTTCTCCTCCTTGAATATGCAACCGGACTGGTAACGTCTTGGAGATATCAACTTCAATACACAATCTCACCAGTGATGGCCGTAATCCATTAGAGGTAGTAGAGTCCATTTTTAACGGCAATCCAATCATGTGAGTTATATCCCACAAAGCAGATTTATTTTGCAAATATAATGGTATACCCCGAATGGATACCAAAATGGGAACTATCGGTTTATCAATCTTGGGATCAAAATCCGGTGTCCATTTCGTCACCCTCATAATATAGCCATTAACGGTCCATGAACGACGTAAGAAACACCGATGGTAATCGTCTGGATGATGAAAGGTTAGTATGACATGTTGATCATCCATTAAGCCTAACTTAGGAGTCTGTTTAAATCCAATTCTTTCCATGCAGGCTGCTAACTGCTTCATATTGGGACGGCCATGCCAGAAAGATCCAACGAGAGTATATTTGAATGGAATTGAGTACCGATCTACTTCCTCATTTGTGAATGTTATAGAAGGCATACCTTTGTATCGCGATATGGGCCTGATTGTTGCGGCGGTCTCCATATGAGTAGGGGCCAATGCTTCTGCAAAAGTTTTCTTGATCGATGGAGTGTCCGACATTTTCGGATCAATGCAAACAGCGATAAGATTCCAAAAAACAACAAGCCAAGTGTGGATGCAAGACAATGCAATAGCGTAGCAGTGAAACGAATGGAATTAGCGGTGAATTGAAATCAAAGGTGACAGCTCTTGCCATGGTGATGCGCTGTCGATGCAGTCTCCAGAGCCGCCGCCATCGTCATCTTGTATATCGCAACACACAGATATATATATATATATATCTGTGTGTGTATGTATATATATTTTAGTGAAGGACGGGCGATACCGTCTAAGATTTTATTAATAATAGTAAGCCCTCACTTGTGGCGGAGGAATACCGTGGTTACATGTGTTGTGGGAGATCCCACTTAAAATCCAAATAAATGAAAGAAATTGCACTAAATTATTGTTGTAAAATTACAAAAGAGCATGAAATGTAAAGTCTATGCTATATAAACAATAATGCAAATGGAGGTAGAAAGGCAACATCTGCAAGTCGTCGCTTCACTTTAGTTTCCAACAGGGTGTCCCTCGTAATGTGTATATACCACATAGAAGAAACAGTCAATATAATATAAGAAAAATATAGTATAATGAGATCGTGATGGCCATGTACATACCGACGTTGCATGTATTCCTCTTCAGAATACAGGCAACGGTAAGAAGATCAAGCCATAAGTCCATGTCCACCTATGCGAATGAGCAGCACAATAGCCCAGAAGCAGTGGATTATGGTCCTCAGCACATCCAAAAAAGAAGTGTTGGTTATCTTGACATTGAATGTGATATAACGTACTGGATAAAGTAAGGCGAGTCAGAATAATAATATACCAATGTTGCCTATGCTAAGAAATGACATAGGCAACTATTTCATGTTTGCGCCAACCCATCGGGAGAAATATGAATCGAAACCGCAGGTGGGGTACAGAAGTATCTAAAGTAATTGCCCCTCGAACTTCCACCAATGCCAATGAGAAGCACAATAGCATGGAAGCAGTCGATGATGGTCCTCAGCATAGCCATAAAAGAAGTGTTTGTTATCCTGACGATGAATGTGATATAATGTACTAGATAAAGCAAGGACAGTCAGAAAAATAACATACCAACGCTGTCTATGCCAAGAAATGACATAAGCAACTATTTCATGTTTGCGCCAACCCATCGGGAGACATATGAATCAAAACCGCAGGTGATGTACAGAAGTATCTAAAGTAATTGCTCCTCGAACTTCACACGGCAAGGCCGATAAAGATGTGTATATAGTCGCACCTGCCGAGTGCAATCCATGCCTTGATTATGTATGTGCCGCAGTGTTGGCTTCCCGTGGACAATAATGCAAAGACGAAGCATTTAGGATCAGAAACTGTATAGTTCGCTTCAAGTCTACGGCATAAGCACCTAAAATCGGTCAGGGGTAGATAGATAATTAAGCAACAAGCGACAATCTGTTTTAATTATCATTTGGTCATGGTCCCTGGAATAAAATATGAGACCATAATGAAGCACCATGAGTTCGGCCCTCAATAGCGCCGTAGCCAGCAAATAGAAGCAAATGGCAGAGACAAATTCCCCTTGACTAAAGTGTCGCACTGCTGCATCGACATTTAATTTTGACTTGCTTGTTGGAGGTAATGCCCACTAAATTCCCTGTGGGCGACGCAACCGTATGGGAGGAGAGAAATGAAAGGTGATCAAATGGGGGATTCGTTAAGAGTATTTTTAGCCCTGAGTTGCCCCGCACCAAGTATGTATATGATCCCAAACCCTCTTAAACAATCTCCTATATTAATAGCTGCTATCCTCAAATCTAATGGTCGTATATTCTTTCCAAATGACCCATGTTACCAATGAGGGTACCACTGCTCTCAATTGACCTATCATTGTATGTAAAGATGAAGTTTGCCACCACCGAAGTAAATATGCCCGAATAGTCAATTGATGAGGCATTGGGCCAGAAAATAGAATGGATATCTCCTGCCATAAGGTTGTATTTCTGGACAACACAGAAAGATGTGATCTCGACAATCTGAGTGTATCCTGCAGAAAACACATTGTGTTGGAAATATGGTTTGCCAAATGCAGAGGTTGTTAGCCAGAGGAAATGAACGCATCCATAATTTCCAGATGAATAAGCCGCCACCCAAAGGTATGCTTGGTCACCAAATATACCGAGAGTAGTCAAATGATGGAGAAGTAGAGACTAGTTGGCTATAAGCCGACTTAATTGTAAATTTCCCAGAAGCTTCAGCGGGCTAATAGGGTCCATCCGGAGTAAACTGCAACGATGAAGCATATCGGGATGAATTCGACAAATGCGCTTCCAAGTAGCAGAATCATAAATATGAGCATATAACGTGTTGCGAGGATCATATTTAGCACACATATAGACTGCCCACAATGATTGAGAGTGATGATATTTCCACAACAAAAGATAGTCATAGGCCTGTTGGACTAGTGTTAGATTTCGAATGTCCAAACACCCATACTCCTTGGGCCGACAAATATTATCCCAAGATTGCCAATGATGGCGGGCATTCCATAAAAATTGCGAAATTTTGTGATTTAAGATATCCAGAACACTTTTTGGTAATCTCGAGCTAGCTATAATATGAAGTGGCATGGAGCATAGAACATGGCGAATCAAAATGACACGACCAGCCATTGAAAGAAGATTAAAAGACCAAGAATTAAGAGTACCATCAACATGAGCAAAACAAAGTACAATAAGCTGCATGATTGATACCTTTGCATCGAAATGAACCCAATTATTTGATAGGCAGAGTAGTCAGACGCATACCTAGCTCTTGAGAAACTTGCGTCCTCGAAATACCCCAGACCCTAACGATAGCTTTTGCTGTCATTAGGATATACTGGGTCCGGATGATGATGATGATGACCTGACTTTTGTGAAGATTCACTTGCTGTCCAGAAGCTCACTGATAAGCATCCAAAAAGCGTCAAAAATGATGTATATTTTGAATCGATCCATTTTTAAAAATTACAAGATCATCTGCAAATCCCAGATGCGAGACTCTAGGGACGCGGTCTGCGTGGAATCCGCGTATTACATCATCTGTCATAAGTCTGTTCAGGCCTCTGGAGAATCCCTCCAAAGCTAGAATAAATAAAAGAGGCGAGAGTGGATCACCCTGTTTAACTCCACGTGACACAGAGAAGTAACCAGCTAGTTTTCCATTTACTAGGACTAAATAGCATGTGGCGGACAAATTGTTCAGAAGATTGCACACTAAACGAGAATGAAATCCTATTTTCTTCAAAAGCAGCATGTATAAGACCAACATACCTTATCAAATGCCTTTGACATATCTAACTTGATATAACATGACCACCTCGAGCTGGCCGATCTAAGACATGCACCATGTCCTGAGCCAGAATAATCTGCTCTATAATATCATGATCCTTCATAAACCCAACCTACTTAGGGGATATCAACCACGGCAGTAAAGACTATAGTCTGGTAGCTAGAAGTTTTGTAATTACCTTGGCCAAAAAATTAGTCAGACAAATAGGGCAAAATTCAGAAAACATTGTTGGATTCGTCACTTTAGGAATAAACGTGATGAGTGCTGCAGCCACCTAACATAGTAGCCGATTACCTATGAAAAACTCTTGTACTGCTTTATAAACATCCATGGATATTACCTGCCAGAAATGACGATAAAAAGATCATGGAAAATCATCTGGGCCAGCTGCACTTGTCGGACTTAAATCCCACACCGCCTGCTTTACCTCCTGTAAAGACGGCAAGGAGAGAAGGAGACTATTGTCATCATCAGATACTAGCCTTGGGATATATTGTAGGATGTCCTCATACTGATCAGTTGGAGTTCCCGTAAACAGAGTCTGATAATAACAAATCGCCTCGAGCTCAATATCCTGCGGACTGTCACATTCAACTCCATCCTCATGGATTATTCGCCTTATAGCTTGTCGACATCGCCTCTCCTTAACTATTTGATGGAAGAACCGCGTATTGGCATCTCCTTCTTGCATCCACTTCACATTTGCCTTTTGCTCCAATATAATAATGCACGAGATTGTGCAAGACGAAATTTAGCCATACTCAGTTGGTATGCGGACCTTGTAGTATCTGATAGATTAGAATCATAAGCTCTTTCACAAATCATAGCCTCGGCCTCAGCGACAACGACTGCATCAAAAATATTACCAAAGACGTCTTTATTCTATTGTCTTAAATGGCGCTTGAGTTGATTCAATTTAGCATAAAATTCCCACATGCCGCCAACAGTCCAGAACGAGCGCCAATGATGAGTGACAAAGCTGTCAAATCAGGATGGGTAGTCCATACATCCAAATATCTGAAATAAACAGACGTGTTGGATGATGCCACAGAAAAATCTTAAAATATAGGAGAATGGTCCGAAGTAGTTCTATTGAGATGTTGATATTGCACGACCTAAAAAAGATCAAAGAAATCTGAAGAGTAAAGGAAGCGATTTTGTCGACGCCAAACCCAGCCCTATCCACAGCCATCACTCCATGTATAAGGAGAGCCTTGATAATTAATCGACTGTAGGGAGCTGGCAGGGAGAAAGTCATTAAAATCCTACAATGTGCGCAGAGGTGGAGAAGATCGCCCTTTATGTTCATCAAGTGCCACATAAGTATTAAATCCCATCCAACAAGACAGGGTATGTCTAATGAGCCATGAAATAAAGCAAGGTCCGCCCATAATAGATGTCGTGCTGTAATAAAATGAAGACCATATACAAATGTACACCAAAAAGAATCTCTTGTAGGCAACCAACAAAACCGTATGGAATGATTTTGGACTCCTGGACGCTGTCCTTCCAGCTGAAAAAATGAATCTCTCCAAAATATCCAAATGCGATCACTAATCACAGATAATGCTTGAGAGAATCCAAGTTTAAGACAGTAAGATATCAATGATGAAGCCCTGGCCTTAAGCTCAATAACGACAAGAAGATGTAAATGATATTGACAAACTAAAGATAATAATCTATCAATGGAAGTACGAATACCTCTAACATTCCAAATCATAACCTTCATTGAGTCGACAAGATATCAAAAGAGTTTGAGAGAGCTGCCCGTGACCGTGTAAATGGTGGAGAAGTTGGCTCAATGTTTCTATGTGGACGCCGCAATAGCTCTAGCGAGACCTGAAACGTTCTAGCTGCGGTAGAAGATGTTGGCATAGCCTGGTGAGCCTGAGAATTCCGATGAATATCCTACTGTGCCTCATCAATAACTACAACTTGTATTAAGCCACAGGTATAAGTACAAAAAGCATCATCAGAAGATGCTCCAGACAATTGCTCCTGACACGTGTTAATATCAATTTTCCTATCTGAAATAGAAAAGGAAACAAGATTAGGAGGAAAATCATTTAAAATACTATCATCCACACCCTGTAGCATGGAGATATCTTGCGCATCCGAGACTAAAATAGGCAGAATTAAATCAGGAGAAAACAATAGTGATGGCTTTGATGTAGTGGGCAAAGCTTGCGCACCCTCATCAGTATGCGTAAGCAGTACATCCAAACTATCCGAACCCAGTGACATTTAGTCTGTGTATCTTGCTGCGGTTTTTTAGGTGTCCAACGTTGGGACTTTTCCTTAATCATAATATTTGTATTTTTAAACGGTTGTGCCTCAACATGTGGCTGGTCTTCAACGTGATCATCTTTCCCACATATGGAGGACTTGTGTCCCAGTCTAGAACAGTTGGTACAATATATAGGCAGATCTTCGTAAACAACCAATTGAGAAATACAAGGATTTGAAACCTAAAGAAATACACGAGCAAGAAGCTCTTGTGACACATCAATTTCAATACATAAAATAGCCACGGGTGGACGAAGATTTTCGGCTGTAGCTGTATCAAATTTCATCGACATGCACAACATGCGTCTAATTTGAAATAATGCCTCAGGTTGATGGAAATGAATTGGACATCCTAGGAGAGAAACCCAAACATGAACAATTGAGACGTTAATTTTAGGGTCATAATCAGGAGTCCATTTGGTAACCCTTTTATATTTGCCTGCTATAGTCCAACTTTGTCTGGAAAGCAACGTAGATAATCCTGTTCTTGGGCAAAATGTAATAAAACATTGTTCGAATCTAGGAGTCTAATACGTACCGTGCCAATGAATCTGATGCGGTCAATCGTAGCACGAACGGTAGCAATCGGCGGACGTCCATACCAAAATGTGCCTACCAGTGAGAACCTGTATGGTTCGGCCAATGTGGTAATCTCTTCATCCGAAAAGGCAATCATTGGACAACACTTGTATTTTTGAATTGTTTTCGGTGCAATTAACGGAATGAATGATGATTGAAATAAGGATGCAAAAGAGCGCTTCATACCTGAAGACTCGGGTGTCTGCGATGGCGGTTTCAAAGTCGACTTAACCATGGCAGTGATCGCAGATGGCGAAGAAAGCAGGAGATAGAAGAAGAATTGTGGATATAGAATCAAAGAGAGGGGTGATCGCTAGGGAAGAAGGACGGTGGTGGCGGCGGCAGGTACGCCTGCCGCTGGTGATCGCAGGAGCATCGCAGCATAGAGGATTTATATATTTTTTATGGCTGAATATATTTTTATAAAATTGAATATTATTAAGAAACTGCCTCACTTATGGCGGAGGAATACCATAGTACATCGATAGAAAATTGTCATCATATGAGAAACAATAATGTAGAGCAGTAATTAGGTCCAATCTCCAGTTGTATATGATATGCCGCATTAAAACCTTGCCAAGTAAAACCACCCTTGTGGATAAAGCCTTGGCGAAGGAAAAACTGTACATATTTATACGAATAGAGAATTGATAAAAAGCAAAATGGAAAAATTAATAAATGATAGGGTAAAATATCAAAGCCGAGTTGAGCATCCATGCGATGTAGTAGCCGAGAAATGTACCGAGGCCACGTAAGTCCAAGCCGCACATCGTTGCCAATTTGATGGACGTGCGTTATTGGCTGCACATATCTCCAATATCGTACTAAACTCAAAAAATACACTGGGCATTAGTATATGTCCGAGGGGAAAGAGACAAAGGAGCAGCAGGAGGGTTAAGATAAATACCCACGTCGCCTTGGACTCGGTGAGGCCAAGGCAACATGAAGGAGGAGATGACCAACCCTAATAGGAGACTGACGACTCTATGCACGATTAATTGAGCCAACAGCAGGGAATAGATCATGTCCACCACTCATGCAGAGAAATAGCAGAGTGAGTGCAAGCAATATAATGAAAGATATGCAATGCAGGGATGTATCAAAAAATGGAAAGCAAAACGCACCATGTTGCCTGTACCACAAATGGGTGCAGGCAACCACCAATAATTAGTGCCAACCCACTGGGAGACCTCATAAGTGTAATGACGGCACTGAAATATCTAATGTTGTAGCAGCCGTAACCTCTGGAGCAAGATGGAGTGGTGAAGTAAAAATACGTAAACCAGCTGTGCGATATCCATGGCGAGCTAGTGTATGAGCAGCTGTATTTGCTTCCCTTGGACAGTGTTGTACTGTTGCTGCATTTAGCCGCAAAATAGTGCTTGTCCACTGCAGCTCATGACCAAATGCGCCTGTATACCTTGTTATATTGGATAAAGCCGAGAGAAGACCAAAACAATCAGTTTCAATCATAAGACGATCATGGTATGTGCCATAATAGAGTGACGACATCGTAAGTGCTAAAAGCTCAACACGCATGGGAGTGGTAGGAGGCAATGCAAACCATATGGCTGAGACAAAAGCCCCGCTAGCTGAAAGACAGCGCTTTCCAGAAGGTGGCAGTCCCTAGTGGACTATCTTGATGCGTTTCGAATGCAACTAAGGAGAGAAATATAGATCAACCAAGTGTGGGACATTTTGAACAAATTCTCTTCCATTCACAGCAGAGCACCATGTATAAACATTTGTATGAACCCGATGATGTAGATGTGTGTATTAGAAGTTTTATGCACCAAATCTAATAGAAGCATATTCTTTCCATAGTGTCCAAACCACCACTGATGGGACAACAGCCCGTAATTGACCCTGCATATTGGTAACCGAAGATAGCTGCCACAGGCGAGCAAGGTATCCCTTAATAGTGCGATTTTGCGGCATTGGCCCAGAAAGCAGAATAGTAATTTCCCTCCATAAAGCATTTACCCTGGGACAAAGCAAAAAGATGTGATCCTGTATATCTGAATCCTGCTGACAGAATGAACATTGTGATGGAAAAGCCGACATCCAACGTCACAAATGATCAACCAACGGCAACGAGTTTGTCCATAACTGCCACAAAAAAACACGTATGCCTGGATGTGTGTTAGGCCACCATAGATACCGTGAGTAAGGAAACAAAGCGGTAGGCTGAGAAAATTCTTGATATGCTGACTTGATCGAGAATTGGCCATGTGGGTCTGGTGTCCAATGTAAAGTCTCATGCACTGTATCTATCTTAGTTTGCATGAACTCATGTACCCGACATAGTCGTTTCCAACCTGCAGAATCATGAATGTGAGAATATACCGTTGAACGAGATCAATTATTTTGCCTGCAAAAGAGCGCCCATAAAGAATACTCGTGATGATATTTCCACCATAGCTGGCAATCATATGCTTTCTTCAAATAAGATAGATTATGAAGTCCCAATGCACCAGAGGCAATTGGAGTGCATACAGAATCCCATGAACGCCAATAATATTGACCATTCCAAAGGAAGTTGGCCATTTTTCTATGTAACACATCAATAACCCCTTTTGGCAGCCGAGAGCTTGCAATAATATGTATGGGTATGGTATTGAGAATATACCGTATCAAGACAAGTCTTCCCACCATGTACAAAACTTTGAGGACCATCCATTTATTTTTGCATCAAAGTGTTGCAATAGTGGTTCACAATATGAAGCCCTGTTGACACCTTTATATAAAAAAGAGCCAAGATATTTGATTGTTAATGAAGCGAGCCTCATACCCAAAACTTGGGATGCACTATGCCTTGCAACTATTGCTCCAACTACTACTTGGCTTTTATGGTAATTGACTAGCTGTCCAAATGCACTTTGATAGGCCATCAAGAAATCCTGGAATTTCGTTAAATTTCTAGCCGTGCCATTGAGAAAAATTAATAAATCATTAGTAAATCCTAAGTGAGAGACTGCAGACGCTCTACCTGCATTAAATCCTTGAAGTGTACCTGCTTCAATCATGGCCTTTAATCCACGGGAAAAGCCCTCAGAAGCTAGTATAAATAACAATGGGGACAAAGGGTCACCTTGCTTCACTCCACGACTCACAGAGAAGAAGCCCACCATCTTTCCATTAATAATAATCGAGAAACGAGTGGAGCGAAGCTTATTCAACACAATATGCATAAATCTCGGATGAAAACCCATTTTAAGTAAAAGTTGATCTAAATATGTCCAACTTACTCGGTCAAAGGCCTTTGCCATGTCTAACTTAACCATAACATTTCCCCCGCTCATGGGATATCAATAACATGAATCATCTCTTGTGCTAAGAGTATTTGTTCTGTGATTCCTCTTCCTGCCATAAGGCCTACTTGTTCCAGAGAGATTAACCTAGGTAGTAAACCAGAGAGCCGTGTAGATATTAGGCGAGTGATTACCTTTGAGATGAAATTTGCCAAGCAAATCAGGCGAAAATCAGCAAACGTTCTTGGGGTGTTCTTGAGGAGGAACTCGAACTCCCAAGAAAAATTCTTGAACAGCCTTAAGTATATCACATGCTATTGTCATCCAGTAATGTCTACAGAAAGAACCAGGATATCCATCTGGGCCAGCCGCACTGGAAGGACTAAGATCCTATGCTGCTCGTTTGACTTCCTGTAACGAGGGCATCGCCTGCAAAGATGCATTATCCTCTTCCATCAAGACTTGTGAAATGTATTGCAAAATGGGTTCAGTATCACCCAACGGCTCTTCAGAAAATAACTGCTGGAAATATGTAACATCTTCCACCTCGGTATCCGCATTAGTAATACATTCATCTCCATTCTCTCGATTAATTTTCCGTATAATTTGGCATCATCGTCTATCCTTGACTGTTTGATGATAAAAGGAAGTATTGGCATCACCTTCTTTTAGCCACTTTACATTTGTCTTTTGCTTCCAGTATCAGAGCACGCGTTTATGCCAGATGCAACTTAGCAACACTGTGATGATAGCTCTCTCGGTCATGTCCAGTAGCAGAAATATCTTAATCACATTCACATCTAGTCACCTCCTCTTCTGTTGCTGCTACTGCATCAAAAATGTTTCCGAAAACATCTTTGTTCCATCGTCGAAGGTGCGATTTTAATCGACATAGTTTGTCTTAAAAACCCCACATGCCCCCAATTGTAGAGAATGATTCCCTTAGAGCCAAATTATCAAAATCCGAGTGTGTGGCCCATACATCGAGATAGCGGAAACTAGCAGTTGCATGCGGCATATCATAATCACAATACAAGAAAATGGGCAAGTGATCAGATGTTTCCCGATTAAGGCGTTCACTGGACATAGCAGGAAATAAATCCATAAAAGACATTGAGCATAAATATCGATCCAAACAGCGCCAAACCCGGCCCGAACCTCTTCCATCACACCATGTACATGTGGAACCTTGAAATGGAACAGCCTATAAAGAGCAATCAACAATTGTGTCGTTGAAATCCTGCAGAGATCGCAGTGATGGCGTAGAACGCCCCTTATGCTCATGCAACGAAAGAAAGGTGTTGAAGACTCCACTCACTAGCCAAGGACTATCCAGCAAATTATATAAAGCTTTTAAATCAGCTCACAGTGGACAACGGGCAATGACAGTATGCAATCTATAAACTACAGTGTACCAGAAAATATCCCCCGTGGTGAACCATTTAAGTTTGAGCGAATGATTATGGACTTTAGTGCGTTCATCTTTGAAAGAAAATAGCGAGTCCCTCCAAAAAAACCAAATATGATTGTCACTGGCTGACACAACTTTTATAAAACCAAATTTTAAACGATAAGACAACAAAGAAGAAACACACGATTTTGGTTCTATGATAACTAGCAAATGTAAATTGTAACATCGTATTAATGATTGGACTGTATATTCCGAGGTTCGAATACCCCGCACATTCCATATTAATGTCTTCATTGTGATAAAACATCAAAAGAATTAGAGAGGCGAGCTGCGTGTAACCTGGTGATTCTTGGTGAAGGGGGAGCTGTTTGCTGCTATCAACGGAGTATATGTGGAGGCACGCCACTCTCTTGAGATACATTAATATCTGACGGGTCTACAAGCATCTTACTAGCATCAATTACTACTGCTTGGAATACATTAGTCAAGGAGTCGTAGATTTCCTTGTGCATCCAGTCGATTGACATTTAAAGGAAAAATCAACTAATTTTCAAAGACAATAAATATCTGCATGTGGCTGTGGATCCCCCAACATACAATCATTGAATCCTCGAAGACGCTCTAAGTCTTGTACATTTGACACAACAATTGGACAGATATCAGGGGATGGGGATTGAGCCATCCATACTGGCAGAGAAGTTTGAATATCATGTGAAGGGGTTAGGGTATATAAAGCTGGGTGAGAGGATGTAGCCGTAGCAGCCCGTAATTCAACCGTTGGCTCAGGAACATTCTTCTTGGGAGTCCAACGTTGCTTTGTATCCATAACATGATGATCAAAATGTTTACTTTCTGGAGGATCACGCGGCTCTAACTGATCTTGATATGGTGGTTTTCCGTAGGCAGCGGCCTCATGGCAAAGGAAAAAATAGTCAGTGCAATACGAGCGCAAATCTTCATATTCAACTACTTGCATGAGCACTTTGATGGTCCCTAAATATAAACGCGTTGTGGCAGGTCAAGAGATACATCAATCTCAATACATACTTGTGCGACAGAGGGATGGGTAACCGCAGTGGTTGTCGCATCCAACTTCATGGGCGTGCCAATCATTCGAGCGATTTGAAAGAGAGCATCTTGCCTGTGAAAATGTATTGGTAACCCAGGAAAAGAAACCCACACAGGCACAATGGGCACCTCTACAGTGGGATCATAATCCGGTGTCCACTTCGTTATTCACATATGCTTGCCAGATATCGTCCAACTTTGTCGAGAAAAGCAACCCAGATATTCTTTCTCGTGATTAAAATGAATAATCACATGCTTAGCATCTAGCAGACCGATCTTAACGGCTTCTGAAAATCCAATGCGGTCAATCGCAGATCGGATGGTTGCTATCGGAGGACGATCATAGCAAAAAGTTTCCACTAATGTGGATTTGTATGGAGCAGCCAAGGATTGTATTTCATCCGCTGTGAACTCGATCATCGGATTGCCCTTGAACTTTTGTATTGGTTTCGATGTGACTTTGATGGGAGAAGATGCAAACAGAGAGGCGTATGATTTTGAAGGCACCGAAACCGTTGTCACGTTTGGCGACTGAAGTCTGGAGGAGGGCGGTGGATCCAACATTGTGTAACCGAGTATAGATAGAAAGAATGCGGTGAAGAAGAAAGCGGAGGAGGAGTGGAGGAGAAGAGGTTGAGAGGCGGGGGAGGGCTGCGGGAGGCATTAGCCTACAGCCGCTGCCAGGGTGCCGTAGGTAGAGAGAAAAGAGCCATTGTATATATATGAGGATCATATTTTTTTTGGTGGAAAATATTTTATTAAAAGAAACCTCACTTGTGGTGGAGGAAAACCATATTACATAATAACGTCATCGTATGTAAATAACGAGTGCAAGGGACGAATAATTGTCAACCTCCAATCATATATGATATGCCGCATTAAAACCTTGCCAAGTAAAACCACCCTTGTGGATAAAACCTTGGAAAAGGAAAAAGCGTACATATTTATATGACTGGAGTGTTGAACCATAACAAAGCGCATAGAACAATATATCCTAAACCAATAACGTTCAATATGTGTCCCTTGTCGATGTAGACGTTGGCAAAGCAGAGATTCTTCCAAGTGTATTGGGTCCAAAGGCCATCCATTCTTGAAACAACAAGTATCCTCATGCGGTGTCAGCATAAACATAATACCAGCAGTGGAATGTGCATGCGTCCATGCAAATGAAAAAAATAACTGAATTAGTAAGGCAGACAAAGTGTAAGACTGTGCGAACCATATAAAATGTAGACATACTGAGCCTGCCTGCATCCCTTAGGGTGCAGGCAGAAAATAGCAGGAATAGCCAATCCATGTGGAAGACAAGAAATCTCAAGGAGGACGAAGGTGTACTGTCGTCAGATCCAAGCGTATGCAACCTTGAACTAAACAAGGAAGCGTGTGACATGAGTATGAAACCATCAGAGGATCCAACATCCCCTATTGCGCTAAATAATGTGCTGCCATGTTAGCTTCCCTGTAAACGTGCTGAAAGACCAGTTGATGATGTTGCTTCAACATAAGCAACAATCGCAAATGATAATTCCCCGCTACGAAAGAGGTTCGGTTAAGTGATGTATGTAACTGGGAGCAATCTCACTCTAATACAATATTGCGATGCCGGGGCAGAAAGTAAAGCAAACCAAATATTGCAGTCTGTATCTCTGCAAGTAGCGGTGTAGTTGGAGGCAAACGAAAAGAAATAGCTCCCATACATTCCCCAGAATGATTCCGTAGTATAGCCCCGCCTGCTGCATATCGTCTACCTACCGCTGCATCAACATTTAGTTTTAAGCGACCCGGAGGAGGAGCAGACCATCTCATAATTTGGGGCCGCAGTTGACGCATAGTGGGTAGCAAATGAAGATGTTGGATCGGTTCAAATCCTGCAGCTAACTTTGAACTATCTAGTGTTTTTTCCCACAGAAAATTGTCTGTCCAAATCCCAGCCATAAGAGAGTTTATTGAGAAAACTGAGTCATCCCCATAAACCAGCGATGTGAAGTTGCGCCATATATTATATACAATAATGGATGGAACTACTATTTTCAACACTTCTACTAAAGAATGCATTGTGGACTTATACCACCAAGACAAGAGATATTGCCACAGCTTCAAAGTGGTAGGAACAGCACCATGTAACTCGGATGCATAATATACCCAAACATTCCGAATATGATGATAGTACAATAATATATGATCTAGTGTAGCAGAAGCCTGCTTGCATAATGGAAATTGTGTCGGCTTGTTTACGAAAAACTTGCCTGTAAAGTCTTCAAATGGCAAAGCACGATGATTGATCCTCCATAAGAAATGTTGGATGACTAGGGAGTATATTTACACCAAATAAAACGGGAGGAAATGAGAGTGGGTCGCGGTGTACAGCAAAGATCATAAGCGGATTGCAAAGTGAAGTCTCCCAAGTTAGTTGTCGCCCAACCAAGATGAGAATCATGCCAATGACTGTTATTCTCACAAAATGTATGAATCTGGCAGATGATCTTCCAAATAGGTGAATCTGGCAGTCGAGGAAGAAAATCCCCACGGTGTACATATTTTGCATGTAGGTAACGACTCCAAAGAGTGTTGTTTTAGTGATAAGCCCACGAAATGCGGCAAAAATAGGCCTCTTACAGTGCTCGCAAACAACGAATTCCTAGACCACCTTCAAAACAAGGCGTACTAACAGTTGACCATGGCAACCAATGGCGCCGTTGCCCCCAAAAAATGTAGCCATTTTCCGTTCCAAAATTTTAATCACAAATATAGGTAAGCCACCTGCAGCAATGATATGTGATGGAAGAGCGGATATAGCTGAGCGTAGCAGAACTTGTCTACCTGCCGGCGACAACAAATGATTATGCCAACCCTGCAGCCGAGAGTCAATATGTTCAAGAAGTGTGATACAATAACGAGCTCGTGGAATTCCTTTGTGCAAGAAAGTTCCAAGATATCGAAATGGCAAATTAGTAGACCGCATATGTAGAATATCCTCAAATCTCCGTTGCCTGAGGTCCGATGTAGAGGATGATGTAATAAAATTGCTCTTATGATAATTAACCTTTTGTCCTGAGGCATTCTCATAAGCAGTCAAAAATTCTGAAAACGGTTTAAATTTCGTACTGTGGCACGCAAGAATATAAGCAGATCATCAGCATATGCTAAGTGCGTGATATGGAAAGGGACTCTACCTATCTGAAAAGGCTATAATGCTCCAGTGTTCACCAATGTTTTTAAGCCCCGACTGAAGCCCTCTGATGACAGAATAAACAACAAAGGAGAAAGGGGATCCCCTTTTTTAACTCCTCTATATGGCCGAAAAGTCTGTGTTGGAATGCCATTAATCAGTATCGCAAATCTTGTGAATCGTAAATGATTCAATACTATTGGGATGAAGAAATCCGCAAAACCAAACTTCTGCATCAATAATTCCAAATATTCCCAACTTACTCTATCAAAAGCTTTCATCATATCAAGTTTTATACATAACTGAGAGCCCCCTATCAAGCATGTGTATCATTTCTCTCGCCAGTAGTACCTGTTTAGAAATATCTTGGCCCTTTAAAAACCCAGCCTGCTCCGATGATATCAGCTTTGATAATAATAAATTCAATCGAGTGGCAATAATGCGAGTGTAAACGTTTCTCTAAAAGTTGGTTAGACAAATTGGCCGAAAATCACTAAAAGTGCTTGGCGACACTTTCTTTGGAATTAACGTTATTAAAGCACTAGCCATTGTCGATGGCTGTGGCACTCCTAGAAAGAACTCCTGCACAGCCAATAATACGTCAATATGAATAACATGCCAATATGCACGAAAGAAGGTACCATTGAATCCATCCGGCCCCGCTGCACTATTAGGGTCCAAGTGCCATACTGGCTCATTTACTTCGGGCTCATGTGGAAGCATAGTTAATAACGCATTGTCCTCCTCTGTATTGAGATATGGGATATGTTGTAAGATTGCATCATAATTCCCCGAAGCTTCCCTGGCAAATAAAGCTGTATAAAAAGAAACTACGTCACTCTGAATAGAATCTAGCGTGATATATAACAAACCCGAAGATGTTCGAATTTGCTGAAGGCGCGGATGCGTGCATCTGCCTTTAACCACTGAGTGAAAGTATCGCGTGTTAGCATCGCCCTCCTGCAGCCATTTAACCAGTGCTTTTTGCTTCCAGAAATGCAGTTCATATTTAGACGCTCGAATGTACTCAGCCTTGGCTTTATGATATAATGAGCAATTCAACTCAGACGGCTCCGCATCCCATACTACCTCCGTGCGACGCATGGCTGCTTCAGCTTCAGATAATTTCGAAAAGATATTACCAAAAATTTCCTTATTCCATCGCTGAATATCTCGTTTCAATCTCAATAGTTTGCTATGAAAAACATACATGCCACCAGTTGTTGGATAAGAAACACACGCCTCCTTTGTATAGGTAAGGAAATAATCCAAAAATCTAAAAGAACGAGCACTAGTCGAAGAGTTCATACGACATATAAATAAAACCGGTGTATGATCTGATGACACTCTAGGCAAATGTGCTAGATTGATTTCATCAAAAGCATCATGAAACGAAGAATTGGTGAATAACCAATCTAGGCGGCGTCGAACAAGTCTAAGACCCTAGCCATCCACCCAAGTAAATCGAGATCCATAAAATGGGGGAGCCATTAGAGAATAGTATTCCACACAATCATTAAAATCTTGCAAAACCGTCAAGGACGGATGCGATCTGCCACTATGATCATCTAAGGACCGAAAGGTATTAAAATCGCCTCCGACTAACCAGGGGGAAGGATGAAGATATTAATATGGAATGTTAGAGGCATTCGTACCTCAATGCATTGTTTGATGTCACTTGTGCGACGTTATCATTTGCATATATTAAGTGTCATAGAACCTAAAGCTAGGTCTTCAATGCTGATTTCCTATAGATTATAGCTTGGATTCTCAAATGTTTTATCTACCTGTGATGATCATATTTGGTTTTTTTGGAAGGACTCTATTCTATCTCTAGAAGAAGAGTGGCCTGGGGAACAAAACTTCTCCATAAAGTTTAACTGGATTGCCTCTGGTGATCGATTTGGCTAACGGCAGTTTATGGACATCATTCCGTTTCTTTTCGACACCCTTTGTGGACAGAATTACAATTGCTTCATTCGTCGCACTCATTGCCATGGTTGGTTGGAGGTGATTTTAACACGTTTCGCACCTTAGAGGAGCATCACGGAAGGTCGACACCAACCTTTCTTTCATTACAAGATTTTGATGATTGTATCTCAGCCTGTGAATTGCAAGAGATATCATATCAAGGGTCTATATATACATGGTCTAATGGCCGTGGCTTGGGTCAGGTGAGACGGCGGTTGGATCGTTTCCTGTGTTCTCAGTCCTTCTTGGATATGTTCCCAGTTACACAATTACAACATCTTGCTCGTGCTACCTAAGATCATGCTCCTTTTTATTTGACTTGGGATGTTGACGGCCTAAGGGGACCTATTTCCTTCAGATATCTTGATGTTTGGACTACACATCCAGATTTTGATGCATTTGTTCAACACCATTAGCAATCCTTTCCAACAGTGGGAGGTATGTGGGGTCTTTTTGATAAGCTCCTATGTTTGCCAATTTAGTTAAAGCAATGGAATAAGGAGGCATTTGGAAATATCTTTGACGCGGTGGCGCAGGCTGAGGAGGATGTCACTCTACATGAACGTGCATTTGATTCTGCTCCTTCACCGACTTCGCGTGAAAAATATCAGCAAAGCATTGCAAAACTAAAACTTGCATAGACTCGAGCATTTCTATACTGGAAGCAGAAGGCTAATGTGAAATGGCTTAAGGAAGGTGATGCTAATACATCTTATTACCATCAAACAGTTAAAGACAAAAGAAGAAGACAAAGTATTCGCAGAATCTTGCGTGCAGATGGTACCGAATGTTTGCATGACTCAGATATCGCATCAGAAGCAGTACACTATTTTTCTTCTCTATTCGCAGCAGAACCGGTCCAGGATTGTGAATCCATTCTTCAACCTATCCCACCGATCCTCATGTCGGATGACAACAATATGATGCTAGCCATGCCAACTTTGCCAGAGGTTAAGCAGGTAGTCTGGGAGCTCAGTCCGTCTAGTGCTGCATGACCTGATGGTTATCCAGGTTCATTTTACAGGCGTTTCTGGCAGTTCATACATCAAGATGTCCTAAAGGCGGTCTAAGAATTTTATTTAGGTGTGATGATGCCTAAGACGGTAGCTGCAGCCACCATTATCTTGATTCCAAAAGTACAGAATCCTCAGACGTTTGCAGATTTTAGACCCATCTACTTGACCAACTTTGTCTCTAAAGTCATTATGCGTTTGATTGCAACTCGGATGGGCTAGCTATTGCCTCGGCTTATCTCGCCAGACCAAGCTGGTTTTATGTGTAGAGATAAGGGGGTTTGAGTGATTTCAAAATAAGTAACTTGAATGCATATATATATAAACGTATACAAGCATATATATAAATGTGAACTTGTATGCATGATATCTTGCCATTACTTGTCTTATTTAGCTTATATATAATGTTGTCGTACTAACGAGCCATGAAGCATTTAAGCTTACATCATATGGCAAAAATTTGTTGTGTTTATACTATTTTCAGGTGCCACCATTAATGAACTAAACTAGTTCATTAAGTGAAGTACTTAGTTTAATAAACTAAGTAGTTCATTAAAGGAAGCCACATTTGGAAAAGGCACAAAGGCAACAAGGCTAAGGAAGAAAAATTTTCTCCTCCTCCCCACCTTTAATACACACGCCATATATATATATATCACATATATTTTCAGATTTTTTTATAAAGGCACATACACATGTATTCCAACGTACTACCGACACGTTATGTATTTTACGTACGTACGTTAACGTCACACCACTATACTTAACTCATAATTATGAGTATATTCAGGTCTTATATCATATGATATAAGATATGGTGATGACAAATTAAATACGACACGATAAAAGGGTCTAAACCGAAATTTGTCGTATCAGGCGAATACCGAAACTTCGCCAACGTGTCACGTACTTGCCATAAATAAATGGCCAGCCCCTATACTTCAAAAATCATAAATAATTTCGTGCACATGACCATATGTTCAGCCAAAAATACTTTCTATGTTGACACACACAAATTACTCCACATTAAGGCCAAAATGTGAAGATTCCAAATTTAATTTTGTCACATGCTAATGGCACCACTTTAAACCAGCCAAGTGCTGAGATTTAAAGTATATATTATATATATTATGTATAACATAATATATATATAACATGTGCAAAAGTTGGAATTTAAATTAGAGAAAAATCGGGTAATCGATAAATATCGAAAATTCGGTTTTCTACGCACATAACATGGAACGTTTTTCTTGTACAACATGTGACATGTATCTAGACACTTTTTACATATGATATACATCTTAAAGTGTTCTAGAAAATTAAATTAAGGGCTGATTGGAATATTACATGTGTGTCTTATTAAATGTGCACTATTTTATAAAGTTAGCAAAAATAAATTTCAGCACATGTATATACACCTTCTAACGTCACATACAGCTGATTTGGAGCACATGTGGAGCTTTGTTGGCATCTTGATTGGTCAAGGATCAATCATACAAAGTTGGTGAATCGAAGAGAGAAGCTACAAATGGTAAGAATTCAAGGTATACTTCTCTTATGTCACATGCTGAAAATTTCAGCATGCTAAACTTAGGGTGGCCGAAATTTTCTATTCAATGTGACATATTTTGTCATCTTTTATTATGTGATTAATTGGATATAATTTAAATAAATAAATGGTGATATTTTACATATCACACATGCTGAAAATATTTCAGCATGTGTTCAATCTTGATGGCCGAATTTAAGTGCCAAAACATGTCTAAGTTCATTTCTTAATTGGTAGCAATACCTACCATAAGTTGTTGATTCATTTTTATGATGAAAATTCAAAGAAAAATGGTAATGATTTGAACTTTATCCCCATGATGCACATGCTGAATTTTCAGCATGGCAAGAGTGCTATTATGGCCGATTTTCTCACTTGATATGGAAGACTTTCTTTGTCTTGCAATTTATGATGTATCTCTTGATTTATGGAATGATTTTATGATTGATTTTTGGCACATGTTAAAGTGTATATCTCAGATTTTTCCATGTCATCATGATGACAATGTTGAACCAATAAGGAGGTGCCAAGTAAGCGAAGACTAAATGATCATCCAATAAGAAGATGCCAAGTAAGCAAGGCCTTGTCACAATGATGTCTTACACTCTCTCAAGTACTTAAAAGACAATTTTCAAGAGGGGGAAACATACCTAAGGGGACGGCCTGGACATGTTAAAAAGAAAGAGATGAGAGCAAACACAACAACAACAAGCATTGCAATTCAAAGAGATCAAAAAGTCTAGCTCTTCTTCTTCTACATCTTCTTTCTTTCTCTCTTCTTGTAAAGCCTATTGTTTTCATATCTTTCAATCTTGAATAGGCTTGAGATAAACCACCATTCATATATCTTTGTAAAAGATTGATCAAGATGTGATCAATCTTCACTCTAGCAAGGTGGTGGTGTTCATGAGAATTGTACTTGCAATACAAGGTTTGTAAAGGGTTGGAGTTAGGTGTAACTCTATCAACCCTGTGGTAAGGTGTACTGCGTGTGTGTGATTAGTGTGAACCAAGGAAGGTGTTCCTTGAAGACTGGAGTAGGTTGTTTATAACCGAACCAGTATAAAATTCTTGGTACCATTTACTTTCTGCATTTACGTTTCAGTTACTGCACTGTTTATCCTTGTTGTTCGCATCCGTAAAAATAGTAAACGATTTTCAAAAATCACGAAAATTTACAGAAATATACCTACATGTTCTAGGGTTAATTTGGCACAAGTTTCAACCCTTTTGGATAAGTATAAGTCGATCAAACATCAAACGTTCTGAGACTAGTGCAGTCTGAATTTCAGACTTGCAAAGGTTGAGACTTTGATAGTAGTTGACCTACTTCCCAAAAGAGTTAGTGGAAACTGTTTCAACCCATTTAAATATAGTATATAAAGCGTTAGTGGTTAAAGTTTCAGAGCATTTGGACGTTCACACAAATAGGAATTAATTTTTCAAAACCATCTACTGTTTCTGGCAGATTTGCACAATTTGATTACCAACGGTTTTTGAAGGGGTTAAAGGTTGAATTTTAATTTAAAATTTTTAGGGGACCCTTATAACATCTGAGGCTAAGTTCTCTCAAAATTGCATAATTTTTGGAGACCTCTAACCTGGTTTTAAAAACGTTTTAAAACAGGTCCTGAAAACTGAATCTGTTTTCAGAAGATGAATTGGTTAGGTTTAAAGAAATTTTAAAAACCACACTTTCCGCACCACCTATTCAACCCCCCTCCCCCTTCTAGTGGTGCCTTGCAGATCCTACAATTGGTATCAGAGAGCAGGAAAACTCACTTCAAAGAATCCAACGATTCAGTGAGATGGCAACCACAACCGTGCAAGAAGGAATGTCAACCATAAGGCCTCCTCTTTTTGACGGTGAGTCTTTCATTCAATGGAAGGTAAGAATGAAACTTTTCTTTATGGCAATAGACATTGATCTTTGGTCAATTATAGAAGATGGTCCTTTTGTTCCATCTAAGTTGTCCACTGTAGACGGAGTCACGTTAGAAATCGTTAAAACTAGACAAGAATATACAAGTGATGATAAAAAGAAACTTAGCATGAATGCTAAAGCCATGCAACTACTATTAAACGGCCTAAGTAAAAGTGAGGCTAGTTACGTGTCTAGTTGTTCTAGTGCTCAAGAGATGTGGCATATTCTTGAAATGAAACATGAAGGGACTAGCCAAGTAAATGAGTCCAAAATTAATATGCTTATGTCCACACTTGAGTCCTTTAAATTATTGCCAAATGAGTCTATTGTTGAGATGGATTTACGCTTGACTAACATTTACAATTCTCTTGAGTCTCTTGGCAAAGCCTTCACTATGCAGGAAAAGGTACAAAAGGTCTTGCGAAGCCTTCCATCCGAGTGGGATCCTAAAGTAACGGCCATAGAAGAAAGTAAAGAGACCAAATCGATTAAAATGGAAGAACTAATTGGATCACTTAAGGTATATGAAAACAAACTTTCTTTAAGACATTCTGAGTCCATTTCTAATAATGACAGGGCTATAGCATTTAAATCAAATGAATACGTCGTAGATGATAGTGACACAGATTCCGATGATGAGGACTTAATCACAATGGCTAAAAGATTAAGAAAAATATTGAGAAAATCGATTAAACATAAGTCTACCTCATCTAAGGATCATAAAAATAAAAATAAAGAAATAAAGTGCTATGAATGCGGCAAACTTGGACATTTACCATATGACTGCCCTAATAAAGAAAAACAAATAAACAAATACCCTGACAAGGATCGGAACAAAAATAGACTCGTCTCAGAACCTAAGTAAAGGAGAAGAGCATTCAAAGCCTCCACTTGGAGTGACACATCCGACTCTGAGACTGATGATACGGAAGAACACAAGGCACAAGTATGCTTTACATCTAAAGCATCAAATGAGGTATCTTCCGACTCTGATTCCGATTCTGAATGTTTATATGATGATTTATTTAGTCAATATTTAGAATTGCACAAGTTTTCAAAGACTCTTGCAAAAGAAAAGAAGCGATTAATTGAAGACAAGAAATTGTTAGAATCTTCTAACAAAGATCTTGTGTCTCAATTAAACGATTCAAAAGAAGAGTTGTCATGCACTATAAATTCATTGAAATCTGAAATTTCATCATTGACATCCGAGAACGTTGAATTGAAATCCGAGATTTCAAAATTAAAATCAAGGAATGCCGATGTAGAGAAAAAGGTGAAACAGTTTGATACGGGATCCAACATGCTACATCGCATTATATCATCACAAAAGCATGACAGTGACAAAACGGGTTTGGGATACGTTGATACTAATGAAGTATCAACCAAACCAACTAAGTTTGTGGTGTCTAAGAAAGTAGACACTCCGAAGCCCCAAGTGGCGTCTAAGATGACGCAAAAACCGTCATTTCCCTTATCACGTCCCACCACATCTTCATATCACGTGAAACACAACTTTGTACCATATAGACATGAAACGAAAAGAGTATTGCATACACGACATTCATTCCATCCACGCACTACGCATACAAACACAAGGACATATCAAAAACGTCCTACATATAATGCGTATAAAGGAGTTCTTGGCCAAAGGCCAAATAAAGGTGCACCTAAAGTATATTATGTTGCGTTCTCATCATCTTTCTCACCTTTTGGAAGACCTAGAAAGGTCACCCAAATGTGGGTACCAAAAGGGACATTTTCAAAGGGTTGAATAAATAACCCTTACGAACGCACGTATATGAAATGCATGATTTTTTTCTTTATCTTTACAGGAATCTTTTGATTTACTTTCCAAAATAAAGGGGGAGAGAAAAGCATGATTTAAGGGGGAGAGAGGACACTAATTGATCTTAATTGCACAAATCAAGGGGGAGCCGGATTTGAAATTCGAAATTCAAATTTCAAATTTGTGCATAATTCAAGGGGGAGAGATAGCATTTAAATAATGTACACAAGTTATTTTGAAAATCATCAAAAGGGGGAGATTGTAGAGATAAGGGGGTTTGAGTGATTTCAAAAAAAGTAACTTGAATGCATATATATATAAACGTATACAAGCATATATATGTAAATGTGAACATGTATGCATGATATCTTGCCATTACTTGTCTTATTTAGCTTATATATTATGTTGCCGTACTAACGAGCCATGAAGCATTTAAGATTACATCATATGGCAAACATTTGTTGTGTTTATACTATTTTCAGGTGCCACCATTAATGAACTAAACTAGTTCATTAAGTGAAGTACTTAGTTTAATAAACTAAGTAGTTCATTAAAGGAAGCCACATTTGGAAAAGGCACAAAGGCAACAAGGCTAAGGAAGAAAAGTTTTCTCCTCCTCCCCATCTTTAATACACACGCCATATATATATATATATCACATATATTTTAAGATTTTTTATAAAGGCACATACACATGTATTCCAACGTACTACCGACACGTTATGTATTTTACGTACGTACGTTAACGTCACACCACTATACTTAACTCATAATTATGAGTATATTCAGGTCTTGTATCATATGATATAAGATATGGTGATGACAAATTAAATACGACACGATAAAAGGGTCTAAACCGAAATTTGTCGTATCGGGCGAATACCGAAACTTCGCCAACGTGTCACGTACTTGCCATAAATAAATGGACAGCCCCTATACTTCAAAAATCATAAATAATTTCGTGCACATGACCATATGTTCAGCCAAAAATACTTTCCATGTTGGCACACACAAATTACTCCACATTAAGGCCAAAATGTGAAGATTCCAAGTTTAATTTTGTCACATGCTAATGGTACCACTTTAAACCAGCCAAGTGCTGAGATTTAAAGTATATATTATATATATTATGTATAACATAATATATATAACATGTGCAAAATTTGGAATTTAAATTAGAGAAAAATCGGGTAATCGATAAATATCGAAAATTCGGTTTTCTACGCACATAACATGGAACGTTTTTCTTGTACAACATGTGACACGTATCTAGACACTTTTTATATATGATATACATCTTAAAGTGTTCTAGAAAATTAAATTAAGGGCTGATTGGAATATTACATGTGTGTGTTATTAAATGTGCACTATTTTATAAAGTTAGCAAAAATAAATTTCAGCACATGTATATACACCTTCTAACGTCACATACAGCTGATTTGGAGCACATGTGAAGCTTTTTTGGAATCTCGATTGGTCAAGGATCAATCATACAAAGTTGGTGAATTGAAGAGAGAAGCTACAAATGGTAAGAATTCAAGGTATACCTCTCTTATGTCACATGCTGAAAATTTCAGCATACTAAACTTAGGGTGGCCGAAATTTGCTATTCAATGTGACATATTTTGTCATATTTTATTATGTGATTAATTGGAAGAAGAAATGTAAAGGTGTTGAATATAATTTAAATAAATAAATGGTGATATTTTACATATCACACATGCTGAAAATATTTCAGCATGTGTTCAATCTTGATGGCCGAATTTAAGTGCCAAAACATGTCTAAGTTCATTTCTTAATTGGTAGCAATACCTACCATAAGTTGTTGATTCATTTTTATGATGAAAATTCAAAGAAAAATAGTAATGATTTGAACTTTATCCCCATGATGCACATGCTGAATTTTCAGCATGGCAAGAGTGCTATTATGGCCGATTTTCTCACTTGATATGGAAGACTTTCTTTGTCTTGCAATTTATGATGTATCTCTTGATTTATGGAATGATTTTATGATTGATTTTTGGCACATGTTAAAGTGTATATCTCAGATTTTTTCCATGTCATCATGATGACAATGTTGAACCAACAAGGAGGTGCCAAGTAAGCGAAGACTAAATGATCATCCAATAAGAAGATGCCAAGTAAGCAAGGCCTTGTCACAATGATGTCTTACACTCTCTCAAGGACTTAAAAGACAATTTTCAAGAGGGGGAAACATACCTAAGGGGACGGCCTGGACATGTTAAAAAGAAAGAGATGAGAGCAAACACAACAACAACAAGCATTGCAATTCAAAGAGATCAAAAAGCCTAGCTCTTCTTCTTCTACATCTTCTTTCTTTCTCTCTTCTTGTAAAGCCTATTGTTTTCATATCTTTCAATCTTGAATAGGCTTGAGATAAGCCACCATTCATATATCTTTGTAAAAGATTGATCAAGGTGTGATCAATCTTCACTCTAGCAAGGTGGTGGTGTTCGTGAGAATTGTACTTGCAATACAAGGTTTGTAAAGGGTTGGAGTTAGGTGTAACTCTATCAACCCTGTGGTAAGGTGTATTGCGTGTGTGTGATTAGTGTGAACCAAGGAAGGTGTTCCTTGAAGATTGGAGTAGGTTATTTATAACCGAACCAGTATAAAATTCTTGGTGCCATTAACTTTCTGCATTTACGTTTAAGTTACTGCACTGTTTATCCTTGTTGTTCGTATCCGTAAAAATAGTAAACGATTTTCAAAAATCATGAAAATTTTCAGAAATATACCTACTCGTTCTAGGGTTAATTTGGCACGAGTTTCAACCCTTTTGGATAAGTATAAGTCGATCAAACATCAAAAGTTTTGAGACTAGTGCAGTCTGAATTTCAGACTTGCAAAGGTTGAGACTTTGATAGTAGTTGATCTACTTCCCAAAAGAATTTTTCAAAACGATTTCATCCCATTTAACTATAGTATATAAAGAGTTAGTGGTTAAAGTTTCAGAGCATTTGGACGTTCACACAAATAGGAATTAATTTTTCAAAACCATCTACCGTTTCTGGCAGATTTGCACAATCTGATTACCAACGGTTTTTGAAGGGGTTAAAGGTTGAATTTTAATTTGAAATTTTTAGGGGACCCTCATAACATCTGAGGCTAAGTTCTCTCAAAATTTCATAATTTATGGAGACCTCTAACCTGGTTTTAAAAACGTTTTAAAACAGGTCCTGAAAATAGAATCTGTTTTCAGAAGTTGAATTGGTTAGGTTTGAAGAAATTTTAAAAACCACACTTTCTGCACCACCTATTCAACCCCCCCCCTTCTAGTGGTGCCTTGTAGATCCTACATTATGAAGGGACAAGGCATTACGGTACAGATTCTTCTAGCACAGAAAATGGTACACATCTTGGATAAGCAAGCCAGAGGGGGCCATGTGATGGTCAATCTACATATGGTCAAAGCATTCAATCAAGTCAGTTGGTAATTTCTTAAACTCCTTTTACGGCGATTTGGGTTTGATTCCAGGTTGGTCCGCATTTTAATAAATAATTTGAGGGCTACACGATGCTCGATACTTATCAAAGGTAAGCAGGCGGGTTTCTTCTCAGTAGGACGAGGTGTAAAGCAGGGTGATCCATTATCTCCATTATTGTTTATTCTATCCTCCAAAGGTTTCTCTTGCGGTTTAAATGCATTAGCGCAATCAGGCTCCATCAAAGGGTTTTCGGCAGGTCATGTGCCATATGTATCACATTTGGCCTTTGCGGATGACTTATTGATATTCCTAAACAGCTCAAACCGTAATCTATCCCAGTTTTGCTCATTCCTCACATCATACCAACAAGCGTTAGGACAACTTGTTAATTATCATAAGAGTCAGATAGTGGTGGTCAGAGAGGTCTCCGGTGTTGCGGCATCTTCTACCTTGGGTATGCGTTTATCCTCCATGCCCATTAAATACATAGGATCATTTCTTTATAAAGGCATTAAGCGCTCTAGGTATTGTACATCTCTCATAACTCATTTTGATGCTAAACTAACATCATGGCCAACCAAGTTGTTATCTATGGCGGGACGCCTAGTCTTATTAAAGTATGTGTTGAGTTCCATGCTAGCTCATATCATTGCAAGTTCTCGCTTACCAAAAAGTGTCATTGATGCTCTACATCGAAAAATGGCATCTTTTTTTATGGAAAGGGAGACATCATTGGAGATCATGGCCATCATTGTGTTTTCCCATAGAAGCAGGAGGCCTGGGAATACGTAATCTTGTGAACCTACAGAAGGCTTATGACTGCTAGCTATGGTGGAAATATTTTCACTCTTCTACGCTATGGGAAGAGTGTTGCAAAAAGAAATATAGTACTCGGCCAACTATATATTCTCATATCTATGACTCGCCGGTATAGAAGCAAGTAGCATAAATAGTTTTATGGAATCAAAGGTTGAACGCACACAGACTCTCATACATTGGCATCCGGATGCTAATGGGCAGTTTTCCTTAAAATCCACCTATACAACCATTGCGACAACGGAGGATTATTTTGCGGCATCACACTACATCTGGTGGACATATTCACAGCCCGACATGCGCCTCTTTCTATGGAGACTCTGGACCCGATCTTTGCCGCTGGTTGACAATTTATGATGTTAGCAAACGATACTTCCTTCGCAATGCGCCTTTTGCCACCAGAACTCGGACATTCAAGACCATATATTTCTTCACTGTCCGCACATTCGCCCACTATGGACAGAAATATCCATCATTTTCTCGGGACCATTTCCTTGCACAAGCACAATTAAATCACATTAAATTTGATGATGGCATCAGTCAAACAAAACATCCATGACTGGCCAACTAAGGGTGGTGGTACCATCCATTGTTGCATGGGAAGTCTGGAAATAATATGCATCTATTCGCTTTGGACAAGAAATTTTTAACTATAACTGCCTGCTAGAAAAAGTTCGTTCCTCTGTGTATACCTGGTGTTCTGCGATGAATGGCAAGAAGTTCACAACAACAATACCTCATTTAGTCAATTTGCTTCTCCCCCTCTCTTCGGACAGAAAGATTGCGGGTTCTAAGATGGAAGCTGCCCTCATTAGGGAAGATGAAACTAAATGTTTATGCCACAGTGGGAAAAAGTCAAGCTGCAGGAGGCGCAGTCTTACAAAATGATCAGGGACATTTGATCTTGGTGGTCTACTTTGCGTTACCTCAGGTAAGTCCGTTGCGTGCAGAGATCCTCACATTGACATTTGCTCTGCTTCTTTATGCATAAGAACAAGATCAACTTATTGTTGAAACGGATTGTAACACCATCATTACTATGCTGCCAACTTTTCACTCTCTCATGGGTCCTTTGGCTGCAGAGTTTGCAAGAGCAACCCATTTTCTGACTCTAAATCAAGCAACAATTCAATATTGTCCGCAGGAGGTTAACACGGTAGCTCATTTGCTTGCACGACACGGATACAGGGTTGTAGGTCTTCAAAAATTCCATACTCTCCAAAGCCTTCCCTGCGAGGTTAGGGGAGCAATCCTCATGGATGCGCAGCTGCCGACTTTACGTCACTGACCACTGTGTCACAATGTGTTGGCAAAGTCAGCTACTGGTTGCCTGTGTTTTCAAACAGCATAGGCAACATTGGTGCGTCTCCTTCTTATCTGTTTTATCTTATTGAATACACATGCTATACATTTCTGTTTCATCACACAAACTCTATATGGCTTAACTTCTTCATGTTCTTGGCTGCGATGATATTTATGCAATGCCCACATCTTCACAACGATCTGTGGAGACGAGCAACTGAGGATCATTCGTCATTTTATGGGGGAGGAAGGCTTAACTTCGATGTGTCTCCTTGGTTCGCATTGAATTAAGGCGACATGGGTATGTGCTATCTCCTACTCCATACTTTTGCATTCATTATATACATTACTCTTACGTCTATGCTTTTCCTAAATGGTTGTGAGGTGCAATGGTTTACAAGATCTGGCGTCATCAGGGGGTGATCATCAACAACATTGGTTGGCACACATCTCTACTGTATTACGAATGAATCACAGTTGAAGGGGTCAATAGAATTATTTCATGCCCTGCCAAACTTATTTATTTTCGGCACTGTATTGGCTAAGCATTCCAATAGTAGAAATATGTACGCTTTTTCCTTCGCCAAGGTTTTATCCACAAGGGTGGTTTTACTTGGCAAGGTTTTAATGCGGCATATCATATACGATTGGAGGCTAGCACTCATTAGCTTATTACGTTATTTATTTTCGTATGATGACATTTTGTAATATGGTTTTCCTCCGCCAAAAGTGAGACATTTTAATAAAAATTCTCCTTATAAATAAATATATATATATATATATATATATATATATATATTCTCAGAACACATATATTTATTAAGAAGCAGCCTCACTTTTGGCGGAGGAAAACAATATTACAGAAATGTCATCATATGAAAATAAATAATGAAGTGAACTAATGAGTTGCAATCTCCAATCGTATATGATATGTCGCATTAAAAACTTGCCAAGTAACACCACCCTTGTGGATAAAACCCTGGCGAAGGGAAAAGTGTAAATATTTATATCATTGGAGCATTGCATGTATACATTTTGTATGAGTCAACAGTAATGTCGAAAATATGGTGCTACAGATCCAATGAAATAGAGTCTTGTTGTGAACCATAAGAGAAAGAAGACGCTTTGTAGTGAGTAGGACATCCGGTTGCTGTCATCTCTTGAGATCCAACACATCTTGCATGAAGTTACAAGCCATCGTACCTCACAGGAAGCCACATTTAATGTAGACGTAAGTATGGTGGCAGAACATGTGTAAACTTAAGAAATAGGAGATAACACATACCCATGTCGCCTTGATTCAACAAGAACCAAGGCGACAAATGCGATGTAAGTCGTCTCTTCATGCTAATGTTGTCCCACGAGTGATATTTTTGCCGTGAGTCCACCAGCTACACCACGGAGTGTGGTTCCTTAAAGAAAGCATACAGAGCAATGTCGCCAATAATATAATAATCCCAAATAAAAAAGCAACATGTAAGTATAAACGTAAGAGCATATCATGCAAATCTGTGAAGTGATCCCAGTGATAGGTAGAGAAACGCACCAGTGTTGCCTGTGCCTCCGTGCGACACAGGCAACTAATAATGTTCTTCGCCAACACAATGTGAGACATTTGATCAACGAATTGTAGCAAGTAGCACATCCGCTTCTATTGCTCCTCAAACTTCACAAGGAAGGCTTCGAGCGTATCATGACGTCAAAGACCGAAAGCTGAATAACCATGGCGAGCTAACCTATGAGCCGTGGAGTTTGCCTCACGCAGACAATAGTATAGGGATGCTCGGTTGAGGGATTGAAAAAGCGCCGCCCGTGCTAGCTCAGTGGACAAAAAACCCGTGAAGTGTTGATCCGAAGATAACATAGATAGAATGGATGAACAATCCGTCTCAATTATAATATTATCCCACTCCCGCGCATAGTGAATCAAAGCCAGTGTCCATGTCAATAACTCTGCACGTAGTGAACTAACCCGCAGTAAAGCAAAACATATCGCCGATACAAATCGCCCTTGGTCATTACGCAATCCCACTCCTCCTGCCACTTGATCTCTTCCAATTGCTACATCTACATTTAATTTCATTCTCCTCGATACTGGAAGTTCCCATCTGACGAGTTGCACCCGCTTTGTCCTCAATGGAGGAGAGAAAGCTAAGGTAACTAAGTGAGGCATATGCGACGCAAACTTCTTTCCGTTCACCGTGGAGCACCACGTATAGACAGATGCACGAACTTTGTCAAACAACCGCTTGTATACAAAAGTTTCTGTCCCAAACCAGATTGCTGCGTACTCTTTCCATATATTCCACGTGACAATCAAAGGAACCTTACTCTTAACTGGCCTTGCATCGATGCTTTATTTGAAAACCACCACCACGAGTCAAATGCATCATGATGCTACGACTGGAAGGCATCGGCCCAAAAAAGAGTATGGCCATTTCCATCTAGATAGGCTGTATCCGGGGACATTGAAGAAACATATGATCCTGTGTATCTGGATTCTGACGACAGAAAGCGCACTAAGAAGGAAATACCGTTTGCCAACCTCTCAAATTATCTACTACTGGCAGAGACTTTGTAAAAAGCCGCCATAAAAATAACCTCATTCCCGGATGCAAATTTGACCACCAAATATATCTATGTGCAGGCAGCCGAGTATCTGACAAGGAGATGATGGCATAGGCCGATTTAAGCGAGAACTGACCATTAACGTCTGGTAGCCAATGTATGACATTTTGTATGCGTTCCCCATGGGATTCCATAAAGGCATTGATGCTACATAATCGTTTCCAAACTGGGGAATCAAAAATCTGGAAGGATATAGACTGCCAACGACCATACTTTTGCCTGCTAAAATCAGCCCATAATGTACTAGAATGAAAGTATTTCCACCAAAGCTGACAATCATAAGGTTTTTGAATATCCCCAAGCTTACGTATGCCCAAGCCACCGGCCTGTGTTGCGCTACATATGGATGTCCATGAACACCAATGGTACTTATCTTGCCAAAGAAAGGTCGCCATTTTACAATGCAAAACATCAATTACACTCTTTCGTAAGTGGGAACATGCAATAATGTGGGCTGGCATTGTGATTAAGACATGCTTGATTAACACCATCCGCCCAGCCAATGATAGCAATTTAGTAGACCAAGATGTCAATCTAGCGTCGAAATGAGCAATCAGAGAGTGCAGTATATGGATCTATTTATACCTTTGTAGAGAAAAGAACCAAGATACTTTATTGGTAAGAATGACAGACGCATACCTAAAACATTTGAGGCGGTGACACCGGAGACCCCCCCTGCCCACCACTATTTGACCTTTATGACAGTTAACAAGCTGCCCCGAGGCTCGCTGATAGGTATCCAAAAAGAGTGAAATCGTTCCAGATTTCGCGTAGCGCCATTTAAAAATATCAGTAAATCATCCGCGAAACCCAAATGAGAAACCCGTGGCACTCTGCCTGCAGTGAAGCCATGTATCGTGTCTGCCTCCATCATTGCATTCAAGCCACGGGAAAAGCCTCCTGAGGAAAGAATAAACAGCAAGGGAGATAAAGGATCACCTTGCTTTACACCTCGGCCTACCGAAAAGAATCCCAATTCTTTGCCATTTATAAGGATGGAACACCGGGTTGCGCACAAATTATTGATCAATATATGGACCAGTCTAGAATCGAAACCCAATCTTTGCAGGAGAAGATCTAGATATTGCCAACTGGCCCTGTCAAATGCCTTAGCATATCCAGTTTGACCATCACATTGCCACCGTGTGACCTCCTGTCTAATACATGCACCATCTCTTGAGCTAAAAGAACTTGTTCTGTAATGCTCCTATCTTTCTTAAATCCTGCTTGTTCCGACGATCTGAGCCTCGGCAGCAAACAGCCCAGACGAGTAGAGACCAATCTCGTAATAACTTTAGATATAAAATTTGTCAGGCAGATTTGTCGGAATTCAACAAAAGTCAAAGGATTCAATACCTTGGTGGCCGCAGCAACCTGCCTTGGCATCAACACACCTAAGAAAAATTCTTAAACCACCTTAAGAATGTCAGGATGTATGATCTGCCAAAAATGTCTATAAAAGGATCCCAGATATCCATCAGGACTTGCCGCACTAGACGGGCTAAGATCCCACACAGCCTGCTTGACTTCCTGTAGGGTTGTCATGGCTTGCAGCATACTATTATTCTCTGATGTCAATAAAGGGGGGATATGCCAAAGAATAGCCTCACAATCATCTACCTTTTATGCTGCAAAAAGAGCTGAGAAGTATCTTACTGCCTCTGTTTCAATATCTGACCCAAGTACACATTCTATACCATCAGGACGTAAAATTCTTCGTATAGATTGCCGCCTCCTCTTATCCTTGACTGTTTGATGATAAAATGTAGTATTTGCATCCCCTTCCTTAAGCCATTTTACATTTGCCTTTTGTTTCAAAAAAAGAAATGCTCGGTTTTGCATCATCCTTAGTTTGCCACACTGTGAGAATATCGTTCCCTTGCTGTCTCCGTAGGATTAGAATCATATGGACGTTCTATACAAAGTACCTCTTCAGCCTGTGCCACCGTATCAAAGATGTTTCCAAATACCTCCCTATTCCATTGTTTTAAGTGCATTCGTAAACGACAAAGCTTATCAAAGAAATCCCACATGCCACCCACAGTTGGAAAGGACTGCAATGATGTCGAACTAAAGCGTCGAAGTCCGGATGCGTGGTCCAGGCATCAAGATATCGAAATGAAGCCGGCCCCCTTGGACTGTCACTATCACATGTTAACAAAAGCGGAGCATGATCAAAGGTAGCCCGCGCAAGATGCTTCACCTGTGTAACCGGAAACATGTCCATAAAAAATGTAGAAAAAACGATCAAGCCGTCACCAAACATGTCCCATGCCACGGTCATCACACCAGGTGTATAATGACCCTTGAAATGATATTTCTTGCAATTGACAGGCATGGATACAGTCATTAAACTCTTGTAGAGAAAGAAGCGTGGGTGCAAAGCTGTTGAAAAGCCGAATTGAAATATATATGTTAGCAACATTGAAGCCCTAGCTTTAGGTTCAATGACAATTAATATATGAAAATGATGACGATGGATAAGCGAAAGCAAGCGATTCATCGAGGTCCGTATACTCGTAACATTACATATCAGAATCTTCATGAGGATAGTGCATCAAATGGTTTAGAGATGTGAGCAGCGCGTAACCTGGTTATTCTTGGTGATGTAGGAATTGTTTGATGATTTCGTCACAGCATCCTCGGGGCAATAGTGGGCTGTGGATCACCAGGTTGATCTTGCGGTACTGTAGTGTGACTTGTATCTAAATAGGTGGATTCAAACAGATTTGACATGGCATCGTAAATATTACAATCCTACTCATCCAGTTGATCAACATTCAGCGGGATAACTAACTCGCTGTCCGAGAAGGTGGAACCTGCTACATTTACTGGGGGATCACCCAAAATACAATCATCGATTCCACGTAAACGTGAGAAATCCTGGACGTTCGAGATCACCGATAGCACTACCATATCCAGCGAAGGTGGCAGCACCACTGCAGCTGGAGTCAACTGCAACCTATCTTCCGAGGTGCGAGAATTGAGTACAACGACTGCCTCATTAACTTGGACAATTGGGTCAGGGCCCTGTTTTTTTTTGGCGTCCAGCATTGTGCTTTGCCCTTATCCGTATGCTTTGGACCCTTTTCCTCCTATGGACCCTGTTTTTGCGACTGGCCCTGTTCTAGAAGTGCGTCTAGTTTGCCATAGTTGGCTTGAATGTGACCCAGCCGGAAACAACCTAAACAATATGGAGGCAAATCTTCATATACAACTGGTTGTGTAATGATCCGCATAGGAGCTTGAATATAAACTCGTTGCGGTAACTCCCTTGATACGTCAAGTTCAATACATATGTGGGCTACCGACGGGCGATTGGTTGTCGTGGTTGCTGTCTCTAACTTCAACAGTGTTCCAACATCTGGGCTATCTGAAAGAGCACATCCTTTCTGTGAAAATCAATTGGGAGACGAGGGAAAGTAACCCATATTGGAGCTATGGGAACTTCAATGGCCGGATCATAGTCCGGCGTCCATTTAGTGATTCTCATATGCTTGCTGGAAATTGTCCAACTTCGACCGGCAAAACATCAAAAGTAATCTTGCTCATGATCAAAATGAAGCAGGACGTGAGTTGAATCAAATAGTCCTACCTTAATAGCCCCAGAAAAACCAATACGATCCATTGCCGAACGGATTGTCGCCAATGGTGGACGTCCATACCAGATTGTGCCCACCAACGTAAAATGGTGCTTCGCCAAAGATTGAATTTCCTCTTCGGTGAAAGTGATCATTGGACTGCTGTTGAATCTTTGAATAACCTTCGGCGCCATGGTCTAGGATGTGGACGTAAAGAGAGACGCAAACGTTTTTAAAGGCGCCGCATTTTCCGTTGATGTCAGGGCTGCAGGGGTTTGAGATGATGGTATTCCTGCCATTGTCAAAGTAGCCAAGAAAAGAAAACGATAGAATAACGGGATAAGAGATGGAGGTGTTGGAAGGATGGAAGTCACCGGAAGAAGTCAGTGGCGGCTACGCCGCCATCTCCAGTCAATCGCGCATCAGACGAAAAGAGAGCATCCTTTTTATAATTTGTTATACATACATATATATATATATATATATATATATATATATATATATATATATATATATATATATATATATTAGTGAAAGACAGGCGGTACTGTCTGGTGATTTTATTAATAATCTGCCATCACTTGTGGCGGAGGAATACCGTGGTTACATATGGTTTAGGAGACTCTCCTACGCAAAAATAAATGAAATGCATAATATGTACAATAGTACCTGCAACAATAATATGCATGAAAATGTGGAATGTAAAAATGAAATTTTTCTGTTAACATCAAATGCACACATACGCCTAAAATGTAAGAATTGCTGTTGTTAGGCCACCGCTGATGCATGCTGGGGTGTTCAAATGAAGTATTCCAGCTCTCCTCAGTGTTGTGTTGTGTACCTCAAAATAAAATTGATCAGATGTAATAGAAGCATGTATGAGAACAAAATAATATCGTAGCTGTGTAGCATACCCATGTTGCCTGCATTTGCTACGAATACAGGCAACTTTAGTTGTGTTCAGCCGTAATGGAATCATCAAGTGACGTCGGTCAGGATATGGATCCCTCGCATGTGCATAAAAAACAACATTATCTGCACTATTTGTGACAACAAAAGCAAATTTAAAGGCAAGGGGTGAAAACATACCGACGTTGCCTATATCAACAAGTGACATAGGCAACACGAGTGAAAGAATGCCAACCCAATGGGAGACTATTGTCAAAGACGCAAATGTGGGATGGATGTATCCAATAAGAGAGCCCCCCGGACCTCGCATGGCAAACTTGACAATGATGAATATGCGGTTGCCCCTATTGAACGCAGTCCATGACGAGAGAGCGAATGCACCGCAGCATTAGCTTCATGCGGACAATATTGTAAAGATGAAGCATTAAGACAAATGAACTCGACAGCTCGACGAAGATCCACTAATAAAGTGCCTGTATAACGTTCTGAATATGATAGAAAGGTTAGTAGAGAGTGACAATCACTCTCAACAATTAGCCTGTCATAATCTCGCGCAAAGTATAATAGACCATAGATCAACGTCATAAGCTCAGCGTGTAATGGCGTTACTGTCGGCAGTGGGAAAGCAACCCCCAAAACAAAATCGCCCAAATCATTACATAGTATAGCTCCTGCAGTCGCTCCCAGCCGACCAACCGTGGCATCAATGTTTAGTTTAAATCGACCTAATGGTGGTAACTCCCAACGGACGACCCGACGACGTCGCTGGAGTAATTTTGGTGAGAAGCCCCTGTCTACCAAGGGAGGCAACGACATAGAAAATTTACGCCCTTTGGTCGAGGCACACTAGATAAATATTTGATCACGAAGTCGCTCAAATAAGTGGTTGTATGAAAAAGTAGGTGTATACTCCTTCAAAATCACCCAAACTGTGAGAGAAGGTACCATTGCCCTCAGTTGTCCAATCATCGAAGTAGCAGATGAGGTGCGCCACCAGCGAATTAAGTATCCTTGAATTGCAGAATTCTGTGGAAGTGGACCAGAAAATAAAATCGAAATTTCCTGCCAAATAGAGTGAATAGCCAGACATTGTAACAAGATATGGTCTTGCCTGTCAGAATGAATCCTACAGAAGATACATTGAGACGAAAATATCGCCTGCCATGAACATAAATTGTCTACTAAAGGCAAAGAACGCATCCATAACTTCCACAGGAAAACCTCGCTCCAGAAGGTAGGTCGGCCACCAAACAAACTTTGCACAATCGAAAGAGGACATATGAATACATAACTGTCTAGAAGCCAAGCATAAGGAAAACTGACCCAATGTATCCACAGTCCAAGAAATGCCATCAGGCGTATAAGAAACGTGATGTTCCATATAGGAGTGAACTCTACTAATTCGCTTCCAAATGGGAGAATCATACAGATTAGCGGATACCACTCCCCTTCGTCCATACCGTTCGCGACTGTAAATTGCCTAGAGGCTCTGCGAGGTATGAAAGCGCCACCATAAAAGACTGTCTTAGGCTTGATGAATCAAATTCAAATTTCGAATCCCCAAGCTGCCAAATTACATCGGACAAAAGATTCGTTCCCAAGAACGGCAATGATACCGATCCTTCTAAAGAAACTGAGCCATGCGTATGTTAAGTGCCCGCACTACACTCTTCGGAAGTCTTGAGCTTGCGATGATATGCAACGGCAGTTCCAAGCACATGACGAATCAAAACCAAACGACCCGCAAATAATAATAGCTTAGAAGCCTATGAACTTAATTTTCATCCACATGATCTAACAATGATGTACAATAAGTGGTACGATAAATACCTTTATATAAATATGATCCCAAATATTTCATCGCCAACTGCGTCAATCGCATGCCTAGCGTATGTGAAGCTCTTGACCCTGATACTCCAGCACTAACTACCACCTGACTTTTGTGAAAATTGACTAATTGCCCAGAATCATGTTGATACTTATCCAAGGAAAGCCTAAATCGACGTAAATTTGCAACTGCGCCATTTAAGAATACTACAAGATCATCGAAAAAGCCCAGATGTGAAACTTGTGGCACTCGGCCAGCATTGAAAACCTGATTGTACCATCCTGCATCAAAGATTTAAGACCACGAGAAAAGCCTTCTGAAGCTAGAATAAATAACAGCGGGTGATAGCGGAACCCCCTGCTTAACCCCTCTGGACACCGGAAAGAAACCCGTTGGATTACCATTAAGAAGCACTAAACATTTTGTTGCAGACAAATTATTTAAAATAAGACGAACAAAACGTGCATGAAATCCCATAGCCAATAATACATGACGAAGATAAGACCAGCTAACCCTGTCAAATGCTTTAGCCATATCTAACTTGACTATAACCTGACTACCACGTACCGGCTTGTCCAAAACATGAACCATCTTTTGTGCTAGTAATATTTACTCTGTAATATCACGACCTTTCAAAAATCCTGCCTGCTCAAGAGAGATTAGTCGTGGAAGATAATTTGCCAAACATGTGGCAATTAAGTGCGTAATTACCTTGGCCAGAAAATTTGTCAAACAGATCGGTCTATAATCTGAGAATGTTTGCGGGTTTATAACTTTCGGGATGAGGGTAATAAGTGAAGCAGCTACCTGGCGCGGGGGAGGGATACCCAAGAAAAATTCCTGCACCGCCATATGCACATCCATCTGTATAACTGCCCAAAAGCGACGATAAAATGAACCTGGGAAGCCATCTGGACCTGCAGCACTTGTTGGACTAAGATCCCAAACTGCTGCTTTTACTTCATGCAACTCCGGTATAGCCATCAAAAAATTGTTATCATCAGCAGAGAACAGGTTTAGTATATAGCGAATGATAGAATGACATGGGGCAGTCTGGTCCTCTGTGAATAACGACTAGAAATATCGAACTGCTCCCGCCTCTATATCAGCTGCAGTACAAAACTCAGCTCCATCAGCCTTGAGAATCTTACGAATCGATTGTTTGCGCCTTCTGTCTTTCACAGTTTGATGAAAATATTTAGTATTTGCATCACCCTCACGTAGCCATTTCATGTTAGCCTTTTGCTTCCAAAACAACAACAACACCCTGGACTGAGCTAATCGCAAGACGGCCATACTTCGATGGTAATCATTCCTCGTCGAATCCGAAGGGGCCAAGTCATAGGCATTTTCATAGCGTAATGTATCCGATTCAGCAGTGGCTATGGCATCAAAAACATTTCCAAAAACCTCCTTATTCCACCTATGGAAGTGTTTCTTAAGTTGCCCCAGCTTAAAATAAAAACCTCTCATACCTCCAACTGTACTGAATGATTGCCAGTGATGTATGACAAAACTGTCAAAGTCAGAATGCGTAGCCCACACACCTAAATAGCGAAAAGAAGCTGATGTGGAAGGGGAATCAGTCGCACAATCCAAAAACGGTGCATGATCAGAAGAAGTGCGATTTAGATGCTGATAACTAACTGAAGTGAAAAGATCAAAAATCCGATGAGCATAAAAAATGATCTAGCCGACGCATACTTTGCCCAATCCACGACCACCACTCCATGTATAGATAGATCCTTGAAAATTAATAGTCTGCAACGAACAAGCGTCACACAATCCTTAAAATCCTGGATTGACCGTAAATATGGTGATGAGCGCCCTTTATGCTCATCCAATGACAAAAAAGTATTAAAATATCCTCCAAGTAACCACGGAATGTCTATACACCCTTGCATGGCAACAAGGTCAATCCACAGGGGTCTGCGCGCAGCCACTGTATGAGTCCATAGACGAATGTTGCCCAAAAAGAATCCCCCGATGCCAACCAAGTAAAACACAACGAATGATTTTGCACACCAACGCGTTCACCTTCTAATTGCAGCACAGAATTTTTCCACATTATCCAAATATGCTCATCACAAGCCGATACAGCATGAGAAAAGCCAAATTTCAAGCGATATGAAGTTAGCGCAGACAATCGATCTTTTGGTTCAATAATCACCAAAATATGTAAATGATAATCAAAGATAATATACGATCAACCGAGGAGCGAAGTCCTCTAACATTCCAAAGAAGTATCTTCATTGGTCCGACAGTACTTCAAATGAATTTGAGAGGGCATCCTGCGAACGGGTAAGCAGAGGGGATAAAGAGGTCATTAAGTGATTCTGCCGACGCAATAATCTAGGAGGCACCTGAAAACCAACATCCGTAATGGATGCCGGAGGGGTTAAAGGAAGCCTTTCCTGTGATGTTGAATCAATAACCACAGCTTGCACCAAGTTTTCAATATAATGCAGTATGTCTTCATCCGTGGGTTCTTCAGCTAAACTCGGATGACAACGATCCATCTCAATCTCACTATCTGAAATAGTAAATAATGCTAAATTATCAGCTAAATTTGCTAACAAACAATCATCAAAACATTTTAAACGTGATAGATTCTGAGAGAATGAAACGGGTTCAGCAGGACAAATATCAGGAGATCGTATATCCAGTGCCTCAGGCAGCACATCAGACGTGACTTTGGTTGTCGCCTCTATAGCAGGCTATTTTTTAGGGGTCCAGCGTTGCAAATTCTCCTTATGTTTTTGAATTCCCCCAGTAGTTGTAATTGACGGCTGAGCCTGATTATGTTCATCAGGCTTGCCGTATGATGTCGTTTTGTGACCCAACCAAAAACAAGATGTACAATAAGAAGTCAAATCTTCATATATGACAGGCTGTGTTATCGTCCGAGAAGATACCTAAATATATACTTGTGTAGGTGACTCTTGCGAAATATCCACCTCTACACACAAACATACAGTAGAAGGCTGTAAAACCGACGCATTTGCGGCATCCAATTTCATCTTGGTTCCCAGCATTCAGCCTATCTGAAATAGAGCATCCTTCTAATGAAAATGCACAGGTAACCCTAGCAATAATACCCAAACAGGAACTATTGGCACGTCAACTTTTGGATCAAAGTCGGGTGTCCACTTTGTCACCCTCATATATTTCCCTGCTATTGTCTAGCTTTGCTGAGCAAAGTACCAAAGATAATCCACTTCCTGATCAAAGTGCAACAGCATATGCATGGAGTCGAGAAGGCCAATCTTAGCAGCACCCATGAATCCGATTCGATCTACACTTGCACGAATTGCGGCCAACGTAGGTCTGCCGCACCAAAAAGATCCCACCAGCGTATGACGATAGGGCACCGCCAATGCAGTGATTTCATCATCTGTAAATTCTATCATTGGCGCTCCCTTGAAGCGTTGAATTGGCTTGGTTGCGATCGGGGTTGGGGATGAAGAAAACAATGATGCATAAGACTTACCCTTGATCGTAGTGGGGATCGACTGAGTCGAATAAGATGTATGAGAAGCCATTGAGGGCGGCTGTCCGACGCAAACAGAAGAGGGTTAGGAGGAGATTAACGCCGGCCGGTGGTCGCCGATCGCGGGCGCTGCTGTGTGCGGTTCTGTGATCGCAGAATTGGCATTGCCAGGTGTGTGTTTCCTTTAACCAATATTATATATATATATAAACATACCATTCCCGGAAACTATTTACACATAATTAAACATGGAATACAAAATAGTTTATCTCAATATATGCATCAATCTAAAACAGTGGATATATGTATTCTTATGTTCCAAAAACACAACAATCAAAATGTATATTTATGTGTATACATGAAATCCTGAAGCACTACTACTTTTCCATGCAAAACCCATGAAGCCGACCATTTATGTGTGTATATGTATAAAATTCCAAACAACATTTATATTGATATATGTACCAATAGAAAGGGGGAGAGATTGAATAGTGAGTGTGAAAAAATTGGTTTTTAAAAATTTTTAGTGACGAATTACTCACTTCTGAAACCATATTCTGTTTTCAGATCCTGTTTTTGATTAACTAAATAACCATGTTCTGGACCTCCAAAATTTGTGAAATTTTGTGAAGATGTACAATCAGATCTCATCTATATGTCATAAAAATTTCAGATTAAAACTCAAAGTGTAAGGCCTTGAAAAGATGTTTTTGATTGGACTCAGTCAATGTGTGAAAAACTTTCTCTTACAATGAAAAATTAATTCTTATTTAATGACAACTCAATAATCTGAAAATTTTATGAAACGTCCCTTAAAATTCCTAGTTTAATATGTTGAAACAGTTTTTCAAAATTCTTTTGGAAGGTATATCAACAACGTTGATGTTCTCAACCTTTGCCAATCTGAAAATTAAATTGCACTAGTCTCAGAACTTTGAATGTTTGGATGACTTATACTTATCCAAATTTGATAAAACTTGTCTTAAATTGCACTAGTCTCAGATCCTAAAACCTTTATCTATGTCTCTGAAAAATTTGATGATTTTTGAAAATTGTTTGCTATTTTTACAAATGTGTTGAAAACGTTGCAAAAATAGAAACTAAAAGTAAAAGTTCTAAAAGTAAGAGCACCAAGATTTTTATATTGGTTCAGTCAACGTGACCTACTCCAGTCTTCGAGGACACCTTCCTCGGTATTCAATAATAACCAAAAAATCTTACAATAAGGGCAGCTTGAGTTATACACCAACTCTTTTAATGTCCACCCCGATTACAAAGAACAACAACAACAATCAACAAAAACACCACCACCTCACTAATGAAGGTTTGATCACATCTTGATTAACCTTGTACAAGAATGAATTGTGTATGGATGGTATGAATGAAGCATATATAGATTATGGGATGTATATTTGATAGGATTAAGGCTATGTGCTAGAGAAGAAGATAGGAGAAGAAGAGAAGTCTTGTTTTGCACTTGATAGAATATGAAAATGAGTCTTGAATTGTGTTTGATATTCTTGCTCCTTTTGTATATGCATGGCACTCCTCTTTTGGTTGAAACCTCTCTTGAAGAATATCTTGACTGCCCTTGTAACATACCATGTATACCCTTGTGACATACCATTGCTTACTTGGCAAAATGTGATTGAACAGGTGATATGTCTTCGCCTTGTTGTCACTCTATAATAGAGTCTTCATTTATCCACCTTGGCACATAATATATGACATGGAAATTTCCAAGAAAAATCTGAAAAAAAAATTCAAATTTCAAATGTCTTGATTGCCAATCAATCATAAGTGTGATAGCCCCTCATTTTTGGAATGAATTTACACCTTGTAGATTTGCAAAAATTGGCCATCGAACATGTGCTGAAAACCTCAACACATTCTTATTTGAATTTCAAAAGCTTACCATGGTGTCCTGGTCTTCATCAATACTAGCATTCATTTCTGGATCATTCTCCACCAATCATAGTGCAAAATGAGCTCCACCTAGGCTCTAACTCGGCTCAAATCAGCCGCTTACTAAGCATGCATGTGCTGAAAACAAGTTTTTTGAATTTTGAAAGATAATAATGTAGTATCTTCATATACATGGTAAATTTCAATCACCATTTAACTTAGTCTTCCAGAATACTCCATGATATGTCCTTGATGTGTAAGACATGTCTAGATACATTTCAGACAAGTGTAAAAAATGTTCCCTTAGGATGATGTAGAAACTTGAATTTTCGACTTACGTCGATTGTGCGATTTTCTCCAATTTACCACAAACCTCTTAGACATGTAAAATGTGTTATACACCATATAATATACATAATATAATGTATGATGTTATCTCCAAAAGGTGTAACAAATTTCGACCATGTGTTGTAGTAATTTGAATTTGAATTTTCAAGAAATCAAGGCAAATGCTAGATAATTGATTTGTATAATTATGGTATGACTTTGGTGTTGTATTTGCCCTGTGGTGCACGAAACATTTATGTTTTTGGAGTGTATATTGGTTGGCCATCTTTGTATGGCAGGTATATGACGTGTCGGAGACGGTTCGGTAGTCAATTGATGTGGCAATTTTTGATTTACAAACTTTTGACGTGTTGGTGTATTTTTGAAAGTTTGATGACATGGAATATATGACTTGGAATATCTTGGATATGTATATACACAAAAAGATGATTTGTATATGGTTGCTTGACGTTGACGTATGTTGGTATAGATTATCGTCCTTTTTAAAATATTTTTTTTGCACATGGAAATGTTACTTTATTTAGACCTCACTTATGGCTGAGGAATACCATAGTACATCAAGAGTCATCGTATAAAAAAAGTAAGTGTAAAGACCAAATAATATCTAATCTCCAATCATATATGGTATGCCGCATTAAAAACTTGCCAAGTAAAACCACACTTGTGGATAAAACCTTGGCTAAGGAAAAAGCGTACATATTTATATAATTGGAGTATGTACATAGATGAAATGTCAAAATATAGTGGAAGTTAACTACGTGACCGCGTGTCCCAATATATGTTGTCTTGTGGTGATTCTAGTTGGATCGTACGTTGGAAGTGTTATATTCTGAAATTTCCTTAAAAAAATTATATATTAATAATAAATAACAATAGATGTGGAATAATAATAACAAATAATGGAATAACAAATGCAAAAAGGGGGAAAAGAAAACAAAATACGTGCAAGTGTGCGTGTGTAACCGGAAGTGGGGAAGGGAAAAGATATGTTTTTAGTCAAATTGTTTCCTTTTAGAACTCTTTTAAGCCACCTTATCCCATCCTTAATTTCCTCAACAACTACTTAAATTTCATCATCATCATAAACACCCTCCTCCTTAAAACTCTCATCTCTCCCATCCCTTCTCACGTTTACCAACGTCAAGGACAGTCAAAGAAAAAGAAAAAAAAAGTGTGCTAGCAAGGAGGAAGGGTAAAGGAGAAGGAAATGAAGAAAAGAGAGAAGAAGAGTTAGGGAATCGACGTCGAATTCGATTTTAATCCATTCACTTTATTCGTCTTAGCGCCAATTGAGGTAGGTGCCTTTTCCCCCTCAAGCGAGTATGATTCATGCATGCCTTAATGTATTTGTTGTGTGTTTGGTCATTTTATCAGTTTTAAGTGGTGGCATGATATTTGATTTGATGATAAAAAAATGATCTTTGGATGTGTAGGGGTTTGTTTGGATCATGCATGATTTATTTTGCTTTCATGGATATACGCACCTATGCAAATTTGTATATATATGTATAGATTATGCAGTGCGTTACATATGTTGTCGTTGAATATACGATATTGGTTATATAATGTAAATGATGTAAATATGTAATCTGCACGTTGTGTGTATGTTGTATGTGTGCTGTGCATCATATACAAGTGTGGATGCTATGCATGGATATTAAGATAATCATATTATTTTGTTAATTGTTTTATATATGTTTTGATGTGTGTGTTGCGTGCGGTTGTGTTTATTTTATATATGTTTAATTGTTTAAAAATGTTTAATTGTTTGTGTTTGTTTTGATGTTTCTGTTTGATGTGTGCGTGTGTTTATTTTGTTAATTGTTATGTATATTTTGATGTGTGCGTTGTGTGCGTGTGTTATATTTTTTTTTGAAAGTTTGAAATATCAAAGTCACATTTCTATAAAAATTATTTTAGTTCGTAGACAAAATATCTAAAAGATTCTTAAACTATAATTTTTATCCGGAATTCGCCAATTTGTCATATTAAATGATCATTTTGCGAGTCTAGTGTCATGTTGATAATTAAATTAGCAACGGTTGGATGTCAAAATAGACTTCTAGTGAAAAACAAATAATAATAATATAATTTCAACAAAAAAATTTTGTAATTCCGAAAGAGGTGGAAGGAAAAAATAATAATAAATGTTGATAAAATAAAAGGTGGTTAACTCCTTGTTAAGTGCATAAAAGAAATTTTATAGAAATAAATAAATAAATATATGCAGACGAACGGAAGGCTAGCCAACGGATTTGGGCCGGATGGCCAGCGGACCGAATCGATGGCAGGCCGGCCCGTTACTATGAAATATAAAATAATAATAATAATAATAATAATAATAATAATAATAATAATTATAATAATAAAAAATAGAATTTATTAAGGGAAAAATAGAGAAAATAGTAGGAAATTCTAGAAAACTAATACGTCGTAAGGAAAAATAAAGATGATGCTAAATAACAACTTTCTAGTATTCAAAAATTTACGAAACCAAATATTGAGTGCCGGAGACGGTGAGGATGGGCGTACGGGCCCCAGGCGATTGTGTTTTTGCATTCATGGCACGTGCATTGCATTGATGGCGGGTCGTGACGTACGGGTCATGGGCGCTCAGGATGGTGTACGGTGGCGGGGCCACGACACTCAAGATGGTGTGCAGTGGCGCGGCCACGCACACTCAGTATGGTGACTGTGGGGTGTACGACCTGCATTTACTCAGTAGGACCCGGGTTCATGCATTGCACGGTATGGATATTGGCATTATGTGTGACATGACTTTGTTGCGTGTGACACCTTGATTGAGCATGCATCACGTACTTGTGCATTTTTATGTGGAGTGCTTTACTTACCGCATTTACTTTATCTTATGCATGTTATCTTATATTTATGTGCTATGTGGTTATATCATGTCTATGTGCTATGTGGCTATATCATTTCGGTATGTACGTTTTGTATTGGTTTGAGGCGGGCATCTACTGGGTGATTTCTGTCACTCACCCCTACTTCCCAGGTGAGCTGGATGAGGACTACGAACATATCTTTGTTGAGGGCTGGACGAGCATAGCTTAGTGGGCTGGTTGATAGCTGCAGCTAGGATACGAGGGGAACTCTGCAGCTGATTTTTTTGTAGTTATCCTTTGGGGATTTTCACAGAATTCTTTATTACTTTTGTTATCAGAATTTCTATTCAGTAATGTAATGACGATTATTAGAGTTTAATTTAAGTTATGATTTACGTTTCCGCGAGAAAAATTTCTACGTCATTTCTGACATGTAAGAGATTTATTCGACGCCTTGTATTCTCCTTAGTGAGATATGGCGGGTGCACTATTCCCGGTGCTAGGGCTCGGGAGCGGGGCGCTACAGGTGGTATCAGAGCCGAGGCTTCAGATCCGCCTCAGAAACGCAGGATTAATTAAAATACTTAGACATAAGTTACGATTTTATCCCTAATAAACAAAGTAGACTTAAGCGATGATCTTAGACCTAAGTTATGATTGGGTCATGGGAGGTGTGTGCCGATGGTGAGCTTTTCTTGTCTAATTATTGATTTACCCGCGTTCCACCTTTCAACTTATTATTGATAAATCTGTATTTGTCTCATGAACTCAAATTCTGGACAATGCCTCCACGATACGAGCCGACAACTTGAAACGGAGGACACGATGGCGATGATCAGCAGGTTCAGGGGACCATTCCTCAGGTCCTTGTAGATACCCTGGCCACACTGACTACATTGGTGGCCCAGCAGTAGATACAGACAGCTCACCTACAGCAGCAGCAGCCACCACCAGCACCACCACCCCAGGAGGCTTAGATTTTCTACCAAGAGATGCAGAACTGTCGGATACCCATGTTCAAGGGTACCACCCAACCAGAGGAGGCTGAGATCTGGCTCAAGAATGTGCCTGAGCAGTTAAGGTTGATGCAGGTCCCAGATGGCCTGAAGGTTGATGTGGTTGTACCATTCTTAGAGGGTGATTCCGAGCAATGGTGGCAAAGCATGGCATGCAGACTGACTCCACTACCGATATAGACCCAGTTTAGGGAGGAGTACCAGAAGCACTATGTTCCTGAAAGTGCCATTCAGAGGAGAATGACGGAGTTTCAGCTTCTGACACAGGCGTCCATGACTGGGGACCAGTATTCTGAGAGGTTCCATGCACTTGGGAGACACATACCTGCCATTATGGATAACGAGAAGACGAAGATGTTAAAGTTCAGGAGTGGCTTGAGCTCCCATTCAGTCACTGATCATCTGCGCCCAGCCACCACTTTTGAGGAGTTGTTAGAGGTGTGTCGTGAGGTCGAGTGTGACCTCGAGGGAGCTGCAGCGGTTGACACAACTAAGAGACCGCGAGAGGAGTTCTGTTCTGGGAGATCTAGGAGATGGCTGAAGATTTCACGCTGCCATCTGACTGGGTGATCTTTTAGACCACCACAACAGGGATAATGATCGACGACACGACCATTGGCAATTGAGGGTCCCACCGCGATGGCGGCGCAGTCACTCAGGGTGGTTGGACCGCCACCTCCGTTATGTGCACAGTGTGGCCTTTCGCATATGGGTCCATGTTAGAGAGCTTAGAAAGTTTGCTACAACTGTGGCAAACAGGGACATTAAGTTAGAGAGTGCCCTACACCGGCACAAGCCCCTCCACCACAGTGTCAGACGCAGCAGAAAGCAAAGGGATGGACATTCCGGTGGTACGAGAATTCAAGGGCGTATTTCCTGATGAGCTAACAGGTTTACCACCGAGCAGGGAAGTAGAGTGCGAGATCAATCGTATACCCGGATCCGAACCGATCTTGAAGGCGCCATGCAGGATGGAACCAGCAGAGTTAAAGGAGCTCAAGGAACAGTGCAGGAGTTGCTGGAGCAGGAATTCATCAGACCTAGTGTTTCGCCTTAGGGGCACTGGTATTGACTATCGCGAGCTTAATAAGATCACGATAAAGAATAAATATCCATTACCAAGGATCGACGATCTATTTGATCAGTTGAAGGGTGCCAGAGTGTTCTCGAAGATTGACCTCCGATCAGGCTACCTTCAGTTGGGGATTAAGACGGAGGATATAGAAAAGATGGCGTTCCGCACTAGATATGGACACTATGAGTTTCTTGTAATGTCCTTTGGGCTGACGAATGCACCAGAGACCTTTATGGATTTGATGAACTCAGTATTCAGGGAGCAGTTGGATCAATTCGTGGTAGTGTCATCGACGACATTTTGGTGTATTCACCTGATGAAGAGACACATGTTCAACACTTGCGAGAGGTTTTGGAGACTCTCAGGAAGGAGAAGATGTGACGCTTGGAGATATCCGAGAGAGGATGTTGACCAGTTTGACTGAGAGTTTTCAGATTCATGACGATGACAGTACCTAGTACCAAGGAAGGTTGTGTGTGCCTGATGCTGAGGACCAGAGGAAGGAGTTATTGAAAGAGGCGCACAATTCAAAGTGGTCGATCCACCCAGGTGCTACGAAGATATATAATGATTTAAAGAAACATTATTCGTGGAGCGGGATGAAGAGACATATCGCTGAGTTTATTGAGAGATGCCTCTTTTGTCAGCAGGTTAAGGTAGAGCATCAGATGTCGAAAAGTGTGATGTTTCCGTTGGTGATACCGGAGTGGATGTAGGAGCATGTGAAGATGGACTTTTGTAGTAGGACTCCATAAGACAAGAAACGACAACGACGTGATTTGGGTGATTGTAGATCGATTGACGAAGACTGCTCACTTTTTACTCGTGTCTAGTGATGTGACCTTGGAGAGATTGGTGACGTTGTATATCAACGATATTGTTAGCCTTCATGGAGTCCCAGTCAGTATCGTCTCAGACCGTGATCCGAAGTTCACCTCTCGATTCTGGTCAGTTTGTCAGAGAAGGCTGGGGACGGAGCTGCGATCGAGTACCGCTTTTCATCCGCAGACAGACGGGCAGTTTGAGAGGACCATTCAGAACTTTAGAGGACATGTTGAGAGCGTGCGCATTGGACTTCAAGGGGAACTGGGACGGTATGATCAAGTTAATTGAGTTCTCCTACAAAAACAGCCACCACAGTGCCATCTGCATGGCACCTTTTGAGGTGCTCTATGGACTTAAGTGCATGTCCCCTGTTCATTGGAATGAGGTTGGTAAGCACGTTATTACCGGTCCTGAGTTGGTTGAGCAGACTAGAGAGAAAGTGAAATTGATACGTGATAGACTCAGGGTTGCTCAAGACAGAAGCAAGAACGGGGCTGATTCAAAGCGACGTCCTCTATATTTTGCTGTGGACGAGAAGGTTTACTTGAGGGTGTCACATACGAAGGGGGTTTCACGATTTGGTTTGAAGGGTAAGCTGAAGCCTTGCTACATTGGTCCTTATGAGGTACTCGACGGGATCGGTACTCTGGCCTACCGATTAGCATTACCCCTGCCTTGGCTCAGGTTCACAACGTATTTTATGTTTCCCAGTTGAGGAGATATGTTTCGGACCCGGGCCATTTTTTAGATGTGCCACCGTTGAGGATCCTTCCGGGCACTACATATGAGGAGACTCCTCTCAGGATAGTAGATCGCAAGGACCAGGTATTGAGGCACCGGGTTATCCCTTGTGTTAAAGTTCAGTGGACCAATCATATGGAGCGCGAGGCGACTTGGGAGCTCGAGGAGCAGATGCATGAGAGATATCCACAACTCTTCGAATAAGGTACGTCAAGTTTCGAGGACGAAACTTTTTGTAAGGAGGGTAGGATGTTATATTCTGAAATTTCCTTAAAAAAATTATATATTAATAATAAATAACAATAGATGTGGAATAATAATAACAAATAATGGAATAACAAATGCAAAAAGGGGGAAAAGAAAATAAAATACGTGCAAGTGTGCGTGTGTAACCGGAAGTGGGGAAGGGAAAAGATATGTTTTTAGTCAAATTGTTTCCTTTTAGAACTCTTTTAAGCCACCTTATCCCATCCTTAATTTCCTCAACAACTACTTAAATTTCATCATCATCATAAACACCCTCCTCCTTAAAACTCTCATCTCTCCCATCCCTTCTCACTTTTACCAACGTCAAGGACAGTCAAAGAAAAAGAAAAAAAAAAGTGTGCTAGCAAGGAGGAAGGGTAAAGGAGAAGGAAATGAAGAAAAGAGAGAAGAAGAGTTAGGGAATCGACGTCGAATTCGATTTTAATCCATTCACTTTATTCGTCTTAGCGCCAATTGAGGTAGGTGCCTTTTCCCCCTCAAGCGAGTATGATTCATGCATGCCTTAATGTATTTGTTGTGTGTTTGGTCATTTTATCAGTTTTAAGTGGTGGCATGATACTTGATTTGATGATAAAAAAATGATCTTTGGATGTGTAGGGGTTTGTTTGGATCATGCATGATTTATTTTGCTTTCATGGATATACGCACCTATGCAAATTTGTATATATATGTATAGATTATGCAGTGCGTTACATATGTTGTCGTTGAATATACGATATTGGTTATATAATGTAAACGATGTAAATATGTAATCTGCACGTTGTGTGTATGTTGTATGTGTGCTGTGCATCATATACAAGTGTGGATGCTATGCATGGATATTAAGATAATCATATTATTTTGTTAATTGTTTTATATATGTTTTCATGTGTGTGTTGCGTGCGGTTGTGTTTATTTTATATATGTTTAATTGTTTAAAAATGTTTAATTGTTTGTGTTTGTTTTGATGTTTCTGTTTGATGTGTGCGTGTGTTTATTTTGTTAATTGTTATGTATATTTTGATGTGTGTGTTGTGTGCGTGTGTTATATTTTTTTTTGAAAGTTTGAAATATCAAAGTCACATTTCTATGCAAATTATTTTAGTTCGTAGACAAAATATCTAAAAGATTCTTAAACTATAATTTTTATCCGGAATTCGTCAATTTGTCATATTAAATGATCATTTTGCGAGTCTAGTGTCAGGTTGATAATTAAATTAGCAACGGTTGGATGTCAAAATAGACTTCTAGTGAAAAACAAATAATAATAATATAATTTCAACAAAAAATTTTGTAATTCCGAAAGAGGTGGAAGGAAAAAATAATAATAAATGTTGATAAAATAAAAGGTGGTTAACTCCTTGTTAAGTGCATAAAAGAAATTTTATAGAAATAAATAAATAAATATATGCAGACGAACGGCAGGCTAGCCAACGGATTTGGGCCGGATGGCCAGTGGACCGAATCGATGGCAGGCCGGCCCGTTACTATGAAATATAAAATAATAATAATAATAATAATAATAATAATAAGTAATAAATAGAATTTATTCAGGGAAAAATAGAGAAAATAGTAGAAAATTCTAGAAAACTAATACGTCGTAAGGAAAAATAAAGATGATGCTAAATAACAACTTTCTAATATTCAAAAATTTACGAAACCAAATATTGAGTGCCGGAGACGGTGAGGATGGGCGTACGGGTCCCAGGCGATTGTGTTTTTGCATTCATGGCACGTGCATTGCATTGATGGCGGGTCGTGACGTACGGGTCATGGGCGCTCAGGATGGTGTACGGTGGCGGGGCCACGACACTCAGGATGGTGTGCAGTGGCGCGGCCACGCACACTCAGTATGGTGACTGTGGGGTGTACGACCTGCATTCACTCAGTAGGACCCGGGTTCATGCATTGCACGGTATGGATATTGGCATTATGTGTGACATGACTTTGTTGCGTGTGACACGTTGATTGAGCATGCATCACGTACTTGTGCATTTTTATGTGGAGTGCTTTACTTACCGCATTTACTTTATCTTATGCATGTTATCTTATATTTATGTGCTATGTGGTTATATCATGTCTATGTGCTATGTGGCTATATCATTTCGGTATGTACGTTTTGTATTGGTTTGAGGCGGGCATCTACTGGGTGATTTCTGTCACTCACCCCTACTTCCCAGGTGAGCTGGATGAGGACTACGAACATATCTTTGTTGAGGGCCGGACGAGCATAGCTGAGTGGGCTGGTTGATAGCTGCAGCTAGGATACGAGGGGAACTCTGCAGCTGATTTTTTTGTAGTTATCCTTTGGGGATTTTCACAGAATTCTTTATTACTTTTGTTATCAGAATTTCTATTCAGTACTGTAATGACGATTATTAGAGTTTAATTTAAGTTATGATTTACGTTTCCGCGAGAAAAATTTCTACGTCATTTCTGACATGTAAGAGATTTATTCGACGCCTTGTATTCTCCTTAGTGAGATACGGCGGGTGCACTGTTCCCGGTGCTAGGGCTCGGGAGCGGGGCGCTACAGGAAGGGAGTTAGAAATCCAAGGGGAGTCTGTTGAATGAAGAGTGCAAGTATGTTCAAACCCTTTTTCGATGTAAGATGATATGCCATTTTGTCTCCGTTGAAACAGTCGTTGTGGTTCCTGTAAGAGAGGCATAACAAGGAGATTAGTAACAACCATAAAATATTGAATACATGAAAATATGATCCAATGCTTGAAGAGAAAATACATGTGTTGCCTGTATCCTCAGACACAGGAAACCAAAAGCAAAAGCATACAGAAACCACCATTGTAAATAAAACAAAAGTACAGCATAATCACGAGAAGTAGCTGAGATTATCCGGATTGCCCATATCTTATGATGATACGGGCAACTCATTTGAATAAGAGCATTGTCCATGGCGTAAATGGGGAATTGAATCTGTCTGAAGGCTTTCATGAACCAACGAAGGCAGATAAGAAGTGGTCCAAAATATAGAAAGAAGATTCCTATTCTAACCGTATTGAGCAAGAAAGTGTGCTGGTTGGTTCGCTTCCCTTGGTGTGTATGTCAGAGAAAAAGACAGACAATGTAAAAGATCATGAAAAACAAAGGCTATATTTGAGCGCCCCTGCTCACGCAAGACTTCTTGAGCATCCACCTCCAAATCTATGGGAGTCCAATAACGTGCAAAAAATAAGAATGCATAAACAGCTTCCTATAATTCTGCCTCAGCCGGAGTCGAGAGAGGCAGATGAAACGAGATTGCCCCCATGAAATTTCCCCGACTATCACGTAAAATGGCACCCGCATCAGCCGTGATATTCCTATGCGCCGCATCAACATTCAACTTGAATCTTCCTGACGGAGGTTGCGTCCAACAAACAACCCAACATCTAGGAGATCTTAAGATCAGAGAAAGGCTACAAGATACTAGAGTAGAATCTCGAACAGTATACTTTTTACGGCATTGTGCTAACGACCAATCATAAATGGATCTTCTAATCAACTCCATAACATTTCGACGAACGCCCTCACCAAAAATGATTGATGAATAAGACTTCCTAAGCTCCCATGATATTAAACCCGGGGTAATAATACGTAAACAACCTTTAAATGAACGTGCTTGAGTAGACATCCACCAGTGCAATAAGCATGGCAGGAGAGTGTGCATCGATACAGCAGGCCCATCAAGACAAGAACTGAAATACCTCCAAATAGGATTGAGCTCAGGGCAGCCCAAAAATATGTGATCCCATGTCACGACCGCTGTTAGACAAAATGGGTAGCGGGTGGGATAAATAGTAACAAATATGGCCAGATAGTCAGGAATTTGCAAGGCACCACGATATAGACACCAAATAAAGAGACGAATATTTTGTTGAAGAAGCTTATGCCAAACAAACTAAAATGATAATCACCAAATCCGAACCAAAAAAATTTGGTCATACGCAGTTCTTAGCAAAAACTTTCCATCCGGCATTCTGCACTTATCGCCGAATAAGTCATACAAAATGAATGCACTCGGCAGATGCGTTTCCAAACCGATGAATCTGTGATTTGCCAATCAAGAGTTGGACCATTGCATACCATGAACGAAAAACATGCTCCATAAAGAGTGCTGGGCAGGATATATCCACCATAAGCGACAAGAGTAAGCCGTCTGAATATTCTCTAGCTTCCAAAGACCCAAATCTCCCCCTCCAGTAGGCCAAAATAGTCTCTCCCCTGAAACCCAAGAATGACATACTCCATCATCAGTTCTCCCCTACAAGAACATACAAATTCCGCGATGAAGAAGTCGAAATGTGCTTTGAGGAAGAAAGCATGCAGCAATCATATGTAACGGTATAGCCCTCTAGAACGTGTTTTATTAAAACCAATCTATCTGCATAGTTTAGAAACTTATTCTGCCACATATGAAGCTTCACCTTGAAACGAAGACACTAATGCTAAAAATGGGAAGACCGCTCCTTGCCTTTATGTAGCTGAATTCCCAAATATTTAAGGGGCAAAGAAACAGACGTCATTTGTAGCGCATGTTCCATTAGTCGGACCCTTGTTGATGGAAGATATGAGGCTGCAACAAAATAGATTTTCTGAAAGTTAACAGCCTGTCCAGAGGCTAGTTGATACAACTGCAAAAATGTCTGAAACTCCTCAAGTTTGCCGGACCACTATTCAAAAAGACAAGCAAATCATCAGCAAAAGTGAGGTGTTTAATACAAGGATGAGCACTGCCCACATTATCATATCGTAGAGTTCCAACCAATGCTAAATGATTCAAACCCCTGGAGAAAGCTTCAGATGCAAGAATGAATATTATAAGAGACAATGGATCCCCTTGTTTAACCCCTCTAGTGGGTTGAAAATATCCCGGGGAAACTCCATTGATAAAGATAGATAAATAAGTACCTTTTAAGTGGTTGAAGATAAGATTGTTGAATCGAGTATCAAGCCAAAGCGAGTAAGGAGCTGAGATAGAAAAGCCCAACTCACTATCAAACTCTTTCATCATATCTAATTTAATAATCACATTCGATTCTTGTACCTTCTTATCCAGCAAATGTACCATCTCCCTAGCCATGGCAATATGATCAGAAATATCACAACCCTGCAAAAATCCAGCTTGTTCAATAGAAATAATCTTGGGCGGAAATGGTTGTAATCTCGATGCAATAATGCGAATAGCTACTTTGGAAATAAAATTCGCCAAACTTATAGGCTGAAAGTCTGAGAAAGTGCGTGGACTAGGGATCTTCAGAATAACTGTTATTAAAGTACTACCCATGGCGCGGGGAAGTGGGAAATTCATAAAAAAACTCTTGCATAGCCTTGAGGAAATCTTGGTGAATGATATTCCAACATGTACGATAGAAGTGACCATTATAACCATCCAGACCAGGTGTACTATTAAGATCCAAGGCACACACAGCCTCCTTAACCTTGGCCATCAACGGGAACTCCATCAGTTATTAACTTTCTGAAGCCATTATCATTGAAGGAATATAATCCAAAATCTCACCCTCGTCCAAAATTTGATCCACCGTGAAGAGATGAGTATAATAGGAAATGGCAGCCTGCTGAATAGACTCCTGTGATTCACATAATGTACCGCCTATGGTCCGAATAAATGTAATATATTGTCGATGATGGCGGTCTTGCACACTATTATGAAAACAAAAGAAGTATTGGCATCCCCAGCCTTTATCCATTTGACTCGTGCTTTTGGTTCCCAATATAAAAGTTGATTTCGTCATGCCAGTTTATATTGTGCTTGGGCCGCATGATATTCCATGCGATTAACAGAAGTTGGATTCCTGTCAAACTGGATCATACATCTCAAAAGATCTTGTTCTGCATGTTTGAGCTTATCAAATATATTATTAAAGATGGAGGTGTTCTAAACTCTCAAATCCTTATTTAATGCATGCAGTTTATAATACAAACCACGCATTCCTCCGATAGTTGGATAAGAATCCCAGGATGCACGTACAAGCTCAAGAAAATCCGCATGCTCGGTTCATATGTTTTGAAAGCGGAAGGATTTAGGACCCTAAAATCCAGGCTGTCGCATCTCAATAATGATGGAGCATGGTCCAACGTCCGACATGGCAAATGTCGAACACGTAGGTTAGGAAAAATTTGATTAAATGATTCAGAGCACAGCAGTAGATCCAATCTTCGTTAATTATACATAAACGCGGCCACTAGTTCAGATATGCATTGGACCATCATATGGAAGATCTATTAGAGAGCAGTACGATACACAATCATTGAACTCCTCTAACGACGACAACATAGGAGTAGATAATCCCACATGTTCATCTGCTGACAAATATATATTAAAATCACCTCCTATTAACCAATGATCTGTATGTGTGTGATAATGTTGCTTCAAATCCACCCAGAGTCGTCTCCTGGCAGTGATCGTATGTAAACCATATATCGAAGTAAACCACGCAACAATATGAGAACCAACCAATTGAAAATGAAAATGAGAGCATTGTTCACCATGTGTAAGAGACAATAATCTAAGATCAGAGCTGTTCCAAAATACCAATGCATTACCATCACATGTAACCTCAGCATGGGAAAACTTAAGTTTCATGCGAATTCTTAAAAGCTAGGAATTTGTCTTTTGTGGTTCAATAATCACCAATATTTGAATTTTGTGAGTTAGTACTAGCCGCCGTATTCGCACAAGAGAGGTAGCTATCCCTCTCACATTCCATACTAGACAATTCATTAAGATGATGTAGTTTTTGAGTGTGAAGATATGGTCACTCTACTCGTCAACGGTGGATATAAAGAAAGCATCTCCGGCTTGGTTCGACGCCATTTGGAAATTGAATGAGGATCATCCAACTCCGTTATAAGTTGGTGGTCTTCACAAATGAGTCCAGAACTGCCATTCTTCGCTACAACTCATTAGACGAATCCTTCATATCTATCTTCCATTAGATGAAACTGTCGAATATACATCCTTTGAAATCGCACCTAATATATCAATGTCATGAGAAGTGGTGGCTATACTGGGTTGACTATGCAATAATATCTCAGAGTCAAAAACAGTTGCACATAGCAAGTCATCAGGTTCCTCCACTATATGTTCTAAAGAAGTTCCTAGCCGAGATAAATTATGTTGTTGTATGACCTCAGCGGGTATATCATCTAGAGCACCATGTTCAGTTTCTTGCTAAGGGACAAAAGAGGGATCTTTCGAAACATGTATGATAGCATCTAAATTTGATGAGGAAGGATCATGTGAATTTCCATTGTGTCCGACATCCACATTTAGATCCTCAGCAGCTGCCAAGGGAATATCAGTGTCTCCTATTTGAGGATGCTTTTGAGTATTAGCAGTCTTCTTAGGTGTCCATCATTTTGATTTCTCTTTCAATATCCGAGCCAAAGAAGGGACCATCTTATCAGGCTATGATTGCGGTTCCACTTCCAAAGAACAGTCTTTTAGACCATCCCCTAAAGTGCGAGAAGATTAGCAAAATAACGGTACATTTTCGTACTCCACCAAAGGATACAATTCATGATCTCCACCTTGAATGTGCAAAAAGGGTGGCAGTACTTTTGATATATCCACTTTAATACATAATCGTACCACTGATGGACGGAGTCCATTCGATGTAGCCAAGTCCATCTTTAGAGGAAATCCAATCATGTGAGCAATATCCCACAATGCTGACTTATTCTGAAGATAGAGAGACAATCTACGAATAGAAACCCACATGGGAACAATCGCCTTATCCACTTTCGGATCAAAATCCGGAGTCCGTTTGGTTACTCTCATAGTATAGCCATTTATAGTCCATGATGTTCTTAAAAAATCACGCTGATAATCATCTGGATGCAAGAATGCGAGCAAAATATGATTGTCATCGAGAAGACCCAATTTTGGTGTGTTTTTGAAACCAATTCTCACCATACAATTAGATAATTGTTTCATATTAGGACGACCATGCCAAAACGTACCAACAAGTGTATATTTTAATGGAAGAGAATACCTGTCAACTTCTTCGGATGAAAAACATATGGAAGGTAAACCTTTATACCGAGTCACCAGACGTTTGGAAGATGAAGACGGCTCCAGAGTTTTTGGCGCTACCGCCTCAGCAAAAGATTTTGTCAATGGTGCCAGATCGATCCGAGGGGTATCATGGCCCAACAATATCAACTCCATGGTGATCGCAGATGTCGAAAAATAGCAGGGAAGAAAATACAATAAGATCGCAGTTAAAAAACTCGAATGCAGAATCGTGGCTGGTGATAACAGACAAGAATTGGGTCCTAAATCAAAGATAAAGCATTGAAATCGATGCATCCTGCTGAAATCGAAATCTCCACAGTCGCCGTCGCCATCGTCCTTTTTAATATATATATATATATGTATATATAAAAGGCGAATTTATTATATTAATCCTCACTTATGGCGGAGGAAAACCATATTACATCAAGGTTCATCATATGCAAAAAGTGAATGTAGCGAACGAATGATTGTCAACCTCCAATCATATATGACATACCGCATTAAAACCTTGTCAAGTAAAACCACCCTTGTGGATAAAACCTTGGCGAAGAAAAAAACGTACTTATTTATATAATTAGAGCGTTGAACAAATACAGATCCTATTAAAAAAACATAATGGGAGGGGATATTTAACAATGTCTGTGCTGGTCTCCAACAGATAATGTCCAAGTAGGTCATTGAAACTGCCACACACTGATAATTCCGCAAGTGGAGGCTAAAGTATGTGAACACATGCAATCAAGCCAAACCACCAAACCCAACCTCGGAAGCTGCAGCGTGGCATTGTACTGGTGTAGAGTCGGTCGCTTCGTAAATGCTAGACATAGGAATCCTTTGCACCTCATGGAGTCCAAAAAAAGGTCATATGATAACATATGATTAATAATAGCAAATGATGAAGGAATAAGGAAGATAGAACACGTACCCTGTCAGTTTGATCCAAAGTGGACCAAGGAGACACTGCTATAAAGGACGTCCTCCAAGATGGCAGTCTACAGGTGTAGCATAATGTGGCTGCTACAATTCTGATATGTTCGCGCTTATATGAGTCCTCAACCATTGCATCGCAAAAGCAGCAATTCCACACGTGGAGCTCGTATGACAACAGCAGAGTTAATCCAAACAAAGCTATATTATGTTAAAGAAATAACAATCTCCACATAAAGATGTGTAAGAAAACGCACCAATGTTGCCTGCGTCTTTGATTGACACAGGCAACTGATAAAAATAATCGCCAACACTGTGTGAGACATTCTGATCATAATCGTAATGCTGGCACATGTACATCTAGAAGTATTACCCCTCAAACTTCACAAGGAAGGCACTGTAGCGAATTATATAGATGTAATCCTGATGATTGATATCTATGTTGAGATAATGTGTGGGCTACAGTGTTGGCTTCTCGCGGACAATATCGAAGAGAGGCTTGATTGAGTATCAAGAACATGGCAGCCCCTTGCAGCTCACCTGCCAATGTGCCCGTAACTTGCTGCCTATTCAATAATGAAGAAAGAAGCGACTACAATCCATTTTAATGATAAGGCTATCATATTCCCTTGCATAATAAATCAAGGCTAACATCAATGCCAATAATTTTGCACGTAGTGGACTAACTAGAGGCAATGCGAAACAAATTGTCGAAATAAGATGTCCATGGTCATCTCGCAAAACAGCTCCTCCTGCTGCGCAGCTCCTTCCTACCGATGCATCCACATTTAACTTTATTTTTCCAGTTGGAGGGAGTTCCCAACGAATAATTCTCGGTCGTTTTGATCTCATTGGGGGAGAAAAAGAGAGAGCTACTAGATGAGGCATATGTTGTGCAAATTTCTTTCCATTCATCGCAGAACACCAAGTGTAGATATGTGGACAAACTTTCTTGAAGAATCGCCTATATACAAAATTTTCTGTGCCAAAACGTATAGAGGCATATTCTTTCCAAATGATCCATGTAACTATCGACGGAACCACAGTCCTCAGCTGACCTGCCATAGATGTTTTGGAGGATATACGCCACCATCGATTTAGATGACCCATTATGGTTCTGCTATGAGGCATTGGGCCGCAGAACACCGTAGAGATTTCTTGCCATAAAGGTTGTATCATTGTACATTCTATGAATATGTGATCTTGCTTATCCGAGTTTGGGTGGCAGAATACACATTGCGATGGGAAAACTGATAGCCAATGCCACAAATTATCTATCAGTGGCAAGGATTGCGTCCAAAATCTCCAAATAAATATGCACATACCTTGATGAGAGTCAACCCACCACACATAACGTGATTGAATAAAACGTGCACCAGTATCAGTTATTACATGATATGTAGATTTTAGCGAGAATTACCCGTTGGTATCAGGAGTCCAGTTTATCATGTCTCGTGTTCTTTCCACCTTAGTTTTCATAAAATCATTTATACTACACAATCGCTTCCAAACCGCTGAATCATAAATATGTGAATAAATAGAGCTCCGATTACCATACTTTTTCTCGCAGAACTCTGACCACAAGGTTTGACAATGATGATATTTCCACCAAAGTTGACAATCATATGCCTGTTGTACAGCGGAGAAATGCCATATACCCATGCCACCTTCCTCCGTGGGACTATATATGGATTTCCATGAACGCCAATGACGCCTGAATTTCCAAAGAAATGTTGCCATCTTGCAATTTATAACATAGATGACATTCTTCGGTAAACGTGAACTAGAAATGATACGAGCAGGCATGGAACTAAGGACATGCCAGATAAGAACCACTTGTCCCGCCATTAACAGTAATTTAGATGGCCACGCTGTTAACTTGGCATCAAAATGATTAAGTAATGTCGCACAATATCTTGCTTTGTTTATGCCTTTATATAAAAAAGATCCAAGATATTTGATTGGCAGGGAAGCCAATCACATGCTCAAAACCTGAGAAGCACGCGCTCCTGATACTCCCGATCTGACCACCACCTGACTTTTGTGGTAGTTAACCAAATGTCTAGATGCATTCTGATAAGTCGATAAAAAGGAATGAAATCTCTCCAAGTTGCAATTTGATCCATTTAAGAAGATTAAAAGATCATCCGCAAATACCAAATGTGAGACTCTAGGTACTCGACCCCCGTTCTTGAATTGTGTCTGCCTCCATCAGTGCATTTAATCCACGAGAGAATCCTTCAGAGGCTAGAATAAACAATAATGGCAACAAAGGATCTCCCTGTTTTACCACATGGCCTACCGGAAAGAATCCTGCTGGCTTTCCGTTTATAAGAACAGAACACCGAGTAGCTCTTAGATTATTTACTAAAATACAAAAAAACCTCGAGCCAAATCCTAGTTTCTACAGAAGTTGATCCAGATAATGCCAACTGACCCGGTCAAATGCTTTAGCTATATCTAATTTGATCATAACATGGCCTCCTCTAGTAGGACGATCAAGCACATGTACCATTTTTTAAGCCAAAAGTATTTGTTCAGTAATGCCTCTACCTTTAATGTATCCTGCTTGTTCTGGAGAAATGAGCTTAGGCAATAAACAAGTAAGGCGAGTAGAAATTAACCGCGTGACAACTTTAGATATAAAATTTGTCAAACAAATAGGTTTGAAATCTCCGAATGTCTGCGGGCTGTTCACCTTCGGAATCAATGTTATTGTTCCTGATGCTACTTGACTAGGTACCCTTACCTCTAGGAAAAATTCTTGGACTGCTTTAAGAACATTGAGATGTATAACTTACCAGAAATGTCGATAGAAAGAATCCAGAAATCCATCCGGACCTACTGCGCTGGATGGACTTAGATCCCACAATGCCCTTTGTACTTCCTGTAAAGTTGGCATCGACTGCAACATATTATTATCCTCGGCCGTAAGGATGGAAAGTATATACAGAAGGATGGATTTGTAGTCAGTAGTAGGTTCAGCCGAAAAAAGGTTTGAAATGTAATTCACAGCCTCAGCTTCGATATCCACGCTTAACAAACATTCCACTCCGTCCTCACGCAAAATTCTGCGAATAGATTGCCTTCGTCTTATATCCTTTACCGTTTGATGGTAGAATCAGGTGTTAGAATCACCTTCTTTGAGCCACATTACATTTAATTTTTGCTTCCAAAAGAGAAAAGCTCGAGATTGAGCAAGCCGAAACTTTGCCACACTATGATGGTATAATTCTCTTGTACTCTCAGACAGTAATGAATCATGGTCCTGCTCTCGGTAGGCCACCTCTTCTTCGGCTAATATTACCGTATCAAAAATGTTACCACAAACATCTTTATTCCATTTTGTCAGATGATGTTTAAGATGTCGAAGTTTGTCATAGAAACCCCACATACCTCCAACTGTTGAGAATGATTGCCAATGATGTTGTACCAAGATATCAAAATCTGGATGAGTTGTCCACACATCAAGATATCTGAAAGCAGCAGGCACATGGGATTGTTCAAAATTGCACGTCAAATAAATTGGAGAGTGATCAGATGTAGCCCAGTTGAGATGCTGATAATTTGGAATTGGAAATAAGTCCAAGAAAGATGTACTACACAGATAACGATCCAGACGCCTCCATACTCAGCCTAAGCCTTGCCTATCACACCATGTATATGGTGAGCCCTGATATGCTATTGCTTGCAAAACGCAAGCTGATATCCAGTCATTAAATTCCTGCAAAGAGCACAACGTTGGCGTAGATCTTCCAATATGCTCGTCCATGGTCAAAAATGTGTTAAAATCCTCACCCACCAGCCAAGGAATGTCCAATGTGTCTCTAAATAACTATAAGTCAGCCCATAAAGGCCGCTGTGCAACTATCGAATGCTGACATAAACCACAGTTAACCAGAAAGAATCTCCTGATGCCAGCCAGCTGAGTTTTAGAGAATAGTTTTGATGAAGCCCTCCAAAATAATCAAATATGATCATCACAAGTAAATAGAGCTTTCGAAAAACCAAATTGTAATCTATACGACAACAACGATGAAGCCCTTGTTTTGGGCTCTATGACCACTAGAACATGCAGATTATAACGCTTTATTCACGATTTTATTCTATCCACTGATGTATGTATACCTCTGAAAATAGTATAAACACAACAAATGTTTGCCATATGAGTTAAGCTATAACGCTTCATGGCACATTAGTCCAACAATGATATATATATAACATATAAAGCATATCATATACGCACGTCATGTAACACTTAAATTATGCATTTCAAAAATACATAACACTTAAATCATACATTTTGAAATCATTCAAACCCCGGATATTAAGTGAGATGCACAGTTCAAAGATGTCGATTCATCTAGGCAACCCAAAGATGAACCACGATATGAGGAGACATTATTGGCGGAGCGGTATGAAGAGACAATTTGTCGAGTTTATTGAGAGATGCCTAGTCTGTCAGCATGTGAAGGCAGAACATCAGAGACCTTAGGGTCTAATGTTGCCGTTGGAAAGACCAGTGGGAAGTGGGAGCACATCAAATGGACTTTGTTTCGGGGCTTCCTAAGACAAGAAATGGCAAGGACGTAATTTGGGTGATTGTCGACCGATTGACGAAGTCAGTGCAGTTTTTGCCGGTATCCAGTGAGGCAAGCATGGAGAAGCTGGTGACAATGTATGTCGATAATATTGTGAGTCTCCACGGTGTGTCGGTGAGTATTGTTTTCGATCGAGATTTGAGATACACCTCCAGATTTTAGACTACTTATTAGAGAGTTATGGGGACCAAGCTGAGATTGAGTGCTGCATTTCATCCTCAGACAAACGGCCAGTCAGAGAGGACGATTCAGACACTAGAGGATATGCTGAGAGCCTGTGCATTGGAATTTAAGGGGAACTGGGACAATATATTGAAGTTGATTGAGTTCTCCTACAACAACAGCCATCATATTGCCATAGGCATGGCACCCTTCGAGGCTCTTTATGTACACAAGTGTAAATCTCATTTGTATTGGGACGAAGTTGGTGAGCGAGCTATCACTGGACCAAAATTGATTGAGCAGAAGCGAGATAAGATAAAGATCATCCGGGATAGGCTCAAGGTGGCGTTTGACTGGAGTAAGAGTTGGGCAGACTCCAAAAGATGACTTTTGGAGTTTATGGTTGGGGAGAAAGTTTACTTTACGGTGTTACCCACGAAGGGTGTAATGCGGTTTGGAAAGAAAGGTAAACTGAGCCCTCATTACAACAGTCCTTACGAGATACTCGAGAGGGTCGGCACGTTGGCGTATAGACTTTCTTTACCCCCAGCATTGGCTCAAGTACATAATGTCTTTCACGTCTTGCCTTTGAGGAGGTATATTCTGGATCCTAGTCATATGCTCGAGGCATGACCACTGAAGGTTAAAAGTGATCTACATACGAGGAGACCCCAGTTAAGATTATTAATAGAAAAGATCAGGTTCTTAGAGGTAGGGTGATTCTGTACTGTTAGTGTATGTGCCCTAGGCCGTGATTTGGATATTTATGTTATGCATTTATTATTAATAAAAGAGGTTTTATTTTTATTATTGTTGGTTAGTATGTTACACAATTTTGATATATGTCCATGATTCATTATTGTTATAGAGATAAAATAATTTATAATCAGTATGAGTATTGATTTGATAATCATGAGATGATTAGAGAACAGTGTATTGGATAGACCCATCATGAGATTACTACATGGATTAGCGTCATAAGTAAATCTCATAATAGTCATGTTTTAATCCTTAGACTTGAGATTGTCATAGGTTCCAACATAAGAACTATTATATTTTGACATGATCAAACATTATTCGTAACTGGATAATAATAAAGGTCATGATTGAATGTGATAGAAATTATGTAGATGATATTGAACATTCAAGATAGAATTTGTCCCTCTCTTTTGAGAGAGATATCTTTGGGCCCCTCGATTAGTGAGACTGTGAAATGCATGGCCGTGCTCAAATGAATTGATAGTGTGATCAATGTCATTTGTTTTATCAGTCTACTTAGAGATCGAGTAATCATATGTTTGAACAATATAAGTATGACGCTGACCATGACTTATGTTCAAACTAGATATCGTGTGACAAAAGGATTAATGCATGTGCTATTATTAGGCTAGTTGGACTGCACTCGTATTAATTGGGTAGTCGTAATGCCTTGCTAGAGGCCAATTCTGACTTGTTGGTTTAATAGAAATTTAACTGACTGTCAATTAATATGGGCCTATCGGGTCACACACAAGAATGCGTATTGGCTGATATTAATAATATCAATACTATTAATATTAGATATTAATTATTATTATGATTATTATTATTATTATTATTATTATTATTATTATTATTATTATTATTATTATTTTATTTACATATTTATATCATCGGATAATAACAATAGAATCCATATCTGATATGTATTTTGATTGGTTTTATCAAATCCTAACAAAATCCGTATTTGATACGCATTATGATTGGCATTAACCAAATCCGATTTGGAATTAGATTTTGATATCTATATATATGTATATATCCTGGTGTGTCTTGTACACTACAGAATACAGAAAAACGAAACCCTAGAATCGTTTTTGAGAAAAGCCGAGTTCTTCAGCCGTGCCGTTTCAAGAGCTAGCACTCCGGGCGGAAGCATTCGTGTGGATACCGATAGAGGGTGATCGTACCATCGCACCTCCTACGTTCGTACGTTCTACGTCTGCAGATTTCTAATTTATAGAGGTATGGTTTTTGATTTCTTTCATCGAATTAAACGAACAACATGGATCCTTGGTAGGAAATCGGAGATCAAGTTTTGTTTTCCGCTGTGTGTTTTTGCAGTGATCTTGTCGGATTTCCTAACACGTACGTCAAAGTGCAATGGACCAACCATACGGAACGTGAATTGACGTGGGAGCTTGAGGAGCAAATGGACGAGAGATACTCACACCTCTTCAACTAAAGTACGTTTTGAGGATGCAACTTTTTGTAAAGGAGGTAGACTATTACAACCGTGATAAGAAAAGATAAACAAAAGAAATAACTAATGTTTATTTGAACGTGTTTAAAAAAATAAAAAGGTAACGTTAAATGGGGGTTATTCAACCCCCATTAAAGCACCCCCCATTTTGTATGCCCCAAATCCCTCCCCCTCATTTCACCCAACATTATCCCCTTTCTTTATAAAAAATATTTTTCCCACCCCACCAATTCTCATCTCCCATCCCCAGCCACCAAGCAACCAAGAAAGAAAACAAAAATTTGTTCTTCACTCCCAAGCGCCCCAAAGACTAGGAAGAGGAAAAAAGAAAAAGTCTTCAGTGTAGGACCTATGTAGCATCACCAGAAGAGGGTTTGAATAATAAGTGTGAAAAATTTGGTTTTTAAATGTTTTTGACCCAAAATTAATCACTTTTGACAACAGTTTCTGTTTTCAGATCCTGATTTGAATTATTTAAATGACCTAGTTGTAGACCTCCAAAAATTATGAAATTTGGCGAGAATATACACTCTAATGTTATGAGTGAATCACGAAAATGTCAAACTAAAACTCCAAGCCTAACCCCCATGAAAAACGTTTTTGGCCAGATTGCGCAAATCGGCTAGAACTTGTACTCTGAATTCAAAATTTTATTTCTATTAATTGGGAACTCTAAATGACTTGAAAATTTTATGGTTTTACCCTCAAAATGTGTACTTTAATGGGTTGAAGCAGTTTTTGAAAATTCCTTTGGGAAGTATGTCAACCACGTTGATGTTCTCAACCTTTGCAAATCTAAAAATAAGATTGCACTAGTTTCAGAACTATTAACGTTTGATTGACTTATCCAAATGAGGTGAAACTTTCGTCAAATGAAAACTGATGTGTAGCTATGTTTCTGCAAAATTTTATGATTTTTAAAAATCGTTTACTATTTTTACCGTTTCAATGAAATCGATGCAGAAAACTGAAAACTGAAAGTGAAGTGCTGAAAAGTAGGAAGACCAAGAATTTTATACTGGTTCGGTTAAAACAACCTACTTCAGTCTTCTAGGACACCTTCTTTGGTTATCACTAAACACAAGAAACACTTTTTAGCCTTGTCTTGCACTATCTTGCCTTTTTATCATATTTTGGCTGCCCCCCTAAGGTTCTCTTCCTTCTTGAGAATTTTCTTTAATGTCCTTGAAAGATTTCCTTGTGTAGACGATGACACAATCTTTCTTACTTGGTGTAATATGATTGGAAGGATGACTTGACCTTGCTTAGTTGTCACTTGTTGATCGGTCCACCTTGGCACCCTTGTAATGAGTTGTAAATTCCAAAAAAACTAAAAACATGTGCTCAAATTCTAGTCAAATAACTACCGTACAGTCACACATCAATCCCCCTTCAAGTTTGGAAGACAATTGAACACCATTACGGGTGGAAAAATGGCCCACTTAGTAGACATATGCTGAAATTTTTAGCATATATCTTTTTTGAATTCTTTCCTTATGTGGTGCCCTCTACAATGTCACCAACCTTGTGTGGCATATCCTCCACCAATTGAATTACAAAACTAGCTCCACCTTGGGTCCAACATGGATGTAGTAGGCATGTGAATTGGCTGCACATGTGCTGAAATTTTATTTTGGCAAGCTTTGTCAAATAATGCACAATATTTACACATATATGGTAAATAATAATCAGACCAATTTTGAATTTTGTAGAAAACTTTAACATTTCTTGAATGTGTAAAAAGTGTCTAGATACATGTTACCCTTATGCCAAAAACGTCCCATGTGTGTATGTTCGTAGAAAACCAAATTTTCAACTTTCGTCGATTACGCGATTTTTCTCCGATTAATTTCAAACTTTTTGGACATGTAATATATATTATGTCACAAATAATATACATAAAATGAAGTGTATATTCAGCTCTAATGGCCAAAGGAAAACGTCACATGTGTAGAAGATAAGATTGAAATTGAATTCTCCATAAATCTAGCCTAAATTGAGGGTGATTTGTGTGTGCAAACAAGGAATGACTTAGTGGCTGTTTGTAACATATGAGCCATGAAACTGTTAGCCATTTTTGAAGTATATGAGCTGGACATCTTTATATGGTAAGTACGTGACATGTCGGTGAAGTTTCGGTAGTCACCCGATACGACAATTTTCGGTTTATGACCTTGTAACATGTCGTTATAATTCTGAAATCACCATGACTTATATCATATGATATAAGACCTGAATATACTCACAAATATGAGTTGTATGTAGTGGTGTGACGTCGACGTGCGTTTATAATATATGTGACGTGTCGGTGGTACGTCGGAATATAAGTGTATTATGCCTTTTTTTAAAAATATGGATATATATATATATATATATATATTATATATATGGCATGTAAATGCATTAGGGAGAAGACTTTCCATTCTCAAATTTGTTGTCATATAGCTTCCACCAAATATGTCTCCATTTAATGAACTAGTTAGTTCATTAAGTTAAGCACTTCACTGAATGAACTAGTTTAGTTCATTAATTGTGGCACCTGAAAAACTAGTACAAAGACAACAAATGTCTGTCATATGATGTAAGCTTTAATGATTCATGGCTTGTTAGTACAGCAACAATATATATAAGCATATAAAGCATGTTTATCACATAAACATATCAAGTAATAATTTGTTCATGTATTTCGTAAGCACGTAGCATTTAAATCATGCATTTGTAAATAACTTAAACCCTTTTTTCAATAATCTCCCCCTTTTGATGATTTACAAAATAACATTGGTTCATGATTTAAATGTGATCGCTCCCCCCAACAAATATACGCAAATTTCAATTTTGAATTTTGAATTTCATATCATCACGCTCCCTCTTAAATCATTCTTCTCTCTCCCCCTTAAATCATGATTTTCTCTCCCCCTTTATGTTGTAAATGTCATCAAAAGTGCAAGTAAGAATGGAAGAAAATAGCAATTTATAACATATCAGTGGAAATCATGCATTTTTAGCGCGTCCTTAAGGGTTATTTATTTAACCTTTTGTAAATGTACCTTTTGGTACCCAAACTTGGGTGACCTTCCTCAGTCTTACAAAAGGTGAGAAAAGAGATGAAGAAACAATATAATAGATGTTGTGTGCAAATCCGTTTGGTCTACGGCCGAGAACGCCATCATGCTCATGATAAACTTTTTGTTTTTTATATGCCTTTGTGTTAGTGTGCATGGTGCGTGATCTAGATGCATTTGTGTTGTATGAATGTCATGTATGCATCAATGGTTTCCTTACATATCTATACGGCACATGATTATATTTCGTATGAGATGAAAAAGAAGAAGTACGATGAGATATAATGGGTTGTGCAATAAACATCTTCTTAGGCTGCATAGTTGCATGCGGTTTCTTAGATGAAGATAAAATAAAATTTTTGACTTGTTTTGTACTTCATTATCTTCAACGTATCCTAATCCGCTTTTGTCGCTTTCATTCTTTTGGGAGGAAATGAGATGCCCGTACCCGAATCGAATTGTTTTACTGTCTTTTTTAAATCTACGTTTCTTGATTTCAAATTTGAAATCTCGGATTTGATCTTAATGTTCTCGTATATTAAGGAGGAAATCTCCGATTTTAATGAATTTATCATTCAAGACGACTCTTCTTTTGAATCGTTTAGTTGAGATACAAGATTTGTGTTAGAAGATTCTAACAATTTCTTGTCTTCAATTAAACGTTTCTTCTCTTTTGCAAGAGCCTTAGAAAACTTATGCAACTCAAGATATTGACTAAATAAATCATCATAAGAGGGTTCGGAATCAGAATCAGAGTCAGAAGATAGCTTATTTGATGCCTTGGATGTAAAGCATACTTGAGTCATTTCCTCTTCGGCTTTTTGGAATTGGATGAATCAATCTATGTGGAGGTTAAGGGCTCTTCTCCTTTGTTTAGGTTTTGAGACGGGTCTAATTTTTGTCCGATCCTTGTCATGGTTTTTGTTCATTATTTTGTCTTTGTTCGGGCAATCATAATAGATATGTCCAAGTCTTCCACAAGTATAACACTTAATATCCTCGTTATTTTTATTTCTATGATTATTAGATGAAGTAGGCTTAGATTTGTTTTTAAGTAATTTTCTCATGATCTTTCTTAATCTTTTAGTCAACGTGATTAGATCTTCATCATCGGAATCTGTGTCACTAGCATCTACGCGATCATAATAGGTAGAGATGTATTCATTTGATTTAAACCCTATAACCTTATCTTGTTTAGAGGTAGATTCAGAATTTCTTAATGTTTGTTTTCATATACCTTTAATGATCTGATTAATTCCTCCATTTTTATTAATTTTGTTCCTTTACTCTCTTCAATTGCCGTGACTTTAAGATCTCATTCGGATGGAAGGCTCCTTAGCAACTTTTGTATCTTTTCCTGTGTAGAAAATGCTTTTCCAAGAGACTTAAGGAAATTGTAAATGTTAGTCAAGCGTAATCCATATCAACAATAGATTCGTTTGCTAATAACTTGAAAGATTCAAGGGTAGACATAAGCATGTTTATTTTGGATTCTTTAACTTAACTAGTGCCTTCATGTTTCATTTTAAGAATTCTCCACATCTCTTGGGAACTAGAGGAATTTGACATATAACTCGATGCGCTTTTACTTAAACCATTTAGAAGGAGTTGCATAGCCTTAGCATTCATGCTTAATCTCTTTTAGTCATCACTAGTATATTCTTGTTTCGGTTTTATGACTTCTAGTGTGACACCATCAACTGTGGATACTTAGAAGGAATAAAAGGACCATCTTCTATAATGGACCACAAATCTATATCAATAGCCATAAAGAAAAGTTTCATTCTAAGTTTTCATTGTATAAAAGACTCACCATCAAAAAGAGGAGGCCTTACGCTTGACATTCCTTCTGGCTCGGTTTTGTGACTAGTGGATGCCATCTCACGAAAATCGCTAGATCCTCTTGTAGTGAGTGTGTTTGTGCTCTGATACCACTTGTAGGACCTGTATAGCACCACTAGAATGGGGGAGGATTGAATAGTGAGTGCGGAAAATTTGGTTTTTAAAAGTTTTTGACCAAAATTACTCACTTCTGAAAACAGTTTTTGTTTTAAGATCATGATTTGAATTATTTAAAAGACCTAGTTTTAGATCTCCAAAAATTATGAAATTTGGTGAGGATGTACTCTCAGATGTTATGAGTGACTCATGAAAATTTGAAATTAAAACTCCAAGCCTAACCTCCTGAAAATACGTTTTTGATCAGATTGCGCAAATCTGCTAGAACATGTACTCTGAATTGAAAATTTTATTCCTATTAATTGGGAACTCTAAATGACTTGAAAATTTTATTCTTTGACCCTTAATATGTGTATTTTAATGGGTTTAAACAATTTTTGAAAATTCCTTTGGGAAATATGTCAACCATGTTGATGTTCTCAACCTTTGAAAATCTAAAAATCAGATTGCACTAGTTTCAGAACTATTAATGTTTGATTGACTTATCCAAATGAGGTGAAACTTGCGTCAAATGAAAACTAGAATTCTAGCTTTGTTTCTGCAAAATTGTATGATTTTTGAAAATCATTTACTATTTTTACCATTGCAATGAAATCGATGCAGAAAACTGAAAACTGAAAGTGAAGTGCTGAAAAGTAGAAAGACCAAGAATTTTATACTGGTTCGGTTAAAACAACCTACTCCAGTCTTCGAAGACACCTTCTCGGTTATCACTAAACACAACAAACACCTTACCACAAGGGTGACTGGAGTTAAACACTGACTCCACCATTTTACAATCAAAACAATCAAGCAAATCAATCACGAATGTTGAGAAAAAGAGTTTGAGTGACTCACAAAACGCATGATTTAAATAACGCGTGTTTAAAAAATGCATGACACAAGTTATTACTTGACACGTTTTTGCGTCAAACTTGCCTTATATACTTTATATATAATGTTTCCGTACTAACAAGCCATGAAGATTTAAAGCTTACATTAAATGGAAAATATTTGTTGTGTTTGAACTATTTTCAGGTGCCACCATTAATGAACTAAACTAGTTCATTAAGTGAAGTACTTAGTTAAATGAACTAAGCAGTTCATTAAATGGAGATATATTTGGAGAAGGCATGATGGCAACAAATTGAAGAATGGAAAGTCTCCTTCTACATCTATTAAAAACATTTTTATATATAATATATATATATTCAGATTTTTTATAAAAAGGCACAATACACATATATTCCGACGTACTACCGACACGTTACATATATTACGAACGTACGTCAGCGTCACACCACTATACCTACCTTATATTTATGAGTACATTCAGGTCGTATTTCATATGATACAAGTCATGGTGATGACAAAATTATTACGACACGTTACAAGGTTGTAAACCAAAAATTGCCGTATCGGATGACTACCGAAACTTCGCTAACGTGTCACGTACTTGCCATATATAGATGGCCAGCCCCTACACTTCAAAAATGGCCACAAATTTCGTGGCTAACATGGTACCTAATCCATAAATCATTCTATGCTGGCACACACAAATTACCCCCAATTAAGGCCAAATTGTGGAGATTCCAAATTCACCTTTTTAAGCACATGTGGGCGCTAACGTTAAACAGCTTATGAGCTGAATATTTAAATTATTTATGTATATTATGCGTGACATAATATATATAACATGTGCAAAAAGTTCGAATTTAATCAGAGAAAAATCGCATAATCGACAAAAGTCGAAAATTCAGTTTTCTACAAACACAACACATGAAACGTTTTTGGCATGACATGTAACATGTATCTAGATACTTTTTACATATTCAATACATATTAAAGTGTACTAGAATATTCACATTAGGGCTGATTGGAATATACCATATGTGTATAATTATTGTGCAATATTTGACAAAGTTTACAAAAGTAAAATTTCAGCACACGCACATTGGTTCTACACGCCATTCTCATCTATGATGGAGCCTAGATGGAGCTTATTTGGCACTTATTTGGCACTTTAAATGGTGGAAAATAAGCCACACATGATCGGTGACATTGAAGAAAGTAACATACAAGGAAACAATTTAAAATACAACACATGCTGAAATTTCAGCACATGTTGCTTTTTATGCCAAATTTCAGCATTATTTTGTCTTCAATTTGAGTCCGAAATTGAAGGGATTGAATGATGATTGCTTAGTGATATTTTGAACACTTTTTGTCACATGTTTTGTAAGTTTATTTCAGATTTTACAGCTCATTAAAGGATGCCAAGTTGGACCAATCATCAAATGACAAGTAAGCAAAACCAAGTCATCCATCCAATCAAGTTGTGCCAAGTAAGCAAGTTGATGTCACATCTATACAAGGAATTCTTCCAAAGACTTAAAAGAGAATTTCCAAGGTGAAGAGATGCCCTAAGGGGGGCGGGCAACACTTGATAAAAGGAAGAAAAGAGAGTCACTCAAATGCAAGACAAGTCTCATAATTTCCAAGTGCAAAAGCAGTCTTCTACTTTCTTCTTCCACATTTCTTTCTTCTTCTTCTCTCTCAAGCGTATTGTTCTTATATTCAAATATATTGAATAGGCTTTATATACACCACCATACGCGCTCATTGCTGTAAAAGGTTGATCAAGGTGTGCTCAATCCTTCATTCATTTGGTGGTGGTGTTCGTGAAAGGTGTGATTGCTTGTATCGTTTGTAAAGGGTTGGAGCTGGTGTATAACTCCAGCAACTATTCATCCAAAAGTTCTTCCTAAAATTGGGCCAAAAGGCCCTATTTATAGACTAGAAAACGTGCTCCTCAAGCCTTAAAATGGCTAAAAATTATTTCAAATAGAGCTAGCTACCAAATATTTAAATTTAAACTTTGGTTGAAATTCAAACCAAGATAAATTCTAGCTAAAACTTGAATTTGCTTGTAGAATGCCAACCCTACTATATCCAGCCGTCCTTGATAAGTGGTGAGGATGTTGGAGACTTGATTTCATGTTGATGAAGTGGTTGGAGTTGAATTCAAAGCTTGGTTGAAGCTTGAATCCAAATTGAGCTTGAATTTGAATTCAAACTTGGATTCGATTTTGAATTATGATTTCCTCTTCATTTTCCTCCACGTTGGCGTGTGGAATGTCTCAAGATAAGGCTGAGAATCTCTTAAAATCTAAATCTCAAATTGGTTGAAACTTGAATTCAAATAACGGTTGAATTTAAATTCAAGCTTGAATTCAATTTAATCTCCACTTTTGAACTTCCAAATGGGCACCCCTTTTGATGTTGATGGAGATAATCTTGAACTAAATTTAAGAAGAGATTCCAGCTTGGACCACATTTGAACTTGTTGAGACAAACATTCTCCTCATGACAACATTCCTTTTGTCTCCCTTTTGAACACACACGCCTTTATCCCTTTGTGGACCTCCATTTGGCTTGGACTTTTCACGCACATACTTACCTACAAGGCAAACACATAAAACAGAGATCACAAAATTCAAAATAAGCACACACACACGCCTCCTACACACATTCATGGTGTAGGTTCAAGGAAGTGAACCCAATGAACCTTAGGTTTATCTTGAACATGTTTGTATAAAAAGGTTCCAACTTGATGACCTAGTTCTCTTGCCCTCCTTGTCATGGGGCCCATGACCACTTGATGGGATCCCCGATCCTCATAAATCTCCCCCCTCCTCATGAAAATTCGCCATGGAATCGAAGGGTTCATGAGGGAAAGATGTGAGGTTTGCAAAAGGATACGACTTCAAATCTAAACACACAATTGGATAAGAGGGATACTCCACAAATGACTCATAAACTATGTAAGATACAAGTTCAAGAATGATCATACATAATTTAAGTCTTACATGCTTAGGGTGAGCAATCAAGCGAATGACGACATATCCAAATAACGACACATCGTAGCACAAATCTACATGAACACTCAACAAGAAGCACCTCTTTCCAATGTGTTTAGGATGCACTAACATGGTAGGTAGAAGACTCCTCTCATAAGATTTGTCATGCATGAAAGATAAAGTACGTAATACCTGAGGAATAAACAACGTACCTTGTATGCTACTCAGAACTTCCAAATCAGATGTATTTGAGCTATAATGCTCAACAAAGCACAAATCAGCACTAACATGTAGATTATCATCCTCAAAATCAGTTTGCAATGTAACATCAAGTGGAATTTCAGATTCATATGCACACAAATTAGAAGTTTCATCACTATCATATGGAATGTCACGATAAAGACACTCAAACAAGGGATTATTATAAATAACCCATTCATGCTTCTCAACATTATCATGTGTATGACCTAAGTCATCGTTATTTGATGCGTGCAAGACGTGGGCTCCAACAATTTCACCTTCCAAACTTCCCTCACAAAGGGTTAGGCACAAGGATGAAGACTTCCCCTTGCTCCTTAGTGATAAAAACGTGTGGATCAAATGAGCAAGACTAACACTTCAAGATGGTCGTTGATCGGGAAAACCAATACGGCTCTCCTGGACGGCACCTTTTAGCAATGGTAACACCTTCAAAATGCTCAACTTTGAAGGATCTTAACTTAGGTTTTGGATGCAAAACCAAGAAAACAAAATCTCATAATAAGTGAAGAAAATATCAAGAATTGTTATTCATCCAAAAGTTCTTCCTAAAATTCGGCCAAAAGGCCATATTTATAGACTAGAAAGCCTGCTCCTCAAGCATTAAAATGGCTAGAAATTATTTCAAATAAAGCAAGCTACCAAATGTTTAAATTTAAAATTTGGTTGAAATTCAAACCAAGATAAGTTCGAGCTAAACCTTGAATTTACTTGTAGAATGCCAACCCTACTATATCCAGCCGTCCTTGATGAGTGGTGAGGATGTTGGAGACTTGATTTGATGTTGATGAGGTGGTTGGAGTTGAATTCAAAGGTTGGTTGAAGTTTGAATCCACATTGAGTTTGAATTTGAATTCAAACTTGGATTCGATTTTGAATTGCGATTTCCTCTTCATTATCCTCCACATTGGCGTGTGGAATGTCTCAAGATAATGATGAGCTACAGCCTAACCTTGTGGACGATGACACCTCAATGCCCCACACAGGTCCCATAACAAGGAGTATGGCTAAGAAGTTGTTACATTGTTTTGAATCATTTCTTTATAGGCATGAAGAGAATGAACCAAGCAAAGATGATGTCCATTGGGTTTATATGATACAAGCTATGATCTAGTTGTATCAAAAGCATGTTGTACATATCTTTAGTTGTTCTTTTTAATATTGTTGGTTGGTTAACCCTGTTTTAGGATAGTTTGTATTGTATTATTGCCTTGTCTTTCAGGTACACGTACTTAGCTTGAAAATACAACTAGAACCTGAATTTTTGTCCAAGCAAGGAGGTGATAAGCAAGTAGCTTACAAGCAAGGTGGTGACAAGCACTCATGTCAAACACAAGGCTTTGTCCTCCACGCAAATAGTGAACAAGACAAGTTGCTCCAAGCTTTAACCAATGAAAAGAAGTCTTGCAAATTCAAACCAATCAAAAACAAGCAAGGAGACAACCAAGCATGCTGCACAACAAATGAACCAATCATATCCTTGTTGTTTGAAGGCTTGATCATGCAAGGTTGCTTTGAAAATTCAAAGCCAAACTACAAACCAATCAAAGGCAATCCAAAGCAAGCTGCTCCATGTATTATCCAATCAAAACTTTGGCTGAAAAGTAGCAAGGAATCAACGGCAAAGCAACCAGCTTTCTAGGAACTAAAGTTGTTCAAACAAGTTACCAAGCAAGCATGTCATTTTTAGTCTAGTACTTTGTACTTTAAGCTTTGTATTTTTGTAGTTTTCGTTTGGTATAAATAGCTTAGGAAGCTGAATGTACAAAAACAACAATTCATATATACATTTCAATCAAAACTTCCTTTAAGGAAATCTCAACTTATTCTAGTTGAATTTCAAGACCACTTAACGGTTTTCTTCCAAGTTCATAGCCTAGAACTTGTTAGTATTCACTTCATTTTTGGTTTACAGCATCTTAGGGTCTCAATGAGGTTTTAGATGCGTTGGAATGCCAAGGAGGAAGAGGTGTTGGCATAAATTGAGCCAAGAACAAACGGTTACAGTTCAAGGGGTGTCATTGTGATGTTCTTTGCCATAGCTGAGGTTCAAATCAATTTGGAATAGGAGATAAAGTCCTTGGAACGTTTATCTAGCCTCCGTTTGGCTCATCAATTGGTATCAGAGCTTTGGTTAGTCTTCTATTCATGTTTACATTGTTTAAACTAGCATATGCATGATGCTGCCCAAAACCGTTTAGGAAGCTGTTTTGTTCTTCAATTAGATTCTGTTTATTTAGATAGTTAGTTCATGTTTTAATGTGTTTATTAGTTGGTTTACAATAGTTTGGTAACTTAGTTTTAGGTAGCAAAACCGAAAACCCCCACAAAAAGAACTTAGACTAGACTTAGTGTTGTTAGAATCTGATTGTGTAGCTTAGATCAAAACCGTGTGAAACTGATTGTTCTTGTTCAATCTAGCTTAGTTTATGTTCATTAGTTCCTAATCTAGAAGTTTAAATGGTATTTTAGTGATTCCTTAAAATAGAAAACCTGAACACAAAAGTAGATTAGTTGATAGATTAGAAATCAAGTTGTTAAAATTCTCTTTTCTTGTAGTTGTGTGCAAACTGTTTAGGCGTTGTATTTGCTGCCCTATTTAGCTTAGTTAGAGTAGTTTGCAACATAATTTAAGTGTTTTAGTTGGTTGTTTAGTTTAGCACAAGAAATCCGAAAACTAAGAACAAAACAAGTGGTTTTAGTTAACTAAGTGTGCTGCCTAGTTTCTAGTGTTACACGTTTGATAAGTAGGATATAAACACTTGCATCTAGTATCATCTAGCTTAGAAACTGATTGCATCATACAAACAAAAACCAAACAAAAACAAAAGTAGGATAGATCTCCTAAAAACAAAACAAAACAAGTTAGCTAGTTTGCATCAAAGCTGATTTCCATTAGTTAATCTAGTAATCATCCTTATAAATTGCATTTAGAAACAACTAAGTTGCATTTAGCTATCTTAAGATTAGTTAGATCATTTGCATCAAAAACAGAAAAAAAACCGAAACAATTTAGTTTAAACTTGATTAAAACTTTGAATGCTATTTGTTTAAACTTGTTGAATTTGATTTCACCACCCCCGTTACACCTTAAGTCATTGTTTGGTACAAACTTGATTGAATCTTTTAATTGAAACATTATTGACTTGAGATTTGTTAAAAGTGAAGTAAATTTGTAAGAAACAAGATTTGATTTCAAATTTTAACGTTGGCTTTACGTTTATCTTTACTTGGGATTGATTCAATTGTTTAAAGACTTTATTGGACTTAAGTTCTTACTTAGGATCACTTTGTCTATATTTATCCCTACACTGTTAAATTGCCGACCCTGCTATCATCTTGTTGTCTTTACACTTCTTCAACTTGCATTGAACTTTCATCTATATTTGGTTGTTAAAATTGTGAAACAGTTTTCAGATCATTAGTGTTCTTCTGTGTTGTTCAAAGAACGTTTCACAAAAGCCACACCAAAACTTGTGCAAGTAAAACCAAAGAAAAAGAAGCCGTGAGCAATGTCTCATAAAGGCAAGTGAGCAGTAGACTCACAAAACAGACAAAGCCAATCCAAAGGAAAATAATTAGGCTTGTTTGTGAAAGAAACTGAGAGAAAAGTCATTTTTAACGTCAAAAAGCAAGAGACAAGACGTATGAGTGATTTGCACAAGAAGTGAGATATAGCCATCCAAAGTTCACAAAAGGTGAATTGTGCAAAACCAAAAGCAAATACCTATACCAAAAGTGTTGACTGTTGTAAAAGGTTCCTCGAACAAACCCTTGTTGAACACTTGTGTGTATGTACTGTCTTTCACTTTATTTACAATTGAATGTGCATTAAAGTTTAAAGCAAGTTAAAGGATTGTTCTGTACAAACCCTTAGCTTTCTTTGATTCAGCCATAAAAATCACTTGACTTCTATCTTTCTTTGAATCTTAGATAGTGCAAGATTGTTGTTTATTCAATTGTCAATTTGAAGTAGAAATTTACGTTTTGTTATAGTTATAGTTTGATCTTACTTGCTTGTATTCTGACTTATTTATCTCATTGTTTTACCATCTTGGTTGATTGTTTTGATTAAACATGATTCTGAAAACCATTTGGGGAGTTGAATGTCATAGGAGTGACTATGATGAACTGGAAAGACGTATGAACTCCTTTGGTCGTACGAATGGTTTATGGGTTGGATATTGGGAACGTAAAACTCCTAGATATCAAACTCTTTCTCAGTGTAATAAAGACGTTAGTGCATATTACAATGAAATGCTTGATGATTTGTACTATGCTTATGTTGAAGAACATGAGGAATTAAGCATGATTAGGTTCTTTGCTGGATTAGATAAAGAGATCGCTGATTGCATGTTATCTGAAAAATTCTCATCACTTTATGACATGTATAAAAAGGCAAAGATGGTTCAATCAAACCTAATCCCATGGCAAGTTAATCAAAACTATGGGTATGAACTGAACTCTTGTGATTCTGAAAATGACAAACCAAATCCAGTTAAGTTAAGCAATTTGAGTCAGCCTATGGATAATATTGAAAATGCATTGCTTCAACTTAGAGACATGGTGCAAGTATTGATAGAATCTGAAAAGAACAAAGACTTGCAATCTGACATTTCTGTGAATGATGGTTTGTATGAAATTAGCCCCAACATGCCTGAAACTGGAACTCCTTTATCTGAATTGCATGTTCAACCTTGTGTACTATCTGAAGAAGACCCTTCACTTGAATCTGTTGGTGATTTCCAAAGTGTTAGTCGTTTGCTTATAGATGATGTTAATTGTGACAACACTTTGTCTGAAAATGATTTACATTGTGACATGCATATAAATGAAATCCCTGTGCATGATCTGCATTCTGCTGAGATGCTTGTTTCTGGGTTACAATCTTAATTACATCCTGTACATTTCATTGATGACATTGATGTAAGTAATTCTGTTGAGAATGACATTGATAAACTAGATTCTTATGATTTGATGTTAGCTGAACTAGATTGTCTACTTAATGTAGAGCTTGATCATGATGTCATTATTGAAATAGATTCAGCTACAAATGAACATAAATCCTTGGATGAACTAGTTAATGAATTGAATGACATATTTAATATAGATGAAGATTCTATTTCTGAAATATCTATTTCATCTCATCTTGTTGAATGTTTGCCTGTTGTCATCTCAATTGATACATCTTGTCTAAATATTGCACATGTCTGTAAGATTTGTACATTTAGTGTTAACATGTTGCAATATGCTTTTTGGATGTTGTTTTATCTGTTAGGATGTAAGTGTTCTAAAACTTTTGTTATCATATTGTTAATACATCCTAAACATTTTAGAAAACGTGTACACACCTTATTCTTTCTTCAAAGATAAGGATGCACCAAGGTATTTCACCTTCACCATTTGTATTATCATGTTCCTATTTGGTTATGGTGTAGTTGAGCATACGTGTACATCCTAAACCCCTATCCCTTATTCTATCCATGTTGAGATTCGAGGACGAATCATTTTCAAGAGGGAGGGAATGATGAGCCCACGATGGGGTCAACGCAACATATTTTCATGTATCATTTATTGTCACATGTTAGTTCTGTAAGACATGACATATCACTGTTAACTCCGCACACACTAGTGCTACTTCTTATGTCTTATAGTCTTAACTAACCCTTAGGACATGTCATATATGTTGTGTATCTTGTGTTGTTGCTTGGTGATAATGCCTATGTTCTCGATCTTCCTGAAGAAAGGTATGGTCCTATCTCTAAAACTTTTAATGTTGCTGACCTTTCTCCATTTAGTATTGATTCAGATTCGAGGACGAATCCTTCTCAAGTGGGAGGGAATGATGAGCTACAGCCTAACCTTGTGGACGATGACACCTCAATGCCCCACACAGGTCCCATAACAAGGAGTATGGCTAAGAAGTTGTTACATTGTTTTGAATCATTTCTTTATAGGCATGAAGAGGATGAACCAAGCAAAGATGATGTCCATTGGGTTTATATGATACAAGCTATGATCTAGTTGTATCAAAAGCATGTTGTACATATCTTTAGTTGTTCTTTTTAATATTGTTGGTTGGTTAACCCTTTTTTATGATAGTTTGTATTGTATCATTGCCTTGTCTTTCAGGTACACGTACTTAGCTTGAAAATACAACTAGAACCTGAATTTTTGTCCAAGCAAGGAGGTGATAAGCAAGTAGCTTACAAGCAAGGTGGTGACAAGCACTCATGTCAAACACAAGGCTTTGTCCTCCACGCAAATAGTGAACAAGACAAGTTGCTCCAAGCTTTAACCAATGAAAAGAAGTCTTGCAAATTCAAACCAATCAAAAACAAGCAAGGAGACAACCAAGCAAGCTGCACAACAAATGAACCAATCATATCCTTGTTGTTTGAAGGCTTGACCACGCAAGGTTGCTTTGAAAATTCAAAGCCAAACTACAAACCAATCAAAGGCAATCCAAAGCAAGCTGCTCCATGTATGATCCAATCAAAACTTTGGCTGAAAAGTAGCAAGGAATCAACGGCAAAGCAACCAGCTTTCTAGGAACTAAAGTTGTTCAAACAAGTTACCAAGCAAGCATGTCATTTTTAGTCTAGTACTTTGTACTTTAAGCTTTGTATTTTTGTAGTTTTCGTTTGGTATAAATAGCTTAGGAAGCTGGATGTACAAAAACAACAATTCATATATACATTTCAATCAAAACTTCCTTTAAGGAAATCTCAACTTATTCTAGTTGAAGTTCAAGACCACTTAACGGTTTTCTTCCAAGTTCATAGCCTAGAACTTGTTAGTATTAACTTCATTTTTGGTTTACAGCATCTTAGGGTCTCAATGAGGTTTTAGATGTGTTGGAATGCCATGGAGGAAGAGGTGTTGGCATAAATTGAGCCAAGAACAAACGGTTACAGTTCAAGGGGTGTCATTGTGATGTTCTTTGCCATAGCTGAGGTTCAAATCAATATGGAATAGGAGACAAAGTCCTTGGAACGTTTATCTAGCCTCCGTTTGGCTCATCAGATAAGGCTGAGAATCTTTTAAAACTAAATCTCAAATTGGTTGAAACTTGAATTCAAATAACGGTTGAATTTAAATTCAAGTTTGTCTTCAAGTTTGAATTCAATTTAATCTCCACTATTGAACTTCCAAATGGGCGCCTCTTTTGTTATGGATGGAGATAATCTTGAACTAAATTTAAGAAGAGATTCCAGCTTGGACCACATTTGAACTTGTTGAGACAAACATTCTCCTCATGACAACATTTCTTTTGTCTCCCTTTTGAACACACACGCCTTTATCCCTTTGTGGACCTCCATTTGGCTTGGACTTTTCACGCACCTACTTACCTACAAGTCAAACACATAAAACAAAGATCACAAAATTCAAAATAAGCACACACACACGCGCCTCCTACACGTTCATGGGGTAGGTTCAAGGAAGTGAACCCAATGAACCTTAGGTTTATCTTGAACATGTTTGTATAAAAAGGTTCCAACTTGATGACCTAGTTCTCTTGCCCTGCTTCTTGTCATGGGGCCCATGACCACTTGATGGGATCCCCGATCCTCATAAATCTCCCCCCTCCTCAAGAAGATTCGCCCTAGAATCGAAGGGTTCATGAGGGAAAGATGTGAGGTTTGCAAAAGGATAAGACTTCAAATCTAAACACATAATTGGATAAGAGGGATACTCCACAAATGACTCATAAACTATGTAAGATACAAGTTCAAGAATGATCATACATAATTTAAGTCTTACATGCTTAGGGTGAGCAATCAAGCGAATGACGACATATGCAAATAACGACACATCGTAGCACAAATCTACATGAACACTCAACAAGAAGCACCTCTTTCTAATGTGTTTAGGATGCACTAACATAGTAGGTAGAAGACTCCTCTCATAAGATTTGTCATGCATGAAAGATAAAGTATGTAAGACCTGAGGAATAATTAACGTACCTTGTATGCTACTCAGGACTTCCAAATCAGATGTATTTGAGCTATCATGCTCAACAAAGCAAAAATCAGCACTAACATGTAGATTATCATCCTCAAAATCAGTTTGCAATGTAACATCAAGTTTCATATTCATATGCACGCAAATTAGAAGTTTCAGCACTATCATATGGAATGTCACTATCAAGACACTTAAACAAAGGATTATTATAAATAACCCATTGATGCTTCTCAACATTATCATGTGTATGACCTAAGTCATCGTTATTCGATGCGTGCAAGACGTGGGCTCCAACAATTCCACCTTCCAAACATCCTTCACAAAGGGCTAAGCACAAGGAAGAAGACTTCTCCTTACTCCTTAGTGATAAAAACGTGTGGATCAAATGAGCAAGACCAACACTTCAAGATGGTCGTTGATCAGGGAAACCAATATGGCACTCTTGGACGGCACCTTTTAGAAATGGCAACACCTTCAAAATGCTCAACTTTGAAGGATCTTAACTTAGGTTTTTAATGCAAAACCAAGAAAACGAAATCTCACAAGAAGTGAAGAAAATATCAAGAATTGTTATTCATCCAAAAAATCTTCCTAAAATTCTGCCAAAAAGCCCTATTTATAGAATAGAAAACGTGCTCCTCAAGCCTTAAAATGGCTAGAAATTATTTCAAATAAAGCTAGCTACCAAATGTTTAAATTTAAAATTTGGTTGAAATTCAAAGCAAGATAAATTCAAGCTAAAACTTTAATTTTCTTGTAGAATGCCAACCCTACTATATCCAGCCATCCTTGATGAGTGGTGAGGATGTTGGAGACTTGATTTGATGTTGATGAGGTGGTTGGAGTTGAATTCAAAGGTTGGTTTAAGTTTGAATCCAAATTGAGTTTGAATTTGAATTCAAACTTGGATTCGATTTTGAATTGTGATTTCCCCTTCATTATCCTCCACGTTGGCATGTGGAATGTCTCAAGGTAAGGCTGAGAATCTCTTAAAATCTAAATCTCAAATTAATTGAAACTTGAATTCAAATAACGGTTGAATTTAAATTCAAGTGTGTCTTCAAGTTTGAATTCAATTTAATCTCCACTTTTGAACTTCAAAATGGGCGCCCCTTTTGTTGTGGATGGAGATAATCTTGAACTAAATTTAAGAAGAGATTCCATCTTGGACCACATTTGAACTTGTTGAGACAAACATTCTCCTCATGACAACATTCCTTTTGTCTCCCTTTTGAACACACACGCCTTTATCCCTTTGTGGACCTCCATTTGGCTTTGACTTTTCACGCACCTACTTGCCTACAAGGCAAACACATAAAACAAAGATCACAAAATTCAAAATAAGCACACACACACGCCTCCTACACGTTCATGGTGTAGGTTCAAGGAAATGAACCCAATGAACCTTAGGTTTATCTTGAACATGTTTGTATAAAAAGGTTCCAACTTGATGACCTAGTTCTCTTGCCCTCCTTCTTGTCATGGGGCCATGACCACTTGATGGGATCCCCGATCCTCATCAATCTCCCCCCTCCTCAAGAGATTCGCCTTGGAATCGAAGGGTTCATGAGGGAAGATGTGAGGTTAGCAAAAGGATACGACTTCAAATCTAAACACACAATTGGATAAGAGGGATACTCCACAAATGACTCATAAACTATGTAGGATACAAGTTCAAGAATGATCATACATAATTTAAGTCTTACATGCTTAGGGTGAGCAATCAAGTGAATGACGACATATGCAAATAACGACACATCGTAGCACAAATCTACATGAACACTCAACAAGAAGCACCTCTTTCTAATGTGTTTAGGATGCACTAACATGGTAGGTAGAAGACTCCTCTCATAAGATTTGTCACGCATGAAAGATAAAGTATGTAATACCTGAGGAATAACCAACGTACCTAGTATGCTATTCAGAACTTCCAAATCAGATGTATTTGAGCTATCATGCTCAACAAAGCACAAATCAGCACTAACATGTAGATTATCATCCTCAAAATCAGTTTGCAATGTAACATCAGGCGGAGTTTCAGATTCATATGCACGCAAATTAGAAGTTTCAGCACTATCATATGGAATGTCACAATCAAGACACACAAACAAAGGATTATTATAAATAACCCATTCATGCTTCTCAACATTATCATGTGTATGACCTAAGTCATCGTTATTTGATGCGTGCAAAACGTGGGCTCCAACAATTCCAACTTCCAAAAGTCTCTCACAAAGGGTTAGGAACAAGGGAGAAGACTTCCTCTTGCTCCTTAGCGATAAAAACGTGTGGATCAAATGAGCAAGACCAAGACTTCAAGAAGGTCGTTGATCAGGCAAACCAATACGGCCATCCTGGACGGCACCTTTTAGCAATGGAAACACCTTCAAAGTGCTAAAATTTGAAGGATCTTAACTTAGGTTTTTAATGCAAAACCAAGAAAACAAAATCTCACAAGAAGTGAAGAAAATATCAAGAATTGTTATTCATCCAAAAGTTCTTCCTAAAATTCGGCCAAAAGGCCCTATTTATAGACTAGAAAACGTGCCTCTCAAGCCTTAAAATGGCTAGAAATTATTTCAAATAAAGCTAGCTACCAAATTTTTAAATTTAAAATTTGGTTGAAATTCAAACCAAGATAAATTCTAGCTAAAACTTGAATTTGCTTGTAGAATGCCAACCCTACTATATCCAGCCATCCTTGATGAGTGGTGAGGATGTTTGAGACTTGATTTGATGTTGATGAGGTTGTTGGAGTTGAATTCAAAGGTTGGTTGAAGTTTGAATCCAAATTGAGTTTGAATTTGAATTCAAACTTGGAGTCGATTTTGAATTGTGTTTTCCTCTTCATTATCCTCCATGTTGGCTTGTGGAATGTCTCAAGATTAGGCTGAGAATCTTTTAAAATCTAAATCTCAAATTGGTTGAAACTTGAATTCAAATAACGGTTGAATTTAAATTCAAGTTTGTCTTCAAGTTTGAATTCAATTTAATCTCCACTTTTGAACGTCCATATGGCGCCCCTTTTGTTGTGGATGGAGATAATCTTGAAATAAATTTAAGAAGAGATTCCAGCTTGGACCACATTTGAACTTGTTGAGACAAACATTCTCCTCATGACAACATTCCTATTGTCTCCCTTTTGAACACACACGCCTTTATCCCTTTGTGGACCTCCATTTGGCTTGGACTTTTCACGCACCTACTTACCTACAAGGCAAACACATAAAACAAAGATCACAAAATTCAAAATAAGTACACACACACGCCTCCTACACGTTCATGGTGTAGGTTCAAGGAAATGAATCCAATGAACCTTAGGTTTATCTTGAACATATTTGTATAAAAAGGTTCCAACTTGATGACCTAGTTCTCTTGCCCTCCTTCTTGTCATGGGGCCATGACCACTTGATGGGATCCCCGATCCTCATCAATCTCCCCCCTCCTCAAGAGATTCGCCTTGGAATCGAAGGGTTCATGAGGGAAGATGTGAGGTTTGCAAAAGGATACGACTTCAAATCTAAACACACAATTGGATAAGAGGGATACTCCACAAATGACTCATAAACTATGTAAGATACAAGTTCAAGAATGATCATACATAATTTAAGTCTTACATGCTTAGGGTGAGCAGTCAAGGGAATGACGACATATGCAAATAACGACACATCGTAGCACAAATCTACATGAACACTCAACAAGAAGCACCTCTTTCTAATGTGTTTAGGATGCACTAACATGGTAGGTAGAAGACTCCTCTCATAAGATTTGTCACGCATGAAAGATAAAGTATGTAATACCTGAGGAATAACCAACGTACCTAGTATGCTATTCAGAACTTCCAAATCAGATGTATTTGAGCTATCATGCTCAACAAAGCACAAATCAGCACTAACATGTAGATTATCATCCTCAAAATCAGTTTGCAATGTAACATCAGGCGGAGTTTCAGATTCATATGCACGCAAATTAGAAGTTTCAGCACTATCATATGGAATGTCACTATCAAGACACACAAACAAAGGATTATTATAAATAACCCATTCATGCTTCTCAACATTATCATGTGTATGACCTAAGTCATCGTTATTTGATGCGTGCAAGACGTGGGCTCCAACAATTCCACCTTCCAAACGTCTCTCACAAAGGGTTAGGAACAAGGAAGAAGACTTCCTCTTGCTCCTTAGCGATAAAAACGTGTGGATCAAATGAGCAAGACCAAGACTTCAAGAAGGTCGTTGATCAGGCAAACCAATACGGCCATCCTGGACGGCACCTTTTAGCAATGGCAACACCTTCAAAGTGCCAAACTTTGAAGGATCTTAACTTAGGTTTTTAATGCAAAACCATGAAAACAAAATCTCACAAGAAGTGAAGAAAATATCAAGAATTGTTATTCATCCAAAAGTTCTACCTAAAATTTGGCCAAAAGGGCCTATTTATAGACTAGAAAACGTGCCTCTCAAGCCTTAAAATGGCTAGAAATTATTGCAAATAAAGCTAGCTACCAAATTTTTAAATTTAAAATTTGGTTGAAATTCAAACCAAGATAAATTCTAGCTAAAACTTGAATTTGCTTGTAGAATGCCAACCCTACTATATCCAGCCATCCTTGATGAGTGGTGAGGATGTTGGAGACTTGATTTGATGTTGATGAGGTTGTTGGAGTTGAATTCAAAGGTCTGGTTGAAGTTTGAATCCAAATTGAGTTTGAATTTGAATTCAAACTTGGAGTCGATTTTGAATTGTGTTTTCCTCTTCATTATCCTCCATGTTGGCTTGTGGAATGTCTCAAGATTAGGCTGAGAATCTTTTAAAATCTAAATCTCAAATTGGTTGAAACTTGAATTCAAATAACGGTTGAATTTAAATTCAAGTTTGTCTTCAAGTTTGAATTCAATTTAATCTCCACTTTTGAACGTCCAAATGGCGCCCCTTTTGTTGTGGATGGAGATAATCTTGAACTAAATTTAAGAAGAGATTCCAGCTTGGACCACATTTGAACTTGTTGAGACAAACATTCTCCTCATGACAACATTCCTATTGTCTCCCTTTTGAACACACACGCCTTTATCCCTTTGTGGACCTCCATTTGGCTTGGACTTTTCACGCACCTACTTACCTACAAGGCAAACACATAAAACAAAGATCACAAAATTCAAAATAAGCACACACACACACGCGCCTCCTACACGTTCATGGTGTAGGTTCAAGGAAGTGAACCTAGTGAACCTTAGGTTTATCTTGAACATGTTTGTATAAAAAGTTTCCAACTTGATGACCTAGTTCTCTTGCCCTCCTTCTTGTCATGGGGCCCATGATGTAGCGCCCCGGCCCGATACCATCATCGGAACCAGTGCACCCGCCGTAGTCTACTATAAGAACTACGAAGCGTCAAAGCAGATTAAGCGTACATCATTCATGACGTAAGATAAATCAGCGGAAACGTCATCAAATTTAAAACTTCATCATCATTAATACAACTAGAAAGTACAGCGGAAATAAAAGGGTGTTCAGACAACTGTCTAACTTATCCTCTAGTACAGCATCATAAACATCAAGTTTTCCAACATAATGAAAGTAAGCAAACATCTATCTACTTCCATGTCCATCGTCCCACTGAGCCCACTCGCCATCGTCTTCGATAAATATCATTTCATATTCTGGCTCACCTGAAAAGGAATAAAGTATCTGTTCTTAGCGAAATTATCGCCAGCAAGTAACCCGTCTATACACCTTACAAGATCACACACGATGAGTCACCAGCGTATAAATCATTGCCCAAAATAAGGTGCTCGGGTTAGCAAGTAGTATCTTTATAAGAATGCCTCAAAACAGATACGACACATAAATGATACACGGATACGAGAATAAACATGTACTAAAACAACATATCATCATAAGCAAGTCATAAGCTAATCACATCTCTTGCACATCAATCATATGCTTCGTGTATCATGATGCATGTACTTCTTTAAAATAACACACAACACCCATGCATATGTCTTCTTTCATAAACATTTCATGTGTGTCATTTCACAAAACATTTCATAACTCTTCTTATCATATTCTTCGCGTAGCAGAACTTTATACCCTGTGGGTGATCAGTCCACAGCAAACAGAACTTTATACCCTATGCTGAAAGGTCCACGGCCCCCATAACATATAACTTTATACCCCATGCTGAAAGGTCCACGGCCCCATTACATACATCATATATCCGTGCTGATAGGTCCACGGCCCCATAAAATACTTTATTTTCCGTGCTGATAGGTCCACGGCCCCATAACATATTTTATACCCTGCTGTTGATTCACAGGTCACGCTTTTATACCCTGCTTTCGCAGGCGTGACTTTTATACCCTGCGATCAACCAGCAGCCATTTTGTCTTTCGAAAACTTTAAACTTCTCTTGTACACACATGTTCTTTCGCAAAGCAATTCTCAAATCAAATGTAAGTGCCTATGTCATGATGCAGGATGCACATGTAACTTCGTATCAAGCATGTAACACACACACATACATCTTACATATCAAGTATACGGTCTTGCACCTCAAACACTCCATGTTCGTATCTTTCCAAGTCCGTTCGCCTCACTAATAAACTTGGGATTCAATCTTATTCTTACTTAATCAAACTTACCATCTACACCTCAATTACACCTCAAATACCCTTGCATTTTATGTTCATAAGAAGTGTATAAAGTTACTACACATACATAGGGCGCCTAAAGGGTCAAAAAGACTTCCAGTATACTTCGAACGCTATATGGAGCGCCTAATGTGGACATGGAGCGCCTATACTAGGCGTTCGAAGTGTTCGGGGATGTGCTGTATACATCGAACGCCTACATGAAGCGCCTAATGTGATATAGAGCGCCTAATGTAGGTGTTCGAAGTGTACGGGAATGCTCTGGGACACATTGAACGCCTACATTAGGCGCCTAATGTGACTTGAAGCACCTAATGTAGGTGTTCGAAGTGTTCTGACGGTTCTAAACTGCAGGTTTTCTGCAGTAACTTCCTCCCATCTCCTTCCTCCTTCAACCCTTTCATGTTAAACCTCTCAAGATCCATCTTACCATCTAGATTCATTGTACTTAACACACATCTAACATGAATTGATGTTTAGTTATGTCTAATAATATCCAATCTTAACCTTCTATCATTCACAACCTTCAAAAGATACCATCAACATTCCCAACACAACAAGTCTATAACAATGCCATCATTCATCCTTCAATTCCCTGCACTTACTCTCAAACATCTAGGTGTAGACAACCAACACAAGAATAGAACAAGACAATAAACACATCAAGAATACACTTTCATGGGCATGCTTGACAAACAACAAAGCACCACATAACCATTTTCAGAAATATGGCCAAAAGAACAAGACCTTATGCAACTAGCAACAACAATTACATATAGTAAAGCATTTAACATAGACAAGTCAAGATTACTAATGTTTGATCCAAGTTTTCTCTTTGTAAGAACATAGGGCCTAAAGTATCAAAATTTGCGTAAAGCGTATAGAAAGATTACTTGCCTTTGTTTCCAGTTAGCCTTACGAATTTACTGCAGAATATTGATAAGGATTGAACCTAGATTGGCTTTTTTTCCTTCCTTTTCCTTCTTCTCTTCTTCTTCTTCCTCTCTTTCTCCTTTCTCTCTTTTCCTGCGGTTTTCTCCTCTCTTGTTAAGTGCTATAACCGTCCCCTTAGTTGAGATGGGAGTTATACTAAAAGTGGTGTAACTCCCTATCTCTTAGTAGGGACTATTTTAATAATTTTCCTTAATTACCCTTAATTCTACTTTTAACCCCTTTTTTCTTGTTTTCCTATATTTTATGTAACTAAGTCCCATAACCTACAAAATTAATTAAATTGCATTTAAAATTGACTTTTAAGTATTGATAGTCGTGCTTAAAAGTCACGGGGTATGACATTCCACCCCCCTTACAAAAAATTTCATCCTCGAAACTTACGTACCTTAGTCAAAGAGTTGAGGATACTTCTCCCGCATTTGTTCTTCGAGTTCCCATGTGGCTTCACGTTCTGTGTGATGGCTCCACTGGACCTTTACATAAGGAATCACTCGCTTCCTCAACACTTGATCCTTTCGGTCCACAATTTTCACGGGTATCTCTTCGTATGTAGCATCGTCCTTAAGTTCCAAAGGTTGAACTTCAAGTACATGACTTGGATCCATCACGTACTTCCTTAGTTGTGATACGTGAAAGACATTGTGCACTTGCGCCAACACTGGAGGTAACGCTAACCTATATGCCAAGGCTCCCACTTTCTCAAGTATTTCGTAAGGACCAATAAAACGAGGGCATAGCTTGCCTTTTACTCCAAACCGCATGACACCCTTTGTAGGTGATATTCTCAAGTAGACTTTTCACCTACATCAAATTCCAATGGTCGTCGCTTGGAATCTACCCAACTCTTGTTGCGATCCTGAGTTGCCTTGAGTCTTTCCCGGATGACTTTCACCTTTTCTAGCGTTTTCTCCAATAGCTCAGGTCCGGTAATGGTCCTCACACCTACCTCGTCCTAATAAACCGGGGACCTACATTTCCTTCCATACAAAGCTTCAAAAGGAGCCATGTCAATCGCGCTGTGGTAACTATTGTTATAAGAAAACTCCATCAGCTTTACCATTCCATCCCAACTCCCTTTAAAATCCAACACGCAAGCTCTTAGCATATCTTCCAAGGTTTGAATAGTCCGCTCGGACTGTCCATCAGTTTGGGGATGATACGCCGTACTCAACCTTAATTCCGTACCCACGGCTTTCTGGAATTCTGTCCAAAACTTAGAGGTAAATCGTGAATCCCAATCGGACACTATACTTACTGGGACACCATGTAAGCTAACAATATTCTCCATATATACATTCACTAACTTGTCGAGAGGTGCTTCACTTGAAACAGGTAGGAAATGGGCAGACTTTGTTAGACGATCCACGATGACTCAAATCATGTCATATCCACTTCTTGTCTTTGGTAAACCAGCTACGAAATCCATCGTGACATGTTCCCATTTCCATTCTGGAATTTCCAATGGCATCAACAATCCACCAGGCCGTTGGTGTTCCGCCTTGACTTGTTGACAAACCAAACACCTCTCTATAAATTCCGCGACATGTCGTTTCATTCCGGACCACTAATAATATTGCTTGAGATCTCTATACATCTTGGTGCTACCAGGGTGTATGGATAGCCTTGAGCGGTGAGCTTCTTGCAACACTTCCTTCCTAAGTTCGTCTACATCAGGTACGCATAATCTTTCTCTAAACCATAAGCTCCCATCCTCTTTGGTCCGAAATCCTTCAACTTGACTATGTTTCACCCTTTCCATTATTTCATTGAGGGTCTTGTCATTCTTCTGAGCCTCCTTTATCCGATCAACCAAACTTGGCGTGATAGCCAATGCTGTCAGGACGTTCACCGTGGATTCCACCAAATCCAAACCAAATTCCTCAATCTCTCTCTAGTGGTGATTGCCTTGCATGGCTGGATTTCTTGCTTAAAGCGTCGGCTACCTTGTTAGCCTTTCCCGGGTGATAATGGATTGTTAGGTCATAATCTTTTAGCAACTCCAACCATCTCCGCTGCCTCATAATTAATTCCTTCTGTGAGAACAAATACTTTAAACTCTTATGATCCGTGAATACTGAGCACTTCTCTCCATACAAATAATGCCGCCAGATCTTCAAGGCGAACACAACCGCGGCAAGTTCAAGATCATGTGTGGGATAGTTTTGTTCATAAGACTTCAGCTGTCTTGAGGCATATGCGATGACTCGTTCATTTTGCATTAAAACACAACCTACAAATAAGGTAATAGTCTAAACTTAATGGGTATACAAGATCATAACCTTATACTATAGTTTACGTACCTAAACCGTTCTTTGACGCATCACTATAAATCACAAACCCATCAGTTCCGGAGGGTTGAGCCAATACTGGAGCTGTCGTTAGTCTCTTCTTAAGCTCCGTGAAGCTTTGCTCGCATCCGCCGTCCACTCAAACTTGGACTTCTTTTGAGTAAGGCGACTGAGAGATACGGCAATCCTTGAGAATCCCTCCACAAACTTTCTGTAATAACCTGCTAGACCCAAGAAACTTCGTACTTCGGTAACGTTGGTAGGTCTAGGCCATTCAGTTATAGCTTCCACCTTCTTCGGGTCAACAGCAATCCCCTCTTCTGATATCACGTGACCTAGGAAAGCCACACTTCTTAACCAAAACTCACACTTGCTAAACTTAGCATAAAGTTGTTTCTGCCTCAAAATACCTAGTACGGTTCTCAAATGCTCAGTGTGAGTTTGCTCGTCAGGAGAATACAAAATATCATCTATGAATACCACTACAAACTTATCCAACTGTGCTCGAAAGACGGTATTCATAAGATCCATAAAAACTGCGGGGGCATTTGTTAATCCAAACGGCATCACCAAAAACTCATAATGGCCATATCTTGTGCGGAAGGCTGTCTTCGCGATGTCTTCGGCCTTCACTCGCAACTGATGATACCCTGATCGAAGATCAATTTTAGAGAAGATTTTAGCACCCTTGAGCTGGTCAAATAAATCCGCAATTCGTGGAAGGGGATACTTATTCTTGATGGTAACTTTATTCAACTCTCTATAATCGATACAAAGTCTCATGCTACCATCTTTCTTCTTTACAAACAAAACAGGTGCTCCCCAGGGCGATACACTAGGGCGGATAAACTTCTTGTCCAACAACTCCTGCAGTTGTTCCTTCAACTCTCTCAACTCTGCCGGAGCCATTCTATAAGGGGCTTTAGAAATAGGTTCAGTTCCTAGAATCAAGTTTATCTCGAACTCGACTTCCCTCGGGGGTGGTACTCCGGGTAAATCTTCCGGAAACACATCAGGGAATTCATTGACCACTGGAATTTGCTCAATAGACGGTACCTCCTGAGTAACATCCATGGCATACACTAGGAATCCCTCAGCACCTTTCCTGAAGGCTTTGCGTGCTTGTGCAACGGACACATATACCTTCTTGGGAATTTTCTTTCGTTCCGCATCTCCTTGAAACATTACTTCTTCCATCTTAGCACTCTTGACTGTCACTTGCTTCAATCGACAATCAATGTTGGCGTGATGCTTGGCCAACCAGTCCATTCCCAATATCACGTCAAAGTCATACATCTGAATAGGAATCAGTGTGGCGGAGAATGTTTGTCCTTCAAACTCTAATTCACAGTCCCGGTACTGATGGTACGAAACCATAATTTGATCTCCGGCCGCTTGAACACGATACGAAATTTCTAACCACTCAGGCAAACTACCAAGGTGTTTAGTGAATCTCTTTGCTACGAAGGAGTGGCTTGCGCCGCTATCAAAGAGCACGTTGGCAGGTACCTTATTTACTAAAATCACACCTAAAGCCATATCAAGTTATACACGAAAGATTAATCACGTAAATACTTAATTCAATAAGGATTTAAACTTAGTTTAAATGGTACTTGTTACTACGTCGGTAGCCTCCTGCACATCCATGTCCGTCATGAGATTTACACGGGCATTTGCTCTAGGCTTCGCTCTCGGCTGCTGAGCCGCCTCTCCAGGATTATTTTTCTTCATCTCCGGGCAGTCTCTAATCATGTGACCCACTTGACCGCATCGGAAACATGCTCCAGCCACTTTCCTACACTCTCCAATGTGATTCCTGTTGCAATGTGGACAAACTCCGATAACCTGCTGAACTACCGGATTCTGGGGTGGGAGCCTCTGAAAATTTCCAACTGGGCCTCTTTTTGGAATCTTGACCCAACGTCCGGGTCTTCCACCAACTCTCACATCCTCTCTTGGCCTTTTGCCTCTATCCGACCCTCCTGCGCTAGCTGCTCGTGCCGCTACTCGGCGAAAACCACTCTCGACACGGAAACACGCATCTAGCATATCCTCGTAAGTTTTCATCCCTGCATTCACTATCGCCGACTGTATCCTCGAGTCCAAACCCCTCTCGAACTTCGTCATCTTAAGACGATTATCAGACATAATCGCAGAGGCAAACTTACCCAAGGCATGAAAACGATCCGCATACTCCGACACCGTCATCCTTCCTTGCTCCAATCTGTCAAACGCTCTTATCTTGTCCAATATCGCAGTTTCCGGTACGTAGTACTTCAGGAAAACATCACAAAACTGTGTCCAAGAGATTGTTGGGGTCATTCTCAACACCATTCCGTCCCACCATTCGCCAGCCTTGCCACTTAGAAGGGGTGTAGCAACCTCAACCTTTATCTCATTCGGTACTTGCACCAGCCGGAAACATTTCTCCATCTCAGCCAACCAGTGCTGAGCCTCTTCAGAATCGGTACATCCTCCAAACTCCAGCACCCTCATATTTCTCATCTCTCCATAAAAGAACCGAATGTTATGCTGTGGCGGTGGAGGAGGCGGAGGCTGATGCTGTTGCGCATACCCTTGTGCGATCACCTTCAGTGCATCAGTGAGCACCTAGGGTAAAACAACTTGTGGTGGCTGGTTCTCCTGTTCATTGTTAGTGTTCCCTGCGTTCTCTCTTCTTGGAGGCATATTTCACTGAACGGTTAACATTGCATTAGCATTCAGTAAATACAAGAGATTACTGAAAGCTTGAACGCGTACGAATGGGTGAGGTATGTAGTACAACTACTAATACAAAATTAGATGATAAACGCGCTCGCACACACCCAACCCAGATCATACTTAAACACTAACGAAATCAGTACTTATAACTAAGGATCAACCTTAAGGGAGAATCATAACTTAGGTGTCTAAAAGATCATGAACCTAAGTTTCCGAGATAGGTCTGAACCCTAGGCTCTGATACCACCTGTAGCGCCCCGGCCCGACACCGTCATCAGATTTAGTGCACTCGCCGTAGTCTACTATGAGAACTACGAAGCGTCAAAGCAGATCAAGCGTACATCATTCATGATGTAAGATAAATCAGCGGAAACGTCATCAAATTTAAAACTTCATCATCATTAATACAACTAGAAAGTACAGCGAAAATAAAAGGGTGTTCAGACAACTGTCTAACTTATCCTCCAGTACAGCATCATAAACATCAAGTTTTCCAACATAAGGAAAGTAAGCAAACATCTATCTACTTCCATGTCCATCGTCCCACTGAGCCCACTCGCCATCGTCTTCGATAAATATCATTTCATATTCCGGCTCACCTGAAAAGGAATAAAGTATCTGTTCTTAGCGAAATTATCGCCAGCAAGTAACCCGTCTATACACCTTACGGGATCACACACGACGAGTCACCAGCGTATAAATCATTGCCCAAAATAAGATGCTCAGGTTAGCAAGTAGAATCTTTATAAGAATGCCTTAAAACAGATACGACACATAAATGATACACGGATACGAGAATAAACATGTACTAAAACAACATATCATCATAAGCAAGTCATAAGCTAATCACATCTCTTGCACATCAATCTTATGCTTCGTGTATCATGATGCATGTACTTCTTTAAAATCACACACAACACCCATGCATATGTCTTCTTTCATAAACATGTCATGCGTGTCATTTCACAAAACATTTCATAACTCTTCTTAACATATTCTTCGCGTAGCAGAACTTTATACCCTGTGGGTGATCAGTCCACAGCAAACAGAACTTTATACCCCGTGCTGAAAGGTCCACGACCCCATTACATACATCATATATCCGTGCTGATAGGTCCACGGCCCCCATTACATACATCATATATCCGTGCTGATAGGTCCAGACCCCATAAAATACTTTATTTTCCGTGTCTAATAGGTCGACGACCCCATAACATATTTTATACCCTGCTATTGATTCACAGGTCACGCTTTTATACCCTGCTATCGCAGGCGTGACTTTTATACCCTGCGATCAACCAACAGCCATTTTGTCTTTCGAAAACTTTAAACTTCTCTTGTACACACATGTTCTTTCGCAAAGCAATTCTCAAATCAAATGTAAGTGCCCATGTCATGATGCAGGATGCACATGTAACTTCGTATCAAGCATGTGACACACACACACATACATCCTACATATCAAGTATACGGTCTTGCACCTCAAACACTCCATGTTCGTATCTTTCCAAGTCCGTTCGCCTCACTAATTCACTTGGGATTCATCTTATTCTTACTTAATCATACTTACCATCTACACCTCAATTACACATCAAATACCCTTGCATTTTATGTTCATAAGAAGTGTATAAAGTTACTACACATACATAGGGCGCCTAAAGGGTCAAAAAGACTTTCAGTATACTTCAAACGCTACATGAAGCGCCTAATGTGGACATGGAGCGCCTATACTAGGCGTTCGAAGTGTTTGGGGATGTGCTGTATACATCGAATGCCTACATAAAGAGCCTAATGTGACATAGAGCGCCTAATGTAGGTGTTCGAAGTATACGGGAATGCTCTGGGACACATTGAACGCCTACATTAGGCGCCTAATGTGACTTGAAGCGCCTAATGTAGGTGTTCGAAGTGTTCTGACGGTTCTAAACTACAGGTTTTCTGCAGTAAGTTCCTCCCATCTCCTTCCTCCTTCAACCCTTTCATGTTAAACCTCTCAAGATCCATCTTACCATCTAGATTCATCATACTTAACACACAACTAACATGAATTGATGCTTAGTTATGTCTAATAATATCCACTCTTAACCTTCTATCATTCACAACCTTCAAAAGATACCATCAACATTCCCAACACAACAAGTCTATAACAATGCCATCATTTATCCTTCAATTCCCTGCAATTACTCTCAAACATCTAGGTGTAGACAACCAACACAAGTATAGAACAAGACAATAAACACATCAAGAATACACTTTCATGGGCATGCTTGACAAACAACAAAGCACCACATAACCATTTTCAGAAATATGGCCCAAAGAACAAGACTTTACGCAACTAGCAACAACAATTACATATAGTAAAGCATTTAACATAGACAAGTCAAGATTACTAATGTGTGACCCAAGTTTTCTTTTTGTAAGAACATAGGGCCTAAAGTATCAAAATTTGCGTAAAGCGTATAGAAAGATTACTTGCCTTTGTTTCTAGTTAGCCTTACGAATTTACTGCAGAATATTGATAAGGATTGAACCTAGATTGGCCTTTTTTCCTTCCTTTTACTTCTTCTCTTCTTCTTCTTCCTCTCTTTCTCCTTTCTCTCTTTTCCTGCGGTTTTCTCCTCTCCTTTCAAGTGCTATAACCGTCCCCTTAGGTTGAGATGGGGAGTTATACTAAAATTGGTGTAACTCCCTATCTCTTAGTAGGGACTATTTTAATAATTTCCCTTAATTACCCTTAATTCTACTTTTAACCCCTTTTTTCTTGTTTTCCTATATTTTATGTAACTAAGTCCCATAAACTACAAAATCAATTAAATTGCATTTAAAATTGACTTTTAAGTATTGATAGTCGTGCTTAAAAGTCACAGGGTATGACACATGACCACTTGATGGGATCCTCGATCCTCATAAACCTCCCCCCTTCTCAAGAAGATTTTCCCTGAAACCGAAGGGTTCATGAGGGAAAGATGTGAGGTTTGCTAAAGGATACGACTTCAAATCTAAACACACAATTGGATAAGAGGGATACTCCACAAATGACTCATAAACTATGTAGGATACAAGTTCAAGAATGATCATACTTAATTTAAGTCTTACATGCTTAGGGTGAGCAATCAAGTGAATGACGACATATGCAAATAACGACACATCGTAGCACAAATCTACATGAACACTCAACAAGAAGCACCTCTTTCTAATGTGTTTAGGATGCACTAACATGGTAGGTAGAAGACTCCTCTCATAAGATTTGTCATGCATGAATGATAAAGTTAGTATTACCTGAGTGATGCGTGCAACTAGCGGGCTCCGATGATTCCACCTTCCAAACGTCCTTCACAAAGGGTTAGGCACAAGGAAGAAGACTTCCCCTTGCTTCCTTAGTGATTAAAAACGTGTGGATTAAGAATGAGCAAGACCAACACTTCAAGATGGTCGTTGATCAGGCAAACCAATACGGCCCTCCTGGACGGCACCTTTAAGCAATGGCAACACCTTCAAAATGTTCAACTTTGGAGGATCTTAACCTAGGTTTTTAATGCAGAACCAAGAAAACAAAGTCTCACAAAAAGTGAGAAACATCAAGAATTCTTATTCATCAAAAGTTGTGTTTACAATCAGCCAAAGGGGTCTATTTATAGGCCTTAGGCAACGCCTATCAGCCTTAAAATGACCAGATTTTGATTCAAAATAAGCTATCTAATAATGTTTGAAACTTGAAAACTATTTGAATTCAAAAGTAAAACAAATCCTAGCTAAAATTTGAATTGCTTGCAAGATATCTTCTCTTCTATGTTCAGCCGTGTATGAAGACTAAATGGTGTCTTGGAGAAGCTGATTTGATTAGTAGGATGTGCTTGAACTTGAATTCAAAAGTTGGTTGAAGTTTGAATTCAAGTTGAATTTGAACTTGAGTGTACTTTGAACTGGTTGTTGGTTTATCCTTCCAACCTTCTTCCAGCCGTTTCTCTTGAACAAAAGAGGTGTAGAAAATCTGATTTGATGATGATAAGATGGCTGGGATTGAATTCAAATGATGGTTGAAGTTTGAATTCAAATCGAGTTTGAATTTGAATTCAAACTTGGATTCAATTTGAATTGTGATCTATCTCCTTCTTTCTCTTCAAATGGCGTGTGGGTGGATCCTTATTTTGGCTGAACTCATCTTGAAATTTAAGGCTCAATCTGGTTGAAACATGAATTCAAATCAATGTTGAATTTAAATTCAAGTTTGGCTTTGAATTTAAATTCAATTGATCATCATCCTTTTACTTGTAAGATGGTCGACCCCCTTATGGATAATGGAGATGATTTTGATTTCAATTTGATTAAGAGATTCTATCTTGGACACCTTTGAGTTTGTCTTGGTGGAGACAAACATTCTCTTCAAGACAACATTCCTTTGGTCTTTTTTTTTGAAACACACGGCTATCTTCCTCAATTTGGCCCTTCATTTTATTTGGATCTTCCATGCACCTAATCTTCCTACAAAGCAAACACATAAAACAAAGATCACAAGAAAACAAGATAAACTTCAAGACAAAGAAGGCATACACACGTTTGCACTCAAGGTGAAGGTTCAATGAAATGAACCCAAGGGATCTTAGGTTCATCTTGAACATGCTTGTACAAGAAGGTGGCAACTTGATGAAAAAGTTCTCTTGCCCTCCTTCTTGTCATAGGATCCTTGACCTCTTGATGGGGCCCTTGATCCTCATCGGACCCTTGATCCTCATCAATCCCTCCCTCCTCAAAAGGATTCGTCCTCGAATCAAAAAGGTCATCGGTGAAAGGGGTGAGGTCAGCAACATTAAAAGTAGGCGAAATTGAACCATACCTTTCGGGAAGATCAAGTATGTATGCATTGTCACCTATTCGTTTCAAAACTTTGAAAGGTCCGTCTCCGCGAGGCAACAGTTTGGACTTTATCTCATTGGGAAATCTTTCTTTGCGCAAATGTAACCATACTAAATCTCCAGGTTTAAACACGACTCGTTTCCGATGTTTGTTAGCCCGTCTTTCATAAGCTTTGTTTTTCTTTTCAAGTTGTGTTTTAACTTGTTCATGCAGTTTTTTTATCTTTTCCGCTTTTTGTTTACCATCAAGACTAGAACGTTCATGCACGGGAATAGGAATCAAATCGATGGGAGACAAGGGATTAAAGCCATACACGATTTCAAATGGACTATGCATAGTACCGTGATGGACACTCCTATTATATGCAAATTTGATATATGGTAAACAATCTTCCCAATGTTTAATGTGTTTTTGCAAAATGGCACGCAAAAGTTGAGAAAGAGTACGATTAACGACTTCATTTTGTCCATCCGCTTGTGGGTGTGCGGTGGTTGAAAACAACAATTGTGTACCAAGTTTAGCCCACAAAACACGCCAAAAATGACTCAAAAATTTCGTATCTCTATCACTTACAATTGTACGTGGCATGCCATGCAATCTAACAATTTATTTGAAGAACAAATCAGCAACATGTGTGGCATCATCAACTTTTCTACATGCAATAAAATGTGCCATTTTTGAAAATGGATCAACCACAACATAAATGCTATCGCGTCCTCCCCTAGACCTAGGAAGTCCTAACACAAAGTCCATGGAAATGTCAATCCAAGGGGCATCAGGGACGGGTAAAGGCGTGTAAAGGCCATGTGGTTGGGACTTGGATTCGGCTTGTTTGCAAGTGATGCAACTACCACACAACCTCTCGACGTCTACGCGCATGTGGGGCCAATAGAAATGTTCCTTAAGAGTCTCAAGGGTTTTGAACACTCTGAAGTGACCCATTAAACCTCTCCCATGGGCTTCTTTAGTCAATGCTTCTTGTAGGGATGATTGGGGAACGCACAATTTTTAATCTTTGAAAAGATAACCCTCATGTATGTAAAATTTCCCAAATGGTGCTTCCTTACATGCCTCAAAAATGGTGCCAAAGTCATGGTCATTGGGGTACAATTCCTTAAGTGATTCGAATCCTAAGAAACGTAAGATAATGTAGTCACTAACGTGTATCTCCTAGAGAGGGCATCGGCAACTATATTATCCTTTCCTTGTTTGTTCTTAATCACGTAAGGAAATTGTTCTATGAACTCTACCCATTTGGCATGTCTTTTGTTCAACTTTCCCTGCCCTTTAAGATACTTAAGGCTTTCGTGGTCAGTGTGGATCACAAACTCTTTAGGTTGAAGATAGTGTTGCCACGTTTGTAGGGATCTCACAAGGGCATGAAGTTCCTTATCATAGGTAGAGTAATTCAATGCTGCTCTTTTCAATTTCTCACTAAAATAGGCGATGGGTTTCTTACCTTGGGTTAAAACTGCGCCTATACCCACTCCACTTGCATCCCACTCGATCTCAAAGGTCTCGTCAAAATTTGGTAGCCTAAGTATGGGTGCAGTGGTCAGCCTACGCTTGAGCTCATCAAATGCCTGTTGTTCTGGCTCTTCCCACCTAAAAGGCACATCTTTTTTCACAATTTCGTTTAGGGGTGCAGCTATGGAAGAAAAATCTTTGACAAAGTGTCTATAAAAGCTTGCTAGTCCATGAAAACTACGAACTTCCCCTACATTCTTAGGTATTGGCCACTCCACAATTGACCTAACCTTTTCCTCATCCATTTCTACTCCCTCAGCCGAAATGACAAAGCCTAGAAAAACTACGTGTTCTAAACAAAAGGAGCACTTCTTAAAGTTGGCGTAAAGTTGTTCTTGCTTAAGCTTTTCGAAAACGGCTCTAATGTGGTCAAGATGATCTTCTATGGTTTGAGAATAGATTAGGAGATCATCGAAATAGACAACGACAAATCGTCCTATGAACGCTCGTAAGACTTCATTCATTAGACTCATAAAGGTGCTAGGGGCGTTGGTGAGCCCGAAGGGCATCACTAGCCACTCATAGAGCCCAAACTTGGTTTTGAATGCAGTCTTCCATTCGTCCCCTTCTCTAATGCGTACCTGGAAGTACCCTTGCTTAAGGTCGATTTTGGTGAAGAATTTAGATCTGTGCAACATGTCCAACATATCGTCTAGCGTAGGTATGGGGTACCTATACTTGACGGTAATTTTGTTTATGGCTCGGCAATCAGTACACATTCTCCACGTTCCATCCTTTTTGGGTACTAAAATGACTGGGACGGCAGATGGGCTTAGGCTCTCTCGGACTTGTCCACTTGCTAGGAGCTCCTCTACTTGCCTTTGGATTTCTTTGGTTTCTTTGGGGTTGGCTCGATAGGATGGGCGATTGGGTAACACGGCTCCTGGGACAAAGTCGATTTGGTGTTCTATTCCTCTAATGGGTGGTAATCCGGATGGGGGTTCGGAGGGAAATAGAACTTCATATTCTTGGATAAGGGACGCAACTGAGGTAGGTAAGTTTGGTGGAAGTTCTTCTAGTGTAAGGTGACACGACTTTGGGATGATGATGAGGACAGTTTGGTTGTTATAAAGGGCGCGTGTGACCTCTCTTTTCTTTGCGAAATACCCACACTTCTTTTTGGACTCGTTGACACTTAGGGGCACTACCTCTTTTCCCTTGCTCTCGTGTTTTTTGTTCTCACTTTTCATACACTCCACGAATTTTCTCTCGGCTTCTTTTTCCTTAGGATCGGCTCTAGACTTGGACATGCGTTGGTGATCCTCGTGGACTTTGTGTGGTGGAAGTGCATGCAGTTTGTACAATTTGCCATTCAATTTGAAAGAATAACGATTCAAATAACCATCATATGTCACATGTAGATCAAATTGCCATGGCCTACCAAGTAAGATATGACTAGCATGCATTGGTGCAACATCGCATAAAACATCATCTTTGTAACTACCAATGCTAAGAGAAATTAAAACTTGTTTACTTACGCTAACCTCACCGCAATCATTTAGCCATGCAAGTTTGTAAGGATGCGGATGATTGGTCATAGTCAAATTCAGTTTTCTTACTAATTCAATACTAGCCACATTCGCACAAGAACCGGAATCAATGATCATGGTGCACACTTTTCCATTTATCATGCAATGAATATGGAAGATGTTTTCTCTATGTTGTTCGTGATCATCTGATTTCGGATATGCATTTAAAGCTCTACGCACAACAAGAAACTTCTTAGTGTCAAAATCATCTAATGCGCCTAGATCCTCTTCAGGTTCAATTTCATTATCATGCTCAGACTCGTTTTCATGCTCGGACTTGGACACATATTCGTTTGTCTCTTCAATTAACATGATTCGTTTTGCATTAGGACACTCTTTTCCTATGTGACCACGTCCTTGACATTTATAGAATTTAATGTCTCTAAACCTGTTTGAGGGATCAGAAGAATTTCCGGTAGGAGCCTTTCATTGGGTGCGTTCATCTCTCCTTTGTGTGGATTGCACACGATTGTCCATTCTTTGTGATGCACCTTGGTCACGTGCTTGGCCTCCTGTAGGCCATGAACTTCCCATTCCTGAAGGCTTGCTGGAAAATCTTGATGAAGATTGATTAGTACGATAATTGGAATTGAAATTAGAGGAATTACGTACCTTTAATTGTGTTTCAATCTTTTCAGCCATATGGACCATGGTTGTGACGTCAAGATAAGGTTGAAGGTCAACCCTTTGTGCAATCTCCCTGTTTAAACCATGTAAGAATCGAGCCTTGGTGGCTTCTTCAGGTTCCTGCAAGTTAGACCTTTCCAACAAAATTTCCAACTCTTTATAATACTCGTCTACACTTTTGGAACCTTGTCGTAAATTATGCAAACTCATGAAAATAGAACTCTCATAATTGTTTGGAATAAAACATTGTCGCATTTCAAACTTCATTTCTTCCCAAGTGGCAATGGGGGTTGTCTCATCTTAGTTCTATTTCGACACAAATTCGTCCACCAATTAAGTGCATAACCAGAAAACTCAACAGAAGCGTGCCTCACTTTTTGCAATTCACTATAATTGGTACAAGAAAAGATTAAATCCACTTTCGCTTCCCATTCTAAATATTCCTCCGCATTACCTTTACCATAAAACGTGGGAATATTTATTTTGGTTTTGAGAAAATTGTCATCTTGCGGGAAAAGGAGATTTTGGCGTCTTTGGTAACCACGGGGAGGGTGGTCATCAAAGTCATACTCATCATGGTCATATGGAATGTAATCATCGTTGTACCTTCGTGGGACGTACCTTCTTGGTTGTGTAGGAGGAACAAACCTTCTTGCTTTGGTGTGTGGTGGTCTAAGGTTGTCATCCTCAACTTCTTCTGGGGGATGGCGCCTTGGTTGTGGTAGGGGAACGGTCCTACTTGTTCCTTGGCCATCACTCGTTTTCTAGCTTCGCTCCACGTCTTCCAAGCGATGCTTAATTACCTCATTGTCATGCATGAGTTTCTTAAGCATCTCTAGCATTTGTTGTTGCGTGTTGTCAACAGTTTCGGCCTCTTTTGACTTGCTAGACGCGGAATGATTGCTGCTCTCCATTGTTCCTAAGGAATTGAACGAAAACAAAGGGAAAAAGAATGAAGCAAACTAACACAAAGACAAACAAACGTTAAGGGATTAGTAAAAAAAATAAGTTGTGAACACTCCACTTTTTATTCTTTCAACTCTCTTACCACTTTGTTTCTTGGATAACCTGAAGTTAAGAAGTCTCAAAGTGATCAATAAGTAAGTGTATTGCCAAGGATTCTTCAAATCACAACGTTCTCCGCTTGTTTCTTCCTTTTTGCTTTCAAGTTGCACCAATCAGTATCAAAGTAGAATCAATTGAAATGAACACACTACTTGAACTTTCCACTAAGATTCAAAGAAAATAAGCAACCAAAGTTGATGTATAAGGTTGAACCAAAGATAAACTAAGGGTTGCCGTGGGCAATCTTTAGTTAATTTTGATTCTATGCACTTATTATCCACAAAATGGTTCAAGTCATGCAACAATCGAGCAACCAAATGTGTGATTGGTTCAAGAAGATCAGGAGATGGAGAATAGGGTATATAGGGGACGGCAACATGGGGTCAAAGGAAATATGGTATCCAAGGTTTGCAAATCGTACCAAAAAATTTTCCACGCAATGCACAAACGTTTTTCCCTTTTTCTTTTCTCTTGTTCTTTTGTTTTTTATTTTTCTTCCTTGCTATTTCAATTGAGCAAGGTTCAAATTCTCTTTTTTTTTCACTAAGGGCAGAATCGAAATTTCACACGTTTTGCACTTAGCACTTGCGTTTTTGGACAGAATAGTGCAATGTATTTAAAATGCAATTTGTAACTTGGACTTGCAACAAAAATAACCTTGGAAAGTGAGGAAAATTGGGGTAAGGCCGAATGGGTTAGGGTTGGGTTTTTTTTTGAACGTTTTGGGAATTTGCGGAATGGGGTTTTGGGAACAGAATGGGCGTGGTAAATGGACTATTTGGGTTGGTAATTGATGATTGGTGTGGTCAATTTGGATATTGGTTGGTTTAGGACAGAATTTGAACAAAATTCAAATTCTAGGGTTAGGGTTTATTTGAATGAATTGGGGTTTTTAAATTCTGATTGTGTTTGGTAAAATGGGTTTGGGGCTTTTTGTTGGGGGTAGCAACAAGATGATTTGAAACCGAGGTAGCTTTATAGGCTGATGGTTGGAATATTTAAAAGAAGGCTGAATGTAACCTAAAATGCAACAAACCCTAATTTGTTCAAGTTTGAACGAATCAAAATCAGATTGTGATGCTAAAAGGAAATAAAGAAAATGACTCTTGAATGATGAAAAGCAAAATGCAGCAATATGCAAGGACTCAAAGCAATTGAGTTGGACGTTTTTTTTGTATGAAATGCAAGACAATGGTGTATAGAGTGAGGGGTAGAAGAAGGACTCAACTGAAATTGAAATGACTATTTTCAAATGAAAAGGAAATGATAGATGGTGGAATAGAGTAACCTGGGCTCTGATACCAATTGACGAGTGCAACTAGCGGGCTCGGACGATTCCACTTTCCAAACGTCCTTCACAAAGGGTTAGGCACAAGGAAGAAGACTTCCCCTTCTTCCTTAGTGATTAAAAACGTGTGGATTAAGAATGAGCAAGACCAACACTTCAAGATGGTCGTTGATCAGGAAAACCAATATAGCCCTCCTGGACGGCACCTTTAAGCAATGGCAACACCTTCAAAATGCTCAACTTTGAAGGATCTTAACCTAGGTTTTTAATGAAAACCAAGAAAACAAAGTCTCAAAAAAAGTGAAAGAAATATCAAGAATTCTTATTCATCAAAAGTTGTGTTTGCAAGATATCTTGTCTTCTATGTTCAGCCATGTATGAAGACTAAATGGTGTCTTGGAGAAGCTGATTTGATGAGTAGGATGTGCTTGAACTTGAATTCAAAAGTGGTTGAAGTTTGAATTCAAGTTGAATTTGAACTTGAGTGTACTTTGAATTGGTTGTTAGTTTATCCTTCCAACTTTCTTCCAGCCGTTTCTCTTGAACAAACGAGGTGTAGAAAATCTGATTTGATGATGATAAGATGGGTGGGATTGAATTCAAATGATGGTTGAAGTTTGAATTCAAATCGAGATTGAATTTGAATTCAAACTTGGATTCAATTTGAATTGTGATCTATCTCCTTCTTTCTCTTCAAATGGCGTGTGGGTGGATCCTTATTTTGGCTGAACTCATCTTGAAATTTAAGGCTCAATCTGGTTGAAACTTGAATTCAAATCAATGTTGAATTTAAATTCAAGTTTGGCTTTGAATTTAAATTCAATTAATCATCATCCTTTTACTTGTAAGATGGCCGGCCCCCTTGTGGATAATGGAGATGATTTTGATTTCAATTTGATTAAGAGATTCTATCTTGGACACCTTTGAGTTTGTCTTGGTGGAGACAAACATTCTCTTCAAGACAACATTCCTTTGGTCTCCTTTTTTGAAACACACGGCTATCTTCCTCAATTTAGCCCTTCATTTTATTTGGATCTTCCATGCACCTAATCTTCCTACAAAACAAACACATAAAACAAAGATCACAAGAAAACAAGATAAACTTCAAGACAAAGAAGGCATACACACGTTTGCACTCAAGGTGAAGGTTCAATGAAATGAACCCAAGGGATCTTAGGTTCATCTTGAACATGCTTGTACAAGAAGGTGGCAACTTGATGACAAAGTTCTCTTGCCCTCCTTCTTGTCATAGGACCCTTGACCTCTTGATGGGGCCCTTGATCCTCATCGGACCCTTGATCCTCATCACTGAGGAATAAAAAACATACCTTGTATGCTAGTCAGAACTTCCAAATCAGATGTATTCAAGCTATCATGCTCAACAAAGCACAAATCAGCACTAACATATAGATTATCATCCTCAAAATCAGTTTGCAATGTAACATCAGGCGGAGTTTCAGATTCATATGCACGTAAATTAGAAGTTTCAGCACTATCATATGGAATGTCACTATCAAGACACTCAAACAAAGGATTATTATAAATAACCAATTCATGCTTCTCAACATTATCATGTGTATGACCTAAGTCATCGTTATTTGATGCGTGCAAGACGTGGGCTCCAACAATTCCACCTTCCAAACGTCCCTCCAAAGGATTAGGCACAAGGAAGAAGACATCCTCTTGCTCCTTAGCGATAAAAACGTGTGGATCAAATGAGCAAGACCAACACTTCAAGATGGTCGTTGATCAGGCAAACCAATATTGCCCTCTTGGACGGCACCTTTTAGCAATGGCAACACCTTCAAAATGCTCAACTTTGAAGGATCTTAACATAGGTTTTTAAAGCAAAACCAAGAAAACAAAATCTCACAAGAAGTGAAGAAAATATCAAGAATTGTTATTCATCCAAAAGTTCTTCCTAAAATTCGGCCAAAAGGCCCTATTTATAGACTAGAAAACGTGCTCCTCAAGCCTTAAAATGGCTAGAAATTATTTCAAATAAAGCTAGCTACCAAATGTTTAAATTTAAAATTTGTAGAAATTCAAAGCAAGATAAATTCTAGCTAAAACATGAATTTGCTTGTAGAATGCCAACCCAACTATATCCAGCCGTCCTTGATGAGTGGTGAGGATGTTGGAGACTTGATTTGATGTTGATGAGGTGGTTGGAGTTGAATTCAAAGGTTGGTTAAAGTTTGAATCCAAATTGAGTTTGAATTTGAATTCAAACTTGGATTCGATTTTGAATTGCGATTTCCTCTTCATTATCCTCCACGTTGGCGTGTGGAATGTCTCACGATAAGGCTGAGAATCTGTTAAAATCTAAATCTCAAATTGGTTGAAACTTGAATTCAAATAACGGTTGAATTTAAATTCAAGTTTGTCTTCAAGTGTGAATTCAATTTAATCTCCACTTTTGAACTTCCAAATGGGCGCCCCTTTTGTTGTGGATGGATATAATCTTGAACTAAATTTAAGAAGAGATTCCAGCTTGGACCACATTTGAACTTGGTGAGACAAACATTCTCCTCATGACAACATTCCTTTTGTCTCCCTTTTGAACACACACGCCTTTATCCCTTTGTGGACCTTCATTTGGCTTGGACTTTTCACGCACCTACTTACCTACAAGGCAAACACATAAAACAAAGATCACAACATTCAAAATAAGCACACACACACACGCGCCTCCTACACGTTCATGGTGTAGGTTCAAGGAAGTGAACCCAATGAACCTTAGGTTTATCTTGAACATGTTTGTATAAAAAGGTTCCAACTTGATGACCTAGTTCTCTTGCTCTCCTTCTTGTCATGCGGCCCATGACCACTTGATGGGATCCCCGATCCTCATCAATCTCCCCCCTCCTCAAGAAGATTCGCCCTGGAATCGAAGGGTTCATGAGGGAAAGATGTGAGGTTTGCAAAAGGATACGACTTCAAATCTAAACGTACAATTGGATAAGAGGGATACTCCACAAATGACTCATAAACTATGTAAGATACAAGTTCAAGAATGATCATACATAATTTAAGTCTTACATGCTTAGGGTGAGCAATCAAGTGAATGACGACATATGCAAATAACGACACATCGTAGCACAAATCTACATGAACACTCAACAAGAAGCACCTCTTTCTAATGTGTTTAGGATGCACTAACATGGTAGGTAGAAGACCTCTCTCATAAGATTTGTCATGCATGAATGATAGAGTATGTATTACCTGAGGAATAAACAACGTACCTTGTATGCTACTCAGAACTTCCAAATCAGATGTATTTGAGCTATCATGCTCAACAAAGCACAAATCAGCACTAACATGTAGATTATCATCCTCAAAATCAGTTTGCAATGTAACATCAGGCGGAGTTTCAGATTCATATGCACGCAAATTAAAAGTTTCAGCACTATCATATGGAATGTCACTATCAAGACACTCAAACAAAGGATTATTATAAATAACCCATTCATGCTTCTCAACATTATCATGTGTATGACCTAAGTCATCGTTATTTGATGCGTGCAAGACGTGGGCTCCAATAATTTCACCTTCCAAACGTCCCTCACAAAGGGTTAGGCACAAGGAAGAAGACATCCTCCTGCTCCTTAGCGATAAAAACGTGTGGATCAAAAGAGCAAGACCAACACTTCAAGATGGTCGTTGATCAGGCAAACCAATATGGCCCTCCTGGACGGCACCTTTTAGCAATGGCAACACCTTCAAAATGCTCCACTTTGAAGGATCTTAACTTAGGTTTTTAAAGCAAAACCAAGAAAACAAAATCTCACAAGAAGTGAAGAAAATATCAAGAATTGTTATTCATCCAAAAGTTCTTCCTAAAATTCGGCCAAAAGGCCCTATTTATAGACTAGAAAACGTGCTCCTCAAGCCTTAAAATGGCTAGAAATTATTTCAAATAAAGCTAGCTACCAAATGTTTAAATTTAAAATTTGGTTGAAATTCAAAGCAAGATAAATTCTAGCTAAAACTTGAATTTTCTTGTAGAATGCCAACCCTACAATATCCAGCCTTCCTTGATGAGTGGTGAGGATGTTGGAGACTTGATTTGATGTTGATGAGGTGGTTGGAGTTCAATTCAAAGGTTGGTTGAAGTTTTAATCCAAATTGAGTTTGAATTTGAATTTAAACTTGGATTCGATTTTGAATTGTGATTTCCTCTTCATTATCCTCCACGTTGCCGTGTTGAATGTCTCAAGATAAGGCTGAGAATCTCTTAAAATCTATATCTCAAATTGGTTGAAACTTGAATTCAAATTACGGTTGAATTTAAATTCAAGTTTGCCTTCAAGTTTGAATTCAATTCAATCTCCACTTTTGAACTTCCAAAGGGGCGCCCCTTTTGTTGTGGATGGAGATAATCTTGAACTAAATTTAAGAAGAGATTCCAGCTTGGACAACATTTGATCTTGTTGAGACAAACATTCTCCTCCTGACAACATTCCTTTTGTCTCCCTTTTGAACACACACGCCTTTATCCCTTTGTGGACCTCCTTGAATTCAAACTCCACTTTTGAACTTGCAAATGGGCGCCCCTTTTGTTGTGGATGGAGATAATCTTGAACTAAATTTAAGAAGAGATTCTACCTTGGACCACATTTGAACTTGTTGAGACAAACATTCTCCTCATGACAACATTCCTTTTGTCTCCCTTTTTAACACACACGCCTTTATCCTTTTGTGGACCTCCGTTTGGCTTGGACTTTTCACGCACCTACTTACCTACAAGGCAAACACATAAAACAAAGATCACAAAATTCAAAACAAGCACACACACGCGCCTCCTACACATTCATTGTGTAGGTTCAAGGAAGTGAACCCAATGAACCTTAGGTTTATCTTGAACATGTTTGTATAAAAAGGTTCCAACTTGATGACCTAGTTCTCTTGCCCTCCTTCTTGTCATGCAGCCCATGACCACTTGATGGGATCCCCGATCCTCATAAATCTCCTTCCTCCTCAAGAAGATTCGCCCTAGAATCGAAGGGTTCATGAGGGAAAGATGTGAGGTTTGCAAAAGTATACGACTTCAAATCTAAACACACGATTGGATAAGAGGGATACTCCACAAATGACTCATAAACTATGTAAGATACAAGTTCAAGAATGATCATACATAATTTAAGTCTTACATGCTTAGGGTGAGCAATCAAGTGAATGACGACATATGCAAATAACGACACATCGTAGCACAAATCTACATGAACACTCAACAAGAAGCACCTCTTTCTAATGTGTTTAGGATGCACTAACATGGTAGGTAGAAGACTCCTCTCATAAGATTTGTCATGCATGAATGATAAAGTATGTATTACCTGAGGAATAAACAACGTACCTTGTATGCTACTCAGAACTTCCAAATCTGATGTATTTGAGCTATCATGCTCAACAAAGCACAAATCAGCACTAACATGTAGATTATCATCCTCAAAATCAGTTTGCAATGTAACATCAGGCGGCGTTTCAGATTCATATGCACGTAAATTAGAAGTTTCAGCACTATCATATGGAATGTCACTATCAAGACACTCAAACAAAGGATTATTATTAATAACCCATTCATGCTTCTCAACATTATCATGTGTATAACCTAAGTCATCGTTATTTGATGCGTGCAAGACGTGGGCTCCAACAATTTCACCTTCCAAACGTCCCTCACAAAGGGTTAGGCACAAGGAAGAAGACATCCCCTTGCTCCTTAGCGATAAAAACGTGTGGATCAAATGAGCAAGACCAACACTTCAAGATGGTCGTTGATCAGGCAAACCAATATGGCCCTCTTGGACGGAACCTTTTAGCAATGGCAACACCTTCAAAATGCTCAACTTTGAAGGATCTTAACTTAGGTTTTTAATGCAAACCAAGAAAACAAAATCTCACAAGAAGTGAAGAAAATATCAAGAATTGTTAATCCAAAAGTTCTTCCTAAAATTTGGCCAAAAGGCCCTATTTATAGACTAGAAAACGTGCTCCTCAAGCCTTAAAATGGCTCGAAATTATTTCAAATAAAGCTAGCTACCAAATGTTTAAATTTAAAATTTGGTTGAAATTCAAAGCAAGATAAATTCTAGCTAAAACTTGAATTTGCTTGTAGAATGCCAACCCTACTATATCCAGCCGTCCTTGATGAGTGGTGAGCATGTTGGAGACTTGATTTGATGTTGATGAGGTGGTTGGAGTTCAATTCAAAGGTTGGTTGAAGTTTGAATCCAAATTGAGTTTGAATTTGAATTTAAACTTAAATTCGATTTTGAATTGTGATTTCCTCTTCATTATCATCCACGTTGGCGTGTTGAATGTCTCAAGATAAGGCTGAGAATCTCTTAAAATCTAAATCTCAAATTGGTTGAAACTTGAATTCAAATAACGGTTGAGTTTAAATTCAAGTTTGTCTTCAAGTTTGAATTCAATTCAATCTCCACTTTTGAACTTCCAAATGGGCGCCCCTTTTGTTGTGGATGGAGATAATCTTGAACTAAATTTAAGAAGAGATTCCAGCTTGGAAGACATTTGATCTTGTAGAGACAAACATTCTCCTCATGACAACATTCCTTTTGTCTCCCTTTTGAACACACACGCCTTTATCCCTTTGTGGACCTCCTTGAATTCAAACTCCACTTTTGAGCTTGCAAATGGGCGCCCCTTTTGTTGTGGATGGAGATAATCTTGAACTAAATTTAAGAAGAGATTCTATCTTGGACCACATTTGAACTTGTTGAGACAAACATTCTCCTCATGACAACATTCCTTTTGTCTCCCTTTTTAACACACACGCCTTTATCCTTTTGTGGACCTCCGTTTGGCTTGGACTTTTCACGCACCTACTTACCTACACGGCAAACACATAAAACAAAGATCACAAATTTAAAAATAAGCACACACACACGTGCCTCCTACACGTTCATGGTGTAGGTTCAAGGAAGTGAACCCAATAAACCTTAGGTTTATCTTGAACATGTTTGTATGAAAAGGTTCCAACTTGATGACCTAGTTCTTTTTCCTTCTTGTCATGGGGCCCATGACCACTTGATGGGATCCCCGATCCTCATAAATCTCCTTCCTCCTCAAGAAGATTCGCCCTAGAATCGAAGGGTTCATGAGGGAAAGATGTGAGGTTTGCAAAAGTATACGACTCCAAATCTAAACACACGATTGGATAAGAGGGATACTCCACAAATGACTCATAAACTATGTAAGATACAAGTTCAAGAATGATCATACATAATTTAAGTCTTACATGCTTAGGGTGAGCAATCAAGTGAATGACGACATATGCAAATAACGACACATCGTAGCACAAATCTACATGAACACAAAACAAGAAGCACCTCTTTCTAATGTGTTTAGGATGCACTAACATGGTAGGTAGAAGACTCCTCTCATAAGATTTGTCATGCATGAATGATAAAGTATGTATTACCTGAGGAATAAACAACGTACCTTGTATGCTACTCAGAACTTCCAAATCTGATGTATTTGAGCTATCATGCTCAACAAAGCCCAAATCAACACTAACATGTAGATTATCATCCTCAAAATCAGTTTGCAATGTAACATCAGGCGGCGTTTTCAGATTCATATGCACGTAAATTAGAAGTTTCAGCACTATCATATGGAATGTCACTATCAAGACACTCAAACAAAGGATTATTATTAATAACCCATTCATGCTTCTCAACATTATCATGTGTATGACCTAAGTCATCGTTATTTGATGCGTGCAAGACGTGGGCTCCAACAATTTCACCTTCCAAACGTTCCTCACAAAGGGTTAGGCACAAGGAAGAAGACATCCCCTTGCTCCTTAGCGATAAAAACGTGTGGATCAAATGAGCAAGACCAACACTTCAAGATGGTCGTTGATCAGGCAAACCAATATGGCCCTCCTAGACGGCACCTTTTAGCAATGGAAACACCTTCAAAATGCTCAACTTTGAAGGATCTTAACTTAGGTTTTTGATCCAAAACCAAGAAAACAAAATCTCACAATAAGTGAAGAAAATATCAAGAATTGTTATTCATCCAAAAGTTCTTCCAAAAATTCGGCCAAAAGGCCATATTTATAGACTAGAAAACGTGCTCCTTTTGTTGTGGATGTAGATAATCTTGAACTAAATTTAAGAAAAGATTCTATCTTGGACCACATTTGAACTTGTTGAGACAAACATTCTCCTCATGACAACATTCCTTTTGTCTCCCTTTTTAACACACACGCCTTTATCCCTTTGTGGACCTCCGTTTGGCTTGGACTTTTCATGCACCTACTTACCTACAAGGAAAACACATAAAACAAAGATCACAAAATTCAAAATAAGCACACACACACGCGCCTCTTACACGTTCATGGTGTAGGTTCAAGGAAGTGAACCCAATGAACCTTAGGTTTATCTTGAACATGTTTGTATAAAAAGGTTCCAACTTGATGACCTAGTTCTCTTGCCCTCCTTCTTGTCATAGGGCCCATGACCACTTGATGGGATCCCCGATGCTCATAAATCTCCCCCCTCCTCAAGAAGATTCGCCCCTTGAATGGAAAGGTTTTTGAGGGAAAGATGTGAGGTTTGCAAAAGGATACGACTTAAAATCTAAATACACAATCGGATAAGAGGGATACTCCACAAATGCCTCATAAACTATGTAAGATACAATTTCAAGAATGATCATACATAATTTAAGTCTTACATGCTGAGGGTGAGCAATCAAGCGAATGACGACATATGCAAATAACGACACATCGTAGCACAAATCTACATGAACACTCAACAAGAAGCACCTCTTTCCAATGTGTTTAGGATGCACTAACATGGTAGGTAGAAGACTCCTCTCATAAGATGTGTCATGCATGATAGATAAAGTATGTAATACCTGAGGAATAAACAACGTACCTTGATTGCTACTCAGAACTTCCAAATCAGATGTATTTGAGCTATCATGCTCAACAAAGCACAAATCAGCACTAACATGTAGATTATCATCCTCAAAATCAGTTTGCAATGTAACATGAAGTGGAATTTCAGATTCATATGCACGCAAATTAGAAGTTTCAGCACTATCATATGGAATGTCACTATCAAGACACTCAAACAAAGGATTATTATAAATAACCCATTCATGCTTCTCAACATTATCATGTGTATGACCTAAGTCATCGTTATTTGATGCGTGCAAGACGTGGGCTCTAACAATTCCACCTTCTAAATGTCCCTCACAAAGGGTTAGGCACAATGAAGAAGACTTCCTCTTGCTCCTTAGGGATAAAACGTGTGGATCAAATGAGCAAGACCAACACTTCAAGATGGTCGGTGATAAGGCAAACGAATACGGCTCTCCTGGACGGCACCTTTTAGCAATGGCAACACCTTCAAAATGCTCAAATTTGAAGGATCTTAACTTAGGTTTTTGATCCAAAACAAAGAAAACAAAATCTCACAATAAGTGAAGAAAATATCAAGAATTGTTATTCATCCAAAAGTTCTTCCTAAAATTCGGCCAAAAGGCCCTATTTATAGACTAGAAAACGTGCTCCTCAAGCCTTGAAATGGCTAGAAATTATTTCAAATAAAGCATGCAACCAAATGTTTAAATTTAGAATTTGGTTGAAATTCAAACCAAGATAAATTCTAGCTAAACCTTGAATTTACTTGTAGAATACCAACCCTACTATATCCAGCCATCCTTGATGAGTGGTGAGGATGTTGAAGACTTGATTTGATGTTGATGAGGTGGTTGGAGTTCAATTCAAAGGTTGGTTGAAGTTTGAATCCAAATTGAGTTTGAATTTGAATTCAAACTTGGATTCGATTTTGAATTGCGATTTCCTCTTGATTATCCTCCACATTGGCATGTGGAATGTCTCAAGATAAGGCTGAGAATCTTTTAAAATTTAAATCTCAAATTGGTTGAAACTTGAATTCAAATAACGGTTGAATTTAAATTCAAGTTTGTCTTCAAGTTTGAATTCAATTTAATCTCCACTTTTGAACTTCCAAAATGGGCGCCCCTTTTGTTGTGGATGGAGATAATCTTGAACTAAATTTAAGAAGAGATTCCAGCTTGGACCACATTTGAACTTGTTGAGACAAACATTCTCCTCATGACAACATTCCTTTTGCCTCCTTTTTGAACCACACGCCTTTATCCCTTTGTGGACCTCCATTTGGCTTGGACTTTTCACGCACCTACTTACCTACAAGGCAAACACATAAAACAAAGATCACAAAATTCAAAATAAGCACACACACGCGCGCCTCCTACACGTTCATGGTGTAGGTTCAAGGAAGTGAACCCAATGAACCTTAGGTTTATCTTGAACATGTTTGTATAAAAAGGTTCCAACTTGATGACCTGGTTCTCTTGCCCTCCTTCTTGTCATGGGGCCCATGACCACTTGATGGGATCCCCGATCCTCATAAATCACCCCCCTCCTCAAGAAGATTCGCCCTGGAATCGAAGGGTTGATGAGGGAAAGATGTGAGGTTTGCAAAAGGATACGACTTCAAATCTAAAGACACAATTGGATAAGAGGGATACTCCACAAATGACTCATAAACTATGTAAGATACAAGTTGTAGAATGATCATACATAATTTAAGTCTTACATGCTTAGGGTGAGCAATCAAGCGAATGACGACATATGCAAATAACGACACATCGTAGCACAAATCTACATGAACACTCAACAAGAAGCACCTCTTTCTAATGTGTTTAGGATGCACTAACATGGTAGGTAGAAGACTCCTCTCATAAGATTTGTCATGCATGAAAGATAAAGTATGTAATACCTGAGGAATAAACAACGTACGTTGTATGCTACTCAGAACTACCAAATCAGATGTATTTGAGCTATCATGCTCAACAAAACACAAATCAGCACTAACATGTAGATTATCATCCTCAAAATCAGTTTGCAATGTAACATCAAGTGGAATTTAATATTCATATGCACGCAAATTAGAAGTTTCAACACTATCATATGGAATGTCACTATCAAGACACTCAAACAAAGGATTATTATAAATAACCCATTCATGCTTCTCAACATTATCATGTGTATGACCTAAGTCATCGTTATTTGATGCATGCAAGACATGGGCTGCAACAATTCCACCTTCCAAATGTCCCTCACAAAGGGTTAGGCACAAGGAAGAAGACTTCGTCTTGCTCCTTAGGGATAAAAACGTGTGGATCAAATGAGCAAGACCAACACTTCAAGATGGTCGGTGATCAGGCAAACCAATATGGCTCTCCTGGACGGCACCTTTTAGCATTGGCAACACCTTCAAAATGCTCAACTTTGAAGGATCTTAACTTAGGTTTTTGATCCAAACCAAGAAAACAAAATCTCACAATAAGTGAAGAAAATATCAAGAATTGTTATTCATCCAAAATTTCTCCCTAAAATTCGGCCAAAAGGCCCTATTTATAGACTAGAAAACGTGCTCCTCAAGCCTTGAAATGGCTAGAAATTATTTCAAATAAAGCAAGCTACCAAATGTTTAAATTTAAAATTTGGTTGAAATTCAAACCAAGATAAATTCTAGCTAAACCTTGAATTTACTTGTAGAATACCAACCCTACTATATCCAGCCGTCCTTGATGAGTGGTGAGGATGTTGGAGACTTGATTTGATGTTGATGAGGTGGTTGGAGTTGAATTCAAAGGTTGGTTGAAGTTTGAATCCAAATTGAGTTTGAATTTGAATTCAAACTTGGATTCGATTTTGAATTGCGATTTCCTCTTCATTATCCTCCACGTTGGCATGTGGAATGTCTCAAGATAAGGCTGAGAATCTTTTAAAATCTAAATCTCAAATTGGTTGAAACTTGAATTCAAATAACGGTTGAATTTAAATTCAAGTTTGTCTTCAAGTTTGAATTCAATTTAATCTCCACTTTTGAACTTCCAAATGGGCGCCCCTTTTGTTGTGGATGGAGATAATCTTGAACTAAATTTAAGAAGAGATTCCATCTTGGACCACATTTGAACTTGTTGAGACAAACATTCTCCTCATAACAACATTCCTTTTGCCTCCCTTTTGAACCACACGCCTTTATACCTTTGTGGACCTCCATTTGGCTTGGACTTTTCACGCACCTACTTACCTACAAGGCAAACACATAAACAAAGATCACAAATTCAAAATAAGCACACACACACGCACCTCCTACACGTTCATGGTGTAGGTTCAAGGAAATGAACCCAATGAACCTTAGGTTTATCTTGAACATGTTTGTATAAAAAGGTTCCAACTTGATGACCTGGTTCTCTTGCCCTCCTTCTTGTCATGGGGCCCATGACCACTTGATGGGATCCCCGATCCTCATAAATCTCCCTCCTCCTCAAGAAGATTCGCCCTGGAATCGAAGGGTTCATGAGGGAAAGATGTGAGGTTTGCAAAAGGGATACGACTTCAAATCTAAACACACAATTGGATAAGAGGGATACTCCACAAATGACTCATAAACTATGTAAGATACAAGTTCTAGAATGATCATACATAATTTAAGTCTTACATGCTTAGGGTGAGCAATCAAGCGAATGACGACATATGCAAATAACGACACATCGTAGCACAAATCTACATGAACACTCAACAAGAAGCACCTTTTTCTAATGTGTTTAGGATGCACTAACATGGTAGGTAGAAGACTCCTCTCATAAGATTTGTCATGCATGAAAGATAAAGTATGTAATACCTGAGGAATAAACAACGTACGTTGTATGCTACTCAGAACTACCAAATCAGATGTATTTGAGCTATCATGCTCAACAAAACACAAATCAGCACTAACATGTAGATTATCATCCTCAAAATCAATTTGCAATGTAACATCAAGTGGAATTAAGATTCATATGCACGCAAATTAGAAGTTTCAACACTATCATATGGAATGTCACTATCAAGACACTCAAACAAAGGATTATTATAAATAACCCATTCATGCTTCTCAACATTATCATGTGTATGACCTAAGTCATCGTTATTTGATGCATGCAAGACATGGGCTGCAACAATTCCACCTTCCAAATGTCCCTCACAAAGGGTTAGGCACAAGGAAGAAGACTTCGTCTTGCTCCTTAGGGATAAAAACGTGTGGATCAAATGAGCAAGACCAACACTTCAAGATGGTCGGTGATCAGGCAAACCAATATGGCTCTCCTGGACGGCACCTTTAGCATTGGCAACACCTTCAAAATGCTCAACTTTGAAGGATCTTAACTTAGGTTTTTGATCTAAAACCAAGAAAAACAAAATCTCACAATAAGTGAAGAAAATATCAAGAATTGTTATTCATCCAAAATTTCTCCCTAAAATTCGGCCAAAAGGCAATATTTATAGACTAGAAAACGTTGCTCCTCAAGCCTTGAAATGGCTAGAAATTATTCAAATAAAGCAAGCTACCAAATGTTTAAATTTAAAATTTGGTTGAAATTCAAACCAAGATAAATTCTAGCTAAACCTTGAATTTACTTGTAGAATACCAACCCTACTATATCCAGCCGTTCCTTGATGAGTGGTGAGGATGTTGGAGACCTTGATTTGATGTTGATGAGGTGGTTGGAGTTGAATTCAAAGGTTGGTTGAAGTTTGAATCCAAATTGAGTTTGAATTTGAATTCAAACTTGGATTCGATTTTGAATTGCGATTTCCTCTTCATTATCCTCCACGTTGGGCATGTGGAATGTCTCAGATAAGGCTGAGAATCTTTTAAAATCTAAATCTCAAATTGGTTGAAACTTGAATTCAAATAACGATTGAATTTAAATTCAAGTTTGTCTTCAAGTTTGAATTCAATTTAATCTCCACTTTTGAACTTCCAAATGGGCGCCCCTTTTGTTGTGGATGGAGATAATCTTGAACTAAATTTAAGAAGAGATTCCATCTTGGACCACATTTGAACTTGTTGAGACAAACATTCTCCTCATAACAACATTCCTTTTGCCTCCCTTTTGAACCACACACGCCTTTATACCTTTGTGGACCTCCATTTGGCTTGGACTTTTCACGCACCTACTTACCTACAAGGCAAACACATAAAACAAAGATCACAAAATTCAAAATAAGCACACACACACGCACCTCCTACACGTTCATGGTGTAGGTTCTAGGAATGAACCCAATGAACCTTAGGTTATCTTGAACATGTTTGTATAAAAAGGTTCCAACTTGATGACCTGGTTCTCTTGCCCTCCTTCTTGTCATGGGGCCCATGACCACTTGATGGGATCCCCGATCCTCATAAATCTCCCTCCTCCTCAAGAAGATTCGCCACTGGAATCGAAGGGTTCATGCGGGGAAAGATGTGAGTTTTGCAAAAGGATACGACTTCAAATCTAAACACACAATTGGATAAGAGGGATACTCCACAAATGACTCATAAACTATGTAGATACAAGTTCTAGAATGATCATACATAATTTAAGTCTTACATGCTTAGGGTGAGCAATCAAGCGAATGACGACATATGCAAATAACGACACATCGTAGCACAAATCTACATGAACACTCAACAAGAAGCACCTCTTTCTAATGTGTTTAGGATGCACTAACATGGTAGGTAGAAGACTCCTCTCATAAGATTTGTCATGCATGAAAGATAAAGGATGTAATACCTGAGGAATAAACAACGTACGTTGTATGCTACTCACAACTACCAAATCAGATGTATTTGAGCTATCATGCTCAACAAAACACAAATCAGCACTAACATGTAGATTATCATCATTAAAATCAGTTTGCAATGAACATCAAGTGGAATTTAAGATTCATATGCACGCAAATTAGAAGTTTCAACACTATCATATGGAATGTCACTATCAAGACACTCAAACAAAGGATAATTATAAATAACTCATTCATAGCTTCTCAACATTATCATGTGAATGACCTAAGTCATTGTTATTTGATGCGTGCAAGACGTGGGCTCCAACAATTCCAACCTTCCAAAACGTCCCTCACAAAGGGTTAGGCACAAGGAAGAAGACTTCCCCTTGCTTCCTTAGTGATAAAAACGTGTGGATCAAATGAGCAAAGACCAACACTTCAAGATGGTCGTTGATCAGGCAAACCAATATGGTCCTCTTGGACGGCACCTTTTAGCCATGGCAACACCTTCAAAATGCTCAACTTTGAAGGAATCTTAACTTAGGTTTTTAATGCAAAACCAAGAAAACAAAAATATCACAAGAAGTGAAGAAAATATCAAGAATTGTTATTCATCCAAAAGTTCTTCCTAAAATTCGTCCAAAGGCCCTATTTATAGACTAGAAAACGTGCTCCTCAAGCCTTAAAATGGCTAGAAATTATTTTAAATAAAGCTAGCTACCAAATGTTAAAATTTAAAATTGGTTGAAATTCAAACCAAGATAAATTCTAGCTAAAACTTGAATTTGCTTGTAGAATGCAAACCCTATTATCCAGCCGTCCTTGATGAGTGGTGAGGATGTTGGAGACTTGTTTTAATGTTGTTGAGGTGGTTGGAGTTGAATTCAAAGGTTGGTTGAAGTTTGAATCCAAATTGAGTTTGAATTTGAATTCAAACTTGGATTCGATTTTGAATTGCGATTTCCTCTTCATTATCCTCCACATTTGGCGTGTGGAATGTCTCAAGATAAGGCTGAGAATCTTTAAAATCTAAATCTCAAATTGGTTGAAACTTGAATTCAAATAACGGTTGAATTTAAATTCAAGTTTCTCTTCAAGTTTGAATTCAATTTAATCTCCACTTTTGAACTTCCAAATGGGCGCCCCTTTTGTTGTGGATGGAGATAATCTTGAACTAAATTTAAGAAGAGATTCCAGCTTGGACACACATTTGAACTTGTTGAGACAAACATTCTCCTCATGACAACATTCTTTTTGCCTCCCTTTTGAACCACACGCCTTTATCACTTTGTGGACCTCCATTTGGCTTGGACTTTTCATGCACCTACTTACCTACAAGCAAACATATAAAACAAAGATCACAAAATTCAAAATAAGCACACACACACGCGCCTCCTACACGTTCATGGTGTAGGTTCAAGGAAGTGAACCCAATGAACCTTAGGTTTATCTTGAACATGTTTGTATAAAAAGGTTCCAACTTGATGACCTGGTTCTCTTGCCCTCCTTCTTGTCATGGGGCCCATGACCACTTGATGGGATCCCCGATCCTCATAAATCTCCCTCCTCCTCAAGAAGATTCGCCCTGGAATCGAAGGGTTCATGAGGGAAAGATGTGAGGTTTGCAAAAGGATACGACTTCAAATCTAAACACACAATTGGATAAGAGGGATACTCCACAAATGACTCATAAACTATGTAAGATACAAGTTCTAGAATGATCATACATAATTTAAGTCTTACATGCTTAGGGAGAGCAATCAAGCGAATGACGACATATGCAAATAACGACACATCGTAGCACAAATCTACATGAACACTCAACAAGAAGCACCTCTTTCTAATGTGTTTAGGATGCACTAACATGGTAGGTAGAAGACTCCTCTCATAAGATTTGTCATGCATGAATGATAAAGTATGTACCTGAGGAATAAACAACGTACCTTGTATGCTACTCAGAACTTCCAAATCAGATGTATTTGAGCTATCATGCTCAACAAAGCGCAAATCACAGCACTAACATGTAGATTATCATCCTCAAAATCAGTTTGCAATGTAACATCAAGTGGAATTTCAGATTCATATGCACGCAAATTAGAAGTTTCAACACTATCATATGGAATGTCACTATCAAGACACTCAAACAAAGGATTATTATAAATAACCCATTCATGCTTCTCAACATTATCATGTGTATGACCTAAGTCATCGTTATTTGATGCGTGCAAGACATGGGCTGCAACAATTCCACCTTCCAAATGTCCCTCACAAAGGGTTAGGCACAAGGAAGAAGACTTCGTCTTGCTCCTTAGGATAAAAACGTGTGGATCAAATGAGCAAGACCAACACTTCAAGATGGTCGGTGATAAGGCAAACCAATATGGCTCTCCTGGACGGCACCTTTTAACATTGGCAACACCTTCAAAATGCTCAACTTTGAAGGATCTTAACTTAGGTTTTTGATCCAAAACCAAGAAAACAAAATCTCACAATAAGTGAAGAAAATATCAAGAATTGTTATTCATCCAAAATTTCTCTCTAAAATTCGGCCAAAAGGCCCTATTTATAGACTAGAAAACATGCTCCTCAAGCCTTGAAATAGCTAGAAATTATTTCAAATAAAGCAAGCTACCAAATGTTTAAATTTAAAATTTGGTTGAAATTCAAACCAAGATAAATTCTAGCTAAACCTTGAATTTACTTGTAGAATACCAACCCTACTATATCCAGCCGTCCTTGATGAGTGGTGAGGATGTTGGAGACTTGATTTGATGTTGATGAGGTGGTTGGAGTTGAATTCAAAGGTTGGTTGAAGTTTGAATCCAAATTGAGTTTGAATTTGAATTCAAACTTGGATTCAATTTTGAATTTCGATTTCCTCTTCATTATCCTCCACGTTGGCATGTGGAATGTCTCATGGTAAGGCTGAGAATCTCTTAAAATCTAAATCTCAAATTGGTTGAAACTTAATTCAAATAACGGTTGAATTTAAATTCAAGTTTGTCTTCAAGTTTGAATTAAATTTAATCTCCACTTTTGAACTTCCAAATGGGCGCCCCTTTTGTTGTGGATGGAGATAATCTTGAACCAAATTTAAGAAGAGATTCCAGCTTGGACCACATTTGAACTTGTTGAGACCAACATTCTCCTCATCACAACATTCCTTTTGTCTCCCTTTTGAACACACACGCCTTTATACCTTTGTGGACCTCCATTTGGCTTGGACTTTTCACGCACCTACTTACCTACAAGGCAAACATAAAACAAAGATCACAAAATTCAAAATAAGCACACACACATGCGCCTCCTACACGTTCATGGTGTAGGTTCAAGGAAATGAACCCAATGAACCGTGGGTTTATCTTGAACATGTTTGTATAAAAAGGTTCCAACTTGATGACCTGGTTCTCTTGCCCTCCTTCTTGTCATGGAGCCCATGACCACTTGATGGGATCCCCGATCCAATAAATCTCCCTCCTCCTCAAGAAGATTCGCCCTAGAATCGAAGGGTTCATGAGGGAAAGATGTGAGGTTTGCAAAAGTATACGACTTCAAATCTAAACACACAATTGGATATGAGGGATACTCCACAAATGACTCATAAACTATGAAAGATACAAGTTCTAGAATGATCATACATAATTTAAGTCTTACATGCTTAGGGAGAGCAATCAAGCGAATGACGACATATGCAAATAACGACACATCGTAGCACAAATCTACATGAACACTCAACAAGAAGCACCTCTTTCTAATGTGTTTAGGATGCACTAACATGGTAGGTAGAAGACTCCTCTCATAAGATTTGTCATGCATGAAAGATTAAGTATGTAATACCTGAGGAATAAACAACGTACGTTGTATGCTACTCAGAACTACCAAATCAGATGTATTTGAGCTATCATGCTCAACAAAACACAAATCAGCACTAACATGTAGATTATCATCCTCAAAATCAGTTTGCAATGTAACATCAAGTGGAATTTAAGATTCATATGCACGCAAATTAGAAGTTTCAACACTATCGTATGGAATGTCACTATCAAGACACTCAAACAAAGGATTATTATAAATAACTCATTCATGCTTCTCAAATTATCATGTGAATGACCTAAGTCATTGTTATTTGATGCGTGCAAGACGTGGGCTCCAACAATTCCACCTTCCAAACGTCCCTCACAAAGCGTTAGGCACAAGGAAGAAGACTTCCCCTTGCTTCCTTAGTGATAAAAACGTGTGGATCAAATGAGCAAGACCAACACTTCAAGATGGTCGTTCATTAGGCAAACCATATGGCCCTCCTGGACGGCACCTTTTAGCAATGGCAACACCTTCAAAATGCTCAAATTTGAAGGATCTTAACTTAGGTTTTTAATGCAAAACCAAGAAAAACAAAATCTCACAAGAAGTGAAGAAAATATCAAGAATTGTTATTCATCCAAAAGTTCTTCTTAAAATTCGGCCAAAAGGCCCTATTTATAGACTAGAAAACGTGCTCCTCAAGCCTTAAAATGGCTAGAAATTATTTCAAATAAAGCTAGCTACCAAATGTTAAAATTTAAAATTTGGTTGAAATTCAAACCAAGATAAATTCTAGCTAAAACTTGAATTTGCTTGTAGAATGCCAACCCTACTATATCCAGCCATCCTTGATGAGTGGTGAGGATGTTGGAGACTTGTTTTAATGTTGTTGAGGTTGTTGGAGTTGAATTCAAAGGTTGGTTGAAGTTTGAATCCAAATTGAGTTTGAATTTGAATTCAAACTTGGATTCGATTTTGAATTGCGATTTCCTCTTCATTATCCTCCACATTTGCGTGTGGAATGTCTCAAGATAAGGCTGAGAATCTTTTAAAATCTAAATCTCAAATTGGTTGAAACTTGAATTCAAATAACGGTTGAATTTAAATTCAAGTTTGTCTTCAAGTTTGAATTCAATTTAATCTCCACTTTTGAACTTCCAAATGGGCGCCCCTTTTGTTGTGGATGGAGATAATCTTGAACTAAATTTAAGAAGAGATTCCAGCTTGGACCACATTTGAACTTGTTGAGACAAACATTCTCCTCATAACAACATTCCTTTTGCCTCCCTTTTGAACCACACGCCTTTATACCTTGTGGACCTCCATTTGGCTTGGACTTTTCACGCACCTACTTACCTACAAGGCAAACACATAAAACAAAGATCACAAAATTCAAAATAAGCACACACACGCGCCTCACACGTTCATGGTGTAGGTTCAAGGAAATGAACCCAATGAACCTTAGGTTTATCTTGAACATGTTTGTATAAAAAGGTTCCAACTTGATGACCTGGTTCTCTTGCCCTCCTTGTCATGGGGCCCATGACCACTTGATGGGATCCCCGATCCTCATAAATCTCCCTCCTCCTCAAGAAGATTCGCCCTGGAATCGAAGGGTTCATGAGGGAAAGATGTGAGGTTTGCAAAAGGATACGACTTCAAATCTAAACACACAATTGGATAAGAGGGATACTCCACAAATGACTCATAAACTATGTAAGATACAAGTTCTAGAATGATCATACATAATTTAAGTCTTACATGCTTAGGAGAGCAATCAAGCGAATGACGACATATGCAAATAACGACACATCGTAGCACAAATCTACATGAACACTCAACAAGAAGCACCTCTTTCTAATGTGTTTAGGATGCACTAACATGGTAGGTAGAAGACTCCTCTCATAAGATTTGTCATGCATGAAAGATTAAGTATGTAATACCTGAGGAATAAACAACGTACGTTGTATGCTACTCAGAACTACCAAATCAGATGTACTTGAGCTATCATGCTCAACAAAACACAAATCAGCACTAACATGTAGATTATCATCCTCAAAATCAGTTTGCAATGTAACATCAAGTGGAATTTAAGATTCATATGCACGCAAATTAGAAGTTTCAACACTATCATATGGAATGTCACTATCAAGACACAAACAAAGGATTATTATAAATAACTCATTCATGCTTCTCAACATTATCATGTGAATGACCTAAGTCATTGTTATTTGATGCGTGCAAGACGTGGGCTCCAACAATTCCACCTTCCAAACGTCCCTCACAAAGGGTTAGGCACAAGGAAGAAGACTTCCCCTTGCTTCCTTTGTGATAAAAATGTGTGGATCAAATGAGCAAGACCAACACTTCAAGATGGTCATTGATCAAGCAAACCAATATGGTCCTCCTAGACGGCACCTTTTAGCCATGGCAAGACATTTAAAATACTCAACTTTGAAGGATCTTAACTTAGGTTTTTAATGCAAAACCAAGAAAACAAAATATCACAAGTGAAGAAAATTTCAAGAATTGTTATTCATCCAAAAGTTCTTCTTAAAATTCGGCCAAAAGGCCCTATTTATAGACTAGAAAACGTGCTCCTCAAGCCTTAAAATGGCTAGAAATTATTTCAAATAAAGCTACCAAATGTTAAAATTTAAAATTTGGTTGAAATTCAAACCAAGATAAATTCTAGCTAAAACTTGAATTTGCTTGTAGAATGCAAACCCTATTATATCCAGCCGTCCTTGATGAGTGGTGAGGATGTTGGAGACTTGTTTTAATGTTGTTGAGGTGGTTGGAGTTGAATTCAAAGGTTGGTTGAAGTTTGAATCCAAATTGAGTTTGAATTTGAATTCAAACTTGGATTCGATTTTGAATTGGGATTTCCTCTTCATTATCCTCCATGTTGGCCTGTGGAATGTCTCATGGTAAGGCTGAGAATCTCTTAAAATCTAAATCTCAAATTGTTTGAAACTTGAATTCAAATAACGGTTCAATTTAAATTCAAGTTTGTCTTCAAGTTTGAATTCAATTTAATCTCCACTTTTGAACTTCCAAATGGGCGCCCCTTTTGGTGTGGATGGAGATAATCTTGACCTAAATTTAAGAGATTCTAGCTTGGACCACATTTGAACTTGTTGAGACAAACATTCTCCTCATGACAACATTCCTTTTGTCTCCTTTTTGAACACACACGCCTTTATCCCTTTGTGGACCTCCATTTGGCTTGGACTTTTCACGCACCTACTTACCTACAAGGAAAACACATAAAACAAAGATCACAAAATTCAAAATAAGCACACACACACGCGCCTCCTACACGTTCATGGTGTAGGTTCAAGGAAATGAACCCAATGAACCTTAGGTTTATCTTGAACATGTTTGTATAAAAAGGTTCCAACTTGATGACCTGGTTCCCTTGACCTCCTTCTTGTCATGGGGCCCATGACCACTTGATGGGATCCCCGATCCTCATCATCTCCCCCCTCCTCAAGAAGAATCGCCCTGGAATCGAAGGGTTCATGAGGGAGATGTGAGGTTTGCAAAAGGATACGACTTCAAATCTAAACACACAATTGGATAAGAGGGATACTCCACAAATGACTCATAAACTATGTAAGATACAAGTTCAAGAATGATCATACATAATTTAAGTCTTACATGCTTAGGGTGAGCAAGCAAGCGAATGACGACATATGCAAATAACGACACATCATAGCACAAATCTACATGAACACTCAACAAGAAGCACCTCTTTCTAATGTGTTTAGGATGCACTAACATGGTAGGTAGAAGACTCCTCTCATAAGATTTGTCATGCATGAAAGATAAAGTATGTAATACCTGAGGAATAAACAACGTACGTTGTATGCTACTCAGAACTACCAAATCAGATGTATTTGAGCTATCATGCTCAACAAAACACAAATCAGCACTAACATGTAGATTATCATCCTCAAAATCAGTTTGCAATGTAACATCAAGTGGAATTTAAGATTCATTTGATGAGCTACAGCCTAACCTTGTGGACGATGACACCTCAATGCCCCACACAGGTCCCATAACAGGAGTATGGCTAAGAGTTGTTACATTGTGTTGAATCGTTTCTTTAGGCATGAAGAGGATGAACCAAGCAGAGATGATGTCCATTGGGTTTATATGATACAAGCTTTGATCTAGTTGTATCAAAAACATGTTGTACATATCTTTAGTTGTTCTTTTTAATATTGTTGGTTAGTTAACCTTGTTTTAGGATAGTTTGTGTTGTATTATTGCCTTGTCTTTCAGGAACACGTACATAGCTTGGAAATGCAATTAGAATCTGAATTTTTCGAAGCAAAGAGGTGATATGCAAGTAGCTTACAAGCAGGGTGGTGACAAGCACTCATGTCAAATTCAAGAATTGCTCTTCACGTTAGAATGGATGGACAAGCTGCTCATTTCATGAACCAATTTGAAGAAGTCTTGCAAATCTTCAAACCAATCAAAAGCAAGCAAGGAGACAACCAAACAAGCTGCACAACAAATGAACCAATCAGATCCTTGAAGTTTAAGGCCTAGATCACGCAAAGAGGGTTTGAAGATTCAAAGTCAAACTTGCAACCAATCAAAGGCATTTCAAACCAAGTTGCTCAAATTAGTATACAATCAAAATTGATCTAGAAATATGGTTGAAACAAGCAAAGAATGCACGGCAAGCAACCAGAATTCTTGGAACAAAAGTTGTTCAAAAGCAAGCATGTCATTTAGTCTTGTACTTTGTACTTTAAACCTTGTACTCTTGTAATTTTCGTTTTGTATAAATAGCATAGGAATCAGATTGTAAAAAGAACACAATTCATATATACATTTCAATCAAAAACTTCCTTTAAGGAAATCTCAACTTTCTAGTTGAAGTTCAAGACCACTTAACGGTTTTCTTCCAAGTTCATAGCCTAGAACTTGTTAGTATTCACTTCATTTTTGGTTTATAGCATCTTAGGGTCTCAATGAGGTTTTAGATGTGTTGGAATACCAAAGAGGAAGAGGTGTTGGTATAAATTGAGCCAAGAACAAACGGTTACAGTTCAAGGGGTGTCATTGTGATGTTCTTTGCCATAGCTGGGTTCAAATCAATTTGGAATAGGAGACAAAGACCTTGGAACGTTTATCTAGCCTTCGTTTGGCTCATCAATTGGTATCAGAGCGTTGGTTAGTCTTCTATTCATGTTACATTGTTTAAACTTGCATACGAATGATGCTGCCCAAATCGTGTAGTGAACTGTTTTTTATGTCAGTTTAGAGCCTGTTAGTTTAGGTAGTTAGTTTATGTTTTGAAGTGTTTATTAGTTGGTTTACAATAGTTTGGTAAATTAGTTTTAAGTAGCAAAACCGAAACCATCACAAAAAGAACTTAGACTAGACTTAAGTGTGTTAGAATCTGTTTGTGTCTAGTTAAAAACCGTGTGTAACCTGATTGTTCTTGTTCAATCTAGCTTAGACAATGTTCATTAGGTCCTAATCTAGAAGTTTAAATGGTAGTTTAGATAAGTCCTTAAAACAAAAACTTGAACACAAAATTAGAATAGTTGATAGTTTAGTTTGTAATCAAGTTGTTAAATTCTGTTTTTTAGTAGTTGTGTGCAAACTGTTTAGGCGTTGTAGTTACTGCCTTATTTAGCTTGGTTAGAATAGTTTACAATGTCATTAAAAGGTTTAGCTGGTTGTTTAGTTTAGCACAAGCAAATCCGAAAACTAAGAACAAAAAAGGGTAGTTTTAGTTAGCTATGTATGCTGCCTAGTCTCTAGTTGATACACGTTTGTTGTGTTGAATACATAAACACTTGCATCTAGTATCATCTAGCTTAGAAACTGATTGCATCATACAAAAAAAACAAAAAAACAAGTAGGAATGATCACTAAAAACAAAACAAGTTAGCTAGTTTGCATCAAAACTGATTTCCATTAGTTGTTAGAGTATCAGCCCTTATAATTGATTTAGAACAACTAAGTTGCATTTAGCTATCTTAAGATAGTTAGATCATTGCATCAAAAACAGAAAAACAAGTCCCCAAAACCATGTGATTTAAACACTCTTTAAAGCTCATTTGAAATCTTGGTGAATGCTAATAGCTATATCTTTTTGTTGATTTCAATTGTTTCAAACAACTTGTTGGACTTAGATACATTCTGAAAGTTAGGAATTGTTTAAGCCCCACACTGTTAAAGAGCTATCCAATTGTTGTTTTAGATCAATTTCTGAACTTACCTTGCACTATATTCAATTTGAACTTGTTGTAATTGTGAATTGAACTCCACTACATAGTGTTTAGCCGTGTTGTGTACGAGGAACTTTCAAATTCCAAATACAACAAACCTTGTGCAATTAAAGGCCGTGAGCAATGTCTCATGTAGGCCGTGAGAGTAGTCTCACAACAATCAAGCAAACCCCTCCAAAGAAAGAAAATTAAGCTTGATTGAGAAATACGCGAGAGAAAAGCCAATATTTGTCAACAAGTAAGAGGCAAGACAAGAGAGAATTGCACAAGAAAACCAAGTGAGGAAAAGCCCAAAATAAACATTGCAAAAGGGAAAATTCCCTGCAAAGCTCAAAAGAAAGAAAGTGCCCAAACCAAACCCAAAGTGTTGTAGTTTTGAAATATTGAAAGTTTCTAAAGCAAACCCTTGCTGACACTTTGTTTGTGTGCTTTTACTTTCACTTTACTTCAATTGATAATTGCATATGCTGTAAAGTAATTGAGGGATTGTCTTAAACAACCCCGTAGATTTCATTCAGCCCAACAATTTGACTTCTGTGATTTTCTTGAATCTTAGGAGAAATAGTCCAAATTGCTGTTTTGAACAATTGTCAACATAAAGTAGAGTATTTGCATCTTGTCAATATTTTAAATTGGTTTTTGAGATTGTCTTTTGAATCATGGGTCCCCAGAAAGATATGCAATCCACATCCCCGTCCCCATCTACTCCTGTCCCATCCCAGTCCCTGTTACCCTAGAGAATATACAGCAAACACTCACTTTCCTTGTTAATCAGTTTGGTTTAATGAGAAGTGACATAGAGGATAACAAACAGGATAAGCAAAGTAGAAAAGCCAACCTCAGATCAAAAGGAACCTAGTATACCTTTTCAAGAAGGCACCTCTTATGGTAATGAGTCTCATGTTGAACGTAGAAAAGTCACATCACTTAGAGGTAGAGGTAGAGGTCGAGGTAGTAATGGTGGTCGTAGGAACATTTCTTTTGAGGAGAGATTTGATATCTCCCTGAGTACAATGAAGAACACTATCCGGAAGAACGGTATGATGAACGTCAGCCTGAGATGAACATCTTGAAGAAGAGTTCATTACTACTAAACTGACAATACCCTCCTTCCAAGGGAAAAGTGATCCTGAAACATATCTGCAATGGGAAACAAAAGTAGATCATATGTATTCTTGCACTAACTATTCTGAATTGGCCAAAGTGCGGTATGCAACTTTTGAATTTGTAGATTATGCTTTACTCTTGGGAGCAATTGAGAACACCAGGAGAAGAACAAGACAGCCCCCTGTTGTTACTTGGTCCGAGCTGAAACAAGAGATGAGGAAGAGATTCATATCTCCTTCCTATGAAAGAAGCATTTTCCAGAAATTGCAACAACTTTCTCAAGGTAATAGATCTGTTGATGAATTTTATAAAGAATTAGAACATCTGCTTACCAGGGCTAACATAGAAGAAGCTGAGGAAGCCACAATGGCTAGATTTCTAGCTGGCTTGAACAAAGAGATTGCATTTAAGGTGGAACTTACACCTTACTCTGATCTGGCTTCTATGGTTCACATTGCTGAGAAAGTGGAAAGACAATTGAAGGTAAAAACTTCTAACCCTTCTTTTCGGACTAATCCTTTGAGTTTTCCTAGAACACAGCCCAGGACGCCTTTCCGTCCACAACAAGGTCAAGGCCGTGGATTCCAAGGAAAATCAACCCAGAACATCCAAAATCGTCCAAAGTTCCAATCACTGATAAAGGCAAAGCCAAGGTGGAAGGTACGCCTAATGTTAAGACTCGTGATATTCAATGTTTTAAATGCTTAGGAAAAGGTCATTTTGCTAATCAATGTCCCAACCCTAAACGCATCATGTTTATTGAAGAGTCTAATGAGTATTATTCTGAGGAAGAATTGGAAGAGAGTGAAGAAAACAATGAAATTGAACAAACATGTGAGGAAGAAGAAGAGATTAGTGAAGTAATGAGTGTGAAACAAAAGAGTTCTTAGTTGTCCGTCGAGCTCTAAGTGCCCAAATTAAAACTGAAGAACCTGACATACAAAGAGAGAACATATTCCACATTCATGTATGGTTAAAAAGAAAGTCTGCACTTTAATCATTGACTCCGGTTCATGTACCAATGTGCAAGTTTTGAACTTGTTAGGAAACTTGAGTTACCTTTAATTATCACCCCCCATCCTTATAGACTTACGTGGCTTAATGAGTGTGGTGAAGTTAAAGTAACAAAGCAAGTCCTAGTTTTTTATCAATTGGTGGGTATTTGCTGAGGTGTTATGTGATGTAGCCCCTATGCAATCAAGTCATATCTTATTAGGTAGACCGTGGCAATTTGACAACAAGGTTACTATGATGGTTACCTAAATATATTCCTTTAGGCATAACAACAAGCTGTTCAAATTAAATGCCTTGCCCCCACAAAGTCTTTGAGGATCAACAACGAATGTTAAAAAGCCATAATGATCCAAAAGAAAAGGAATTGGAAAGGATTTTCATCAAGAAAACCAACTGAAAAGTTCATCTTAAAATTGAACCGAAAGAAATCAAAGTTTCTGCCGAACCATCTCTAAAGAAAACGCATTCTTTGCATCTCAAAGCGAGGTATTCCATGCTATCAATTCAAACAAAACTGTTTATATCTTGCTTTACAAAGAAACTCTGTTCTCTTCATCTGAAATACCATCTACTTTACCAAGTGAAGTTGCATCTTTACTTCAAGAATTTTCTAGCTTGTTTCCTGAAGGAGATCCCCCAGGTTTACCACCTCTAAGAGGCATTGAGCATCAAATAGATTTCGTTCCAGGAGCTGTTCTACCAAACAGACCTGCCTATAGAGCCAATCCAGAGGAAACTAAGGAAATCCAAAAGCAAGTTGAGGAATATTGACCCAAGGTAAAGTAAAAGAGTATGAGTCCTTGTGCTGTTCCTGTTATCATTGTCCCTAAGAAAGATGGAACTTGGAGAATGTGTACTGATTGTAGAGCCATCAATAAGATCACTGTGAAGTATAGATACCCTATTCCTAGGTTGGATGACATGTTGGATATGTTGTATGGGTCTAGGTGCTTTAGCAAAGTAGATCTTAAACAAGGTTATTCCAAGTGAGAATTAGGGAAGGTGATGAATGGAAAACTGCCTTTAAGACTAAATTTGGATTGTACGAATGGTTAGTTATGCCCTTTGGTTTAACCAACGCCCCTAGTACTTTCATGAGGTTAATGAATGAGGTCTTAAGGAAATTCATAGGGAAATTTGTAGTAGTACTTTGATGACATTCTTATCTACTCCAAAACCCTAAGTGAACATCTGATCCATCTTCGAGCTGTTTTTGTCACCCTACAGAAAGAAAGTTGTATGCTAATTTCAAGAAGTGTTCTTTCTGTCTGGAGAAGGTTACATTCTTAGGATTTGTGATTAGTGCTGAAGGAATTGAAATGGACCAAGAGAAAGTTAAATCCATAACTGAGTGGCCAACCCCTAAGTCTGCTGGAGATTAGGAGTTTTCATGGATTAGCTAGCTTCTATAGACGTTTTGTGAAGGATTTCTCTACCATAGCTGCACCCTTGAATGAGTTAGTCAAGAAAGATGTAAGATTTGAATGGGGAGAATCACAACAACAAGCCTTTGAGGAACTTAAGAAACGTCTAACTTCTTCTGCACCTATCCTGAGATTGCCCAACTTTGATGAAATGTTTGAAGTTGAATGTGATGCCAGTGGAGTTGGCATTGGAGCTGTATTGCATCAAGGTAACAAACCTGTTGCCTACTTTAGTGAGAAATTGAAAGGAGCTTCCATAAATTATTCAACCTATGATAAAGAATTGTATGCCCTTGTCCGTTCTTTACAAACTTGGCAACATTATCTGCAACCTAAGGAATTTGTGATTCATACTGATCATGAAAGCCTTAAGTATCTAAAAGGTCAAGGAAAATTGAACAAAAGACATGCCAAATGGGTTGAATTCATTGAACAATTCCCTTATGTGATCAAGTATAAGCAAGGAAAAGAAATGTTGTTGCTGATGCATTATCTCGTCGCTATACTTTGATTACTACTCTTTCATGTAACATGTTTGGTTTTGAGTCTATCAAAGAGATGTATCATTCTGATCATGACTTTAGTTCTATCTATCAAGCATGCATTGATTCACCTTTTGCTAAATACACTTGCATGATGGTTATTTGTTTAAAGAACATAAGTTATGTGTACCAATGTGTTCATTAAGAGAGTTGTTGATAAAAGAAGCTCATGGAGGAGGTTTATGGGTCATTTTGGCTCGTTAAAAACTTTGGAAACACTTAAGGAGCATTTCTTCTGGCCGCATATGAAAGCACATGTTGATAAGGTATGTGACCAATGTATTACTTGCAAACAAGCAAAATCTAGAACACAACCACATGGATTGTACACTCCCTTATCTGTTCCAAGCTCACCTTGGACTGATATTTCTATGGACTTTGTATTAGGATTGCCTCGTGATGAGCTACAGCCTAACCTTGTGGATACAAACACTGACGATGACACCTCAATGCCCCACACAGGTCCCATAACAAGGAGTATGGCTAAGAAATTGTTACATTGTGTTGAATCATTTTTTTACAGGCATGAAGAGGATGAACCAAGCAGAGATGATGTCCATTGGGTTTATATGATACAAGCTTTGATCTAATTGTATCAAAAACGTGTTGTACATATCTTTAGTTGTTCTTTTATTATTGTTGGTTGGTTAACCTTGTTTTAGGATAGTTTGTGTTGTATTATTGCCTTGTCTTTCAGGTACACGTACATAGCTTGGTAATGCAATTAGAATCTGAATTTTTGTCCAAGAAAAGAGGTGAAATGCAAGTAGCTTACAAGCAAGGTGGTGACAAGCACTCATGTCAAAATCAGATTTGTTCTTCACGTTAAGAATGGATAAAACAAGCTCACATCATTAGCCAATAGGAAGGAGTCTTGCAAATGTACAAATCAATCAAAAACAAGTGAAGGAAGCAAGCTGCACAACAAAAGATCCAATCAAAAACCATGAGGAATTCGGCTGGTTGAAGGCATAATTGAGTTGAATATTCAAAGCCTCAAATACAACCAATCAAAGGCATTTCTAAGCAAGCTGCTCAATACATTATCCAATCAAAACTTTGGCTGAAAATCAAGCATGGAAGAAACGTTAAATCCTTTGAAAATTCAAAGCCAACTTGCAACCAATCAAAAGGCCATTCCAAAGCAAGCTGCTCCATGTATTAACCAATCAAATTGATCAAGAAAAAGCTGGAAAACAGGATGGAGAGCACGGCAAGCAACCAGATTCTTGGAGCCAAAGTTGTTCAAAAACAAGCACCTTATTTTTAGTCTTGTACTTTGTACTTTAAACCTTGTACTCTTGTAATTTTCGTTTTGTATAAATAGCATAGGAATCAAATTCTAAAGACACAACAATTTCAAGAAAACATTTCAATCAAACATTCCTTTAATGAGTTCTCAACTTCCTAGTTGAAGTTAAAACCACTTAACGGTTTCTTTCAAGTTCATAGCCTAGAACTTGTTAGTACTCACTTCATTTTTGGTTTACAGCATCTTAGGGTCTCAATGAAGTTTTAGATGTGTTGGAATACCAAAGAGGAAGAGGTGTTGGTATAAATTGAGCCAAGAACAAACGGTTACAGTTCAAGGGGTGTCATTGTGATGTTCTTTGCCATAGCTGAGGTTCAAATCAATTTGGAATAGGAGACAAAGTCCTTAGAACGTTTATCTAGCCTTAGTTTGGCTCATCAATTGGTATCAGAGCTTTGGTTAGTCTTCTATTCATGTTTACATTGTTTAAACTAGCATATGCATGATGCTGCTGCCCAAATCCGTTTGTAAATTGTTTTATTGTTCAATTAGATTCTGTTTGTTTACATAGTTAGTTTATGTTTTGAAGTGTTTATTAGACAGTTTACAATAGTTTGGTAACTTAGTTTTAAGTGGCAAAACCGAAAACCCCCATAAAATAACTTAGACTAGACTTAAGTGTGTTAGAATCTGATTGTGTAGCTCAAGTTTAGAACCGTGTGTAACCAGCTTGTACTTGTTCAATCTGGCCTAGATATTGTTCATTAGGTCCTAATGTAGAAGTTTAAATGGTAGTTTAGATAAGTCCTTAAAACAGAAAACTTTGAACACAAAAATAGATTAGTTGATAGTTAGTTGTAATCAAGTTGTTAAAATTCTGTTTTCTTTTGTACTTGTGTGCAATCTGTTTTAAATGTTTTGTTTGCTGCCTTATTTAGCTTGGTTAGACTAGTTTACAACATAGTTTAAGTGTTTAGTTGGTTGTTTAGTTTAGCACAAGCAAAACCGAAAACTGAGAACAAAACAAGGTAGTTTTAGCTAAGTAAGTGTGCTGCCTAGTTTCTATTGACATACGTTTGATAAGTAGGATATAAACACTTGCATCTAGTATCATTTAGTTTAGAATATGATTGCATCATAAAAACAAAAACCAAACAAAAACAAAGTAGGATAGATCACTTAAAAACAGATTTAAACAAGTTAGCTTAGTTTGCATCAAAACTGATTTCCATTAGTTGTTAGTAATCAGCCTTTATAAATTGCATTTAGAAACAAATAAGTTACATTTAGCCATCTTAAGATTAGTTAGATCATTTGCATCAAAAACAAAAAAAACAAAAAAAAAGACAAACTGCCCAAAAACCGTGTGGTTTAGAACAACCTTTTAAAGCTCATTTGAAATCTTGGTGTATGCTAATAGCTTTATCTTTTTGTTGATTTCAATTGTTTCAAACAACTTGTTGGACTTAGATACATTCTGAAAGTTAGGAATTGTTTAAGCCCCACACTGTTAAAGAGCTATCCAATTGTTGTTTTAGATCAATTTCTGAACTTACATTGCACTATATACAATTTGAAGTTTAGCTGTGTTGTTACGAGGAACTTTCAAATTCCAAATACAACAAACCTTGTGCAATTAAAGGCCATGAGCAATGTCTCATGTAGGCCGTGAGAAGTAGTCTCACAACAATCAAGCAAACCCCTCCAAAGAAAGAAAATTAAGCTTGATTGAGAAATACGCGAGAGAAAAGCCAATTTTGTCAACAAGTAAGAGGCAAGACAAGAGAGAATTGCACAAGAAAATCAAGTGAGGAAAAGCCCAAAAATAAACATTACATAAAAGGAAAATTCTCGTGCAAAGCTCAAAAGAAAGAAGTGCCCAAACTAAACCCCAAAGTGTTGTAGTTTTGAAATATTGAAAGTTTCTAAAGCAAACCCTTGCTGACACTTTGTTTGTGTGCTTTTACTTTCACTTTACTACAATTGATAATTGCATATGCTGTAAAGTAATTGAGGGATTGTCTTAAACAACCCCGTAGATTTCATTCAGCCCGAACAACAATTTGACTTCTGTGATTTTCTTGAATCTTTAGGAGAAATAGTCCAAATTGTTGTTTTGAACAATTGTCAACATAAAGTAGAGTATTTGCATCTTGTCAATATTTTAAATTGGTTTTTGAGATTGTCTTTTGAATCATGGGACCCCAACAGAAAGATAATGCACCATCCCCGTCCCCATCTACTCCTGTCCCATCCCCAGTCCCTGTTACCCTAGAGAATATACAGCAAACACTCACTTTCCTTGTTAATCAGTTTGGTTTAATGAGAATGACATAGAGGATAACAACAGAGGATAAGCAAAGTAGAAAAGCCAACCTCAGATCAAAAGGAACCTAGTATACCTTTTCAAGAAGGCACCTCTTATGGTAATGAGTCTCATGTTGAACGTAGAAAAGTCACATCACTTAGAGGTAGAGGTAAAGGTCGAGGTAGCAATGGTGGTCGTAGGAACATTTCTTTTCAGGAGAGATTTGATTATCTCCCTGAGTACAATGAAGAACCCTATCCGGAAGAACGGTATGATGAACGTCAGCCTGATTGAGATGAACCTCTTGAAGAAGAGTTCATTACTACTAAACTGACAATACCCTCATTCCAAGGGAAAAGTGATCCTGAAACATATCTGCAATGGGAAACAAAAGTAGATCATATGTATTCTTGCACTGACTATTCTGAATTGGCCAAAGTGCGGTATGCAGCTTTTGAATTTGTAGATTATGCTTTACTCTGGTGGGAACAACTGAAGAACACTAGGAGAAGAACAAGACAGCCCCCTGTTGTTACCTGGTCCGAGCTGAAACAAGAGATGAGGAAGATTCATATCTCCTTCCTATGAAAGAAGCATTTGCATTTTCCAGAAATTGCAACAACTTTCTGATGAGCTACAGCCTAACCTTGTGGATACAACACTGACGATGACACCTCAATGCCCCACACAGGTCCCATAACAAGGAGTATGGCTAAGAAATTGTTGCATTGTGTTGAATCATTTCTTTACAGGCATGAAGAGGATGAGCCGAGCAAAGATGATGTACATTGGGTTTATATGATACAAGCTTTGATCTAGTTGTATCAAAAACATGTTGTACATATTTTTAGATGTTCTTTTTAACATTGTTGGTTTGTTAACTTTGTTTTAGGATATTTTGTGTTGCATTCTTGCCTTGTCTTTCAGGTACACGTTTTTAAGATGCAATTCAAACCTGAATTTTTCCAAGCAAAGAGGTGACAAGCAAGGAGGTGGCAAGCTCTCATGTCAAACACAAAGACTTGTCCTCCACGCCAATGGTGAGCAAGACAAGTTGCTCCAAGCTTCAAGCAATGTTCTTCACTCTAATATAAGTGTACAAGCTGCTCACATCATGGACCAATTAGAAGGAGTCTTGCAAACCTTCAAACCAATCACAAATCAAGTTGAAGTCAAGGATGCAAGCTGCACAAAAATTGCTCCAATCAAATCCCTTGAAGAAACTGTTGGTTTAAGGCCTAAAAGGTTTGAAGATTCAAAGACAACTTGCAACCAATCAAAGCCAAGTTCAAACCAAGCTGCACACTACAATATCCAATCAGAATTTTGGCTGAAAACAAAGATGGAAGAAACGGTTGTCTAAGGAATGTTTGTTTGAAAATTCAACACCAAATTGCAACCAATCAAAGGCCTTTCTCAAGCAAGCTGATCCATGTCTGAACCAATCAAATTGATCAAAGGAAAAAGGCTGGAAAAACAGGTTGGAATACATGGCAAAGCAACCAGCCTTTTGGAACCAAAAGTTGCTCAAACAATTTCCAAGCAAAGCATGTCATTTTAGTCTAGTACTTTGTATATTAAATCTTGTACTTCTTAGCATTTTCGTTGGTTATAAGTAGAGCTAGAATCAGATTGTAAACACAATCATTATCAAACACATTTCAATCAAATTTCCTTCAAGGAGTTTGCAACTATTTCTTAGTTGAAGTTTGAAGCCACTAACGGTTTTCTTTCAAGTTCCTAGCCTAGAACTTGGTAGTATTTGCTTCATCTTTTGGTTTACAGCATCTTAGGGTCTCATTGAGGTTTTAGATGTGTTGGACTGCCAAAGAGGAAGAGGTGTTGGCATAAATTGAGCCAAGAACAACGGTTACAGTTCAAGGGGTGTCTTTGAGATGTTCTTTGCCATAGCTTTTGTTCAAATCAGTTTGGAATAGGAGACAAAGTCCTTGGAAACGTTTTCTAGCCCTTCGTATGGCTCATCAATTGGTATCAGAGCATTGGTTATTCTTCTATTCATGTTTACATTGTTTAAATTTGCATATGAATGTTGCTGCCCAAACCGTATGTTGAACTGATTTTTATTTGCGTTTAAGTTGCTGTTTGTTTATAGTTAGTTTATGTTTTTAAAGTGCTTGATAGATAGTATACAATAGTTTGGTAACTTAGTTAAGTAGGCAAAACCGTAAACCCCCACAAAAAGAACTTAGACTAGACTAAGTGTTGTTAAAATCTGTTTGTGTACCTTAGATCAAAACCGTGTGTAACCTGGTTGTTCATGTTCAATCTAGCTTAGATAATCTTCATTAGACTTTAATCAAGAAGTTTAAGTGTTAGTTTAGTTGAGTCCTTAAAACAGAAAACTTGAACACAAATTAGATTAGTTGATAGTTTAGCTTGTAATCAAGTAGTTAAAATTCTGTTTTTGTACTTGTGTGCAATCTGTTTAAAACGTTTTAGTGCTGCCTTATTTATCTTAGTTAGACTAGTTTACAACATAGATTAAGAGGTTTAGTTGGTTGTTTAGTTAGCACAAGCAAAACCGAAAACTAAAGATCAAAACAAGTAGTTTAGCTATCTAAGTGTGCTGCCTAGTTTCTAGTGTTTACGTTTGATAAGTAGGACTTAAACACTTGCATTTAGTATCATTTAGTTTAGAATCTGATTGCATCATACAAACAAAAACCAAACAAAAACAAGTAGGTTGATCACTTTAAAACAAAACAAAACAAGTTAGCATACTTAGCATCAAAACTGATTTTCCATTAGTTGTTAGTAATCAGCTTTATAATTGCATTTAGAAACAACTAAGTTGCATTTAGATTAGTTAGATCATTTGCATAAGAAAAAAAAAAAAGCCCAAAACCGTGTGGTTTAGAACAAGCTTTTAAAGCTCGTTTGAAATCTTGGTGAATGCTAATAGCTTTATCTTTTTGTTGATTTCAATTGTTTCAAACAACTTGTTGGACTTAGATACATTCTGAAAGTTAGGAATTGTTTAAGCCCCACATTGTTAAAGAGCTATCCAATTGTTGTTTTAGATCAATTTCTGAACTTACATTGCACTATATACATTTGAACTTGTTGTAATTGTGAATTGAATCTCACTACATAGTGTTTAGCCGTGTTGTGTACGAGGAACTTTCAAATTCCAAATACAACAAACCTTGTGCAATTAAAGGCCGTGGGCAATGTCTCATGTAGGCCGTGAGGAGTAGTCTCACAACAATCAAGCAAACCCTCCAAAGAAAGAAATTAAGCTTGATTGAGAAATACACGAGAGAAAAGCCAATATTTGTCAACAAGTAAGAGGCAAGACAAGAGAATTGCACAAGAAAAACCAAGTGAGGAAAAGCCCAAAAATAAACATTGCATCAAAGGGAAATTCCCGTGCAAAGCTCAAAAGAAAGAAAGTGCCCAAACCAAACCCAAAGTGTTGTAGTTTTGAATATTGAAAGTTTCTAAAGCAAACCCTTGCTAGCACTTTGTTTGTGTGTCTTTACTTTCACTTTACTACAATTGATAATTGCATATGCTGTAAAGTAATTGAGGGATTGTCTTAAACAACCCCGTAGATTTCATTCAGCCCGAACAACAATTTGACTTCTGTGATTTTACTTGAATCTTTAGGAAATAGTCCAAATTGCTGTTTTGAACAATTGTCAACATAAAGTAGAGTATTTGCATCTTGTCAATATTTTAAATTGGTTTTGAGATTGTTTTGAATCATGGGTCCCCAACAGAAAAGCTAAGCACATCCCCGTCCCATCTACTCCTGTCCCATCCCCAGTCCCTGTTACCTAGAGATATACAGCAAACACTCATTTCCTTGTTAATCAGTTTGGTTTAATGAGAAGTGACATAGAGGATAACAAACAAAGGATAAACAACGTAGAAAAGCCAACCTCAGATCAAAAGGAACCTAGTATACCTTTTCAAGAAGGCACCTCTTATGGTAATGAGTCTATGTTCAACCTAGAAGAGTCACATCACATAGAGGTAGAAGTCGAGGTCGAGGTAGAGTAATGGTGGTAGGAACATTTCTTTTGAGGAGAGATTTGATTATCTCCCTGAGTACAATGAAGAACACTATCCGGAAGAACGGATGATGAACGTCAACCTGATAGAATGAACATCTTGAAGAAGAGTTCATTACTACTAAACTGACAATACCCTCCTTCCAAGGGAAAAGTGATCCTGAACATATCTGCAATGGGAAACAAAAGTAGATCATATGTATTCTTGCACTAACTATTCTGAATTGGCCAAAGTGCGGTATGCAACTTTTGAATTTGTAGATTATGCTTTACTCTGGTGGGAGCAATTGAAGAACACCAGGAGAAGAACAAGACAGCCCCCTGTTGTTACTTGGTCCGAGCTGAAACAAGAGATGAGGAAGAGATTCATATCTCCTTCCTATGAAAGAAGCATTTTCCAGAAATTGCAACAACTTTCTCAAGGTAATAGATCTGTTGATGAATTTATAAAGAATTAGAACATCTGCTTACCAGGGCTAACATAGAAGAAGCTGAGGAAGCCACAATGGCTAGATTTCTAGCTGGCTTGAACAAAGAGATTGCATTAAGGTGGAACTTACACCTTACTCTGATCTGGCTTCTATGGTTCACATTGCTGAGAAAGTGGAAAGACAATTGAAGGTAAAACTTCTAACCCTTCTTTTCGGACTAATCCTTTGAGTTTTCCTAGAACACAGCCCAGGACGCCTTTCCGTCCACAACAAGGTCAAGGCCGTGGATTCCAAGGAAAATCAACCCAGAACATCCAAAATCGTCCAAAGTTTCCAATCACTGATAAAGGCAAAGCCAAGGTGGAAGGTACGCCTAATGTTAAGACTCGTGATATTCAATGTTTTAAATGCTTAGGAAAAGGTCATTTTGCTAATCAATGTCCCAACCCTAAACGCATCATGTTTATTGAAGAGTCTAATGAGTATTATTCTGAGAAGAATTGGAAGAGAGTGAAGAAAACAATGAAATTGAACAAACATGTGAGGAAGAAGAAGAGATTAGTGAAGAGACTAATGAGTGTGAAACAAAAGAGTTCTTAGTTGTCCGTCGAGCTCTAAGTGCCCAAATTAAAACTGAAGAACCTGACATACAAAGAGAGAACATATTCCACATTCACTGTATGGTTAAAAAGAAAGTCTGCACTTTAATCATTGACTCCGGTTCATGTACCAATGTGCAAGTTTTGAACTTGTTAGGAAACTTGAGTTACCTTTAATTAATCACCCCCATCCTTATAGACTTACGTGGCTTAATGAGTGTGGTGAAGTTAAAGTAAAAAGCAAGTCCTAGTTCTTTATCAATGGTGGGTATTTGCTGAGGTGTTATGTGATGTAGCCCTATGCAATCAAGTCATATCTTATTAGACCGTGGCAATTTGACAACAAGGTTATATGATGGTTACCTAAATATTCCTTTAGGCATAACAACAAGCTGTTCAAATTAAATGCCTTGCCCCCGCACAAAGTCTTTGAGGATCCAACGAATGTTAAAAAGCCATAATGATCCAAAAGAAAAGGAATTGGAAAGGATTTCATCAAGGAAAACCAACTGAAAAGTTCACATCTTAAAATTGAACCGAAAGAAATCAAAGTTTCTGCGAACCATCTCTAGAAAAAAGTGCATTCTTTGCATCTCAAAGTGAGGTATCCATGCTATCAATTCAAAAACTGTATATCTTGCTTTACAAGAAACTCTGTTTCTTCATCTGAAATACCATCTACTTACCAAGTGAAGTTGCATCTTTACTTCAAGAATTTTCTAGCTTGTTTCCTGAAGGAGATCCCCCAGGTTTACCACCTCTAAGAGGCATTGACATCAAATAGATTTCGTTCCAGGAGCTGTTCTGCCAAACAGACCTGCCTATAGAGCCAATCCAGAGGAAACTAAGGAATCCAAAAGCAAGTTGAGGAACTATTGACCCAAGGTAAAGTAAAGAGAGTATGAGTCCTTGTGCTGTTCCTGTTATCATTGTCCCTAAGAAAGATGGAACTTGGAGAATGTGTACTGATTGTAGAGCCATCAATAAGATCACTGTGAAGTATAGATACCCTATTCCTAGGTTGGATGACATGTTGGATATGTTGTATGGGTCTAGGTGCTTTAGCAAAGTAGATCTTAAACAAGGTTATTCCAAGTGAGAATTAGGGAAGGTGATGAATGGAAAACTGCCTTTAAGACTAATTTGGATTGTACGAATGGTTAGTTATGCCCTTTGGTTTAACCACGCCCTAGTACTTCATGAGGTTAATGAATGAGGTCTTAAGGAAATTCATAGGGAAATTTGTAGTAGTTTACTTTGATGACATTCTTATCTACTCCAAAACCCTAAGTGAACACCTGAACCATCTAAGAGCTGTTTTTGTCACCCTACAGAAAGAAGAGTTGTATGCTAATTTCAAGAAGTGTTCTTTCTGTCTGGAGAGGGTTACATTCTTAGGATTTGTGATTAGTGCTGAAGGAATTGAAATGGACCAAGAGAAGTTAAATCCATAACTGAGTGGCCTACCCCTAAGTCTGCTGGAGATATTAGGAGTTTCCATGGATTAGCTAGCTTCTATAGACGTTTTGTGAAGGATTTCTCTACCATAGCTGCACCCTTGAATGAGTTAGTCAAGAAAGATGTAAGATTTGAATGGGGAGAATCACAACAACAAGCCTTTGAGGAACTTAAGAAACGTCTAACTTCTGCACCTATCCTGAGATTGCCCAACTTTGACGAAATGTTTGAAGTTGAATGTGATGCCAGTGGAGTTGGCATTGGAGCTGTATTGCATCAAGGTAACAAACCTGTTGCCTACTTTAGTGAGAAATTGAAAGGAGCTTCCATAAATTATTCAACCTATGACAAAGAATTGTATGCCCTTGTCCGTTCTTTACAAACTCGGCAACATTATCTGCAACCTAAGGAATTTGTGATTCATACTGATCATGAAAGCCTTAAGTATCTAAAAGGTCAAGGAAAATTGAACAAAAGACATGCCAAATGGGTTGAATTCATTGAACAATTCCCTTATGTGATCAAGTATAAGCAAGGAAAAGAAAACGTTGTTGCTGATGCCTTATCTCGTCGCTATACTTTCATTACTACTCTTTCATGTAACATGTTTGGTTTTGAGTCTATCAAAGAGATGTATCATTCTGATCATGACTCTTGTTCTATCTATCAAGCATGCATTGATTCACCTTTTTCTAAATATTACTTGCATGATGGTTATTTGTTTAAAGAACATAAGTTATGTGTACCAATGTGTTCATTAAGAGAGTTGTTGATAAAAGAAGCTCATGGAGGAGGTTTAATGGGTCATTTTGGCTCGTTAAAAACTTTGGAGACACTTAAGGAACATTTCTTCTGGCCGCATATGAGAGCACATGTTGATAAGGTTTGTGACCAATGTATTACTTGCAAACAAGCAAAATCTAGAACACAACCACATGGATTGTACACTCCCTTATCTGTTCCAAGCTCACCTTGGACTGATATTTCTATGGACTTTGTATCGGGATTGCCTCGTTCCAAAACTGGTAAAGATAGCATCTTTGTTGTTGTTGATAGATTTTCCAAAATGGCACATTTCATTGCATGTAAGAAAGTTGATGATGCTATTTATATTGCTGATTTGTTCTTTAAGGAGATTCTTAGATTGCATGGCATGCCACGTACAATTGTTAGTGATAGAGATACAAAGTTTCTAAGTCATTTCTGGCGTGTTTTGTGGAGTAAACTTGGTACTAAATTGTTATTTTCTACAACTGCTCACCCACAAACCGATGGTCAAACTGAAGTTGTTAATAGAACTTTGTCTCAACTGTTACGTGTTGTCATTCAAAACTTAAAGAATTGGGAAGACTGCTTAGCTTATATTGAGTTTGCATACAATAGAGTTGTTCATAGTGGAAGCATTCTCCTTTTGAAGTTGTTTATGGCTTTAACCCTTTGTCACCGCTTGATCTTGTTCCCATGCCTGTTCATGAACGTGTTAGTTTAGATGGTGAACGAAAAGCAAAACTTGTGAAAGAATTGCATGAAAAGGTTAAGTCACAACTTGAAGCTAAGAATAAAGTGTATGCCAATAGAGCCAACAGGAATCGTAAAGTTGTTATAGTTGAGCCTGGTGATCTTGTTTGGTTACACTTGAGGAAAGAAAGATTCCCTAAGGAAAGGGACTCAAAATTGAAGCCAAGAGGCGATGGACCGTTCAAAGTGTTGAAACGGCTTGGTGATAATGCTTATGTTCTCGATCTTCCTGAAGAAAGGTATGGTCCTATCTCTAAAACTTTTAATGTTGCGGACCTTTCTCCGTTTAGTATTGATTCAGATTCGAGGACGAATCCTTTTCAAGTGGGGGGAATGATGAGCTACAGCCTAACCTTGTGGATACAAACACTGACGATGACACCTCAATGCCCCACACAGGTCCCATAACAAGGAGTATGGCTAAGAAATTGTTGCATTATGTTGAATCATTTCTTTACAGGCATGAAGAGGATGAGCCGAGCAAAGATGATGTCCATTGGGTTTATATGATACAAGCTTTGATCTAGTTGTATCAAAAACATGTACATATTTTTAGATGTTCTTTTTAACATTGTTGGTTTGTTAACTTTGTTTTAGGATAGTTTGTGTTGCATTCTTGCCTTGTCTTTCAGGTACACGTTTTTAAGATGCAATTCAAACCTGAATTTTTATCCAAGCAAAGAGGTGACAAGCAAGGAGGTGACAAGCTCTCATGTCAAACACAAAGACTTGTCCTCCACGCCAATGGTGAGCAAGACAAGTTGCTCCAAGCTTCAAGCAATGTTCTTCACGCTAATATAAGTGTACAAGCTGCTCACATCATGGACCAATTAGAAGGAGTCTTGCAAACCTTCAAACCAATCACAAATCAAGTTGAAGTCAAGGATGCAAGCTGCACAAAAATTGCTCCAATCAAATCCCTTGAAGAAACCGTTGGTTTAAGGCCTAAAAGGTTTGAAGATTCAAAGACAACTTGCAACCAATCAAAGCCAAGTTCAAACCAAGCTGCACACTACAATATCCAATCAGAATTTTGGCTGAAAAAAAGATGGAAGAAACGGTTGTCTAATGAATGTTTGTTTGAAAATTCAACACCAAATTGCAACCAATCAAAGGCCTTTCTCAAGCAAGCTGCTCCATGTCTAAACCAATCAAATTGATCAAAGGAAAAAGGCTGGAAAAACAGGTTGGAATAAACGGCAAAGCAACCAGCCTTTTGGAACCAAAAGTTGCTCAAACAATTTCCAAGCAAAGCATGTCATTTTAGTCTAGTACTTTGTATATTAAATCTTGTACTTCTTAGCATTTTCGTTGGTTATAAGTAGAGCTAGAATCAGATTGTAAACACAATCATTATCAAACACATTTCAATCAAATTTCCTTCAAGGAGTTCTCAACTATTTCTTAGTTGAAGTTTGAAGCCACTAACGGTTTTCTTTCAAGTTCCTAGCCTAGAACTTGGTAGTATTTGCTTCATCTTTTGGTTTACAGCATCTTAGGGTCTCATTGAGGTTTTAGATGTGTTGGACTGCCAAAGAGGAAGAGGTGTTGGCATAAATTGAGCCAAGAACAACGGTTACAGTTCAAGGGGTGTCTTTGAGATGTTCTTTGCCATAGCTTTTGTTCAAATCAGTTTGGAATAGGAGACAAAGTCCTTGGCAACGTTTTCTAGCCTTCGTATGGCTCATCACTTTCTCAAGGTAATAGATCTGTTGATGAATTTTATAAAGAATTAGAACGTCTGCTTACCAGGGCTAACATAGAAGAAGCTGAGGAAGCCACAATGGCTAGATTTCTAGCTGGCTTGAACAAAGATTGCATTCAAGGTGGAACTTACACCTTACTCTGATCTGGCTTCTATGGTTCACATTGCTGAGAAAGTGGAAAGACAATTGAAGGTAAAAACTTGTAACCCTTCTTTTCGGACTAATCTTTGAGTTTTCCTAGAACACAGCCCAGGACGCCTTTCCGTCCACAACAAGGTCAAGGCCGTGGATTCCAAGGAAAATCAACCCAGAACATCCAAAATCGTCCAAAGTTTCCAATCACTGATAAAGGCAAAGCCAAGGTGGAAGGTACGCCTAATGTTAAGACTCGTGATATTCAATGTTTTAAATGCTTAGGAAAAGGTCATTTTGCTAATCAATGTCCCAACCCTAAACGCATCATGTTTATTGAAGAGTCTAATGAGTATTATTCTGAGGAAGAATTGGAAGAGAGTGAGGAAAACAATGAAATTGAACAAACATGTGAGGAAGAAGAAGGATTAGTGAAGAGACTAATGAGTGTGAAACAAAAGAGTTCTTAGTTGTCCGTCGAGCTCTAAGTGCCCAAATTAAAACTGAAGAACCTGACATACAAAGAGAGAACATATTCCACATTCACTGTATGGTTAAAAAGAAAGTCTGCACTTTAATCATTGACTCCGGTTCATGTACCAATGTTGCAAGTTTTGAACTTGTTAGGAAACTTGAGTTACCTTTAATTAATCACCCCCATCCTTATAGACTTACGTGGCTTAATGAGTGTGGTGAAGTTAAAGTAACAAAGCAAGTCCTAGTTTCTTTATCAATTGGTGGGTATTTTGCTGAGGTGTTATGTGATGTAGCCCCTATGCAATCAAGTCATATCTTATTAGGTAGACCGTGGCAATTTGACAACAAGGTTACTTATGATGGTTACCTCAATAGATATTCCTTTAGGCATAACAACAAATGTTCAAATTAAATGCCTTGCCCCCGCACAAAGTCTTTGAGGATCAACAACGAATGTTAAAAAGCCATAATGATCCAAAAGAAAAGGAATTGGAAAGGATTTTCATGAAGAAAACCAATGAAAAGTTCACATCTTAAAATTGAACCGAAAGAAATCAAAGTTTCTGCCGAACCATCTCTAAAGAAAAGGCATTCTTTGCATCTCAAAGCGAGGTATTCCATGCTATCAATTCAAAGAAGACTGTTTATATCTTGCTTTACAAAGAAACTCTGTTCTCTTCATCTGAAATACCATCTACTTTACCAAGTGAAGTTGCATCTTTACTTCAAGAATTTTCTAGCTTGTTTCCTGAAGGAGTCCCCCAGGTTTACCACCTCTAAGAGGCATTGAACATCAAATAGATTTCGTTCCAGGAGCTGTTCTGCCAAACACCTGCCTATAGAGCCAATCCAGAGGAAACTAAGGAAATCCAAAAGCAAGTTAGGAACTATTGACCCAAGGTAAAGTAAAAGAGAGTATGAGTCCTTGTGCTGTTCCTGTTATCATTGTCCCTAAGAAAGATGGAACTTGGAGAATGTGTACTGACTGTAGAGCCATCAATAAGATCACTGTGAAGTATAGATACCCTATTCCTAGGTTGGATGACATGTTGGATATGTTATGGGTCTAGGTGCTTTAGCAAAGTAGATCTTAAACAAGGTTATTTCCAAGTGAGAATTAGGGAAGGTGATGAATGGAAAACTGCCTTTAAGACTAAGTTTGGATTGTACGAATGGTTAGTTATGCCCTTTGGTTTAACCAACGCCCCTAGTACTTTCATGAGGTTAATGAATGAGGTCTTAAGGAAATTCATAGGGAAATTTGTAGTAGTTACTTTGATGACATTCTTATCTACTCCAAAACCCTAAGTCATCTGATCCATCTTGAGCTGTTTTTGTCACCCTACAGAAAGAAGTTTATGCTAATTTCAAGAAGTGTTCTTTCTGTCTGGAGAAGGTTACATTCTTAGGATTTGTGATTAGTGCTGAAGGAATTGAAATGGACCAAGAGAAAGTTAAATCCATAACTGAGTGGCCAACCCCTAAGTCTGCTGGAGATATTAGGAGTTTTCATGGATTAGCTAGCTTCTATAGACGTTTTGTGAAGGATTTCTCTACCATAGCTGCACCCTTGAATGAGTTAGTCAAGAAAGATGTAAGATTTGAATGGGGAGAATCACAACAACAAGCCTTTGAGGAACTTAAGAAACGTCTAACTTCTGCACCTATCCTGAGATTGCCCAACTTTGACGAAATGTTTGAAGTTGAATGTGATGCCAGTGGAGTTGGCATTGGAGCTGTATTGCATCAAGGTAACAAACCTGTTGCCTACTTTAGTGAGAAATTGAAAGGAGCTTCCATAAATTATTCAACCTATGACAAAGAATTGTATGCCCTTGTCCGTTCTTTACAAACTTGGCAACATTATCTGCAACCTAAGGAATTTGTGATTCATACTGATCATGAAAGCCTTAAGTATCTAAAAGGTCAAGGAAAATTGAACAAAAGACATGCCAAATGGGTTGAATTCATTGAACAATTCCCTTATGTGATCAAGTATAAGCAAGGAAAAGAAAAGTTGTTGCTGATGCCTTATCTCGTCGCTATACTTTGATTACTACTCTTTCATGTAACATGTTTGGTTTTGAGTCTATCAAAGAGATGTATCATTCTGATCATGACTTTAGTTCTATCTATCAAGCATGCATTGATTCACCTTTTGCTAAATATTACTTGCATGATGGTTATTTGTTTAAAGAACATAAGTTATGTGTACCAATGTGTTCATTAAGAGAGTTGTTAAAAGAAGCTCATGGAGGAGGTTTAATGGGTCATTTTGGCTCGTTAAAAACTTTGGAACACTTAAGGAACATTTCTTCTGGCCGCATATGAGAGCACATGTTGATAAGGTTGTGACCAATGTATTACTTGCAAACAAGCAAAATCTAGAACACAACCACATGGATTGTACACTCCCTTATCTGTTCCAAGCTCACCTTGGACTGATATTTCTATGGACTTTGTATTGGGATTGCCTCGATCCAAAACTGGTAAAGATAGCATCTTTGTTGTTGTTGATAGATTTTCCAAAATGGCACATTTCATTGCATGTAAGAAAGTTGATGATGCTATTCATATTGCTGATTTGTTCTTTAAGGAGATTGTTAGATTGCATGGCATGCCACGTACAATTGTTAGTGATAGAGATACAAAGTTTTAAGTCATTTCTGGCGTGTTTTGTGGAGTAAACTTGGTACTAAATTGTTATTTTCTACAACTGCTCACCCACAAACCGATGGTCAAACTGAAGTTGTTAATAGAACTTTGTCTCAACTGTTACGTGTTGTCATTCAAAAGAATTAAAGAATTGGGAAGACTGCTTAGCTTATATTGAGTTTGCATACAATAGAGTTGTTCATAGTGGAACATTGCATTCTCCTTTTGAAGTTGTTTATGGCTTTAACCCTTTGTCCCCGCTTGATCTTGTTCCCATACCTGTTCATGAACGTGTTAGTTTAGATGGTGAACGAAAAGCAAAACTTGTGAAAGAATTGCATGAAAAGGTTAAGTCACAACTTGAAGCTAAGAATAAAGTGTATGCCAATAGAGCCAACAGGAATCGTAAAGTTGTTATATTTGAGCCTGGTGATCTTGTTTGGTTACACTTGAGGAAAGAAAGATTCCCTAAGGAAAGGGACTCAAAGTTGAAGCCAGAGGCGATGGACCGTTCAAATGTTGAAACGGCTTGGTGATAATGCCTATGTTCTCGATCTTCCTGAAGAAAGGTATGGTCCTATCTCTAAAACTTTTAATGTTGCTGACCTTTCTCTGTTTAGTATTGATTCAGATTCGAGGACGAATCCTTCTCAAGTGGGAGGGAATGATGAGCTACAGCCTAACCTTGTGGATACAAACACTGACTGACACCTCAATGCCCCACACAGGTCCCATAACAAGGAGTATGGCTAAGAAATTGTTACATTATGTTGAATCATTTCTTTACACAGGCATGAAGAGGATGAACCAAGCAGAGATGATGTCCATTGGGTTTATATGATACAAGCTTTGATCTAATTGTATCAAAACGTGTTGTACATATCTTTAGTTGTTCTTTTATTATTGTTGGTTGGTTAACCTTGTTTTAGGATAGTTTGTGTTGTATTATTGCCTGGTCTTTCAGGTACACGTACATAGCTTGGTAATGCAATTAGAATCTGAATTTTTGTCCAAGCAAAGAGGTGAAATGCAAGTAGCTTATAAGCAAGATGGTGACAAGCACTCATGTCAAAATCAGATTTGTTCTTCACGTTAAGAATGGATGAAACAAGCTGCTCACATCATTAGCTAATAGGAAGGAGTCTTGAAAATGTACAAACCAATCAAAAACAAGTGAAGGAAAGCAAGCAAGCTGCACAACAAAGATCCAATCAAAAACCATGAGGAATTCGGCTGGTTGAAGGCATAATTTAGTTGAATATTCAAAGCCTCAAATACAACCAATCAAAGGCATTTCTAAGCAAGCTGCTCAATACATTCTCCAATCAAAACTTTGGCTGAAAATCAAGCATGGAAGAAACGTTAAATCCTTTGAAAATTCAAAGCCAACTTGCAACCAATCAAAAGGCCATTCCAAAGAAAGCTGCTCCATGTATTAACCAATCAAATTGATCAAGAAAAGGCTGGAAAACAGGATGGAGAGCACGGCAAGCAACCAGATTCTTGGAGCCAAAGTTGTTCAAAAACAAGCACCTTATTTTAGTCTTGTACTTTGTACTTTAAACCTTGTACTCTTGTAATTTTCGTTTTGTATAAATAGCATAGGAATCAGATTGTAAAGACAACACAATTTCAAGAAAACATTTCAATCAAACATTCCTTTAAGGAGTTCTCACTTCCTAGTTGAAGTTAAAACCACTTAACGGTTTCTTTCAAGTTCATAGCCTAGAACTTGTTAGTACTCACTTCATTTTTGGTTTACAGCATCTTAGGGTCTCAATGAGGTTTTAGATGTGTTGGAATACCAAAGAGGAAGAGGTGTTGGAAAAAATTGAGCCAAGAACAAACGGTTACAGTTCAGGGGGTGTCATTGTGATATTTTTTGCCATAGCTGAGGTTCAAATCAATTTGGAATAGGAGACAAAGTCCTTGGAACGTTTATCTAGCCTTCGTTTGGCTCATCACCTCGATCCAAAACTGGTAAAGATAGCATCTTTGTTGTTTTTGATAGATTTTCCAAAATGGCACATTTCATTGCATGTAAGAAAGTTGATGATGCTATTCATATTGCTGATTTGTTCTTTAAGGAAATTGTTAGATTGCATGGCATGCCACGTACAATTGTTAGTGATAGATACAAAGTTTCTAAGTCATTTCTGGCGTGTTTTGTGGAGTAAACTTGGTACTAAATTGTTATTTTCTACAACTGATCACCCACAAACAGATGGTCAAACTGAAGTTGTTAATAGAACTTTGTCTCAACTGTTACGTGTTGTCATTCAAAAGAATTTAAAGAATTGGGAACTGCTTAGCTTATATTGAGTTTGCATATAATAGAGTTGTTCATAGTGGAACATTGCATTCTCCTTTTGAAGTTGTTTATGGCTTTAACCCTTTGTCCCCGCTTGATCTTGTTCCCATACCTGTTCATGAACGTGTTAGTTTAGATGGTGAACGAAAAGCAAAACTTGTGAAAGAATTGCATGAAAAGGTTCAGTCACAACTTGAAGCTAAGAATAAAGTGTATGCCAATAGAGCCAACAGGAATCGTAAAGTTGTTATATTTGAGCCTGGTGATCTTGTTTGGTTACATTTGAGGAAAGAAGATTCCCTAAGGAAAGGGACTCAAAGTTAAAGCCCAGAGGCAATGGACCGTTCAAAGTATTGAAACGGCTTGGTGATAATGCCTATGTTCTCGATCTTCCTGAAGAAGGTATGGTCCTATCTCTAAAACTTTTAATTTTGCTGACCTTTCTCCATTTAGTATTGATTCAGATTCGAGGACGAATCCTTCTCATGTGGGAGGGAATGATGAGCTACAGCCTAACCTTGTGGACGATGACACCTCAATGCCCCACACAGGTCCCATAATAAGGAGTATGGCTAAGAAGTTGTTACATTGTGTTGAATCTTTTCTTTATAGGCATGAAGAGGATGAACCAAGCAGAGATGATGTCCATTGGGTTTATATGATACAAGCTTTGATCTAGTTGTATCAAAAACATGTTGTACATATCTTTAGTTGTTCTTTTAATATTATTGGTTAGTTAACCTTGTTTTAGGATAGTTTGTGTTGTATTATTGCCTTGTCTTTCAGGAACACGTACGTAGCTTGGAAATGCAATTAGAATCTGAATTTTTGTCCAAGCAAAGAGGTGATATGCAAGTAGCTTACAAGCAAGGTGGTGACAAGCACTCATGTCAAATTCAAGAATTGCTCTTCACGTTGGAATGGATGGACAAGCTGCTCATTTCATGAACCAATTGGAAGAAATCTTGCAAATCTTCAAACCAATCAAAAGCAAGCAAGGAGACAACCAAGCAAGCTGCACAACAAATGAACCAATCAGATCCTTGAAGTTTAAGGCCTAGATCACGCAAAGAGGGTTTGAAGATTCAAAGTCAAACTTGCAACCAATCAAAGGCATTTCAAACCAAGTTGCTCAAAGTAGTATCCAATCAAAATTGATCTAGAAATATGGTTGAAACAAGCAAAGAATGCACGGCAAGCAACCAGAAATTCTTGGAACAAAAGTTGTTCAAAAAGCAAGCATGTCATTTAGTCTTGTACTTTGTACATTAAACCTTGTACTCTTGTAATTTCGTTTTGTATAAATAGCATAGGAATCAGATTGTAAAAAGAACACAATTCATATATACATTTCAATCAAAAACTTCCTTTAAGGAAATCTCAACTTTCTAGTTGAAGTTCAAGACCACTTAACGGTTTTCTTCCAAGTTCATAGCCTAAACTTGTTAGTATTCACTTCATTTTTGGTTTACAGTATCTTAGGGTCTCAATGAGGTTTAAGATGTGTTGGAATACCAAAGAGGAAGAGGTGTTGGTATAAATTGAGCCAAGAACAAACGGTTACAGTTCAAGGGGTGTCATTGTGATGTTCTTTGCCATAGCTGAGGTTCAAATCAATTTGGAATAGGAGACAAAGTCCTTGGAATGTTTATCTAGCCTTCGTTTGGCTCATCACATATGCACGCAAATTTGAAGTTTCAACCTATCATATGGAATGTCACTATCAAGACACTCAAACAAAGGATTATTATAACTCATTCATGCTTCTCAACATTATCATGTGAATGACCTAAGTCATCGTTATTTGATGCGTGCAAGACGTGGGATCCAACAATTCCACCTTCCAAACATCCCTCACAAAGGGTTAGGCACAAGGAAGAAGACTTCCCCTTGCTTCCTTAGTGATAAAAACGTGTGGATCAAATGAGCAAGACCAACACTTCAAGATGGTCGTTGATCAGGCAAACCAATATGACCCTCCTGGACGTCACCTTTAGCAATGGCAAAACCTTCAAAATGCTCAACTTTGAAGGATCTTAACTTAGGTTTTAATGCAAAACCAAGAAAACAAAATCTCACAAGAAGTGAAGAAAATATCAAGAATTGTTATTCATCCAAAAGTTCTTCCTAAAATTCGGCCAAAAGGCCCTATTTATAGACTAGAAAACGTGCTCCTCAAGCCTTAAAATGGCTAGAAATTATTTCAAATAAAGCTAGCTACCAAATGTTAAAATTTAAAATTTGGTTGAAATTCAAACCAAGATAAATTCTAGCTAAAACTTGAATTTTCTTGTAGAATGCCAACCCTACTATATCCAGCCGTCCTTGATGAGTGGTGAGGATGTTGGAGACTTGTTTTAATGTTGTTGAGGTGGTTGGAGTTGAATTCAAAGGTTGGTTGAAGTTTGAATCCAAATTGAGTTTGAATTTGAATTCAAACTTGGATTCGATTTTGAATTGCGATTTCCTCTTATTATCCTCCACTTTGGCATGTGGAATGTCTCAAGATAAGGCTGAGAACCTTTTAAAATCTAAATCTCAAATTGGTTGAAACTTGAATTCAAATAACGGTTGAATTTAAATTCAAGTTTGTCTTCAAGTTTGAATTCAATTTAATCTCCACTTTTGAACTTCCAAATGGGCGCCCCTTTTGTTGTGGATGGAGATAATCTTGAACTAAATTTAAGAAGAGATTCCAGCTTGGACCACATTTGAACTTGTTGATACAAACATTCTCCTCATGACAACATTCCTTTTGTCTCCCTTTTTAACACACACGCCTTTATCCCTTTGTGGACCTCCATTTGGGTTGGACTTTTCACGCACCTACTTACCTACAAGGCAAACACATAAAAACAAAGATTACAAAATTCAAAATAGCACACACACGCGCCTCCTACACGTTCATGGTGTAGGTTCAAGGAAATGAATCCAATGAACCTTAGGTTTATCTTGAACATGTTTGTATAAAAAGGTTCCAACTTGATGACCTAGTTCTCTTGCCCTCCTTCTTGTCATGGGGCCCATGACCACTAGATGGGATCCCCGATCCTCATCAATCTCCCCCCTCCTAAGAAGATTCGCCCTGGAATCGAAGGGTTCATGAGGGAAAGTTGTGAGGTTTGCAAAAGGATACGACTTCAAATCTAAACACACAATTGGATAAGAGGGATACTCCACAAATGACTCATAAACTATGTAAGATACAAGTTCAAGAATGATCATACATAATTTAAGTCTTACATGCTCAGGGTGAGCAATCAAGCGAATGACGACATATGCAAATAACGACACATCGTAGCACAAATCTACATGAACACTCAACAAGAAGCACCTCTTTCTAATGTTTTAGGATGCACTAACATGGTAGGTAGAAGACTCCTCTCATAAGATTTGTCATGCATGAAAGATAAAGCATGTAATACCTGAGGAATAAACAACGTACGTTGTATGCTACTCAGAACTACCAAATCAGATGTATTTGAGCTATCATGCTCAACAAACACAAATCAGCACTAACATGTAGATTATCATCCTCAAAATCAGTTTGCAATGTAACATCAAGTGGAATGTAAGATTCATATGCACGCAAATTAGAAGTTTCAACACTATCATATGGAATGTCCCTATCAAGACACTCAAACAAAGGATATTATAAACTCATTCATGCTTCTCAACATTATCATGTGAATGACCTAAGTCATCGTTATTTGATGCGTGCAAGACTTGGGATCCAACAATTCCACCTTCCAAACGTCCCTCACAAAGGGTTAGGCACAAGGAAGAAGACTTCCCCTTACTTCCTTAGTGATCAAAACGTGTGGATCAAATGAGCAAGACCAACACTTCAAGATGGTCGTTGATCAGGCAAACCAATATGGCCCTCTTGGACGGCACCTTTTAGCAATGGCAACACCTTCAAAATGCTCAACTTTGAAGGATCTTAACTTAGGTTTTTAATGCAAAACCAAGAAAACAAAATCTCACAAGAAGTGAAGAAAATATCAAGAATTGTTATTCATCCAAAAGTTCTTCCTAAAATTCGGCCAAAAAGCCCTATTTATAGACTAGAAAACATGCTCCTCAAGCCTTAAAATGGCTAGAATTATTTCAAATAAAGCTAGCTACCAAATGTTTAAATTTAAAATTTGGTTGAAATTCAAAGCAAGATAAATTCAAGCTAAACCTTGAATTTTCTTTTAGAATGCCAACCCTACTATATCCAGCCGTCCTTGATGAGTGGTGAGGATGTTGCAGACTTGATTTGATGTTGATGAGGTGGTTGGAGTTGAATTCAAAGTTGGTTTAACTTTGAATCCAATTGAGTTTGAATTTGAATTCAAACTTGGATTCAATTTTGAATTGTGATTTTCTCTTCATTATCCTCCACGTTGGCATATGGAATGTCTCATGGTAAGGCTGAGAATCTCTTAAAATCTAAATCTCAATTGGTTGAAACTTGAATTCAAATAACGGTTGAATTTAAATTCAAGTTTGTCTTCAAGTTTGAATTCAATTTAATCTCCACTTTTGAACTTCCAAATGGGCGCCCCTTTTGGTGTGGATGGAGATAATCTTGAACTAAATTTAAGAAGAGATTCCAGCTTGGACCATATTTGAACTTGTTGATACAAACATTCTCCTCATGACAACATTCCTTTTGTCTCCCTTTTTAACACACACGCCTTTATCCCTTTGTGGACCTCCATTTGCCTTGGACTTTTCACGCACCTACTTACCTACAAGGCAAACACATAAAACAAAGATCACAAAATTCAAATAAGCACACACACGCGCCTCCTACACGTTCATGGTGTAGGTTCAAGGAAATGAATCCAATGAACCTTAGGTTTATCTTGAACATGTTTGTATAAAAAGGTTCCAACTTGATGACCTAGTTCTCTTGCCCTCCTTCTTGTCATGGGGCCCATGACCACTTGATGGGATCCCCGATCCTCATCAATCTCCCCCTCCTCAAGAAGATTCGCCCTGGAATCGAAGGGTCATGAGGGAAAGATGTGAGGTTTGCAAAAGGATACGACTTCAAATCTAAAACACAATTGGATAAGAGGGATACTCCACAAATGACTCATAAACTATGTAAGATACAAGTTCAAGAATGATCATACATAATTTAAGTCTTACATGCTTAGGTGAGCATCAAGCGAATGACGACATATGCAAATAACGACACATCGTAGCACAAATCTACATGAACACTCACAAGAAGCACCTCTTTCTAATGTGTTTAGGATGCACTAACATGGTGTAGAAGGACTCCTCTCATAAGATTTGTCATGCATGATGAAGAGTAATGTATTATCTGAGGACCGTGTCTTGTATGCTACTCAGAACTTCCAAATCAGATGTATTTGAGCTATCATGCTCAACAAAGCACAAATCAGCACTAACATGTAGATTATCATCTCAAAATCAGTTTGCAATGTAACATCAAGTGGAATTTGAGATTCATATGCACGCAAATTAGAAGTTTCAGCACTATCATATGGAATGTCACTATCAAGACACTCAAACAAAGGATTATTATAAATAACCCATTCATGCTTCTCAACATTATCATGTGTATGACCTAAGTCATCGTTATTCGATAGTGCAAGACGTGGGCTCCAGCAATTTCACACCTTCCAAACGTCCCTCGCAAAGGGTTAGGCACAAGGAAGAAGACTTCCCCTTGCTTCCTTAGTGATAAAAACGTGTGGATCAAATGAGCAAGACCACACTTCAAGATGGTCGTTGATCAGGCAAACCAATATGGCCCTGCTGGACGGCACCTTTTAGCAATGGAAACACCTTCAAAATGCTCAACTTTGAAGGATCTTAACTTAGGTTTTTAATGCAAAACCAAGAAACAAAATCTCTCAAAAGTGAAGAAATATCAAGAATTGTTATTCATCCAAAAGTTCTTCCTAAAATTCGGCCAAAAGGCCCTATTTATAGACTAGAAAACATGCTCCTCAAGCCTTAAAATGGCTAGAAATTATTTCAAATAAAGCTAGCTACCAAATGTTAAAATTTAAAATTTGGTTGAAATTCAAACCAAGATAAATTCTAGCTAAAACTTGAATTTGCTTGTAGAATGCCAACCCTACTATATCCAGCCGTCCTTGATGAGTGGTGAGTGTTGGAGACTTGTTTTAATGTTGTTGAGGTGGTTGGAGTTGAATTCAAAGGTTGGTTGAAGTTTGAATCCAAATTGAGTTTGAATTTGAATTCAAACTTGGATTCGATTTTGAATTGCGATTTCCTCTTCATTATCCTCCACATTGGCGTGTGGAATGTCTCAAGATAAGGCTGAGAATCTTTTGAAATCTAAATCTCAAATTGGTTGAAACTTGAATTCAAATAACGGTTGAATTTAAATTCAAGTTTGTCTTCAAGTTTGAATTCAATTTAATCTCCACTTTTGAACTTCCAAATGGGCGCCCCTTTTGTTGTGGATGGAGATAATCTTGAACTAAATTTAAGAAGAGATTCCATCTTGACATTTGAACTTGTTGAGACAAACATTCTCCTCATGACAACATTCCTTTTGCCTCCGTTTTGAACCACACGCCTTTATCACTTTGTGGGCCTCCATTTGGCTTGGACTTTTCACGCACCTACTTACCTACAAGGCAAACATATAAAACAAAGATCACAAAATTCAAAATAATCACACACACATGCGCCTCCTACACGTTAATGGTGTAGGTTCAAGGAAATGAACCCAATAAACCTTAGGTTTATCTTGAACATGTTTGTATAAAAAGGTTCCAACTTGATGACCTGGTTCTCTTGACCTCCTTCTTGTAATGGGGCCTATGACCACTTGATGGGATCCCCGATCCTCATAAATCTCCCCCTCCTCAAGAAGATTCGCCCTGGAATCGAAAGGTTCATGAGGGAAAGATGTGATGTTTGCAAAAGGATACGACTTCAAATCTAAACACACAATTGGATAAGAGGGATACTGCACAAATGACTCATAAACTATGTAAGATACAAGTTCTAGAATGATCATACATAATTTATGTCTTACATGCTTAGGGTGAGCAATCAAGCGAATGACGACATATGCAAATAACGACACATCGTAGCACAAATCTACATGAACACTCAACAAGAAGCACCTCTTTCTAATGTGTTTAGGATGCACTAACATGGTAGGTAGAAGACTCCTCTCATAAGATTTGTCATGCATGAATGATAAAGTATGTATTACCTGAGGAATAAACAACGTACCTTGTATGCTACTCAGAACTTCCAAATCAGATGTATTTGAGCTATCATGCTCAACAAAGCAAAAATCAGCACTAACATGTAGATTATGATCCTCAAAAATCAGTTTGCAATGTAACATCAAGTGGAATTTCAGATTCATATGCGCGCAAATTAGAAGTTTCAGCACTATCATATGGAATGTCACTATCAAGACACTCAAACAAAGGATTATTATAAATAACCCATTCATGCTTCTCAACATTATCATGTGTATGACCTAAGTCATCGTTATTCGATAAGTGCAAGACGTGGGCTCCAGCAATTTCACCTTCCAAACGTCCCTCGCAAAGGGTTAGGCACAAGGAAGAAGACTTCCCCTTGCTTCCTTAGTGATAAAAACGTGTGGATCAAATGAGCAAGACCAACACTTCAAGATGGTCGTTGATTAGGCAAACCAATATGGCCCTCCTGGACGGCACCTTTTACCAATGGAAACACCTTCAAAATGCTCAACTTTGAAGGATCTTAACTTAGGTTTTTAATGCAAAACCAAGAAAACAAA
>AP025043.1:28955042-28987274 GCA_036186865.1 Eustoma russellianum | reverse complement strand
GAATTCGATTTAATCTCCACTTTTGAACTTCCAAATGGGCGCCCCTTTTGTTGTGGATGGAGATAATCTTGAACTAAATTTAAGAAGAGATTCCATCTTGGACCACATTTGAACTTGTTGAGACAAACATTCTCCTCATGACAACATTCCTTTTGTCTCCCTTTTGAACACACACGCCTTTATCCCTTTGTGGACCTCCATTTGGCTTGGACTTTTCACGCACCTACTTACCTACAAGGCAAACACATAAAACAAAGATCACAAAATTCAAAATAAGCACACACACACGCGCGCCTCCTACATGTTCATGGTGTAGGTTCAAGGAAGTGAACCCAATGAACCTTAGGTTTATCTTGAACATGTTTGTATAAAAAGGTTCCAACTTGATGACTTAGTTCTCTTGCCCTCCTTCTTGTCATGGGGCCCATGACCACTTGATGGGATCCTCGATCCTCATCATGTCTCCAAGTTAGTTTCTTAGTAATCTTTTCCTATTATATCATAAGATCTGTACTCTTTCATTTATTTCTGCATACAACACATACGAGTTGTTCATTTCCCTTCATTTATACATGTGAGGCCATATCATTTATTATTTTGGCATATTCATATGCATTCATATGTCACAACATATACATCATATACAAACATGGCTTTTACATATTCATGCTACTAAAACTTTGAGAGTACTTCATGAATGATCCAAGGTTTAGTATGAATATATGCACTTTAGTATTTGAAAATCCATGAAAGATCTAGGTAGAGTACTTGCCTCTTCACTTAGTTCTTAGTATGAACGTGAAGATTTCTTCACTTGGTTCGGAGGAATCATTCGGATACAAAATGGAAAGATTAGTGTGAAACTATGGAAAGTGGTAAATAGAAGAACATAGAGCCATTCTGTATAAAGTTCTTACCTTACTCCTTGTTCCTTGGCTCTAAAATTTCGGCCAATACCTTAATGAAGGAAGATGCTTTAATTCTTGGTTTGGAGTGATAGTATGGTGTGAAGAGAGGAAGTTTGTCTCTTTGCTTTTCCTTCTCAAAGTTTCGGCCGAAAAGGCTTAGTGAGGTTGGAAGACTTGTTTTTCTTTCTTAGAGAGGAAAGAGTTGTTCTTGAGTGGAATGAGAGTGGAAAGTGAAGAATGAAAGGGAGAAGTAAAATTTCATCTTTTAAGCTAAAGGGCCCGTTGGGGGTTCCTTAGGGGAGTGGGAGAAGCTAAAGGGCCCGTTGGGGGTTCCTTAGGGGAGTGGGAGAAATTATCATGAAGTCTTGGATGGGTTAGGAAGAAGACATGAAATTTACATTTCTTGAAAATAGGAGAAACATGGAGTGTTAGGAAAGAAAAATCTTCCCCTGTTTTTGACTATAATGGTGGGCCAAGAGGGAATGGGAAGGAGAGTTGTTTGGTTTGTTGAAGGGTTTAAGATGAAAACAAAAAAAAATCTTCTCTTCCTTATGCATGAAATGGTCTGCCTAATGGAGTGAGGAGGGAGGGTTGTTTCTGTTTGTTGAGTATGTAAGAGGTGTAAGAAATGATGTTAGAAGTGTGGAAGCTTTTGAGTAGAAGACATGATTGTTTCTTGTTGGTTGAAAGCCAAAAAAATCTTTTCTTCCTAATTGTATTAGGGTGGCCGGCCCAAGAGGGGTTTGGGGTAGTTAGAATAGGACATAATTTCATCATTTGATTCCTACACAATTTTCTACATTTCGCATTTTGTTCGGGTGCTAATTTAACTAAAATTTTTTCTTTCTTTTCTTTGTATAGGGTTGCCGGCCATGTCTATACATACATACATACATGTGTATACATACATACATACATATGTATGTATGTGTATGCATACACACATACCTACATACGTGTATACATATATACATACATACATACATACATACATACATACATACATACATACATACGTATAGGGTGGCCTTTTCTTCTCCACTAGCGATCGTGCGATCTCCTACCAGCATGCCACCGCCAGGCCAGCCAGCCTCGGCCACCAGTGTAGGACTTGTATAGCACCAATAGAAGCGGGGGTTGAATAATGAGTGCGAAAAGTTTGGTTTTTAAAACTTTTTAGACCAAATAACTCACTTCTAAAAACAGAATCTTTTTTCAGATCCTGATTTGAATTAACTAGTTAACCATGTTATAGACCTCCAAAAATTGTAAACTTTGGTGAGAATGTGCTACCAGACATTGTTAATATGTCACAACAATTTCATATTAAAACTCTAAGTGGAACTTGTTGAAAAACCGTTTTTACACAAATTGCGTAAATCAGCCAGAAAATATGCTTCGAAATAAAAAATTCATTCCTATTAATTGACACTCTAAATGACCTGGACATTTTATGGCATGACCCTTAAGATATATACTTTAATGGGTTGAAACAGTTTTTCAAAATGCTTTTGGTAAGTATGTCAACCACGTAGATGTTCTCAACCTTTGCAGATCTGAGAATTAGATTACACTAGTCTCAGATCTATGAACCTTTGATTGACTTATACTTAACCAAATTGGATGAAACTAGCCCCAAATGAAAGTTAAGACGTGTGGCTATGTTTCTGCAAGATTTTGTAATTTTTGGAAAACATTTGCTATTTTTTCCGTGAGTATGAGAACGATGCACAAAATCTGAAAAATGAAAGTAAAAGTGCTAAAAGTAAATAACATCAAGATTTTCTATAACAGTTTGGTTAAATCAACCTACTCCAGTCTTCGAGGACACCTTTTCCGGTATTCACTAATCACAAATAACACCTTGATAGAAGGGTGACTGGAGTTAAGCACCAACTCCACCCTTTTACAATCGAACAAACAAACACAACACGAACACCACCACCGATCAAATGAAAGTATGATCACACCTTGATCAACCTTGTACAAGAGATGAACGTATGTGGGTGGTATGAACAAAGCCTATATAGAATATAGAATATAAGAATGATAGGCTTGAGGATAAGGTCAAGAGAAAAGAATAGGAGAAGACAAGAATAGTCTTATTTGATCTTGAAAGAAAGTGAATTTTGGCTTAGCCTTACTTGAATCATCTTGCCTCCTTTTTATAGTTGTTGTGGCCGCCCTCCTGGGGTTGTATTTTTCCTTGACATTGTCTTGAATACCCTAGGAAGATTTCTTTGTATAAAATGATGATACACCCTCGCTTACTTGGCGAAATATGATTGGAGGAACGATTTGTCTTCGCCTAGTTGTCACTTCATGATTAACCATCTTTAATCCACCTTGGCACTCCATAAATAATCTGGAAATTCAATTTAAAAATCTGAAACACATGCAAAATCAAGTATCTTAATTACCAGTCAACTATGATGTAGTTCCCCTTAAATTTTGGACAAATTTGAATATAATAATGTACCTAAAATCGGCCAGCATTAGTCCATGTGCTGAAATTTCAGCACTTGTTTGATTTTGAAATGTTTCCTTGTGTGTCTTGCCCTCTTCAATGTCACCAATCATGTGTGGCTTATCCTCCACCAATTAAAGTGCCAAAAAAGCTCCACCTAGGCTCTAAATAAGTTGAATTAGGCGTGTATACCACCTGCACCATGTGTTGAATTCTCTTTTGGTAAACTTTGTCAAATAATAATGCATAATCTTCACACACATGGTAAATTGCAATCAGTCCAAAATTATTTTTCTAGAATGATTTAATATGTCTTAAATGTGCAAAAAGTGTCTAGATACACGTTGCATACACACCAAAACCGTCTCATGTATGTAGAGGTGTAGAAAACCAAATTTTCGACTTTCGTCGATTACACGATTTTTCTCCGATTAATCTCAAACTTCTTAGACATGTAATATATATTATGCCACACATAATATACATAAAACAAAATGTATTTTCAGCTCCTATGGCTGAAGAAAAAAACGCCATGTGCTAAAAGGAATTTGAGTTTGAATTCTCCACAATTCAAGCCAAAATGTGGGTGATTAATGTGTGTAAACATGGTATGATATTGGGTCTCATTTTGGCATGTGGAGCACGAATTTTCTGAGTATTTTGAGTGTATATAGATTGACCATCTTTATATGGTAATTACGTGACATATCGGTGAAGGTTCGATAGTCACCCGATACGACAATTTTTGTTTTATGACTTCGTGACCTGTCGTTATAATTTTGATAGCAATATGACTTGTAATATATGATATGAGACCTAAACATACTCATAAACATGACATGTATATGGTGGTGTGATGTCGACATACGTTTATGATATGTATGACGTGTCGGTGGAACATCGAAATAGAAACGTATAATTCGTCGTTATAAAAATTATGTACATATTATATATATATATATATATATATATATATATATATATACACGATGCACACATACGTGCAAGACGTTATAGGTGCGTCTTAGTTAAATTACACTTCATGCGCTGCATTTTGTGTGTTTTAATTTATTGCATTTTTGTTTATTATCCTTTCTTTTACTTGTTTGATGCTTGTTATGTATTTGCTTGCTTTGTAGGGGCTCGTGGAGTTGCCAAACCCGTTTAGAAGTGTTAGACCAAGAATGCTGAAAAGTGCTGAAAATTGCCTGAACTTTGTGGACGTGTAACTCATTCATATAAACTCCAAATTGGACATTCAAAAGACAAAAGTCAATTTCAAGATGTGAACTAATTTTCCTTAGAAGGACTCATCTTCAAATTCGGCTTGCATCTGGAGGAAAAAGGCCAGTCAACTGAGGGCGCTATTTCTACCTAAAATCCAGCCACCTGAAAATTGCTTGAACTTTGTGGGCACATAACTCAGTCGTGTAACTCCAAAATGAGTCATTCAAAAGCCAAAATTTAAGCTGAAGATGTTAACTACATTTGCCCATAAGGACACCGCTTCAAATTCACCTTGTGTCCGCGGGAAAATGCGATTCAATCAAAGGCGCCACTTCAGCCTAAAATCCAGCACCCTTGTTTATTCTTGGATTTTGACCTCTTTAAGTCAATTCAATGGGTTTTCAAACGTTTTGGTCTGGCCCTAAGACCAGAAGATTTGTGCTTTATTGTACTTTTGACTAGGGTAAGTGTTAGGATGAGTTTTATCCTTATTTAAGCCATGTAAACGAATTTTTACATGAAGCTTGGTTGAAGAATAAAAATTCTGTTGCTTTTCTCCTTAGAAGGCATCTTTGTTTTCTTGATTTCTCACTAAAAATCAAGTCTAAAAACCTTCAAAGTTTGAGCATGCTTGAGGGTGATTGCCAAGACAAGATGAATGCTGCCTAGGAGGGTGTTTATCATTTGCCTAGTCCACACCATTCTTCAAGGATTGGTTGCTCATTTCAGCCTATCTAAAGACATTGGAAGCAAGGAGGAGCTTGGCCCCTTTGTGCCTAACCCATTGTTGGAGGAGAAGATTGGATAAAAGAGTGGGATCCTACCCGTGCTCGCATCAATATATATGTCATGTGTATATGTGTAGAAAGAAAACTTTCCATTCCAAATTTGTTGCCAAGTAGTTGTTTCCAAATATATCTTCGTGTGTACTTCATTTAATGAACTAGTAAGTTCATCTCTTTAAACACTTCACTTAATGAACTAGTTTAGTTCATTAATCATGTCACCTAAAATAGTATAACGACAACAAATGTTTGCTATATGATGTAAGCTTTAACGCTTCATAGCACGTTAGTACGACAACATTATATATAAACATGTAAAGCATGTTTATCACGTGCATATATCAAGTAACACTTAATTCATGCATTTCGTAAACACGTAACATTTAAATCATGCATTTTCAAATCACTCAAACCCCGATTTCTCAACAATCTCACCCTTTTGATGATTTGCAAAATAACCTTTATCCATGATTTAAATGTGATCAATCCCCCTACAATTATGCATAAACTGAAAGATTTGAATTTCATAATATCGTGCTACCGTACCCCCCTTAACTTTGTCTCTCTCTCCCCCTTAAATCATGTTTTTCTCTCCCCCTTTATTTTGTAAATCACATCACAAGTGTTAATAACAATGGAAAGAAAGTGCAATTTATAACAGAAATCATGTCTAATTTAGATCGTAGATTTTCATTCGTGGTAATAAAGAGCAATTTATACAAAGAATCATGTATTTTCAGTGGATCATGCTCATCATGTATACTATTTTCTTCTGTGTCATAAATTCACATCAAAACCATCAAAAAATTGTGAAATACCAAACAAGTTATAGGACAAGTTGCTTACCAAGAATATATTGGAAATTTGAAGTGTATACCTTCATTCTCCAAAGGTTATGTTTCCTCCTTTTGTAACCTTCTTTAATACGGATGGATCACCATTTGTTTGCTACATTTTTTGTTTTATATGATCCCTGCAAAGTGTAACAATTATGTATGCCACCTTTATTTTTGGGTCCTTAAGGGTTAGTGATTCAACCCTTTGTAAGGGTGCATTTTGGTATAAAAAAGATGAGAAAAAGATGAAGTAGCAATATAATATATGTTTGCATAATTTTTAGTTGGCCTATGGCCGAAAACTTCATTGTGAGCATAATGTGATTTTTGGTTTTGATATGCATTTTAGTTTGCATAAATAGTGTGTGATCTAGATGCATTTGTGTGGTATGAATGTTGCATATGCATCAAAGGTTTTCTTTCATATCTATGTGGAACATAATTATATTTTGTATGTGATGAAAAAGGAGTGTGATGAGATATAATGGTGGTGCACTAAATACATTCTTAGGATATATAGTTGTCTTAAATGCATGCGATTTCTTAGATGAAATAAAATAAAGTTGGTAGATTTATTTTGTACTTTATCATTTTCAACGTACCCTAGTCCAGTTTTATCAATTTCATGCTTTTAGGAGGAAATGAGACGATCTAGCGTGCAAGTAACTGTACCGAACTGTTTTACCATATTTTCTAAATCCGCGTTTTTTTGATTTCAAATTTGAAATCTTGGCTTCCATCACATTATTATCAGATGTTAATAATGAAATCTCATATTTTAATGCATTAATTGTGCAAGACGACCCTTCTTTTAGATCGTTTAATTGAGATACAAGGTTTGTATTAGAAGATTCTAACAACTTCTTGTCTTCAATTAACCGTTTCTTTTCTTTTGTAAGAGTCTTCATGAATTTATGCAATTCAGGATATTGACTAAACAAATCATCATATGTGGGTTCAGAATCAGAATCAAAGTCAGAACATACCTCATTTGATGCCTTGGATGCAAGGCACACTTGTGCCATTTTTTCTTCGTTTCCTCAGTCTCAGAGTCGGATGAATCACTCCATGTGGATGCTTTGAGAGCTCTTCTTGTATTCCTTTGTTTAGGTTATGAGACAGGTCCAATCCTTGTCACGGTTTTTGTTTATCGGTTTGTCTTTGTTCGGTTAATCATATGATAGGTGTCCAAGTTTTCCACATTCATAGAAGTTTATATCTGTATCGTTATTCTTATTTTTATTTCTCTTAGTTGAAGTAGGCTTAGGTTTGTTTCTAAATGACTTTCTTATGATCTTTCTTAATCCTTTAGCCAAAGTGATTAGATCATTATTATCGGAATTCGTATCACTACCATCTACGCGATCAGAAGAGGTAGAGACGTATTTATTTGATTTAAATGCTATAGCCTTATCTTGTTTAGAAGTTGATTCAGAATTTCTTAGAGTGAGTTTGTTATCCAATACCTTTAAAGATCTGATCAATTCCTCCATTTTTATTGACATGATTTCTTTACTCTCTTTGATTGCGGTGACTTTAGGATCCCATTCGGATGGGAGGCTTCTCAATACCTTTTGCAGCTTATCCTGTGAAGAAAATGCCTTTCCAAAAGACTCAAGAGTATTGTAAATTTTAGTCAATCTTAAATCCATATCAACAATAGATTCATTCTGTAATAATTTGAAAGATTCAAGAGTATACATAAGTATGTTTATCTTGGACTCTTTAACTTGACTAGTACCTTCACATTTCTTGGGCACTAGAACAATTGGACACATAACTTGATTCACTTTTACTTAACCCATTTAAAAGAAGTTGCATAACCTTAGCATTCATACTCAATCTCTTTTTATCTTTTATGGTATACTCTTGCTTAGGTTTTACAACTCTAATGCAACGCCATCAATAGTATTTATCTTAGATGGAACAAAAGGCCCGTCTTCTATGATGGATCATAAGTCTATATAAACAGCCATAAGGAAAACTTTCATACGAAGTTTCGATTGAATAAAAGACTCACCATCGAAAAGGGGAGGTCTTACGCTTGACATTCTTTCTTGCTCGGTTTTATAACTAGTGGATGCCATCTCACAAAGATTGTTGAATCTTTTTGTAGTGAGTGTGTCGGGCTTTGATACCACTTGTAGGACCTGTATAGCACCACTAGAAGGCGGGTTTGAATAGTGAGTGCGGAAAATTCGGTTTTTTAAAACTTTTAGACCAAATAACTCACTTCTGAAAACAGTTTCTATTTTCAGATCCTGATTTGAATTAACCAGTTGACCAGGTTTAAGACCTTCCAAAATTATAAAATTGGGTGAGAATGTGCTCTCAGATGTTGTTAATGTGTCACAAAACTTCAGATTAAAACTCCAAGTTGAACCCCTTGAACGACCGTCTTTTTCACAAATTGCGCAATCTGCCAGAAACTGTGCTTCGAAATAAAAAATTTATTCCTATTAATTGACAATTCTACATGACCTGAAAATTTTATGGTATGACCCTTAAGATCTGTAATTTAATGGGTTGAAGCAGTTTTTCAAAATTCGTTTGCTAAGTATGTCAACCACGTTGATGTTCTCAACATTTGCAGATCTGAGAATCAAATTGCACTAGTCTCAGAACTATAAACGTTTGACTGACTTATACTTAACCAAATTGGATGAAACTTGTCCCAAATGAAAGCTAAGACGTCTGACTATGTTTCTGTAAGATTTTGTGATTTTTGGAAAACGTTTGCTATTTTCGCCATGCGTATGAAAACGATGCAGAAATCTAAAAACTGAAAGTAAGTAATGAAAGTAAATAACACAAAGATTTTTATACTAGTTCGGTTAAATCAAACTACTCCAGTCTTTGAGGATACCTTCCTCGGTATTCACTAATCACAAATAACACCTTGACATAAGGGTGGCTGGAGTTAAACACCAACTCCACCCTTTTACAATCAAACAAACAAACACAACAACACGAACACCACCACCGATCAAATGAAGGTATGATCACACCTTGATCAACCTTGTACAAGAGATGAACATATGTGGATGGTATGAACAAAGCCTATATAGAATATGAAATATAAGAATGATAGGCTTGAGAGTAAGAGCAATAAATAATAGGAGAAGAAGAGAATAGTCTTGCTTGATCTTGAAAGAATGTGAACTTTGGCTTAGCCTTGCTTGAATCATCTTGCCCCTTTTTATAGTTGTTGTGACCGCCGCCCTAGGGTTGTATCTTCCTTGAACATTGTCTTGAATACCCTTGGAAGATTTATTTGTATAAAATGGTGACACACCCTTGCTTACTTGACGAAAAATAATTGGACGAGACTTGTCTTTGCCTAGTTGTCACTTCATAATTGGTCATCTTTAATTCACCATGGCACTCCATAAATGTGCTAGAAATTCAACTTAACAATCCGAAACACATGCTCAAAATCAAGTATGTTGATTACCAATCAACCATGATGTGATTCCCCTTAAATTTTGGAAGAGATTTGACGACAATAATGCACCAAAAATCGGCCAGCATTAGTCCATGTGCTGAAATTTCGGCACTTGTTTGATTTTGAAATATTTCCTTGTGTGTCTTGTCCTCTTCAATGTCACCAATTATGTGTCGCTTATCCTCCACCAATTAAAGTGCCAAAAAAGCTCCACCTAGGCTCCAAATAAATTGAATTAGGCGTGTATACCACCTGCACCATGTGCTGAATTCTCTTTTGGTAAACTTTGCCAAATAATAGAACGCATAATCTTTACACACATGGTAAATTGCAATCAGACCTAAATTGATTTTTCTAGAATGCTCTAATATGTCTCGAATGTGTAAAAAGTGTCTAGATACATGTACATACACACCAAAACTGTCTCATGTATGTAGAGGTGTAGAAAACCAAATTTTCGACTTTCGTCGATCACGCGATTTTTCTCCAATTAATCTATAATTTCTTAGACATGTAATATATATTATGCCACACATAAAATAAATAAGATAAATTGTATTTTCAGCTCCTATGGCTAAATTAAAAAACGCTATGTGCTAAAAAGAATTTGAGTTTGAATTCTCCAAAATTCAGGCCAAAATGTGGGTGGTTGATGTGTGTAAACATGGTATGACTTTGGGTCTGATTTTAACATGTGGAGCACAAATTTCCTTGAGTATTTTGAGTGTCTATAGGCTGGCCATCTTTATATGATAAGTATGTGACATGTCGGTAAAGGTTCGGTAGTCACTTAATACGACAATTTTTGGTTTATGACTTCGTGACATGTCGTTATAATTTTGATAGTAGTATGACTTGTAATATATGATATGAGACCTGAACGTACTCATAAATATGACGTGTATATGGTGGTGTGATGTCAACATATGTTTATGATATGTATGACGTGTCGGTGGAACGTCGGAATAGAAATGTATAATTCGTCGTTATAAAAATATGTGTGTGTATATATATATATGTCATGTGTATAGGCGTGGAAAGAAAACATTCCAAATTTGTTGCCAAGTAGTTGTTTCCAAATATATCTCCTTGTGTACTTCATTTAATGAAGTAGCAAGTTCATCTCCATAAGCACTTCACTTAATGAACTAGTTTAGTTCATTAATCATGGCACCTGAAAATAGTATAACGACAACAAATGTTTGCCATATGATGTAAGCTTTAACGCTTCATGGCACGTTAGTACGATAACATTATATATAAACATATAAAGCATTTTTATCACGTACATATATCAAGTAACACTTAATTCATGCATTTCGTAAACACGTAATATTTAAACCATGCATTGTCAAATCACTCAAACCATGATTTCTCAACAACCAGATCCTTTTCTTCTTTCCTCACTGGTACACCACCTCCGATCACTGCGAAGCCTCCGCAGCACTACAAAGGCTGCCCATCAATCGTTGTTGCGGATGATGAAGTTTCCGGATGCTTGCACCATTCTGATACACTTTCGTCGGATCTTTCTAGAATGGTTGCCTGGGAATGGCCGCGCTTGTAGAAAGTGCTAGACCGCATCGGATTCGTCGGGCAAGTCAAAGCCAGCCTCTTGGACAAGACGCAAGTTCTCCTGCGGTTTGAAAGGGAGGAAGATTATAACCGTTGTTTTTGTCGTCGATCATTGAATATTTTGATATCATATGCGGATCACTAAATATGCATATGATTTCGATCAACGTTATGATGCGCCTATTGTGCCCATATGGTTGTCGCTGTCGGGTCCTCCAGTTTATCTCCACAACCAGCTCTTTGCTATCGCTTCCATCGTTGGAACACCTATTCGGATGGATGTGGCTACACAGCAAATCCTCTGTCCTTTTGTTGCATGGGAATGTGTCGAGATTGAAGTCTGTAAGGAATTACCATCGAAGTTGCACGTTTAGAGTATTGAACATCATCATTTTAAGCTTGTCGTGTATGAGGATGTACCTTCGTTTTGTGACAAATGTTGTAACCTGGGATACAAAAAGGATGACTGTGCAAAGCAGGCATTGTCGTCGATTGTCGCTCCCCTACCTGCAGATCTTCTTGGCCCATCAAATCAATGGTGCCAAAAATCCAAAGGAGCTGCTCCACGGAGTTACAGCAGGCAACACGTCTGCAGCTTGGGGCAGTTCGTGATGCAACCATCTTGAGTGCGATTGACTTGCCTGCACCTCCAATGTTGTCAGTTGTTGCAGAGGACACCCAGATCTTTCAATCTCAGAATTTTGAGGTGTTAGGTCGATCATCTGATGACTTAATGGCCGCGGATCATACTCACCATGGTGAGTCTACAATAGTGCATTCTGTCTCAGATTCGGATCTCTATGTTCCAGATGCCAATCCTTTTGATCGCATTGCAGCATTATATCTTCAGAAGGAATTCTGTAATGTTTCCAATAATTGGGCTTGTCGTCTGTCCGTTATCATGGACCCTACCTCGGATGCCAAACTACTGCAGCGCATTTCACAACCATCTGAGGATATTGATGATCTCGGGTTTGTTCCTTGTATCCATAATCGTACTTAGTGGATCCGTAGTTAGATTCTGTGTCCACTTCGATAAGTTATTACTCATAGTGTTGCTAAGTCTTCAAGCTCTCATCTCCTACTTTCTCAATGAATATGTTTACTTGGAATATTCGGGGGTTTACAACCTTATTGTCTCGTTTGCATTTGTTGATTCAATAGTTCTCTATTCATTTTATATTTGTTATTGAGCCACAGCAGCCTAGCATGCATATGAATGTGCTCGGCTCCAGCTAGGATACTCTTCGATGTTGAGTGTATGTGATGTCCGAGCATGGTGTTTTTGGCAGGGGCACGTCATGGAATTATTGGAGTCCATTGTGGCAAATCAGGTTACTCACTTATGTTTCCGTTTACAATCAAGTAATCTGTTTTTTTGGCACTCATGTGTTTATGGATGACATACGGTGGTCGGTAGACGTAAGCTTTGGGTAGATTTGCAACGACATTGTAACAGTATCCAGGATCCATTGGTGTTGTTGGCGAATTTTAATATATTCTAGTCTCTTTCTGATCATAAAAGGGCATCACTGCCTTCTTTATCGACACTGTCTGATTTTATTGCCAAGTTAGACTATGGGGCTTGGCATATTGTGCCACACCATGGCACACAGTTCACATGGCATGGTGGTAGAGGCTTGGGTCGCATTTGGAGGCGTCTGGACTGGGCATTCTGTAACGACGCTTTCTATGATTTGTTCCCCGAGGTCCGATTGACACATCTCAGCCACACTACAACTGATTATTATCTTTTATTGCTCTAGTGTGGGGTAAATGCTTCAGTAGTGCCTCGTCAATTTTGCCTTTTGACAGCTTGGACCACACATCCCGATTTCTATGCATTATGCGTGCTACTTGGGAGTCTTACCCCACGGTTGGGGGCATGCGCGGTTTATGTGCAACACCGCGCATGTTTAACAAGGATGTATCTCGGTGGAATAAAGATGTTTTTGGTAATATTTTTCACCGTCTTGCACATGTGGAACAGCGGGCACGGTCGTTGGAAGTGACGTATGATCTTAGCCCATCCGATGCCAATCGGGAAGCATATTATGAGTCCCAGGCTGAATTGCAATTGGCTTCGGCGCAAAAGATGGAATTCTGGAAGCAGAAAGCCTGGGTCAAGTGGCTTCGGGAGGGAGAGTCCAACACATGGTTTTATCATGCAGTTGTCAAAGATAAAAGACAGGGCCAAGGTATCTATCGCATACATACTGACACGGGTGTAGTATGCGACACTTCGGATAGCATAAGTGCGGCCGCAGTCAATCACTTTACAAGAATGTTCGCCAGTCAGCCTATCGAGGACATCACAGACTTTTTACAGTGCATTCTACATCTAATGACAAAGTCAGATAATGTCTTTTTGACTCATGTACCATCGGTTGAAGAGGTGAAGCAAGCGGTATCGGTGTTAGATCCGCACAGCGTGGCTGGCCCACATGGCTATAATGGTTTGTTCTTTCGATATTGCTGGGATGTCACACATATGGATGTGTATAAGGCCGTGCAAGAGTTCTTCTTGGGCTTTCCGCTCCCTCGAGCGATGACTCATTCTATCATTATTCTTCTTCCAAAATGATCTATTCACATACTTTCAGTGATTACCGCCATATTGCTTCATCTACTTTCATGAGTAAGATTCAGGCTCGCATTCTAGCTACTCGACTAGTGGCATCCTCTCGCGGGTAATATCACTATAGCAGACTAGTTTTCAGAAGGGTCGTGGTATATTGAAGCAGGTATTACTTGGCAATGAGATGGTACATTGGTTCGACAAGGGGATGCGGTCAAGTAATGCCATTATTAAACTTGATATGGCAAAAGCATTCGATCGTGTCAGCTGGCAGTTTCTCCAAGCTCTCCTCCTCAGATTTGGGTTTTCCTCGTTTTGCATATCACTTGTTCTCAATCATTTAGAAGGTACACATATTTTTATTTTGATTAATGGGATACCTCGGGGGTTTTCTAGACTTAAACGTGGTTTAAGCAGGGGAATCCTTTATCGCCCCTCCTCTTTATATTGGCTGCAGAAGGCTTTAGTCGAGGACTAAAGCAGTTGGTCACTCAAGCATATTTTACTCCTTTCTCTTTCGGGCGCATGCCCTTAGTCATATGTCATTCATCATATGCTGATGATATGCTGGTCTTTCTAGCTACAAATCGACGTAATCTCTTGTGGTTCAAGTGATTCTTAACATCATACGAACGGGTGTCGGGTCAAGCAGTTGACTTGCACAAGAGCACGGTGGTCTTTTCCACTCGGGTTATATCTCAGAAATGTCGATCTTATACTCAGTTTCTAGACATACTTCAGTCAGCCCTGCCAATGAAGTACTTAGGATCTTATTTGCATAAGGGGATCACACGGATAGTTCACTATCAAGATCTCCTACATCACGTTGGTACCCGATCAGGGGGATGGCAGCAGAAGCTCTTAGGGGCTGCTGGTCGATTAGTTCTAATCCGTTCAGTTCTTTCTTCTCTACTGCTTCATGTTATTGCGGGCATACGGCTGCCTCGTAGTGTCATTTATGCTCTTGAGCAGCGCTTCTCTAGGTTTTTCTTGGGTCCACATAGACGGCATTGGTTTTCCTAGCGCAGTATTTGTTATCCGCTTCAGGAGGGAGGTCTTGCTATAAGGGACTTCACGCGGTACAAGATGCACATGCTTGTAAACTGTGGTGGCTGTACCAGACACCCGACAATCTCTAGGGTCAGTATATGTGTTTTCGGTTTGGTGGTCGTGCGGATTATCAACCACGGTTATATAATTCTCTAGATTGGCATCGTATTTGTTCCATTAACAGTATATGTCGCAACATCTTCTTATTTGATATATTCTGAGTGATATTGTTATGCCCGGGTGTCATAAAGAAGAAAAATAAAATAAAATAAATTAATTGAATTAATTAAAGGGGAAGGGATAAGGTCAAACCCTTCCCCCTTTTTCTTCTCAATCATTTGAATCCCCTCCCCATTCCATTAAAACACCAACCTCCCTTCCCCAAAATAGCCATTCAGCTGAAACACCAAAGAAAAAGAAAAAAAAAAGGAACGTGGAGCACAGAAGAAAAGAGAGGGAGAGGAGAGAAAAAACGAGAGAAAAAGAAAGTGAAATGAAAAAGGATCTAGCCATTTCTACATCGATTTCCAATGTCTTCTTTGATATTATTCCGCGATTGTCAATTGAGGTAGGTTGCCTACTCTCCCTCGTTTTTGGTACGGATCAAGCATGCTTTGATGGTATGATTATGTGTCTTCTTTTTTATTGTTGAATTTATATTCTTGTTGCAAAATCTATGTTGCTGATGAATCATTGATGGAATTAATATGAGTATATGTGTTAAATCGATGAAGGATGAAAACGGAGCGAAATTGAGTCAAAGAGTTAGAGTTTTGCATGGTAGAATTGTAAAAAAGAAATTGCGCTTTGGCCTTAGAATATGTTCATCTAGCCTGGAATAGGTTGGGATTGGATTGGTAATCAAAAAAAGTAGGTCTGGCACATGCGTTTCAAGGGTGGTCCGTGGGGTGCACGCGCGGCCCATGATGGTGCGTCCTTACACTTGCTGATGTGTCCACCTCCAAAAGATGCGTTGTGTAATATGGAGTCTAATGCAACTGGTTTGAGGTTAATCGGAATTAAAACGAAGATTTTATTGAGGTTAGAAGAAAATAGAATTTAACAAAAAATAATAAAAAATACAAAAACCTGGTCATCCGAGTTGACCCGGGCTGACCCGGACTAGTTGGCAAGACTGCATGGCAGGCTGGACAAACCAGGTCGGCCTGGTCTGATTTTTGGACTGTGCTGACCTGGAAATTTACAAAAAAAATAAAAAAATAAAAAAGAATAAAATGGATTGGGCTGAGCTGGAATAAATAAAGGGTTGAGCTTAAGTAAATAAAATGTCGAGCTGAGCTCAAAAATTGGCCGAGCTGAGCTGCAGTTAAAAAATAATAAAACATTTTTTTAATTCATTTTCACAATTAAATATGTAGTAAATAAAGAGTAGAAAATGATTCTAAATTCAAGAAAATTATAAATGAATTCCAGAAAATCCTCAAAAAAAATTCATGAAAATCTAAAATGCTGAAAGAGTCATTTTCACCTAATTTTCTGAAAGAAAATTTTTTTACTAATTAAAATAATTAAGAAATAATAAAGAACAAATAGAGAAAATAGTAAAAAATGCCGGAAACAATTATACAAGCCATCAAAAATAAATGAGGGTAAACAATAGTTTTTCACCTTTTTCACTAATTAAAGCAAAATGAATGTCGGTGAACGTCAGGAAGTAGGAATTGAACTCTGGAAAAATACCGAAATCAGGATTCACATTGCATTCATGGCACGAGCATTGCATTGGTAGGTAGCCTGTAACTAAGAGTTCCAGAGAAGAAAAAGGAAAGGGAAAAAGAAAAGAAAAACGTGGTAGGTAGACTACGACTAAGAGTTGTAGAATATGCGGACGGTGGACTGTAGTCATGAGCTGCAGACACTCAGTTTGTCCATGGGTAAGACCCACAGACAACACGGGAGCATGCATTGCACGGAAAAGATATGGGCATATTGCATGACATGACTTTTGTTGTGTGTGACACGTAGAGGAAGGCATGCATCATGAAGTTGCGCATTATTACTTCGAGAGACTTACTGTCCGCAGTTATTATTCCATGTCTGTACTGTGTAACTTGAATTATGTGATTATGTGCGTATATCATTGTTGTATATGCTCATTTGTATTGGACCGAGGTGGGCACCTGCTAGGTGATGTCATGTCACTCACCCCTACTTTCTCCCCTTCCAAATAAGCATGAGGACGAGTACGAGTACATTTTTGTTGAGGACGGGGCTGACATGGCTGAGTGAGCAAGGTGACGGCCGTGCATAGGAGCTAGAGAAACCATGCGGCTGGTTACGTTATGTTTTGGAGATTCACACCGACTTTCCATTTTACGTTTGGTTGTAGACTATTGACTTAAGATTGCAACGTGTCGGGTCTCGCAACCCAAGTACTTATTCATCATCATTATTTATGGATGAAATTTTAAATTGAACATTTACATATATCGTCTCCGCAAAAAAAATTCTACGTCTTTTCTGACGTGTAAGAAGTTAGTTTGACGCATTATAGTTCACTTAGCAGACTACGATGGGTGCACCATTCCCGATGCTAGGGCTCGGGAGCGGGGTGCTACAGGTGGTATCAGAGCGGAGACTTCTGATCCGCCTCGGGAAGGCGCAGGTTAATAAGATCACTTAGACATAAGTCATGATCTGTTTTCAAAATGACGATTTTACCCCTTAATAAAATGAAGTAGACCTAGGTTATCATTGGGTTATGTGAGGTGTGTGTTGTTGGTGAGCTTTCTCTATTTAATTACTATTGTATCCCCGAACCTTCGCATGAGCCCCATAAATGCTCAAATCCTTCGATTACTCTCATTCAATCCAAATTCTCATCATGGTTCGCATGAAATCCAAGAACATGCCACCGTATCATGAACAATCTGGCAAAAGTGGCAACGATAGTTATGGTAATGACCACCAGGATCAGGGGCCATCCTACAGGCATTGGCTGATAGCATGGCCACCTCGACCACCACTTTGGCGCAACAGGGGCAATAGATTGCTCAGCGGCAGTAGAAGTTGAACCAGCGGCTTCCACTGCCGCAACCACCGGATCTGAGGTTCTACTACAGGGAAATGTAGGATGTCCGTAATTTGATTTTCAGAAGTACCCTTCACCGTAGGAGGCGGAGATATGCGATACGGCCGCTAATAATCACAAGACCGCCCGTGACGAAGATACAGCCGCGGAGGAGTGCAGGGCCACTGCCGCCACCATGTGCCTATTGTGGATGCCACACTCGAGTCAGTGTGGAGGGATTATGCAAGTAGGAGTGCGACAACAGGGACGTTTTACGAGAGAGGCTACTAAGCAGAGGTCGGCGCCACCATCACAATAGAATCAGGAGCTGCATAATGGGAAGCAAGGATCAGTGCCTAGATCCACATGATGACTAATGTAGATGTCGGGGAGGCTGGCAACGTCATAGCAGAATGCAACCGATGGCGACCAGGTATCAAGGACTCATCATCAGTACAGAGGATGTCAGTCAGAGATAAATGGTCTGAGTTGTTGATGCGTGCAAGACGTGGGCTCCAACAATTCGACCTTCCAAACGTCCTTCACAAAGGGTTAGGCACCATGAAGAAGACTTTCCCTTGCTTCCTTAGTGATAAAAACGTGTGGACCAATGAGCAAGACCAACACTTCAAGATAGTTGTTGATCAGGCAAACCAATAGGGCCCTCCTGGACGGCACCTTTAAGCAATGGCAACACCTTTAAAATACTCAACTTTGAAGGATGCAAAACCAAGAAAACAAAGGCTCACAATAAGTGAAGTAAATATCAAGAAATTTTATTCATCCAAAGTTGTTCCCTCAAATCTGCCAAAGGGCCCTATTTATAGACGTCTAACACTAAGGAGAAAACCAGATGTTATCTCTAAAGAAGGTATCAAGAAAACATTTGAAATGAACTTGAAATTTGAAAATTGTTTGAATTCAAATCTAAGACAAATCCTAGCTAATATTTCCAATGCTTGTAGGTTGCCATCCAGCCGTGTATGATGATCAAATGGAGCCTTGGAGAAGCTGATTTGATAAGTAGGATGAGGTTGAAGTTGAATTCAAAAGTTGGGTGAATTTGAATTCAAGTTGAGTTTGAATTTGAGTTCACTTTGAATTTGGTTCTTGCATATCCTTTCCACCATCCTTCCAGCCGTGTGTGATGTTTGTTGTGGTCCTGGAAACCAGATTTTATGATGATAAAATGGCTGGAATTGAATTCAAATGATGGTTGAAGTTTGAATTCAAATTGAGTTTGAATTTGAATTCAAACTTGGATTCAATTTGAATTGGAACCTATCCTTCTTTTATCCTCCAAGATGGCGTGTTCATGGCTGGAAATATAGGCTGAAATCTTCTTGAAATTTAAGTCTCCAATTGGTTGAAACTTGAATTCAAATCTTGGTTGAATTTAAATTCAAGTTTAACTTCAAGTTTGATTTCAATTTGATCTTCATTCTTGCACTTAAAAATGGCCGGCCCCTTTTGATCTTTGGAGATGATTTTGAGTTCAATTTTGAAAAGAGGATTCCATCTTGGACACATTTGAATTTGTCTTTGTGGAGACAAACATTCTCTTCAAGACAACATTTCTTTTGTCTCCCTTTTTTGCAACACACGCCTACAATGTTCCTTTTGGGCCTCCATTTCATTTTGGATCCTCCATGTACCTAATTTACCTACAAAGAAAACACATAAAACAAAGATCACAAGAAACCAGATAAAATTCAAAATTAAGGAACGCACACACGCACATGCATAAATGCTCAAAGGGTGTGTTCGATGAAATGAACCCATGGAACCTTAGGTTCATCTTGAACATGCTTATACAAGAAGGTTCCAACTTGATGACAAAGTTCTCATGCCCTCATTCTTGTCATAGGGCCCTTGACCTCTTGATGGGATCCTTGATCCTCATCGGACCCTTAATCCTCATCAATCCCCCCTCCTCAATAGGATTCGTCCTCGAATCAAAAAGGTCATCAGTGAAAGGGATGAGGTCAACAATATTAAAAGTAGGCGAAATAGAACCATGCGTTTCAGGGAGATCAAGGATGTATGCATTGTCACCTATGCGTTTCAAAACTCTGAAAGGTCCATCTCCACGAGGTAACAGTTTTGACTTTCGCTCATTGGGAAATCTTTCTTTGCGCAAATGTAACCACACTAAATCACCAAGTTTTAACACAAATCGTTTTCGATGTTTGTTAGCTCGTCTTTCATAATCTTTGTTTTTCTTTTCAAGTTGTGTTTTAAGGTGTTCATGCAGTTTCTTTATCTTTTCCGCTTTTTGTTTACCATCAAGAATTGAACGTTCATGCACGAGAATAGGGATCAAATCAAGGAGAGACAAAGGGTTAAAACCATACACGATTTCAAATGGGCTATGCAATGTACCGTGATGGACACTCCTATTGTATGCAAATTCGATATATGGTAAACAATCTTCCCAATGTTTAAGATGTTTTTGCAAAATGGCACGCAAAAGTTGAGAAAGAGTACGATAAACGACTTTAGTTTGTCCATCAGTTTGTGGGTGAGCAGTGGTAGAAAACAACAATTGAGTACCAATCTTTGCCCAGAAAACACGCCAAAAATGACTAAGAAATTTTGTATCTCTATCTCTTACAATTGTACGTGGCATGCCATGCAATCTCACAATTTCTTTAAAGAACAAATCAGCAACGTGTGTGGCGTCATCAACTTTCCTACATGCAATGAAATGTGCCATCTTTGAAAATCGATCAACCACAACATAAATGCTATCGCGCCCTCCTCAAGACCTAGGAAGTCCTAAAACAAAGTCCATGGAGATGTCAATCCAAGGGGAATCAGGGACGGGTAAAGGCGTGTAAAGGCCATATGGTTGGGACTTGGACTTTGCTTGTTTGCAAGTGATGCAACTACCACATAACCTCTCGATGTCTACGCGCATGTGGGGCCAATAGAAATGTTCCTTAAGAGTTTCAAGGATTTTGAACACTCCGAAATGACCCATTAAACCTCCCTCATGGGCTTCTCTAGTCAATGCTTCTCATAGGGATGATTGCGGAACACACAACTTATGTTCTTTGAAAAGATAACCCTCATGTATGTAGAATTTCCCAAATAGTGCCTCTTTACATGCCTCGAAAATGGTGCCAAAGTCATGGTCATTTGTGTACAATTCCTTAAGTGATTCGAATCCTAAGAAGCGTGAGGATAATGTAGTCACTAATGTGTATCTCCTAGAGAGGGCATCAACAACTATATTGTCTTTTCCTTGTTTGTACTTAATCACGTAAGGGAATTGTTCTATGTACTCTACCCATTTGGCATGTCTCTTGTTCAACTTTCCCTGTCCTTTAAGATACTTAAGGCTTTCGTGGTCAGTGTGGATCACAAACTCTTTAGGTTGAAGATAGTGTTGCCAAGTTTGTAGGGATCTCGCGAGGGCATAAAGTTCCTTATCATAGGTAAAGTAATTCAATGCACCGCCTTTCAAATTCTCACTAAAGTAGGCTATGGGTTTCTTTCATTGGCTCAAAACTGCGCCTATACCCACTCCACTTGCATCACACTCGATCTCAAAAGTCTCGTCAAAATTTGGCAACCTAAGTATGGGTGCAGTGGTTAGCCTACGTTTAAGCTCATCAAATGCCTGTTGTTGTGGCTCTTCCCACCTAAAAGGCACATCTTTTTTTACAATTTCATTTAGGGCTGCAGCTATGGAAGAAAAATCTTTGACAAATCGTCTATAAAAACTTGCAAGTCCATGGAAACTGCGAACTTCCCCTACTTCTTAGGTATAGGTCACTCCACAATTGACATAACCTTTTCCTCATCCATTTCTACTCCCTCAGCCGAAATGACAAATCCTAGGAAGACTACTCGTTCCAAACAAAAAGAGCACTTCTTAAAGTTGGCATAAAGTTGTTCTTGCTTAAGCTTCTCAAAACGGCCCTAATGTGGTCAAGATGATCTTCTATAGTTTGGGAATATATTAGGATATTATCCAAATAAACAACAAATTGTCCTATGAACGCTCATAAGACTTCATTCATTAGCCTCATAAAGGTGCTAGGGGCATTGGTGAGCCCGAAGGGCATCACTAACCACTCATAGAGCCCAAACTTGGTTTTGAATGCAGTCTTCTATTCGTCCCCTTCTCTAATTCGTACTTGGAAGTACCCCTACTTAAGGTCGATTTTGGCGAAGAATTTAGATCCGTGCAACATATCCAACATATCATCCAGCCTAGGTATGGGGTACCTATACTTGATGGTAATTTTGTTTATGGCACGGTAATCAGTTGCATTCTCCAAGTACCATCCTTTTTGGGTACTAAAATGACAGGGACGGCTGATGGGCTTAGGCTCTCTCGGACTTGTCCACTCGCTAGGAGCTCCTCTACTTGCCTTTGGATTTCCTTGGTTTCTTCGGAGTTGGCTCAATAGGCTAGGCGATTTGGTAACATGGCTTCTGGGACGAAATCGATTTGGTGTTCTATTCCTCTAATAGGTGGTAAATCGGATGGTGGTTCGGTGGGAAATAGAACTTCGTACTTTTGGATAAGGGACACAACTGAGGTAGGCAAGTTGGGTGGGAGTTCTTCTAGGGAAAGGTGACACGCCTTAGGTATGAGAATGAGGACGGTTTGGTTGCTATAAAGGGCTCGTCTGACATCTCTTTTCTTTGCAAAATACCCACACTTCTTTTTGGACTCGATGACTCCTATGGGTACTATCTCTTTTCCCTTGCTCTCTTGTTTTTTGTTCTCACTTTTCATGCATTCCACGAATTTTCTCTCAGCTTCTTTTTCCTTAGGATCGGCCCAAGACTTAGACATGCGTTGTTGATCCTCGTGGACTTTGTGTGGTGGAAGTGCATGCAATTTGTAAAGTTTGCCATTCAACTTGAAAGAACAATGATTCAAATATCCATCATATGTCACATGTCGATCAAATTGCCATGGCCTACTAAGTAAGATATGACTAGCATGCATTAGTGCAACATCACATAAAACATCATCTTTGAAACTACCAATGCTAAGAGAAATCAAAACTTGTTTACTTACGCTAACTTCACCGCAATCATTTAACTATGCAAGTTTGTAAGGATGCGGATGATTAGTCATAGGAAAATTGAGTTTTCTTACCAATTCGATGCTAGCCACATTCGCACAAGAACCGGAATCAATAATCATGGTGCACACTTTACCATTTATCATGCAATAAATATGGAAAATGTTTTCTCTATGTTGTTCATGATCATCTAATTTCGGATATGCATTTAAAGCTCTACGCACAACAAGAAACTCCTTAGTGTCAAAATCATCTAATGCGCCAGATCCTCTTCAGGTTCAATTTCATTGTCATGCTCAGATTCGTTTTCATGCTCGGATTCAGACACATATTCGTTTGTTTCCTCAAATGACATGATTCGTTTTGCATTAGGACACTCTTTTCCTATGTGATCACATCCTTGACATTATAGAATTTAATGTCCCTAAACCTGTTTGAGAGATCATAAGGATTTCTGGTAGGAGTCTTTTGTTGGACGCGGTCATCTCGCCTTTGTGTCGACTGCACATGGTTGTCCATTCTTTGTGACACACCTTGGTCACATGTTTGGCCTCCTGTAGGCTGTGAGCTTCCCATTCCTGAAGGCTTGCTGGAAAACTTTGATGAAGACTGATTAGTACAATAAGTGGAATTGAAATTGGAAGAACTACATACCTTTAGTTGGTGTTCAATCTTTTCAGCCATATTGACCATGGTTGTGAGGTCGAGGTAAGGTTGAAGCTCAACCCTTTGCTCAATCTCCCGGTTTAGTCCATGTAAGAAACGAGCCTTGATGGCTTCTTCGGGTTCCTGCAAGTTAGACCTTTCCAACAAAATTTCTAACTCTTTGTAATACTCGTCTCACTTTTGGAACCTTGTCGTAAGTTTTGCAAACTTGTGAAATTAGAACTCTAAAAATTGTTTGGGATAAAACGCTGTCTCATTTCAAACTTCATTTCTTCCCAAGTGACAATTGGAGGTTGTCTTGTCTTAGTCCTATTTCGACACAAATTTGTCCACCAATTTAGTGCGTGACCAGAAAACTCAATAGAAGCGTACCTCACTTTTTGTAATTCACTGTAGTTGGTAAAGAAAAGATTAGATCCACTTTTGTTTCCCATTCCAAATATTCCTCCGCATTACTTTTACCATAAAACGTTGGAATATTTATTTTTGTTTTGAGAAAATCATCATCTTGCAGAAAAAGGGGATTTTGGCGTCTTTGGTAACCACGGTGAGGGTGGTCATCAAAGTCATAATCATCATGCTCAAATGGAATGTAATCACCATTGTACCTTCTTGGAGCGTACCTTCTTAGTTGCGTTAGAGGAACAAACCTTCTTGGCTCGATGTGTGGTGGTCTAAGGTTGTCATCCTCAACTTCTTCTAGGGGGTGACACCTAGGTTGTGGTAGGGGAACTGCCCTGCCTGTGCCTTGGCCGTCACTCGTCTTGTAGCTCCGTTCAACATCCTCCAATCGATGTTTGATTACCTCATTATCATGCATGAGTTTCTTGAGCATCTCCAGCATTTGTTGTTGCGTGTTGTCTAAAGTCTTGGCTTCCTTTGATTTGTTAGAAGTGGAATGAGTGCTGCTCTCCATTTTACCTAAGGAATTTAAACGAAAACAAAAAGAAAAAGGAAAGAACCAAACTAACACAAAGATAAGCAAATGTTAAGTGATTAGTAAAAACGAAATATGAACACTCTTCTTTCCACTCTCTTACCACTTTGTTTCTTGGATAACCTGAAGTTAAGACGGCTCAAAGTGATCAATTAAGAAAGTGTTTTGTCAATGCTTCTCCAAATCACAACGATCTCCACTTGTTTCTCGCGTTTGCTTTCAAGTTGCACCAAATAGTATCAAAATAGAATCAAGGGAAACGGACACAAACTTGAACTTTCTACTAAGATTCAAAGAAAATAAACAACCAAAATTGATGTATAAGGCTGAACCAAAGATGAACTAAGGGTTGCCGTAGGCAATCTTTAGTTAATTTTGATTCTATGCGCTTACTATCCACAAAATGGTTCAAGTCATGCAATAATAGAGTAACCAAGTGTGTGATTGGTTCAAGGAGAGCAGGATAAGGAGAGTGAGATGTGGGAAGACGGTTGTATGTAGCAAAAACGAAATACGGTATTCAAGGTTTTCAAATTGCACCAAAAAAATTTCAAGTAATGCACAAACGTTTTGCCCTTTTTCTTTTCTCTTGTTGTTTTGTTTTTCTTCCATTCCTTGCTATTTCAATGTAAGCAAGGTTCAGATTCTTTTTTTTTTGACTAGGGGCAGAATTGGAATTTCATGCGTTTTGCACTCAAAACTTTCGTTTTTGGGCAGAATAGTGCAATGACTTTAAATTGCAGTTTGCAACCTTGAATTGCAACAAAATAACCTTGGAAAGTGAGGGAAATTGAGGTTGGACGGAATTGGGATTAGGGTTAGGGTTTTCAATTTAGGGTTTTGGACGTTTTTGGGTATTTGCAGGATTGGGGTTTTTGGGAATTGACTATACGGTATATATGGCTATTTGGGTTGGTAATTGATGATTTGTGTGGTCAATTTGGATAATGGATGGGCGTAGGCCAGAATTGAACAAAATTCAAATTCTAGGGTTAGAGTTTTTTGAAGGAGTTGGAAACTTTTGATTCTGATTTTGTTTGGCAAAATTGGTTTGGGCTTTTTGTTAAGAGTGTAAAGAAGGTAGTTTGGAATCTGGTTGGTGGGTTTTAGGGTTGGGGTTGGGTGTTTTGGTTTGGGCCATGGGTGTTGGATGGATTTAGGGGGTTTGTTGATGTTGAAAAATGGCTTGTGAAAAACAAACACACGTAGGACTAACTTGATTTAAAGCATGAAATCAATCACAATGCGAATCACTAGATGCATAATCATCAGCTACTAAAAGCTTGGTAGCAACAAGATTTGAAACCGAGATAGCTTTATAGGTTGATGGTTGTAGTAAAAAGAGAGCTGAATGTACTCTTAATGTGCAAACCCTAATTGTTCAAGTTTGTTTATAAAATTCAGATGTTTGATGCTCAAGATGGATAAAACGTGACACTAGAACAAGAATCAACAAAGATGCTAGAATGATGAATAACAAGACTCAACAAAATGCAAAGAACTGAAAACAAATCTGGATGGTTTTTGTATGAAATGCAAATGACGTGTAGAATTAGGGGTAGAAGAAGGATACAACTGAACTTGCAATGACTAGACTCAAACGAAAAGAAAAGGATAGAATACGGTGGAATAGAGTAACCTGGCTCTGATACCAATTTGATGCATGCAAGACGTGGGCTCTAACGATTCCACTTTCCAAACGTCCTTCACAAAGGGTTAGGCATAAGGAAGAAGACTTCCCCTTGCTTCCTTAGTGATAAAAATGTGTGGACCAATAAGCAAGACCAACACTTCAAGATGGTCGTTGACCAGGAAAACCAGTACGGCCCTCCTGGACGGCACCTTTAAGCAATGGCAACACCTTAAAAATGCTCAAATTTGAAGGATCATAACTTAGGTTTTTAATGCAAAACCAAGAAAACAAAGGCTCACAATAAGTGAAGTAAATATCAAGAAATTTTATTCATCCAAAGTTGTTCCCTCAAATCGACCAAAGGGCCCTATTTATAGACGTCTAACACTAAGGAGATAACCAGATGTTATCTCTAAACAAGGTATCTAGAAAGCATTTGAAATGAACTTGAAATTTGAAAAATTGTTTGAATTCAAATCTAAGACAAATCCTAGTTAATATTTCCAATGCTTGTAGGTTGCCATCTAGCCGTATATGATGATCAAATGGAGCCTTGGAGAAGCTGATTTGTTAAGTAGGATGAGGTTGAAGTTGAATTCAAAGTTGGGTGAATTTGAATTCAAGTTGAGTTTGAATTTGAGTTCAGTTTGAATTGGGTTCTTGCATATCCTTTCCACCATCCTTCCAGTAGTGTGTGATGTTTGTTGTGGTCTTGGAAAACCAGATTTTATGATGATAAAATGGCTGGAATTGAATTCAAATGATGTTTGAAGTTTGATTCAAATTGAGTTTGAATTTGAATTCAAACTTGGATTCAATTTGAATTGGAACCTATCCTTCTTTTATCCTCCAAAACGCGTTCATGGCTGGAAATATAGGCTGAAATCTTCTTGAAATTTAATTCTCCAATTGGTTGAAACTTGAATTCAAATCTTGGTTGAATTTAAATTCAAGTTTAACTTCAAGTTTGATTTCAATTTGATCTTCATTCTTGCACTTAAAAATGGCCGGCCCCCTTTTGATCTTTGGAGATGATTTTGAGTTCAATTTTGAAAAGAGGATTCCATCTTGGACACATTTGAATTTGTCTTTGTGGAGACAAACATTCTCTTCAAGACAACATTTCTTTTGTCTCCCTTTTTGCAACACACGCCTACAATGTTCCTTTTGGGCCTCCATTTCATTTGGATCCTCCATGTACCTAATTTACCTACAAAGAAAACACATAAAACAAAGATCACAAGAAACAAGTTAAAATTCAAAAATAAGGAATGCACACACGCACATGCATAAATGCTCAAAGGGTGTGTTCAATGAAATGAACCCATGGAACTTTAGGTTCATCTTGAACATGCTTATACAAGAAGGTTCCAACTTGATGACAAAGTTCTCTTGCCCTCCTTCTTGTCATAGGGCCCTTGACCTCTTGATGGGATCCTTGATCCTCATCGGACCCTTGATCCTCATCAATCTCCCCCTCCTCAAGAGGATTCGTCCTCGAATCAAAAAGGTCATCAGTGAAAGGGGTGAGGTCCGCAACATTAAAAGTAGGCAAAATAGAACCATGCCTTTCAGAGAGATCAAGGATGTATGCATTGTCACCTATGCGTTTCAAAACTCTGAAAGGTCCATCTCCTTGAGGTAACAGTTTTGACTTTCGCTCATTGGGAAATCTTTCTTTGTGCAAATGTAACCACACTAAATCACCAAGTTTTAACACAAATCGTTTTCGATGTTTGTTAGCTCATCTTTCATAAGCTTTGTTTTTCTTTTCAAGTTGTGTTTTAACGTGTTCATGCAGTTTCTTTATCTTTTTCGCTTTTTTTTTTACCATCAAGACTTGAACGTTCATGCACGAGAATAGGGATCAAATCAAGGAGAGACAAAGGGTTAAAACCATACACGATTTCAAATGGGCTATGCAATGTACCGTGATGGACACTCCTATTGTATGCAAATTCGATATATGGTAAACAATCTTCCCAATGTTTAAGATGTTTTGTCAAAATGGCACGCAAAAGTTGAGAAAGAGTACGATTAACGACTTCAGTTTGTCCATCAGTTTGTGGGTGAGCAGTGGTAGAAAACAACAATTGAGTACAAATCTTAGACCATAAAACAAGCCAAAAATGACTAAGAAATTTCGTTTCTCTATCACTTACAATTGTACGTGGCATGCCATGCAATCTCATATTTCTTTAAAGAACAAATCAGCAACGTGTGTGGCGTCATCAACTTTCCTACATGCAATGAAATGTGCCATCTTTGAAAATCGATCAACCACAACATAAATGCTATCGCCCCCTCCTCGAGACCTAGGAAGTCCTAAAACAAAGTCCATGGAGATGTCAATCCAAGGGGAATCAGGGACGTGTAAAGGCGTGTAAAGGCCATGTGGTTGGGACTTGGACTTGGCTTGTTTGCAAGTGATGCAACTACCACATAACCTCTCGACGTCTATGCGCATGTGGGGCCAATAGAAATGTTCCTTAAGAGTTTCAAGGATTTTGAACACTCCGAAATGACCTATTAAACCTCCCCATGGGCATCTCTAGTCAATGCTTCTCGTAGGGATGATTGGGGAACACACAACTTATGTTCTTTGAAAAGATACCCTCATTTATGTAGAATTTCCCTCAAATGGTGCCTCTTTACATGCCTCGAAAATGGTGCCAAAGTCATGGTCATTTGTGTACAATTCCTTAAGTGATTCGAATCCTAAGAAGCGTGAGGATAATGTAGTCACTAATGTGTATCTCCTAGAGAGGGCATCAACAACTATATTGTCCTTTCCTTGTTTGTACTTAATCACGCAAGGGAATTGTTCTATGTACTCTAACCATTTGGCATGTCTCTTGTTCAACTTTCTCTGCCCTTTAAGATACTTAAGGCTTTCATGGTCAGTGTGGATCACAAACTCTTTAGGCTAAAGATAGTGTTGCCAAGTTTGCAGGGATCTCACGAGGGCATAAAGTTCCTTATCACAGGTAAAGTAATTCAATGCAGCGCCTTTCAACTTCTCACTAAAGTAGGCTATGGGTTTCTTTCCTTGGCTCAAAACTGCGCCTATACCCACTCCACTTGCATCACACTCTATCTCAAAAGTCTCGTCAAAATTTGGCAACCTAAGTATGGTGCAGTGGTTAGCCTACGTTTAAGCTCATCAAATGTCTGTTGTTGTGGTTCTTCCCACCTAAAAGGCATATCGTTTTTTACAATTTCATTTAGGGCTGCAGCTATGCAAGAAAAATCTTTAACAAATCGTCTATAAAAACTTGCAAGTCCATGGAAACTGCGAAATTCCCCTACATTCTTAGGTATAGGCCACTCCACAATTGACCTAACCTTTTCCTCATCCATTTCTACTCCCTCAGCTGAAATGACAAAGCCTAGGAAGACTACTCGTTCCAAACAAAAAGAGCACTTCTTAAAGTTGGCATAAAGTTGTTCTTGCTTAAACTTCTCAAAAACGGCCCTAATGTGGTCAAGATGATCTTCTATGGTTTGAGAATAGATTAGGATATAATCAAAATAAACAACAACAAATCGTCTTGTGAACGCTCATAAGACTTCATTAGCCTCATAAAGGTGCTAGGGGCATTGGTGAGCCCGAAGGGCATCACTAACAACTCATAGAGCTCAAACCTGGTTTTGAATTCAGTCTTCCATTCGTCCCCTTCTCTAATTCGTACTTGGAAGTACTGCTGCTTAAGGTCGATTTTGGTGAAGAATTTAGATCCTTGCAACATATCCAACATATCATCCAGCCTAGGTATGGGGTACCTATACTTGATGGTAATTTTGTTTATGGCACGGTAATCAGTACACATTCTCCAAGTACCATCCATTTTGGGTACTAAAATGACAGGGACGGCTGATGGGCTTAGGCTCTCTCGGACTTGACCACTCGCTAGGAGCTCCTCTACTTGCCTTTGGATTTCCTTGGTTTCTTCGGTGTTGGCTCAATAGGCTGGGCGATTTGGTAACACGGCTTCTGGGACGAAATCGATTTGGTGTTCTATTCCTCTAATACGTGGTAAATCGGATAGTGGTTCGGTGGGAAATAGAACTTCGTACTTTTGGATAAGGGACGCAACTGAGGTAGGCAAGTTGGGTGGGAGTTCTTCTAGGGATTGGTGACACGCCTTAGGTATGAGAATGAGGACGGTTTGGTTGCTATAAAGGGCTCGTCTGACATCTCTTTTCTTTGCAAAATACCCAAACTTCTTTTTGGACTCGGTGACTCCTATGGGTACTATCTCTTTTCCCTTGCTCTCTTGTTTTTTGTTCTCACTTTTCATGCATTCCACGAATTTTCTCTCAGCTTCTTTTTTCTTTGGATCGGCCCTAGACTTAGACATGTGTTGTTGATCCTCGTGGACTTTGTGTGGTGGAAATGCATGCAATTTGTAAAGTTTGCCATTCAACTTGAAAGAATAATGATTCAAATATCCATCATATGTCACATGTCGATCAAATTGCCATGGCCTACTAAGTAAGATATGACTAGCATGCATTGGTGCAACATCACATAAAACATCATCTTTGTAACTACCAATGCTAAGAGAAATCAAAACTTGTTTACTTATGCTAGCTTCACCGCAATCATTTAACCATGCAAGTTTGTAAGGATGCGGATGATTAGTCATAAGCAAATTCAGTTTTCTTGCCAATTCGATGCTAGCCACATTCGCACAAGAACCGAAATCAATGATCATGGTGCACACTTTACCATTTATCATGCAATGAATATGGAAAATGTTTTCTCTATGCTGTTTATGATCATCTAATTTTGGATATGCATTTAAAGTTCTACGCACAACAAGAAACTCCTTAGTGTCAAAATCATCTAATGCGCCTAGATACTCTTCAGGTTCAATTTCATTATCATGCTCAGATTCATTTTCATGCTCAGATTCAGACACATATTCGTTTGTTTCCTCAATTGACATGATTCGTTTTGCATTAGGACACTCTTTTCCTATGTGACCACGTCCTTGACATTTATAGCTCTTAATGTCCCTAAACCTGTTTGAGAGATCATAAGGATTTCCGGTAGGAGTCTTTTGTTGATTGCAATCATCTCGCCTTTGTGTCAACTGCACACGGTTGTCCATCCTTTGTGATGCACCTTGGTCACGTGTTTGGCCTCCTGTAGGCCGTGAGCTTCCCGTTCCTGAAGGCTTGCTGGAAAACCTTGATGAAGACTGATTAGTACGATAAGTGGAATTGAAATTGGAGGAACTACGTACCTTTAGTTGGTGTTCAATCTTTTCAGCCATATGGACCATGGTTGTGAGGTCGAGGTAAGGTTGAAGCTCAACCCTTTGCTCAATCTCCCGGTTTAGTCCATGTAAGAAACGAGCCTTGGTGGCTTCTTCGGGTTCCTGCAAGTTAGACCTTTCCAACAAAATTTCTAACTCTTTGTAATACTCGTCTCACTTTTGGAACCTTGTCGGAAGTTTTGCAAACTTGTGAAAATAGAACTCTAAACATTGCTTGGAATAAAACGTTGTCTCACTTCAAACTTCATTTCTCCACAAGTGACAATTGGAGGTTGTCTTGTCTTAGTCCTATTTCGACACAAATTTGTCCACCAATTTAGTGCGTAACCAGAAAACTCAATAGAAGCATACCTCACTTTTTGTAATTCACTGTAGTCGGTACAAGAAAGATTAGATCCACTTTTGTTTCCCATTCCAAATAATCCTCCACATTACTTTTATCATAAAACGTTGGAATATTTATTTTTGTTTAAAGAAAATCATCATCTTGCGGAAAAAGGGGATTTTGGCGTCTTTGGTAACCACAAGGAGGTGGTCAACAAACTCATAATCATCATGCTCAAATGGAACGTAATCACTATTGTAACTTCTTGGAGCGTACCTTCTTAGTTGCGTTGGAGGAACAAACCTTCTTGGCTCGATGTGTGATGGTCTAAGGTTGTCATCCTCAACTTCTTCTGGGGGGTGACGCCTAGGTTGTGGTAGGGGAATGGCCCTGCTTGTGCCTTGGGCCGTCACTCGTCTTGTAGCTCCGTTCAACA
>AP025043.1:28831348-28938742 GCA_036186865.1 Eustoma russellianum | reverse complement strand
GACTTTCGTCGATTACACGATTTTTCTCCGATCAAACTCAAACTTCTTAGACATGTAATATGTATTATGTCACACATAATATACATAAAATAAGGTGTATATTCAGTTCCAATGGCTGATGGAAAATGCCTATGTGACAAAATAACCGTTAATTTGAATTCTCCAAAAATTTAGGCTAAATTGTTGGTGATTTGTGTGTGTAAACATGGTATGACTTTGTAGATGAATATGACATGTGGATCACAAAATTTCGGAGTATTTTGAGTTCATATAGGCTTGCTATCTTTATATGGTAAGTACGGGACACGTCGGTGAAGTTTTGATAGTCACTCGATACGACAATTTTTGGTTTATGACCTTGTGACATGTCGTTATAATTTTTGATAGCACTATGACTTGTAATATATGATATAAGACCTGTATATGCTCATAAATATGAGGTGTATATAGTGGTGTGACGTCGACGTACGTGTATAATATATATGACGTGTCGGTGGAACGTGGGAACATAAGTATATAGTTTGTCGTATACAAAAAATATCGATATATAATTTGTGTATGTGGCATGTATATTAAGGTGCGGAGATGAGGAGACTTTCCATTTCAAGTTTGTTGCCATATGGCTCTCATATGTCTTCATTTAATGAACTAGTTAGTTCATTAACTTAAACTCTTTACTTAATGAACTAGTTTAGTTCAATAATCATGGCAACTGAAAATGGTATAAGGACAACAAATGTTTGCCATTTGATGTAAGCTTTAATGCTTCATGGCACGTTAGTATGGCAACATTATATATAACTATATAAAGCATTTCTATTATGTGCATATATCAAGTAACACTTATTTCATGTATTTCATAAACACGTAACATTCCAATCATGCATTTTCAAATCACTCAATGTAGCGCCCCGCACCCCGGCCTAGCCGGATATGGTGCGCCCGCTGTACTTCACTACGGAGAGTACCAGGCGTCAGTCCATAACATATCAAAGTCCAGAATAAAATATGTGGACTTTCATACTTACACGTCAACCAGTAAGCAAAACCGAGGCAGAATAAAAACTTTTAAAAATAAAAGCGTCTAAGCATCCATCATCAGTTTTACAGACATGTTCACAAAATACGGAAATCCATAAGTCAATGTTTCCAACATTAATTCATAAAAGTTCATCAATCACTTCCATCGTAGCAGAAATCCTTAAATCATCCTCCTCTCGCTCTTCTATGGATAAGGAACCCTAGGTTTGTCTTCGATCCACTCGACCCTATTTCCTGCGGGTTCTGGGAGGAAAAATAAGGGGGTGAGTGACAACGTCACCAGCAAGTAAACTCTAAATAATCGTGCATTGAATGGAAAGTACATACAAGAACCAAACCCTAAAAATTCTGGTTTAGTAACATACCTGACCTCCCATCCAATATCCGCAAGTAACCAGCTCATCACTTATCAAAATCATAACTTAGGAGATATCAAATCATAACATCTTAGCCTAAGTAACGGTGTAACAATTATTCTACTAACCATTAAATGCAACATGCATGAGTATGCACATGTGATGCATCGTGATAATCATGAGGACAAAATTTTCTTTTCTTTCTTTCTTTCAAAACATCATTGTCAATAAAAATAAGAGAGTGTTTAGATCTATTCTATCTGGATCTGAGGCGGTCATATTCTTCCTTTCGAATCTATTATTTTCGGATCCGAAAACGGTCATATCATAGTCATCAGGTCTATTCTTTTCGGGCCTGTACTGTTATACCCAACTATAATGTACTTGAAACCATGACAAAGTGACGTAATGCAAATAACGATTTCTCCAAGTGCATTTTACTTGAGTCAAATTAGCACTTCTTTACTTAAATTCTTTTAAGATGGATACAAAATAATTATATAAGGGGATGTCACAAGGTATTGACATACCCTATAAATTTAGGCCAAGAGGCCTTGATCAACCTTAGAATAATATTTTTTTCTATAAGAAGGCCACCCTAAATGGTTCTCACAAGCAAAATTAAAATCATATTAGATCAAATAAATAATATTATAAATTATTGATGAGGATCAAGGGTCCGATGAGGATCAAGGATCCCATCAAGAGGTCAAAGGTCCTATGACAAGAAGGAGGGCAAGAGAACTTTGTCATCAAGTTGCCACCTTCTTGCACAAGCATGTTCAAGATGAACCTAAGATTCCTTGGGTTCATTTCATTGAACCTTCACCTTGAGCGTGTATAAGCATGCGTGTGTACGTTCTTTGTTTTTGAATTTTTTTTGTCTTGTTTTCTTGTGATCTTTGTTTTATGTATTTGCTTTGTAGGTAAATTAGGTACATGAAAATTCCAAGCCAAATGGAAGCCCAACATGGCCTTATAGGCGTGTGCTATCAAAAGGGAGACAAAAGGAATGATTGTCCTGAAGAGAATGTTTGTCTCCACAAAGACAAATTCAAATATGTCCAAGATGGAATCTCTTGTTCAAATTGAAATTAAAAATCATCTCCAAAATACAACAAGGGGCCGGCCATTTTGAAGCAAAAGGATGATGATCAAATTGAATTTCAATTCAAAGCTAGACTTGAGTTTAAATTCAACCATAATTTGAATTCAAGTCTCAACCAATTGGAGACTTAAATTTCAAGAAGTTCTCAACCTTATCCTAGCCCATCTACATGCCATTCTTGAAGCAAGAAGGAATTCAAAGTGGAATCCAAGTTTGAATTCAAATTCAAGTTCAATTTAAATTCAATCCCCAACCAACATTTGAATTCAACATCTCAGCCACTTGGAGACCTTCTCACATGCCATTTTATCCCTTCCTACGCCAACTTGGAGATCAAAAGAGGTGAGATCAAAATTCAAAGATTGAATTCAAGTTCAAATTCAATTTGAATTCAATCTTCAACCAACCTTTGAATTCAATTCCAACCACTTCATCTACATCAAGATCAAGTCTCAAACGCCAACTTCATCATCATACACGGCCAGATTCATTGAGGATAATGTCTTGCAAGATTTGAAGATTTTAGCTAGAATTTGTTTTACCTTTTTATTCAAATAATTTTCAATTTTCAAACATTGCTAGCTAGCTTTGTTTTGAATTAGTTCTAGACGTTTTAAGGCTCAATCTCAGCCAATAAATAGAGCCTTTTGGGGCGCCTAGGAGCATAACTTTGGATAAATAACAATACTTGATATTTTCTTCACTTTGTGTGAGACTTTGTTTTCTTGGTTTTGCATTAAAAACCTAATTAAGATCCTTCAAAGTTGAGCATTTCGAAGGTGTTGCAATTGCTAAAAGGTGCCGTCCAGGAGGGCCATATTGGTTTGCCTGATCAACGACCATCTTGTAGTGTTGGTCTTGCTCAATTAAGCCACACGTTTTTATCACTAAGGAAGCAAGGGGAAGTCTTCTTCCTTGTGCCTAACCCTTTGTGAAGGACGTTTGGAAGGTGGAATTGTTGGAGCCCACGTCTTGTACGCATCAAATTGGTATCATAGCCCAGGTTATTCTATTCCACCATCTATCATTTTCTTTTCGTTTGAGTCTAGTCATTTCAAGTTCAGTTGTGTCCTTCTTCTACTCCTCATTCTACACGCCATTTGTCTTGCATTTCATTCAAAAAAAACAAAATGTCCACTTTGTTTGGGTCATTTGCATTTCGTTGAGTCTTGTTCTTCATCATTCTAGCATCATTTCTTTTATATCCAACTTGTGCATGAAACATCTGAAATTTTATCATTCAAACTTGAACAATTAGGGTTTGAGCATTTAGAGTACATTCAGCTTTTGTTTTACTACAACCATCAGCCTATAAAGCTACCTCGGTTTCAAATCATCTTGTTGCTACCGAAGCTTTTAGTTGGTGATGATTTTTTGCATCTTGTGATTCGCATGGTGATTGATTTCATGCTTTAATTCAAGTTAGCCCTACGTGTGTTTGTCTTCACAAGCCCTTTTCAACATCAAGAAAGCCCTAAAATCATTCCAAACCCCACGGCCCAACCAGCACCCACCCCAACCCAACCCTAAAACTCATCAACCTGATTCCAAACTACCTTATTTATACCCTTAACAACAAACCCCAACCCAATTTTACCAAACGAAATCAGCATCCAAAGTTCTCAATTCATTCAAAAAACCCTAACCCTAGAATTTGAATTTTGGTTCAATTCTATCCTACACTTAGCCAATATCTAAATTGACCACACAAATCATCAATTACCAATCCAAATAGCCATATATACCAAACAATCAACTCTCAAAATCCCAATCCTACAAATACCCAAAACGTTCAAAAAACCCTCAAGTAAAAAAACCCTAACCATAATCCCAATTCCGCCTTACCCCAATTTCCCTCACTTTCCAAGGTTATTTTGTTGCAATTCAAGGTTACAAACCGCAATTTAAAGACATTGCACCATTCTGTCTGAAAACGAAAGTGCTAAGTGCAAAACATGTGAAATTTCAATTCTGCCCTAGTCAAAAAATAGGGGAATCTGAACCTTGCTTACGTTGACATAGCAAGGAAGGAAGAAAAACAAAAAGAACAAGATAAAATAAAAAGGGCAAAACGTTGTGCATTACGTGGAAATTTTTTTGGTACGATTTGAAAACCTTGGATACCGTATTTCGTTCTTTGCTACATACAACCGTCCTCCCACATCCTATTCTACATCTCCTGATCTTCTTAAACCAATCACACACTTGGCTGCTTGATTATTGCATGACTTGAACCATTTTGTGGATAGTAAGTGCATAGAATCAAAATTAACTAAAGATTGCCCACAGCAACCATTAGTTCATCTTTGGTTCAGCCTTATACATCACTTTTGGTTACTTATTTTCATTGAATCTTAGTAAAAAGTTCAAGTTGTTTCCATTTCGCTTGATCCTACTTTGATACTAATTGGTGCAACTTGAAAGCAAAAGGGAGAAACAAGTGGAGATCGTTATAATTTAGAGAAGCATTGGCAACACACTTTCTTAATTGATCACTTTGAGCCTTCTTAACTTCAGGTTATCCAAGCAGCAAAGTGGTAAGAGGGTGAAAAGAAGAGAAAAAGGAGTGTTCATAGTTTGTTTTTACTAATCACTTAACGTTTGTTCTCTTTGTGTTAGTTTGCTTCTTTCCTTTTTTCTTTTGTTTTCGTTTCAATTCCTTAGGAAAAATGGAGAGCAGCACTCATTCCGCTTCTAGAAAATCAAAGGAAGCCAAAACCTTGGACAACACGCAACAACAAATGCTGGAAATGCTTAAGAAACTCATGCATGACAATGAGGTAATCAAGCATCGATTGGAGGATGTTGAACGGAGCTACAAGACGAGTGATGGCTAAAGCACAAGCAGGGCCGTTCCCCTACCACAACCTAGGCATCACTCCCCAGAAAAAGTTGAGGATGACAACCTTAGACCACCACACATCGAGGGAAGAATGTTTGTTCCTCCAACACAACCAAGAAGGTACGCTCCAAGAAGGTACAATGATGATTACATCCCATATGAGCATGATGATTATGGCTTTGATGACCACCCTCCCCGTGGTTATCAAAGACGCCAAAATCCCCTTTCCCCACAAGATGACGATTTTCTCAAAACCAAAATAAATATTCCCATGTTTTATGGTAAAAGTAATGCGGAGGAATATTTAGAATGGGAAACAAAAGTGGATTTAATCTTTTCTTGTACCAATTACAGTGAATTACAAAAAGTGAGGTACGCTTCTATTGAGTTTTCTGGTTTTGCACTAAATTGGTGGTCAAATTTGTTTCGAAATAGAACTAAGACAAGACAACCGCCAATTGCCACTTGGGAAGAAATGAAGTTTGAAATGAGACAACGTTTTATCCCAAACAATTATGAGAGTTCTATTTTCACGAGTTTGCAAAACTTACGACAAGGTTCCAAAAGTGTAGACGAGTATTACAAAGAGTTAGAAATTTTGTTGGAAAGGTCTAACTTGCAGGAACCCGAAGAAGCCACTAAGGCTCGATTCTTACATTGTTTAAACAGGGAGATTGTGCAAAGGTTTGATCTTCAACCTTATCTCGACCTCACAACCATGGTCCATATGGCTGAAAAGATTGAACATCAACTAAAGGTACATAGTTTCTCCAATTTCAATTCCACTTATCGTACTAATCAGTCTTCATCAAGGTTTTCCAGCAAACCTTCAGGAACGGGAAGCTCACGGCCTACAGGAGGCCAAACACGTGACCAAGGAGCGTCGCAAAGGATGAACAATCATGTGCAGTCCACACAATGGCGTGATGACCGCACCCAACACAAGACTCCCACCGAAAATTCTTCCGATCCCTCAAATAGATTTAGAGACATTAAATGTTATAAGTGTCAAGGACGTGGTCACATAGGAAAAGAGTGTCCTAATGAAAAACGAATCATGTTAATTGAGGAAACAAACGAATATGTGTTTGAGTCCGAGCAAGAAAATGAGTCTGAGCATGATAATGAAATTGAACCTGAAGAGGATCTAGGCGCATTAGATGATTTTGACACTAAGGAGTTTCTTGTTGTGCGTAGAGCTTTAAATGCATACCCAAAATTAGATGATCATGAACAACATAGAGAAAACATCTTCCATATTCATTGCATGATAAACTGTAAGGTGTGCATGAAAAGTGAGAACAAAAAACAAGAGAGCAAAGGAAAAGAGGTAGTGCCCCTAAGTGTCAACGAGTCCAAAAAGAAGTGTGGGTATTTCGCAAAGAAAAGAGAGGTCACACGAGCCCTTTATAGCAACCAAACCATCCTCATCATCATTCCTAAGGCGTGTCACCTTTCTCTAGAAGAACTCCCACCAAACCTACCTACCTCTGTTGCGTCCCTTATCCAAGAGTACGAAGTTCTATTTCCCTCCGAGCCACCATCTGGATTACCACCCATTAGAGGAATAGAACACCAAATCGATTTTGTCCCAGGAGCCGTATTACCAAATCGCCCAGCCTATCGAGCCAACCCCGAAGAAACCAAGGAAATCCAAAGGCAGGTAGAGGAGCTCCTAGCAAGTGGACAAGTCCGAGAGAGCCTAAGCCCATCCGCCGTCCCAGTCATTTTAGTACCCAAAAAGGATGGAACGTGGAGAATGTGTACCGATTGCCGAGCCATAAACAAAATTACCGTCAAGTATAGGTACCCCATACCTAGGCTGGATGATATGTTGGATATGTTGCACGGATCTAAATTCTTCACCAAAATCGACCTTAAGCAAGGGTACTTCCAGGTACGCATTAGAGAAGGGGACGAATGAAAGACTGCATTCAAAACCAAGTTTGGGCTCTATGAGTGGTTAGTGATGCCCTTCGGGCTCACCAACGCCCCTAGCACCTTTATGCGGCTAATGAATGAAGTCTTACGAGCATTCATAGGCCTATTTGTTGTTGTTTGTTTCGATGATATCCTAATCTATTCCCAAACCATAGAAGATCATCTTGACCACATTAGGGCCGTTTTTGAGAAGCTTAAGCAAGAACAACTTTACGCCAACTTTAAGAAGTGCCCTTTTTGTTTGGAACGTGTAGTTTTCCTAGGCTTTGTCATTTCGGCTGAGGGAGTAGAAATGGATGAGGAAAAGGTTAGGTCAATTGTGGAGTGGCCTATACCTAAGACTGTAGGGGAAGTTCGTAGTTTCCATGGACTTTCAAGTTTTTATGGACGGTTTGTCAAAGATTTTCTTCCATAGCTGCACTCCTAAATGAAATTGTCAAAAAAGGTGTGCCTTTTAGGTGGGAAGAGCCACAACAACAGGCATTTGATGAGCTTAAACGTAGGCTAACCACTGCACCCAATCTTAGGCTGCCAAATTTTGACGAGACCTTTGAGATCGAGTGTGATGCAAGTGGAGTGGGTATAGGCGCAGTCTTGACCTAAGGTAAGAAACCCATAGCCTATTTTAGTGAAAAGTTGAAAGGCGCTGCATCGAATTACTCTACCTATGATAAGGAACTTTATGCCCTTGTGAGATCCCTACAAACTTGGCAACACTATCTTCAACCTAAAGAGTTTGTGATCCATACAGACCACGAAAGCCTTAAGTATCTTAAAGGGTAAGGAAAGTTGAACAAGAGACATGCCAAATGGGTAGAGTACATAGAACAATTCCCTTACGTGATTATGTATAAACAAAGAAAGGACAATATAGTTGCCGATGCCCTCTCTAGGAGATACAAATTAGTGACTACATTATCCTCACGCTTTTTAGGGTTCGAATCACTTAAGGAATTGTACCCCAATGACCAAGACTTTGGCACCATTTTCGAGGCTTGCAAAGAGGCACCATTTGGAAAATTCTACATACATGAGGGTTATCTTTTCAAAGAACAAAAATTGTGTGTTCCCCAATCATCCCTACGAGAAGCATTGACTAGAGAAGCCCATGGGGGAGGTTTGATGGGTCATTTCGGAGTGTTCAAAACCCTTGAAACTCTTAAGGAACATTTCTACTGGCCCCACATGAGAGTAGACGTCGAGAGGTTGTGTGGTAGTTGCATCACTTGCAAACAAGCCAAATCCAAGTCCCAACCACATGGCCTTTACACGCCTTTACCAGTCCCTGATTCCCCTTGGATTGACATTTCCATGGACTTTGTTTTAGAACTTCCTAGGTCTCGAGGAGGGCGCGATAGTATTTATGTTGTGGTTGATCGATTTTCAAAAATGGCACATTTCATTTCATGTAGGAAAGTTGATGACGCCACACATGTTGCTGATTTGTTCTTCAAAGAAATTGTGAGATTGCATGGCATGCCACATACAATTATAAGTCATAGAGATACAAAATTTTTAAGTCATTTTTGGCGCGTTTTGTGGGCTAAACTTGGTACACAATTATTGTTCTCAACCACTGCACACCCACAAACAGATGGACAAACTGAAGACGTTAATCGTACTCTTTCTCAACTTTTGCGTGCCATTTTGCAAAAACATATTAAACATTAGGAAGATTGTTTACCATATATCGAATTTGCATACAATAGGAGTGTCCATCACGGTACCTTGCATAGTCCATTTGAAATCGTGTATGGCTTTAACCCCTTGTCTCCCCTTGATTTGATCCCTATTCTCGTGCATGAACATTCAAATCTTAATGGTAAACAAAAAGCAGAAAAGATAAAGAAACTGTATGAACAAGTTAAAACACAACTTGAAAAGAAAAACAAAGTTTATGATAGACGAGCTAACAAACATCGAAAACGATTTGTGTTTAAACCTGGAGATTTAGTGTGGTTACATTTGCGCAAAGAAAGATTTTCCAATGAGAGAATCAAAACTGTTGCCTCGAGGAGATGGACCTTTCAAAGTTTTGAAATGCATAGGTGACAATGCATACATACTTGATCTTCCTGAAAGGTATGGTTCAATTTCACCCACCTTTAATGTTACTGACCTCACCCCTTTCACTGATGACCTTTTTGATTCGAGAACGAATCCTTTTGAGGAGGGGGGATTGATGAGGATCAAGGGTCCGATGAGGATCAAGGATCCCATCAAGAGGTCAAAGGTCCTATGACAAGAAGGAGGGCAAGAGAACTTTGTCATCAAGTTGTCACCTTCTTGTACAAGCATGTTCAAGATGAACCTAAGATTCCTTGGGTTCATTTCATTGAACCTTCACCTTGAGCGTGTATAAGCATGCGTGTGTACGTTCTTTGTTTTTGAATTTTTTTTGCCTTGTTTTCTTGTGATCTTTGTTTTATGTATTTGCTTTGTAGGTAAATTAGGTACATGAAAATTCCAAGCCAAATGGAACCCCAACATGGCCTTATAGGCGTGTGCTATCAAAAGGGAGACAAAAGGAATGATTGTCCTGAAGAGAATGTTTGTCTCCACAAAGACAAATTCAAATATGTCCAAGATGGAATCTCTTGTTCAAATTGAAATCAAAAATCATCTCCAAAATACAACAAGGGGCCGGCCATTTTGAAGCAAAAGGATGATGATCAAATTGAATTTCAATTCAAAGCTAGACTTGAGTTTAAATTCAACCATAATTTGAATTCAAGTCTCAACCAATTAGAGACTTAAATTTCAAGAAGTTCTCAACCTTATCCTAGCCCATCTACATGCCATTCTTGAAGCAAGAAGGAATTCAAAGTGGAATCTAAGTTTGAATTCAAATTCAAGTTCAATTTAAATTCAATCCCCAACCAACATTTGAATTCAACATCTCAGCCACTTGGAGACCTTCTCACATGCCATTTTATCCCTTCCTACGCCAACTTGGAGATCAAAAGAGGTGAGATCAAAATTCAAAGATTGAATTCAAATTTGAAATCAAGTTCAAATTCAATTTGAATTTAATCTTCAATCAACCATTGAATGCAATTCCAACCACTTCATCTACATCAAGATCAAGTCTCAAACGCCAACTTCATCATCATACATGGCCAGATTCATTGAGGATAATGTCTTGCAAGATTTGAAGATTTTAGCTAGAATTTGTTTTAGCTTTGAATTCAAATAATTTTCAATTTTCAAACATTGCTAGCTAGCTTCATTTTGAATTAGTTCTAGACGTTTTAAGGCTCAATCTCAGCCTATAAATAGAGTTTTTTGGGGCGCCTAGGAGCATAACTTTGGATAAATAACAATTCTTGATATTTTCTTCACTTTGTGTGAGACTTTGTTTTCTTGGTTTTGCATTAAAAACCGAAGTTAAGATCCTTCAAAGTTGAGCATTTCGAAGGTGTTGCAATTGCTAAAAGGTGCCGTCCAGGAGGGCCATATTGGTTTGTCTGATCAACTACCATCTTGTAGTGTTGGTCTTGCTCAATTAAGCCACACGTTTTTATCACTAAGGAAGCAAGGGGAAGTCTTCTTCCTTGTGCCTAACCCTTTGTGGAGGACGTTTGGAAGGTGTAATTATTGGAGCCCACGTCTTGCATGCATCAATTATATAAATATGAGCCATGATAAAGGTGAAAAGACCTAAATACCCCCAAGAACCCAAGATTTTCGGCCAAGGCCATGGAGAGTCTCTAGAACTCTCTCCACAATTCTAGTTCATGATTAATAATTAAAATATCAAATTAGTTTGAAATTAAACAATAAAATAAAGAAAGCATGCAACGGAAGAAATGATAAAATAAACAAGCATGAAGCTTACAACCTAGAAGCCTAAGGCTTGCTTTTTCCCTCCCCCATGCGCCGGCCACCCCTCTCCCATCCCCCATCATGATTTATTTTTAATACAACCTAGAAGCTTCATCTCCTTCCATCTTGAACTCTCTCTCAAACCAAGCCAAGACAACACTTAAAAGGTTTTCCATCTCCCTCCACAACACCATACGGTCCCTTCATCTTGAGCTAGGAAGTTCAACTCAACTCAACTCTCATTTTCAAATCCAAAGAAGCATCTAGGTAAGTCTCCTTTCAAGCATTCCAAGTGAATTTTCTATGTTAAGAAATGAAGCTCATTGGTTTCTCCTACCCCAACCCGTGACCTTCATGGTCACTAGGTGTAAGATTTTCAACCTCTTAGGTGGTGCAAGCTCTTGATAGTTGAAGCTCCATTAAAAATCTCATTTTGGTAAGAAGATCTAACTTCAAATAGTTCTATTTTCACTTAAGAATGATGACTAACATTCCTCTCTCCTTTCCTTCAAAAACCGTATGCTTCATGAGTGAAGGAGGAGGAAGATTTCAACTCATCTCGTCCAACATCCAAGCTAAGAAAAAAAAAGCTCTACCTTGAAGAGGCAAGTATACATGAGACTCTCATGATTTATTTGAAGAATTTATGACTTGAATGGCTAGTTGTTTCTGAGATGCCAACTTTAGTTGAATATATTAAGTATTACGCATGACACCTTAGTGATTCCTAAGAAAAATGTCTTGCATGTGACTAATTCCTCCAAAGATGAAATCTTTTCTTACATGCAATATGATATGAGGCTGTTTTAGGATGAAATAAGGTTCAACCAAGTGATTCTAGGCAAGGATAGCTCTTGGATGAAACTTGTGATGGTGAGTTTTGAATCCAAGAGAGAACACCTTTTGTGAGCATATATGATGAGTGTTGTGTACAAATTACAAACTGTTTTGGAATGATGCAAATGTGACTTAATAAAAAGAATGAAAGCTGGATATTCATGTTAAAAACGGTGTATGTGGTGACTAATAAGTTATTTCATAGAAATAAAGATAATTAGAGGACACTCGACATAGAAAGGTGTTAAAACACAAAACCACTGGAGCTGGGCATAATTGTGTAATGTATTATGCGACCACAAAATAGACCTTACTAACGTGCAAACCAGCTGATTTTTGGAAGGACATTAGCCCTGTGTGTGTGGAAAATATGAGAGTTGGAATCCTGGTAAAAGAAGTTATGGTTTATTTTTAAAAAAAAATTTGGTAAAACTGCTCAAGCTGAAATTACTGGAACAAGGCAGAATAATGTAACATTTTGTATGGCCTAAAAACAAATCTTAAAGCTGTTCAAATAGGCTGATTTTTGGCATGATGTTAGCCTTATGTATATAGTAAATATGAGAGTTGGAATTTTGGGAAAAGAAGGTGTGGATCATCCTTAATAAATTTTTTTTTGTTGTAAAACTGACCAAGCTGAAACTACTGGAGCTGGACAGAATTAAGTAACATGTTGCTTGACCCAAAAATGGACCTTAGAAACATGAAAATGGGCTAAAGTTTGGTAGGATGCTAATTCCGCATGTTTATGATGTTTATGAGTTGGAATTTTGGAAAAACGAATTATGGTTTTGCCACCATAGAATTTTTAATAAAATTGGTCAGTCCAGCATCAGCATGTGACCAATTACGGAAAAATAATTAAATGGACCCTTTACATTTATTGGACTGTTCTGAAAATTTTATGTTAATCACCTAAGACATAGAGGAGCATGTTCATGTTAATTAATCAACTTGGTACAACCGTTTTGATGAGTAACTATGGATTTAAAGCTAATGCACTAAAATTGGACAGAACAAAGGAAATAAGTTAGAAGACCTAATTTGTGGAGTTCGACCTATATAAACGGTCTGGGCCCATGAATGGTAGTTCTTAGGTATTTTACTATGATTTCCAGGCTTTGGCCCAAACTAATTAAGGTTTTAAAGTCATGAAAATTAAGGTAAAGAGGGCCGTTATACTGCTGAATTCAGCAGTACGCTTTTTAACAACTTAATGATTTAAGGGCCTTATTCGTCTTAGAACGTTACGAAAATTTTATGAAATGTAAATAAGACCCCATTAAACATGTGTAAGACAAAAGATTATGAAAATGGGTCTGTTTGGTTAATATAGCCGCCCCATGTATATGAAGTAAAAACCTTGAAATTTTATGAAACCATGCTTGTTGTCATGTCTTAAGGAATATTTATGATAATCCATGCGATGACTTGCATTGCATAACATTTCATGTATCATGTATGATCACATGCACCATGAATCTGATTTTTATGAATTTTTCCGTATGCAAGCAAGTCTTTTCAAGCAAGCAAGTTTTTGTTATGCATATAAGTTATTTACGGTCCCATGTTTTAAAGAAAGCTTTATGATTCCCTTGCCCGCTAAGCATGCGAATAACCCGACTCTAGACCCGGGGTTAATAGGTCTGATGACATGATAAGTTTTGGACCCGTTCCGGACCCGGGGTTAATTGGTCCGATTATATTTTTGGACCCGATTCAGGCCCGGGGTTAATCGGCCTGATATTATGTTCTGGACCCGTTCCAGACCCAGGATTAATTGGTCTGATGACATGTTCTGGACCCGTTCAGATTCGGGGTTAATTGATCTGATACTCTGTTTTTCTGACACGTTGTTTTATGGGACCAAAATGATGTTTTTTTACATGACACGATATCATGCATTGCATCTTGCATAATTCATGAACACTTTGACATGTTGTATGTTTCAGTTAGTGGATAATAAGATATTGTTGGTATAGCACTACTTAAAATTTATGCTTAGGCTATATCGTCAAGCAAATCCAGAATTAAAGAACAGGTATGGACTAACATTGAGGTTCTTGGGGTTTTACATTCATGTTATGATTCTTTAATTATTTCATGGTAGTTTATTGTATGCTTGCTGGGTGATTTTTATCACTCACACCTTTATTTTTCCCCCAGAGCCAGTGAATTCTAAAGTTGAATGGATCGAGGATGAACCGAAAGTGCAGTACCCGTAGTCGAGGTGTCAGGAGAAGATCATGCTTAAGGACTTTTGTGCTGCTATGATGATGTACTATGAACTATGTTGAACTCTTTGGAATTTCGGTTATGATGTTTTGTGGCTTACTACTTTTGGGGACTTAGTATTTTGTTATGCATGTTTATTTAAAAGTTTTAATTCTGTCTAAATTTTACTACCATGTTAAATGTTAGCATGGGAGTCCATGGCTTAAGTTATGGATTTTCGCATGTTTTGCATGACACTTTGTACTCTCCCTAGTGAAGTGCGGCAGATGCACCGTATTCGGACAAGGTCCGGGTGCGGGGCGCTACAGATGGTATCAGAGCTCATGCTCTAGATTACGGGCAGAACGTAGAACTAAGTTATGATCTTAGAATGTAAGTTTGATCTTAGACTTAAGTCATGATCTTAGAAGAGTGATGGCCTTAGATTAGGACCCTTATACTGGATTTAGAATATAATTTAATGATTAATTCCATCTTATTAAATCCGGATCTCTAATGTAAGGTGAAACTTTCCGCTTCCTCAATTAATATTTTTCTGAGAATTATGGCTTTTGCACAGAATAAACTGGTTTATCCCAACCTTTGTATAAACGCTAACACTCTGAAGCGCAGATGGTGCGACCTCACGGCAGACCTCCTAGGGCTCGACCAGCTGCTCAGGAGCCCGTTCCCCCTCATCCACAGGGCCTCGTTCCTCCACCGCCGGTTCTAGTCCCGCCGCCACCACAGCCGGACCAGAATCCCCCAGCTCAGAATAATCCACCACCACCACCACCGCAGGCACCTGTCCCTCCGGTTATACCTGACATTAATACCTTTCAGGCCTTTTGCAAAGTGGTCACCCAGATCGGGCAAGGCTTAATCCATCAGAATGCTCCACCTCATCCGCACCAGCCTGTGAGAGATGCCCAGTATTACTTTGAGAAATTAAAGAGGGCTAATGTACTCCCGTTTGAGGGAAAGCCAGATCCCGATACAGTAGAGAAGTGGTTGGACGAAGTTGAAAACTGTTTCGAGTTAATTCAAGCCCCCGACGAGCTGAAAACCCAAGCCATCCGACCTTTTCTGATAAGTGAAGCTAACCAATGGTGGAAGACGAATTTGCATCCCTTGCCCAGACCAATTGCCTGGGAAGGATATCTGCAAGAGTTTCACTAGTTTTATATCCTTCCGTCTGTCAAACTACAAAAGAGGCATGAATTTGAATCACTGAAGCAAGAGTCTGGTATGACGGTAGCCGAGTATGCAAATAAGTTCCTCGCATTAGGGAGATTTCATCGTGTTATCCATGAATGATGAAGAGACAAAAATGCTGAAATTTGAAAGAGGGCTGAATCCAAGAATCAGGACATGGTTAGTGAATGCAAACCCCGCCAATTTTGGAGCCCTTTTGAATGCATGCTACCGGATTGAGAGAGACATTATCCGCCGAGATGACGTGGGACAAAAGAGAGAAAGACAAGGGACTGAAAATGAGAAATACATAAAGGTAGCTAAGAAGCATTTCAGAGGATCAGTTCGACAAGGAAAATCCCAGGGTCAGAATCAGCGCCGCCAGCAGCACCAAAATAATCAGCAAAGGAATCAAGCTCCACCTTAGCAGCCAGCTATACCAGTGTGCCCTCAGTGCCAGAAGAGACACATGGGTGAGTGTCGATGGAAGACTGGACAATGTTTTGGATGCGGCAAGGATGGCCACCTGATTAGGGATTGCCTAGAAAGAGGAGCGCAGCAACAGCAACCATAGCCAAAGAACCAGCGACCACGTGCGAATGCAAGGTGCACGTCATGACAGAAGCAGATGTTGAGGAGACGGCCGACGTAGTGACTGGTAAGATCTAAAGTTTTACGCCTTCAATACGCTTTACTTATACATTTCTATACTATTGCTTAGTTAAATATGCATGATTCAGGAATAATCTTAGTATGTAGCATACCTGCGAATGTATTGTTCGACAGTGGCGCCAGCCACTCATTTGTCTCCAGAAAGTTCGCTAAGAATATAGATCATAACTCAGTCAAGCTAGAATCACCCTATAGAGTAGAAGCAGCCGGCGATCAGGTGCTTGTCTCTCATCATATCTTCCGAAATTGTGTGCTTAAGTTCGATGAACAGCATTTTGAAGCCGACTTGATTCCTATAACCATGAGCAATTTCGATGTGATCCTTGGAATGGATTGGCTCTCAAGGAACCATGCTCACATCGATTGCCGAAGCAGGCAAGTTATAATTAAGAACCCAGCTCGAGACGAAGTGTCATTCCAAGGAGGAGCTAAGTTAACGAAACCATCCAAGAAAGTTTTTGTTAACGCGGCTCGTGCCAGCCAAGCATTGAAGAAAGGCTATGAAGGATTCTTTGTTTATGTCCTAAGTGCTGAGCAAGCGAGTCCCACCCTTGCTCAAGTTCCGATCGTCAATGAATACCCTTGATGTCTTTCCAGACGAATTACCTGGACTACCTCTTGATCGTGAAATTGCCTTCGAGATAAACCTCGTCCCAGGAGCTGAACCCATATCAAAAGCCCCATATTGGATGGCTCCTGCAGAACTGAAAGAGCTAAAGGAGCAGTTACACGAGGTGCTAGAAAAGAAGCTCATTCGCCCCAGCGTTTTGCCTTGGGGTGGTCCTGTGTTATTTGTAAAGAAGAAAAATGGAAGTATGCGCTTATGCATTGATTACCGGAAACTCAACAAAATCACCATAAAGAACAAGTACTCGTTGCCCTGGATAGACGACTTATTTGATCAACTCAGGGTACGTAAGTAACAAGTTCTAATTCAATTAAGGTTAAATTTCCAAAACCCTATCTAAAGAATCTTAATGCAGGGATCTCGAATCTTCAGTAAGATTGACCTACGATCTGGATACTTTCAATTAAAGATTAAGGCCGAAGACGTCCCAAAGACTGCCTTCAGAACACGCTATGGATACTACAAGTTTTTGGTCATGCCTTTTGGCTTAACCAATGCTCCTTCCGCCTTTATGGATCTCATGAATCGAGTTTTTCATGACCAATTGGACAAATTCGTAGCGGTCTTCATAGATGACATTTTGATATATTCACCAGATGAGGAGACTCATGCAGCCCATTTGAGGACAGTTCTGAATATTCTAAGAAGAAGACAGTTGTATGCAAAATTTAGCAAATGCGAGTTTTTGCTGCAAAGTGTATCCTTCCTCGGCCATGTTATATCAGAAGATGGGATTTCAGTAGATCACAAGAAAATTGAAGCTATCAGAGAATGGCCCAGACCGACAAACGTTACCGAAGTGAGAAGTTTCTTGGGCTAGCAGGATATTATCGGAAATTTGTGGAAGGACTTTCGAGGATAGCTGTTCCTCTAACCAGATTGACCCAAAAGAAAACCAAGTTCGAGTGGAGTGCCGACTGTGAAAAGAGTTTCTCGGAGTTAAAAGCAAGGTTGACATCCGCCCCTATCTTAGCTCAGCCCACTCCTGGCGAGAAATATGTGGTGTACAACGATGCCTCCAAGAACAGTCTAGGCGGTGTACTTATGCAAAGAGATAAGGTGATAGCTTATGCATCCCGACAATTAAAATCATTCGAGCAAAACTACCTCGTTCATGATCTTGAGCTTGCCGCCGTGGCTTTCGCATTAAAGATATGGAGACATTACTTGTATGGTGAGAAGTGTGAGATCTATAGAGACCACAAAAGCTTAAATTATCTCTTTACCCAGAAGGAGCTAAACATACGGTAGTGCAGATGGCTCGAGTTGATTAAAGATTATGACCTTTCCATTCAATACCACCCTAGAAAAGCTAATAAAGTTGCTGATGTGTTAATTCAAAAGACAAGTCACCCACGACAACCACCCCTTCAGCGAGATATGGAAGAGTTTGGCCTAGAAGAAGTTGATTCAGTGGATGAAGTTCTTGCCAAGTTGGTTCTTATTCCTTCACTGATTGATAGGATCAAAGAGGCTCAAGGGAATGATGCAGCCTTGAGAAAGATCAAGGAGAGGATGAAAGATAAGCCACAAGATGACTTTGAAGTACGCAGTGATGACAGTTTATGGTACCGAGGACGGTTATTGGTACCCGAGAACAAAGAAATTAAAGATGAAGTCTTGATGGAAGCCCATAACTCACAATTATCTATACACCCTGGAGCTAACAAGATGTATCAGGACCTCAAGCAAAGGTTTTGGTGGCACGACATGAAGAACCAAATAGCTGAATTTGTTGAACGATGCTTGGTTTGTCAAAGAGTAAAAGCTGAACACCAAAGACCTGCTGGATTATTACAACCTTTAGAAGTGCCGGAATCGAAATGGGACCACGTCACCATGGATTTCGTGACCGACCTACCCAAGACTAAGTATGGAAATGATGCTATATGGGTCGTTGTGGATCGTTTGAATAAGTCCGCTCATTTTATGGCTATGTCGATTAAGGCATCTATGGAGAAGTTAGCCTCTATGTACATTGACCAGATTGTCTGCTTGTATGGTGTGCCCATAAGTATTGTATGCGACCGTGATCCCCGTTTTACCTCGAGATTCTGGACAACCTTTCAAAAAGCAATGGGCACGGAGATCAGAATGAGTTCTGCTTTCCATCCACAGACGGATGGCCAATCCGAAAGGACAATCCAAACCCTTGAAGACGTGCTTCGCGCTTGCATTCTTGACTTTGGAGGAAGCTGGGATAGAAGTCTTAAGCTAGTCGAATTTTCCTACAATAACAGCTTCCATAGATCCATCGGGATGGCACCTTACGAAGCATTGTATGGGCGAAAATATCGGTCCCCACTCTATTGGGACGAGATTGGAGATAAGATCTACACGGGACTCGACATTGTTGAGCAAACACGAGAAAAGGTAAAGATTGTTCAAGAAAGATTGAAGGCGGCCCAAGATAGAAGCAAGGTATGTGCTGATGAAAGGCGGAGACCCTTAGAGTTTCAAGAAGGAGAAAAAGTCTTCTTAAAGGTATCTCCGTCTAAAGGGATCAAGAGATTTGGCATAAAGGGGAAATTGAGCCCAAGATGCATTGGACCATATAAGGTCTTAGATAAAGTCGGTGAAGTTGCATATCGCCTGGCGTTGCCCCCATCACTTTCCCAGTTACATGATGTATTCCATGTTTCCTAACTTCGCTGATATGTTTATGATCCTAGACACATCCTTGAAGATCAGCAGTTGAAGGTTGAAGAAGATGCATCTTATGAAGAAGAGCCCCTAAAGATCGTTGATTGGATAGAGAAAAAGTTGAGAAAGAGATCTATACCTATGGTAAAGATTCAATGGAGATACCATTCTAGAGAAGAAGCCACATGGGAAACGGAGGAAGATATGAAGAATAGATACCCCCATCTTTTTGACTAGTCTCTAAAGTTTCGAGGACGAAACTTATGATAAGGGGGAGGATGTTGTACCCAACTATAATGTACTTGAAACCATGACAAAGTAACGTAATGCAAATAACGATTTCTCCAAGTGCATTTTACTTGAGTCAAATTAGCACTTCTTTACTTAAATTCTTTTAAGATGGATACTAAATAATTATATAAGGGGATGTCACAAGGTATTGACATACCCTATAAATTTCGGCTATGAGGCCTTGATCAACCTTAGAATAATATTTTTTTCTATAGAAGGCCACCCTAAATGGTTCTCACAAGCAAAATTAAAATCATATTAGATCAAATAAATAATATTATAAATTATATAAATATGAGACATGATAAAGGTGAAAAGACCTAAATACCCCCAAGAACCCAAGATTTTCGACCAAGGCCATGGAGAGTCTCTAGAACTCTCTCCACAATTCTAGTTCATGATTAATAATTAAAATATCAAATTAGTTTGAAATTAAACAATAAAATAAAGAAAGCATGCAACGGAAGAAATGATAAAATAAACAAGCATGAAGCTTACAACCTAGAAGCCTAAGGATTGCTTTTTCCCTCCCCCATGCGCCGGCCACCTCTCTCCCATCCCCCATCATGATTTATTTTTAATACAACCTAGAAGCTTCATCTCCTTCCATCTTGAACTCTCTCTCAAACCAAGCCAAGACAACACTTAGAAGGTTTTCCATCTCCCTCCACAGCACCATACGGTCCCTTCATCTTGAGCTAGGAAGTTCAACTCAACTCAACTCTCATTTTCATATCCAAAGAAGCATCTAGGTAAGTCTCCTTTCAAGCATTCCAGGTGAATTTTCTATGTCAAGAAATTAAGCTCATTGGTTTCTCCTTCTACCCCAACTCGTGGCCTTCATGGTCACTAGGTGCAACATTTTCAACCTCTTAGGTGGTGCAAGCTCTTGATAGTTGAAGCTCCATTCAAAATCTCATTTTGGTAAGAAGATATAACTTCAAATAGTTCTATTTTCACTTAAGAATGATGACTAACATTCCTCTCTCCTTTCCTTCAAAAACCGTATGCTTCATGAGTGAAGGAGGAGGAAGATTTTAACTCATCTCGTCCAACATCCAAGCTAAGAAAAAAAAAAGCTCTAGCTTGAAGAGGCAAGTATACATGAGACTCTCATGATTTATTTGAAGAATTTGTGACTTGAATGGCTAGTTGTTTCTAAGATGCCAACTTTGGTTGAATATATTAAGTATTACGCATGACACCTTAGTGATTCCTAAGAAAAATGTCTTGCATGTGACTAATTCCTACAAAGATGAAATATTTTCTTACATGCAATATGATATGAGACTGTTTTAGGATGAAATAAGGTTCAACCAAGTGATTCTAGGCAAGAATAGCTCTTGGATGAAACTTGTGAAGCACTAGGACGGCATGCATGTGCTAGTTGTAAGTTTATAAGGTCGTTGTGTAAGATTGAAATAAATAGCACATAAATGTGTTGCATGCCTAAATAAATGTTGTAAAATATTTTCATAGCACCACATATCTTTCGGCCAAGAGGATGAAAGTGATGGTGAGTTTTGAATCCAAGAGAGAACACCTTTTGTGAGGAAATATGATGAGTGTTGTGTACAAATTACAAACTTTTTTGGAATGATGCAAATGTGACTTAATAAAAAGAATGGAAGCTGGATATTCATGTTAAAAACGGTATATGTGGTGACTAATAAGTTATTGCATAGCAATAAAGATAATTAGAGGACACTCGACATAGAAAGGTGTTAAAACACAAAACCACTGGAGCTGGGCAGAATTGTGTAATGTATTATGTGACCTCAAAATAGACCTTACTAACGTGAAAAAAAGGTGATTTTGGGAAGGACATTAGCCCTCTGTGTATGGCAAATATGAGAGTTGGAATCTTGGTAAAAGAAGTTGTGGTTTATTTTTAATAAAATATTTGGTAAAACTGCTCAAGCTGAAATTACAGGAACAGGGCAGAATTATGTAACGTTTTGTATGGCCTAAACACATATCTTAAAGGTGTTCAAATAGGCTGATTTTTGGCGTGATGTAAGCCTTATGTGTGTAGTAAATATGGGAGTTGGAATTTTGGGAAAAGAAGGTGTGGATCATCCTCAATAAATTTTTTTGGTAAAACTAGCCAAGCTGAAACTACTGGAGCAGGACAGAATTAAGTAACGTGTTGCTTGACCCAAAAATGGACCTTAGAAACATGCAAATGGGCTAAATTTCGGTAGGATGCTAATTCCGCATGTTTATGATGTCTGTGAGTTAGAATTTTGGAAAAAAGAATTATGGTTTTCCCACCATAGAATTTTTACTAAAATTGGTCAGTCCAGCATTAACATGTGACCAATTACGGAAAAATAATTAAATGGACCCTTTAAAGTTATTGGACTGTTCTGGAAATTTTATATTAATCACCTAAGACATAGAGGAGCATGTTCATGTTAATTAATCAACTTGGTACAACCGTTTTGATGGGTAACTATGGATTTAAAGCTAATGCACTAAAATTGGACAGAACAAGGGAAATAAGTTAGAAGGCCTAATTTGCGGATTTCGACCTATATAAACGGTTTGGGCCCATGAATGGTTGTTCTTAGGGATTTTACTATGATTTCCATGCTTTGGTCCAAACTAATTAAGGTTTTAAGGTCATAAAAATTAAGGTAAAGAGGGCCGTTATACTGCTGAATTCAGCAGCACGCTTTTTAACAACTTAATGATTTAAGGACCTTATTCGTCTTAGAGTGTTACGAAAATTTTATGACATGTAAATAAGACCCCATTAAGCATGTGTAAGACAAAAGATTATGAAAAAGGGCATGTTTGGTTAATATAGCCGCCCCATGTATATGAAGTAAAAACCTGGAAATTTTATGAAACCATGCTTGTTGTCATGTCTTAAGGAATATTTACGATAATCCATGCTATGACTTGCATTGCATAACATTTCATGTATCATGCATGATCACATGCACCATGAATCTGATTTTTATGAATTTTTCCGTATGCAAGCAACTCTTTTCAAGCAAGCAAGTTTTCGTTATGCATATAAGTTATTTACGGTCCCATGTTTTAAAGAAAGATTTATGATTCCCTTGCCGGCTAAGCATGCGAATAATCCGACTCCAGACCTGGGGTTAATAGGTCTGATGACATGATAAGTTTTGGACCCGTTCCGGACCCGGGGTTAATTGGTCCGATGATATGTTTTGGACCCGATTCAGGCCTGGGGTTAATCGGCCTGATATTATGTTCTGGACCCGTTCCAGACCCAGGATTAATTGGTCTGATGACATGTTCTGGACCCGTTCAGATCCGGGGTTAATTGATCTGATACTCCGTTTTCTGACACGTTGTTTTATGGGACCAAAATGATGTTTTTTGACATGACACGATATCATGCATTGCATCTTGCATAATTCATGAACACTTTGACATGTTGTATGTTTCAGTTAGTGGATAATAAGATATTGTTGGTATAGCACTACTTAAAATTTATGCTTAGGCTATATCGTCAAGCAAATCCAGGATTAAAGAATAGGTATGGACTAACATTGAGGTTCTTGGGGTTTTACATTCTTGTTATGATTCTTTAATTATTTCATGGTAGTGTATTGTATGCTTGCTGGGTGATTTTTATCACTCACACCTTTATTTTTCCCCAGAGCCAGTGAATGCTAAAGTTGAATGGATCGAGGATGAACCGAAAGTGCCGTACCCGTAGTCGAGGTGTCAGGAGAAGATCATGCTTAAGGACTTTTGTGCTGCTATGATGATGTACTATGAACTATGTTGAACTCTTTGGAATTTCGGTTATGATGTTTTGTGGCTTACTACTTTTGGGGACTTAGTATTTTGTTATGCATGTTTATTTAAAAGTTTTAATTCTGCCTAAATTTTACTACCATGTTAAATGTTAGCATGGGAATCCATGGCTTAAGTTATGGATTTTCGCATGTTATGCATGACGCTTTGTACTCTCCCTAGTGAAGTACGGCGGATGCACCGTATTCGGACAAGGTCCGGGTGCGGGGCGCTACATGTACGGTCATAATCATCAAAACCAGATCTATTCTCTTCGGGCCTGTACGGTCATAATCATCATAGTCAGGTCTATTCTCTCCGGGCCTGAACGGTCATAATCATCAGATCAATTAACCCCGGATCTGGAACGGTTCCTGCTGCCAGAAATATACGGTACCGAAGGAAAGCGTTCTTTTCAAAACAAAATCTTTTCTTTTAAAAACGTTTTTTCATCATTCTTTATCACAAAATCAGTTTCATGAATCATGTAAATGACGATGATGCAATGTATGACGTGCACAATGCAATTCATGACATGATGCGTTACATACATACAAGTATGATCTTATTCTTTAAGCTGGAAAAATTTACAGAATTATCGTTCTGCTTATACGGCCTCAAAACCTCATTTTTTAGGCCCATTATCATGATTTCTTGTCATACACATGCATAAGGGTGTCTTTTCTACTTGCCATAAAATTTTCGTAACGTTTCGAGACAGGCAAGACCCTTAAACAAATAAATTACCAAACAGAGTATTGCTGAATTCAGCAGTGCAGTACCCTTCTTTCACCTTTCTTTTGAGACCAATAAATTTTATTTAATTTGGACCAACCCTGGAAACATACTGTAGACATGCCAAGAAATAATGTTCGTAAGTCCAAGCCGATTAAACAGTTCTAAACCACAAGGACAAAGCCTCCACTTAGTTCCGTAATTTCGGCCAAGTTTTCCAGTTTAGTATCGTTCGCTTTACTTCGGTATTTACCCCTTCAATTAATTATTCCAGGCTGATTAATTTACATGGACATGCTCACCTATGTCCTAAGTCATTGCAATAAAATTCTTGGAGTAACATAATAACTTTCAAGGGGTCTTTTATTCACTTTTCCAAACGGGTACATGCTGATTTCTGGACTGGCCAGTTTTACTTCGAAATTTATTGTGACCAAACCGTAAGTCCTTTTTTAAAAATTCCAACTCACAGACTTAGTAAACACATAGGGCTAGAATCCTACCAAAAATCAGCCCATTTGCATATTTCTAAGGTCCATTTTGGGGACAATAAGTACACCATTTAAATTCTGTCCAGTCAAGTGAATTTCAGCTTGACCTGTTTTACTAAAGATTTCATTAAGGATAAACCAAAAATTATTTTACCAAAATTCCAACTCTCGTATTTACTACATACATAGGGATTATGTCGTAACAAAAATTAGATTAATTGCATACTTCTAAGATCCATTTTCAGGTCACACAAAACATCACACTATTCTGCCCTGTTCCAGTATTTTCCATTTTTGTCACCTTTCTTTACTAAAAGTATTCCAGCTTGTGTTATTCTTCATAAATAACTTACTAGTCATCAAATACACCTTTTAGCATAAACTTTACATGTTGAAAGACATGCTAAAGGTCATCAACGAATCACTTCAAAAACAGTTTGAAGGTTACACATAACACACCTTGATCTTGCACCTTTTGTTCATAATAAAATCGATTCTTGGTATAATAAATGTATACGTACCATACCCCCACGACAGCCCGTTTCATACACATTCAAGGGCTTAAATCATATTTCTATAATGAACATATTACACATAAGCCATAAAGCATACATCTTGTACACATCCTTTACCCCACAAGTTAGAATCTATCACAAGAACCACATTTATCCCCCATTTTCATCCAACCGTCCCTCTTACATGTCAAAGAAGAAAACTTTGCCATATTCATCTTAGATTAACATCATATTCATACTTAAAAAAGGACAAATAATCCATCTTTGAAGGAACCTCATACATGCAAGCCACTTTTCTAAGAAAACCGAAAGTTTCATGCTTCAACTTACCATTTCACATCTAAAATTAAAACTTAGTAGCATCTAGACATTCAAGCATGCACTTTCACACACAAGTCATGAACATTTATAGTGTACTTGTTTTCTTCAAGCTTACACCTTTCCTTAGCTTGAAATGAGTATGAAATGAGTGAAGTCTTCCTCCTCCTCACTACATATACCCCACGGTTTAGAGGGAGAAAAAGAACAAACATTAGCTTTTATCTTAAGTAAAAGACAAAACCAAATGGAGGCTAGATGGTCTTACCAAAGTGATTCTTGGAGGTGGAGATGGTCCTAACCAACCAAAGGTCAAACTTCCTTAGTTCTTCAAAATTCTTCTCCTAGTGACTCCTTGAAGGTCACGGTTCCAACCAGAAACAAGGGTGTCTTGTGAGCATGGGCGTTCAGAGGGGGGCGACACGGGGGGCAGCTGCCCCCCAACTCGGAGAAACAATTTAGATAGTAGGTAGATGCAGTTGTATTTTTTATTATCTAAATTTAAGGTATCTGTTTTTTAATCCCAAAACTATCTCATGATATGTGATATATGTATGTTACTAGGAACTAGGAGAAAAATTTTGATTAGTAGATATAAACATTTGTATTTTTTTAACTAACTAAAAAATATATTGTATAAAAAACAAACTGGTTTTTTAAAATAAAAAACCAATAAATATTACACCTTTTACCTTTCTATTTCCATGATTAAAAAAATAAAATTTAAATATGGTGGGGCTTCAAATATACGAGGTGAATTTAATGGGTTGAAAGCACTCATTCTCAATGAAAATCAGAATGCTCATTATGTTCATTGTTTTGCCATCAACTTCAGTTAGTTGTTGTGTCTGTTGCTCAAGAAAGAGAAAATGTGAATAATTTCTTTGAGATTCTATCGATGATTGTTAATACTGTGGGGGCTTCATGCAAAAGAAAGGGTTCCCTTCGTCTGTTACACAACAGCAAAGTTCTAAGAAAATTAGAAATGGGTGAGATTTCGAGTGGAAGGGGTAAAAATCAAGAAAGAAGCTTAGCCCGACCAGGTGACACATGCTGGGGCTCTCACTACAGAACATTGCTCCGACTTTTTGAAATGTGGAATCTAATTGGAGAAGTACTATTCTGGTTGTACAGAGATGGTGAGAATATAAAAATCAGAAATACAGCATCGGGATTAGTTGATAAGATGGACTCTTTTGAGTTTGTATTTATCGGAAAGTTTCTATTCATTGTAATTGATACGTACACTATTGATCATTGATTTGTCTATATCTTGATTTTTTTTCATATAAAATCTTAGGTAATTGACATCATTGCTACGGAAATGGATACACACTTCACCGAAGCCAGCACAGATTTACTTAGATGTGTGGTGTGCCTTGATCCTTCCAATTCTTTTGCAAATTTTGATCATAGTCAATTGCTACACCTTGTTGAGTTATATCAAGAAAGAAGTTTTTTTGTGATGAATATAATAAAGACTGATCTGCGCAACCGATTGAAAGACGACTTACTATCGGACTGTTTACTGTGTTACTTCGAGAAGGAAGTTTTTGGAACCATTTCAAATGAAAACATTATGCAACAATTTCAGAATTTGGGAACTCAAAGAAATTTGTTGCGGCCACCGATAATCCCTCCTTCTGCTCGTCCTTCATTTCGTAAATAAAAGGTATGTCGAGCGTCAAATTAATAACTTTTGTTGGATATTGCTGCTTGTTAATGTTGCTTATGAATAACTTTTGTTTAATATTGTTGATGGTTGCTTATTATTGTTGCATTTTGATTAGTGGATGTGTTGGTTTAGATTTTATGTTATAATATTTGCATATATCTATATTGTAAGGGAGTTTTTGCCGGATTTTCGATGGAATGTCTATTGAGTACGAAAAGGTGGACGGCGATCCCATAGTGTGAATTTTGCCCCCCAAAAAGTATCCACTGCGTCCGCCACTGCTTGTGAGCTTCACCATGTAAAACATAAACACTCTTAAGGAGTTTAGAGTGCACTCACCTAGACCAAGTTTGCACTTGGAGGACTCTTGAATCTTCTTGGTTCCCTTCTTGCTGTGTGCTTTGGAGAGAAGAGAGGAAAAGTTTCTTACTCTTTGTGTGTTCTTGAGGGTTGAGAGTAAGAGAGAGTTCTAGGGTTTTCTTGGAGAAAATTTTCTTCACTTAGGCTAAGGGGTTAGCCGTTGGAGGCAAGAGAGGGAATAAGGGTGTTACCATGGCATGGTTAGGTTAATTAACTTTAGTTACTTTAGCTAATCAAGGTTACTTTACGACTAACTTGGGTTACTTTATCCAATCATAGTTACTTTTAGGCTAACTTGAGTTACTTTAACCTTGTGGTTAATATAAAGTAACCATGGTAAGATTTGAAATTCTCCTTGGTTAACCATAGAGGAAAACCGGCGGTAATGGCCTTTGATAGTCATTACCATGCTTAATTTCTTCCCAAGTGAGTTTAATGAAAAGCCATGTGGGTAGTTGCCCCCCTTTTTCTAATTATTTCCCCTTTTTCTTGTTTTAAAATTAAATTAGAGAAATCTTGATTTCTCTTGGGCTAAAGGGCCGAAATTTTTGTAAGAGTTGGGGGGAAAAATTGCCCACTACTTACAACTCCTTAATTTCCATTTGGGCTTATTTTAAAAAGGCCCTTAAGATTAACCTCCTTATAATTTTGAAAAACCCTTTAAGGCCCTTTTTAAACCTTATGGCCGAAATCTCTTAAGCCCTTAGGGTGAATTGGCCATGGTCATAACTCATGCTTGAATGATTATATTATTTGCTTTATCAACATAAAATGTAAAGAAGCACTATTAGAACTTAGTGAGATATACTTGAAGGATGCAACTTTATTAATTCACTTATACAAGTCTTCAATCATAATATGTCTTTTCGTTGGGGTACAACATTCTCCTCCCCTTAACATAAGTTTCGTCCTCGAAACTTTGGAGACCTTAGTTAAAAAATGGGAGTATCTACTCCTGACGTCTCCTTCCGTTTCCCATGTGGCTTCTCCTCTGGGATGGTACTTCCACTGACCCTTTATCGTAGGTATGGATCTCTTTCTCAAGTACTTCCCTTCGACTCAACTATCTTTAGGGGCTCCTTTCTTACCCTTAGGTTAATAAGACAGAATAAAGCTTCTATCTAGTTCCCTCAGAACTGCTTCGTTCAACTCGTCTTAGAGGTCTCATCAGAACTTATTCATAATTTTCTAGAGGTGTCACCATAACCCATCTCATATCTTAAGCACTTTCAATCTTGTTACTACGTACTGATAATGGTATCCATTCCGGGTTAGCATGATCATGAAATGCTTATGATTTCCTTTTTTCATAAAACTTGGCAGAGATCATTAACTCTGGGATATAGATCATTAGCTCTTTTCTGTAAACATCCTTTCTGTAATCATGTAACGGTCATCCTACGTATGAAACAGCATCCAACGACATCTGGAATAATTCCCATAAAGTACACATATCAAGCTCTTCACAAAGTATGTGTCGCATTCATCCGTCTTGCTGATTGCCTTACTACGTAATAACTTTTACTTTCACGATCATTTCATAAAATCGAACTAGAAGTTATGGTTTCTCCTTTGAAACTTATGTCCTATTTATGACATTTCAAATGTTTCTTGTTCATCATAAATCCTTGTTTTCTCTTTTGATACTTGAAAACGTGCACGTATCGCTATTTGCGTGTTCATAAAACATCTGGAACATCATGCTATACATATGAAATGATGATATGCCAAGTTGTAACGTCTCTGCTGGAGTGTGTTAGATATTCTCAACTTATAACTTCTTGATCCAAACACTGTATCTTATGGGATTCCCCATTCCGCCTCTCAAGTGGCCATTGTTTTAGATCTCTCCTAAACAGTCCCGTAACGTTTCACCATCTTATCACATTTATATGAATTCCTCCTTAAGAGATACCAACAGACAAGTTAACTAAGCAAATTACCTGACTTCCGAACAATACACCACTTGTCAATTGCTTATCCGAAGCGGGTTAAATAGATCATTGATCTTAGTCAGGGGGTATTTGTTCTTATGGTGACCATGTTGAGTCCTTTATGATCTAAGCAAGGACGCATGCCTCCATCCTTCTTCTCTACGAATAATACGAGGGCACCCCTAGGCGAAACGTTGGGGAAATAAATCCCTCCCTTAAAAGCTCATCATCCTAAGGTGGCCCATTCTCATAAAACATGGTTTTCATAATCATGACCTGCTTTCCATAGCTTTCCTAACATGGTGCTTTCATATCGTGATGTCATAACGTGTTCCAATTTGGCTATAGCACTCTTGATAATAGCACACGATATGCCGATCCATTCCTTATATAGTACAACAATATGTGTACAAGTGCTAATGGTGACGCATCATGACGAAGACCCCGAGTCCCAAACACGGTGTTATACTTGGTCATGCTATCACTAATAATATCCCTTACTTACTTATGGTCTACTCATCATAACTTAAAGAGAAATATTATAATTACTTATACTTGGTTAATAGGAAGTAGGACATGGGTATTTCACATTTAACTTGTGCAATTAGACGTACCTTGGTTGTTTCTTTGCTATCCGCATAAGCTAGCCTTAGGCGGATACGTCTCCTATTTCCTACTTCGTTTCGTAGTACGCTTGTTAAGTCGTTTATTTCGTTCTTCCGTTCTCTTATCATGCCCTGACTAGCCGAGTTTTGATTTGGAGGTCTAAACTGTGCACAGATCTAATCACCTTAAACCTTTCATCTTCAATGATCAAAGGAACATACCGACCCAAAGTAGCGAACCGACGAGCGTACTCTGAGACGGTGATGCCTAACCCTTGTCTTAATGAGTCAAATTCCTCAACACTTCTTGTGATTAAGTCCTAAGAGAGGAAGAACTCACAAAACTCCTCTTAGAGCTCTACCCAAGTTACCGGTCGGGGTGGTGGCTGGATACAAATCCTCCACCACTGGCTGTCCTTACTGTTCAAAGACGGTCGGAGAATCTGTGCTCTTATCCTATCCGGTACCAGTATCAGCATGAAATTACCTGCAACTTCATTTAACCATCTTTCTGCCTACTATGAACTAGATTCCCTGAAATACGTGCTCTTACTAACTGTGTTTAGTAAAGTCTACTGCTTCCTGGGAGTGACAGTGATGATGTCATTTTACTGAATCGTGATGCCCTCCGCACCACGGAGCGTCGGAGTCTTACTCAAGATATAAATATTCAGATTAAGAGACAAAATTTAATTCGTAATCCAAATAAGATCTTAAGGTCACGCAGGCAGGCATGATTACATTCTATAAATTGCCATCGACTGTGGCTTTATCATATGGTCAAAACCCTAATTTCCAGTCTAAAGCATCCTAGTCTAAGGTCAACTCTCTTTCTAAGGTCATGACTTAGATCTAAGATCAAACTCAGATTTCTAAAATCATTGCTTAATTCTATATTCTGCCCGGATCTAGAGCCTTTGCTATGATACCACCTATAGCGCCCCGCACCCCGGCCCAGCCGGATACAGTGCGCCCGCCGTACTTCACTACGGAGAGTACCAGGCGTCGATCCATAACATATCATAGTCCAGAATAAAATATGTGGACTTTATGCTTACACGTCAACCAGTAAGCGAAGCCAAGGCAGAATAAAAACTTTTAATAATAAAAACGTCTAGGCAACCATCATTTGTCTTACAACATAATCATAAAGTACGGAAATCCCAAAAGTAAATGTTTCTATCATAATTTCATAAAAAGACCATCAATCATAACCACCTCGTCAAGTCCCTTAAGTCGTCCACCTCTTGTGCTTCTATGGGTAAGGAACCCTAGGTTCATCTTCGATCCATTAAACTCTATTACCTGCGGGTTCTGGGAGAAAAAATAAGGGGTGAGTGATAACGTCACCAGCAAGTAAACTATAAATAGTCGTAAATTAAATGGAAAGTACATACAAGAACCGAACCCCAAAAATTCGTTTTAGAAACATACCTGACCTTCCATCCAAAACACGTAAGTAATCAGCTCATAACTTATCAAGATCATAACTTATCAAAATTCATAACTTATAAAAGTTCATAACTGATAACAGCTCATAACTTAGGAGCTACCAAGTCATAGCAACTTAGTCTAAGTATCACGTACCAACATTCGATGACTCATTAAATGCAACATGCATGAGTATGTACGTGTGATGCATCATGATGAAAATGAAGATAAGTTCTTTTGTTCTTTCATTCAAAACACATCATCAATGAAAACAAGAGAGTGTTCAGATCTATTCTCTCCGGATCTGAGACGGCAATATTCTTCTCTTCGAATCTATTATTCTCGGATTTGGAACGGTCACATCATCCATTATAATCACCAGGTCTATTCTCTCCGGGCTTGTACGGTCACTATCATAATCAAGTCTATTCTCTCCGGGCCTGAATGATCATTATCATCAGATCAATTAACCCCGGACCTGGAACAGGTCCTGCTCATCAGATCAATTAACCCTGGATCTGGAACGGGTCCAGCTCATCAGATCAATTAACCTCGGATCTGGAACGGGTCGTAAATGTCATCAGATTAATTAACCCCGGATCTAGAGCAGGTCGTGCTGGCCAGAAATAAATGATACCATATGAATCTTTCTTTCAAAATCGTAAACTTCCCTTTCAAAGATCTTTCTTTTAAAACTGAAAACTTCTTTTCAAAAGATCTTTCTCATCATTCTTTGACATAAAATCAGTTTCATAAACTGTATGAACGTGGACAATGCAATGCATGATATGCAGCATGCGACTCGTGAACAAATACATCATAACATGCATGCACGGACTTGTCTCTTAAGCTGGAGAAACTGTCCAGCAATCACATTCTGTTCATACAGCCTCATGCTCATCAATTCGTGCTCATTTTCATATACTCATACCATACACATGCATAACGAAGTCTTAGACACATGCCATAAAAATTTCGTAACATTCTGAAATGTATAACGACCTCAAACATCAACTATCATCAAAGGATACTGCTGAAATCAGCAGGGTAGTACTCGCCTAACCTCGTTTTCATGGATCATGAAACCTTATTCAATTTGATCCATCACCTGGAAAGCATAGTTAACATACCAAGGAACAATATTCATACGGCCAAACATCACGTTCAAGTTTAAATGAGCAAGATCAAAGCCTTATAACTTATGTCATCAAACTGTCCTGTTTTCCAGTTTTGTACCACTAACTTCAACTCAGTTGCTAACCATCAAAAAGGTGGTTTTACGCTGGTTTCTTTACATGAACATGTATATCCATGCCTCAGGTAATTACCACAAAAATTCCAAGGCAATCCAATAAGTTTAAGGGGGGTCATCTAATTACTTTCCAAGTCTAGGTACATGCAGAACCTGGAATGGCCAGTTTTACACGAATTTCATTGTGACCAAACAACCACTCCTTTTACCAAAATTCCAACTCATAGGTTTTCTACACACACCAAACTATCATCATACCAAAAATCAGCTCATTTGCACATTCCTAAGATGCATTTTCGAGCCAAACAACTTGCTACTAAAAACTGCCCAGTTCCAGCAAACTCTGTTTGATAATTCTCATCAAAAATTACATTCAGGTCAAACCATTAACCCTTTTACCAAAATTCCAACTCACACATTTACCACACATATCAAGATAACATCATACCAAATATCAACTCATTTTCACATACCTAAGGTTCACTTTCAAGCCAACAACTTGCTACTCAAAACTGTCCAGTTCCAGCAAACACTATAGAACCAGTTTTACCAAAAATTCCATTAAGGATAATCCACAGCTTCTTTTACAAAAATTCCAACTCACACGTTTCGTAAACACATAATGCTATCATCATACCAAAAATTAGCCGATTTGCACACTCCTAAGGTTCGTTTTCAGTTCATATAACACGCCACATAAAACTGTCCAGCTCCAGTAATTCTGTCTGACCAGTTGCCACTCAAATCTTTATTAAGGACAAACCACATCTCCTTTTATCAAAATTCCAACTCACACATTTAATAAACATATGAGGATATCATCACACCAAAAATAAGCCACTTTGAACACTCCTAAGGTTTGTTTTCAGGTCACACAATCAGCTACACAAATCTGTCCAGCTCCAGTAGTTCCAGCACTTCTTCACCTTTTATGGTTCAAGCATTTCCAACAAACTTCATTCTTTAAAGTGACTTAATAACCCTCAAGTACACACTTCAACATAATCTTTACAAGCCTCATAACATGCTTTAAACCATAGATATACTGTACATGGGTCATATCAATACAGTCACAACACATTCATATAACAAATCATTCATTCATGCCATCACTTTTCTTATAACAACTAGTTTTGATGTCTTGTACTTAGGCTCTTCAACTAGGATTCATAGCTTAAAAATAGCTAGACATTCAAGTATATACTTCACAAATAAGTCGAGAACATTTATAGTGTACTTGCCTTATTCGATCTTAGAGCTTTCTTCTAGCTTGAGCCTTGTTTGGGGTAGAGTGAAGTCTTCCTCCAACCTCATCATAGCCCACGTTTTTGGAAGAAGAAATAGAAGGAACATTAGCTATTATCTTAAGTGAAAACACAACTAGAGTTAGGCTATGATTCTCTTACCAAAATGAAACTTGAATGGAGTTTAGCAATCAATCCACCCACCAAGAAGTTAGCTTCTCTTAGTATCTCGTAAAATCTTCATCTAGTGACCATCCTTGGAGTCATGGTTTTGGAAAGAAAAGAAGGGTACTTATGTGAGCTTCATTCTTTGAAATATAGTATTTACTTGGAAGTTTTAGCATGCACTTACCTAGAGAATTCTTGAGGCTTGAAGATCTTCAACTCCTTGGCTCAAACTAGCCGTGTACCCAAATGGAAAAATAGGGAAGTCTCTTGCTCCTTGTGAATTCTTGAGGAAGAGTGTTCTAGAGTTTCTTGGAGAAAATTTTTCTTCCCTTAGCTAAGGGGTTAGCCGTTGGATATGTTAAAGGAGAAGGAGGGTTTACCTTGGTTTGGTTAGGCTAATTAGAGTTAATTAGCCTAAGTTACTTCTAACCAAGGTTACTTTAGTGCAACTAGAGTTACTTTAATGCAACTAGAGTTACTTTAATTCAACTATAGTTACTTTAAGGCTAACTTAAGTTACTTTATCCAACTAGAGTTACTTTATGGGTTAACTTGAGTTACTTTAACCTTATGGTTAATATAAAGTAACCATGGTAAGAGTTTGAAATTCTCCTTGGTTAACCATAGAGGAAACCCGGCGGTAATGGCTTTTGATAGCCATTACCATGCTTAATTTCTTCCCAAGTGAGTTTAATGAAAAGCCATGTGAGTAGTTGCCTCCCTTTTTCTAATTATTTTCCCCTTTTTCTTGTTTTAAAATGAAATTAGGGAAATCTTGATTCCTCTTGGGCTAAAGGGCCGAAATTTTGTAAGAGTTGGGGGGAAAAAATTGCCCACTACTTACAACTCCTTAATTTCCATTTGGGGTTATTTTAAAAAGGCCCTTAAGATTAACCTCCTTATAATTTGGAAAAACCCTTTAAGGCCCTTTTTAAACCTTATGGCCAAAATCTCTTAAGCCCTTAGGGTGAATTGATCATGGTTCATAACTCATGCTTGAATGATTATATTATTTGCTTTATCAACATAAAATGTAAAGAAGCACTATTAGAACTTAGTGAGATGTACTTGAAGGATGCAACTTTATTAATTCACTTATACAAGTCTTCAAGTACAATATGTCTTTTCGTTGGGATACAACATGTATCGATGCGCGAAAGCAAAATAGCATAAGCAGAATTAAACATCAACATCAGTACATCGTAATACATCCGCATAAGTGTCATAAGTACATCGAGAGTACAAAATATCAGAATACAGAGCTGAATATCCACAATATAAAAGAGGCCATAGCTAGCTACTAGTCAGCTCCTTGCACTTAGTCTCGAGGCTCATCCTCTATAAACTCTAGCTCTGGGTCCTGTGGATCTGCATGGTGAAATAAAGGGGTAATCGCTCAGCAAGTATTTACGCCTAGGTTCGTCAAGTAGATCATACATGGGGAGTGGGGTAGTGGGTGGTACAGTATGGTGTAACACAGACATCAGATGCTCAATGTAAGCAGAAGTAGTAAAGCATAAAGTAAGTGCTAAAATAATAAAGCAGATATCATAGCATGAAGAACTATCACAGATAAGGAGTATTGTACATACTCTTCTGATAAACATTCTTATCTTAACCCATAGTTACTTTGTTCTTGTGTACGATCTTCTTTGATTGTTTCTTGTTGTTCCTTAGTCATACTTGGTCTTGTTTTACAAGATTCATAACTTAGGACCACTAGAGGGTGCATGAGACATGATCTTGGTATATGCATTGTAAAACTTTTGGAAAACATTTCATTTAACACATACATAAGCACGACATGACATGAGAGGCCATAGCACTTTGCATAACATAAGAATGGTACCCACTATATATCGAACGATTCCCCGAGTAGCCACGAGTACCGTCTGCGAATCCCAATGGTCCAACCACGGTGTTACATCATACGTACAAAGGACTAATAGTGATTCGTTATAGTAGAGAATCCGAGTCCCAGACGCGGTGTTACACTCTGCGATAACGTCTTTTGCCCCTGACATCCTCCCTCGGGACGAGACATCAGGCAACTATCCATACAAAACATCATAGACATAACAGAAAGGGAGAGAACCCTTGCCCCGGACAAGGTGTTACACTCAGCCTGTAAATCATGCGTATATAGATAGGTAGAGAGCCCTTGTCCCAGCAAGGTGTTACACTCACCCACGGATACATGCATAGGTCAAGTGGAATCATTCTTCTCACGGTACAAATCCATAAACCATGAAAACCTTAAAACGTCTCATGCAGAGCTGATAAACATGGTTGAAAATAAATTTAGTGTTGTTGAAAACTGTGAAGACAACATGCATGATGGAGGGCTGTACATAAGTCTTTTCTCACTTTTATTTAGTTTTAATCTTTGATTGGTCATATTCGTTGTTACTTGTAATTCATTCCATTAGCTTGTTGCAATTGAATAAATTGCCTTTGGTTGGGCCAGGTGCCATTATTATATGGGCTTTATGGTATTAAGGATTTATGTATTCATAATGATTGAATATTTAAGATCGTCTTTCGTTAAAAATATTAATCTCAACATACACTTTATTTTCATTTACATAATCATGCTTTTCAAAGTCATCCATTACTAACGATGCATCGAAACTTGGGCTTAGGGCCAAAAGGCCCTTCTTGATCTATTTACATTTATCAACTTTCATTTAGTGTTCTATTGGGTTCAATTTTCATATATATATATATATATATATATATATATATATATATATATATATATAACTTTTGATAATATTATAGTCCCATGTAAATTATTATATGGTTGGACTTTATTAATTTAGATACAAAAAGGCCATTGGCCGAAAGTTGTGTAGTCCGTGTCTTGGAATTTTATTCTTACGTAGTGGATTCACTTATAACCCTTTTTCTTTTTCATGTGCTTGATACTTTATATATAATCATGAGAATATACTTTTATGGAATTTGTACTTCAATTAGCACCTATTTTAGTCACTCTTAGCCAAATGTTGGGGTGGTTTCAATTATAAATTTACCAACATTTACATTCATGCATGATGGTGAGGATGATTAAAATCCATTTATCCATTTTAATTATTGTAGGTATGGTGATGATACTACATAATGTATATCAACTTGCTTAATGATAACATGCTCAATTTCCATTACACAAATATAATCATGACCACAAAGATTAAGTTTATGATGATGATCATGATACAAATGACATGCAAGCACATAAAGCACATAATGTAGAACATCTATGTCATTTCACATTTCTTAGACCATGATCATCAAGATACACATCATGATGATGGTGATGATTTCATAGCCTATGTGAGAGGCTCAGGGACCGTACCCTATATAAAGAAAAATGGTCATGCTAACATTGATGATGATCAAAAATGGCATCTTTATGGACATGCATGATGGAAGGAATGGTTATATACCATCATAAGGCTATAATCCTTCTATGCCTATGGAATTCTCTTATTTTACATATGAACATGAATAAAATGACATGCATGTATTTGAACAAACATGAAGGAAGTTCTTGCAACACTATCTAGTATCCTACTCTCATATGACTACAATTTGTATCAAATTAGTAAAAGGATAGTAGAGGTCTGTTCTTTTTGACATGCACGGCCTCATTGACCTATTGATGACTCAATTATGTTTTGCATGTCACATTAGAGTAACGTCCTAAGTATATTTGAGGAATTTATTTAAGAAAGTAAATATACATCATCAATTTCAACATGCACACATTCTTCTTTTCAACAAAATATAGAGACTTCAATTTTAGTTGCATGCATGATCCATTTATTGTTTGTGAACATACTAAACTTCATCTTTTAATTTCCTTGAAGGAGATAGGAAGAATACTTGCCTTTGAAGCTTGAATTTTACACTAACTAGTGAAATATCTCTCCTTTTGATGCCTAGCTTGAAGGTCACGGCCTTTATGGCCAAGAAAAAGAAAAGATTAGTTCTTTAGGAAGATATGAGAGTTTAAATGTACTAGAACCAATTCTAAAGGATTCTTACTTTGAATGGTTTAGATACTCCTATTTATTCCACTAAGATTACTCCTTCTTCCTCCTTGTTGGAACCTACGGTTGAAAGCTTGGAATGGAGATGATTTGAGTATCTTTGAGATGAATGGAAAGAGATAAGGATGTGAAGAAGATAGAGATGGAGGTTACCTTGAGTTCTAGAGTGCATGCACCCTTGATTCTTGCTTGTAAGAAGGAGGAAGTTCCTCTCCTTGTTGGCTTGAGCGCACGTTTGGAAGAGGATGGAATGGAAGATTGGAGTTTCTTGGAGGGGGAGAGAGAGTGTGATGGGAGGAGTTGAGGGGTAAGTGTAATATGGAATAAGAAAGCAAGATGAAGTGTATTTTATGGTTGGAGGGAAAGCCTTGGCCGGATGTGAAGTGATGTGATTCATCTTTGATGATGAAAAGGGTGGAAGAGGAAAGCATTTGCATGAAAGAAGAGAGGTTGGTTGTCTTACATGGTGTAAGACTTGTAATGATTCAGGAGAATTGAAAATAAAATGAAGAAGTAGAAAATCTTGGGGGAAAATGAAGAGGGAGGCCGGATGGTAAGGTGGAGACAAAAAAGCATTTTGCATGAATTTGGATTGGTGGGGTTTTGGTTTGTGTAAGAGAAAGAAATGATTAGGTTGAAGATTAAATAACAGTAATAAAAAAATGTAAGAAAATTGGAGGAAATAGAGGGAGGGGCAGGATGGGGTAGTAGGGAAGTGGAATATGAATTTCCGATTTCATCCTTTTATATGTGTGGCATTTTTCTTTTCCTTTTATTTAAATTCCTAAATAGAGTTGTACCAATTCTCTTTATTTATAATTCGTTAATCCACACTCATTAGATTAATTTGGAAGTTCTCATATTTATTTAAGTAATCTTTACACACATTATCTTAATTTACGGCATTATAACAAATTTATTCTAAGCACGTAACGGGGATAGGATGTAACAGATATGAAAGGAAACCATTGATGCACACATGACATTCATACAACACAAATGCATCTAGACCACGCACCATGTACACTAACACAAATTTATATAAAAAACAAAGATCTTATTATGCTCATAATGATATTCTCGGCCATAGGCCAAATAGACATGCCCCTAACATTTATTATATTGCTTCTTCATCTCTTTCCTCACCTTTCGTAAGATCGAGAATGGTCACCCAAGTTTGGGTACCAAAAGGTACTCTTGCAAAGGGTTGAATCAATAACTTTTAAGAACGCACTTGAAATGCATGATTTCTGTTGATATGCTATAAACTGCTATTTGTTTCTATTCTTACTTGTACTTTTGATGACATTTACAAAATAAAGGGGGAGAGAAAAACATGATTTAAGGGAGAGGGAGAAGCATGATTTAAGGAGGAGCAAGATATAAAATTCAAATTTTAAATTTGTGCATAATTGTAGGAGAGCGATCACATTTAAATCATGGACAAATGTTACTTTGCAAATCATCAAAAGCGGGAGATTGTTGAGAAAAAGAGGTTTGAATGATTTGAAAATGTATGATTTAAATGTTATGTCCTTACGAAATGCATGAATAAATTCTTACTTGACATGTTTATGTGATAAAAATGCTTTACATGTTTATATATAATGTTGTCGTACTAACAAGCTATGAAGCGTTAAAGCTTACATCATATGGCGAAGATTTGTTGTCTTTATATATTTTCAGGTGCCATGATAAATGAACTAAACTAGTTCATTAAGTGAAGTGCTTAAGTTAATGAACTAACTAGTTCATCAAATGAAAACATATTTGGAGAGAGCTATATGGCAACAAACTTGAAATGGAAAGTCTCTTCATCTCATTCAATATACACGCAATTCACATATATATATAATATCTATATTTTTTTACAAACTATATACTTATATTCCAACGTACCACCGACACGTCATATATATCACAAATGTACGTCGACGTCATACCACTACATACACCTCATATTTCTGAGCATATACAGGTCTTATATCATATGTTACCAATCATGGTGATGTCAAAATTATAACGACATGTCACAAGGTTATAAACTGAAAATTGTCGTATCAGGTGACAACCGAAACGTCACCGACATGTCACGTACCTATATAAAGATGGTCAGCCTATATACATCAAAAATATTCAAAACTTTCGTGATCTACATGCTATATTCAGCGACAAGGTCATACCATGTTTGCACACACAAATCACCCACAATTTAGCCTCGAATTGTGGAGAATTCAAAGTCAAGCATATTTTGACACATGGGATGGTTTATACTCAGCCATTGGAGATGAATATACACCTCATTTTATGTATATTATGTGTGACATAATATATATTACATGTGTAAGAAGTTTGAAATTAATCAGAGAAAAATCGCATAATTGACAAAAGTCGAAAATTCAGTTTTCTACAACCCTGTACACATGAGACGTTTTTTCATTGATGTAACATGTATCTAGACACTTTTTACACATTCAAGACATGTTAGAGTGTTTTAGAAAATTCAAATTAGGGCTGATTGCAATTTACCATATATATGTGAATATTATGCATTGTTTGACAAAGCTTACCAAAAGAAAATTTCAGCATATGTAGCTGAACCTTCACATGCCTATGACATCTTCTTGAAGCTTAGGTAGAGCTTATTTGGCACTTCAACTGGTGGAGGACATGTCACACAAGATTGGTGACATTTAAGAAGGCAAAACATAAGGAAAGAATTCAAGAGAAAACACATGCTGAAAATTTCAGCACGACTTGAGTGCTGGCAAATTTTTTGCTATCTTTTGGCTTCAATTGTCTTTCAAAATTAAAGAGGATTGAATCATGATTATATAAAAGTTATTCACCTTGATTTTGAGCACATGTTTCAGATTTTTTTTGAAGAAATTCACGCTCATTTAAAGTGTGCCACGGTGGATTAATGATGACCTATCAAGAAGTGACAACTAGGCAAGGACAAGTCCCTCGTGTAATCATGTTGCGCCAGGTAAGCAAGGTTGTGCCATCATTTACACAGGGATATCTTCCAAGGGCATTCAAGATAATTCTGAAGGAAGAAATTAACCCTAGTGGGCGGCCACAATGTTATAAAATTGAGCAAGATGGTGCAAGAAAAGGCTAAGCAAAAAATTGATATTCTTACAAGTGCTAAAAGAAAGACTACTCTCTTCTTCTTCCTTTCTTTCTCTTGATCTTAGCATCAAGCCTATCATTCTTATATTTCATATATTATATAGACTTAGATCATACCACCTAAACCCGTTCATTTCTTGTAAAAGGTTGATCAAGGGGTGATCAAACATTCATTCGATCGGTGGTGGTATTCGTAATTGGTTTTTTTGATTGTTTGATTGTAAAAGGATGGAGTTGGTGTTTAACTCCAGTCACCTTCGTGGTAAGGTATTATTGTGTTTAGTAAAAACCGAGGAAGTTGTCTTCAAAGACTGGAGTAGGTTGTTTTAACCGAACCAGTATAAAATCCTCGGTGTTCTTACTTTTCAGCACTTTTACTTTCAGTTCCTGTTTTTTACATCTTTTTTATTGCAACTGTAAAAATGGCAAACGGTTTTCAAAAATCAAAAAATTTTGTAGAAACATAGCCACACATCCTAGCTTTCATTTGGCACAAGTTTCACCTCATTTGGATAATTATAAGTCAGTCAAACGTTAATAGTTCTGAGACTAGTCCAATCTAATTCTCAAATTTGCAAAGGTTGAGAACATCAACGTGGTTGACATACTTTCCAAGGGAATTTTTAAAAACTGTTTTAACCCAATAAAATACACATCATGAGGGTCAAACCAGAAAATTTTCAAGTCATTTAGAGTTCCCAATTAATAGGAATAGATTTTTCATTTCGGAGTACAGTTTTTGGCAGATTGATGCAATCTGTACAAAAATGCGTTTTCAAGGGGTTAGGCTTGGAATTTTAATTTAAAATTTTTGCGAGACACTCACAACATCCTAGAGCACAGTCTCACCAAATTTTATAATTTTTAGAGGTCTATAACCAGGTCGTGTAGATTAATCAAATCAGGATATGAATACAGAAACTTTTTTCAGAAGTGAGTTTTTTGGTCCAAAATCTTTTTAAAAACCAAATTTTCCGCAATCACTATTCAACCCCCATCTTCTAGTGGTGCTATACATGTCCTACAATATGCTCGTTTGTATTGGACCAAGGTGGACACCTGCTGGGTGATGTCACATCACTCACCCTTACTGTCTCCCACCCTCTAGATAAGCATGAGGACAAGTACGAGTACATCTTTATTGAGGACGGGGCTGACGTGGCTGAGTGGGCAGAGTGACGGCAATGCATAGGAGCTAGAGAAACCATGCGGCCGGTTACCTTATGTTTTGGGGATTCACACCGACTTTTCATTTTACATTTGGCTGTAGACTGTTGACTTAAGATTGTAATGTGTTGGTGTAGGATCTGCTAGGCACCACTAGAAGGGGGGGTTGAATAGTTGGTGCGGAAAGTGTGGATTTTTAAAATTTGTTTAAAACCAAACAACTCAACTTCTGAAAACAGATTCTGTTTTAAAGACCAGTTTTAAAACGTTTTTAAAACTAGGTTGTAGGTCTTCAAAAATTCGGAAATTTTGAGATAACTTAGCCTCAGATGTTATGAGTGTCTCCTAAAAATTTCAGACTTAAATTCAACCTTTAACCCCTTCAAAAATCGTTGGTGGTCAGATTGTGCGAATCTGCCAGAAACGGTAGACTGTTTTGAAAAATTTATTCCTATTTGTTCTTAACTCCAATTGCTCTGAAATTTTAACCACTTACCCCTTATATGTTGTATTTAAATGGGTTGAAACAGTTTTGTCTTTTGTTTTTGCTCATCTCCTTTCCTTTTAAGCAACATGGTCGTCCTTCTATTGGTGTCTTCCACTCTTGAAAATTATCTTCTAAGTCCTTGGGAGAATGTGTGGCATCATTGTGACATGTTCTTGCTTACTTGGCACCTTCTTATTGGATGATCATTTAACCTTTGCTTACTTGGCACTTCATGATTGGTTGAATGTTGTCATCACTTGATGACTAGGAAAATCTTAGAATACCACTTAAAACATGTGTCAAAATCATCATGAAATAGTTGCCATAACATCCAATATTATCACATAAATTAAGCAAGATAATATTTCTCCAAAAAGGTTGATAAAATCAGCCATGACATGTCTTGCACATGCTGAAATTTCAGCATGTGTAACATCCACCTCTTATTCAAAATATTGCCTATTTTGCATTGATTTAATCCAACAATTCAATCATCATTTAGTATGCAATATTCTCATCATGTATGGAATAAAAGTTAGACACAAATGTGGACTAAATTTCAGCCACTATACATTACACACATGCTGAAATTTTCAGCATGTGTGATATTAAAAATATCACCATTTTAATTTCATAATTAATTCAAAATATTACCATAACATCCTCAATTAATCCTCATGATTCAAGATGGTAAAATATGGCATTTCTGAATGAAAAAATTGGCCACTCTTTGTGCACATGTTGAAATTTTCAGCATGTGTTTCAAATGAGATAAAATTTGAAACATTACCTTTTGTAGCTTCTTTCTTTAAGTCACCAACATTGTATGATTGATTCTTGACCAATCAATATGCCAAAAAGGCTCCACATATGCTCCATCTCAGCTGTATAGGCGTGTCCAACATGTATATGCATGTGCTGAATTTTATTTTTTGCAAACTTTGTAAAACACATTTAATAATACACACATGTTATATTCCAATCAGCCCTTAATTTAATTTTCTAGAACATTTTAAGATGTATAACAAATGTAAAAAGTGTCTAGGTACGTGTTGTATGATATGCCAAAAATGTTCCACGTATTGTGTACGTAGAAAACCAAATTTTTGATATTTATCGATTACCCGAATTTTCTCTAATTAAATTCCAACTTTTTGCACATGTTATATATATTATGTTACACATAATATATATAATATAAAATTTAATTCTCAGCACTTAGCTGGTCTAAAGTGGCGCCATTAACATGTGACAAAATTGAAATTGGAATCTCCACAATTTGGCCTTAATGTGGGGTGATTTGTGTGTGCCAACATGGAATGATTTTATGGCTGGAATTATCATCATATGCACGAAATTAATAATGATTTTTGAGGTGCAGGGGCTGGCCATCTATTTATGGCAAGTACGTGACACGTTGGCGAAGTTTTAGTATTCGCCCGATACGACAATTTTTGGTTTAGAACCTTTTAACGTGTCGTATTTAATTTGTCATCACCATGACTTATATCATATGATATAAGACCTGAATATACTCATAAATATGAGTTAGGTATGATGGTGTGACGTTAATGTACATACGTAAAATATATAACGTGTCGGTAGTACATTGGAATACATGTGTATGTGCCTTTTTTCAAAAAATCAGAAAATATATATTTATATATATGTGTAGGCATGCAATATGTAGTAAATGGGGAGGAGTTTACTTTCCTTTCTTAGTCTTGTTGCCTTTGTGCCTTTTCCAATGTAGCTTCCTTTAATGAACTACTTAGTTTAATTAATTAAGTACTTGACTTAATGAACTAGTTTAGTTCATTAATGGTGGCACCTGAAAATAGTATAAACACAACAAATGTTTGCCATATGATGTAAGCTTTAATGCTTCATGGATCGTTAGTACGGCAACATTATATATGACCTAAATAAGGCAAGTAATAAGCAATATATCATGCACACGTTTATATCATGCACGCGTTTTTTTGTCATGCTCATTTAAATCACATATTTTGAAATCACTCGAACACCTTTTCTCTACAATCTCCCCCTTTTGATGATTTTCAAAATAACTTATGCACATGATTTAAATCCTATCGCTCCCCCTTCAATCATGCATAAAATTCGAAATTTGAATTTTTAAATTTCAAACCGCTCTCCCTTGATTTATGCAATCTGTATCTCTCTCCCCCTTAAATCATGCTTTCTCTCCCCCTTTATTTTGGAAAGTAAATCAAAAGATGCCTGTAAATAACGAAAGAAAATCAAATCACGTCAAATCAAATCATATCAGCTGAAATCATGGCTAATTTAGACTGAAGAGATTCATACGTGGCTTGATTTAAGGCTTTTGTAAAGATATCCGCTACTTGTGCTTCTGTGCGTACGTGATCTATGACGATATCACCATTGTTTACGTGTTCACGAAGAAAGTGATAGCGTACTTCTATATGCTTGGCCTTAGAGTGTAACACGGGGTTCTTAGACAGATTAATGGCACTCATACTATCACAATATATAGGAATTCTATTTACGGTAATTCCAAAGTCCGAAAGTTGTTGTTTTATCCACAACAACTGTGTGCAACAAAGGCTAAGTGCCATGTACTCAGCCTTAGTAGTGGACAAAGCAACGCTTGCTTGCTTTTTGGAAAACCATGAAATGAGTGAGTTTCCTATAAATTAGCAAGTGCCACTCGTGCTCTTCCTATCTATTTCACAGCCATCGTAATCTGCATCAGTATAAGCATGTAAGTTAAATTCGGAATCTTTATCATACCAAATCCCTAAGGTTGGCGTGTGCTTAATATGACGCAATATTCTTTTTACCGCATTATAGTGAGACACCTTAGGTTGACTCTGAAAGCGTGCACACATGCATACACTGAACATGATATCAGACCTACTAGCAGTTAAATATAGCAAAGAACCAATCATAGACCGATATAAGACATTGTCAAAATCTTTACCATGTTCATCCTTATCCAATTTGGTGGTGACGCTCATAGAGGTGGAGGATGGTTTCAAATTTTCAAAGTTGAACTTTTTAATCATATCATTTATATATTTAGCTTGATTTATGTGAATACCTTTACTCGTTTGCTTAATCTGCAAGTCAAGAAAATAGTTAAGTTCACCAACCATAGACATTTCAAATTCGGATTTCATGCAATTTTCAAACTCTTCAACAAGTCTATGTGAGGTAGAACCGAAAATAATGTCATCAACGTAGATTTGAATAATAAGTAAATCCGATTTATCTTGTTTCAAAAATAGTGTGCTATCTATAGTACCTCATTTAAAATCATTTTCTAAAAGGAAAGTAGCAAAACGATCATACCATGCTCTCGGTGCTTGCTTTAGTCCGTATAGTGCCTTCTTTAGTTTGTACACGTGATCGGGATGTTTTAAATCTTCAAAACCGGGTGGTTGCTTCACATATACTTCTTCTTGTATAAATCCATTTAGGAATGCACTTTTTACGTCCATTTGATACAATTTGAAATCTTTCATGCAAGCAATGACAAGTAATAGTCGTATAGCTTCTAAACGTGATACGTGTGCAAATGTTTCATCGTAGTCAATTCCTTCTTCTTGATTATATCCTTGTGCTACAAGTCTAGCTTTATTCCTAACGACCTTTCCTTCTTCATTCATTTTATTCCTAAACACCCACTTTGTGCCTATTATGGTCTTATCTTGTGGTCGTGGCACTAAATCCCATACATTATTTCTAACGAATTGATTAAGCTCATCATGCATAGCATCAATCCAAGAAGAATCACTCAAAGCATCATGAACATTTTTGGGTTCAATTTCGGAAATCATAGCATGGAATTGATTTATTTCATCCGAAGTAATTCTTCTATGTGGTCGCACACTGTGAATGATGTCGCCTATGATGAGATCATGTGTGTGATCTCCATGCCATCTTGGTTGATTGTTTTCTATGTTATCATGCATTTCTAAGTGATCATGCATTTATAGTGTGTCATTCATGTCATGCATATCAAATGTACCATCATCTTCATTCAACACGGGTTTCAATTCAAAGTAATCATCATATTCGTTATCTTTATCAATCTCACCAATTTCATTAAACTTCACATGTATTCTATGATTTGTCTAGTGAGAGGATCATAACATCTATATGCTTTTGAATTTATAGAATAACCAACCAATATGCATTCAATTGATTTAGATTCAAATTTATCTAAATTATCTTTTGCAAAACATTTGCATCCAAACACACGAAAATAGTCAATCTTAGGCATGCGATCATTCAATATCTCATAAGGCGTCTTGTTTATTTTCTTTCTTATAGATAGGCGATTTACTATGTAGCATGCACAATTTATGGCTTCCGCCCACAGAAATCTAGGCAATTTATTTTCGCATAACATAGTCCTAGTGATTTCTTGTAATGTTCGATTCTTTCTTTCTGCTACTCCATTTAATTGTGGAAATCTAGGTGGCGAAAACTCATGCTTGATTCCTTTTTCTTGGCAAAATGAAATCATATCTTTGTTTTTAAATTCACCGCCTCTATCGCTTCTTATCTTTTTCACATTGACACCATATTGATTTTCAAGTTGTTTAATTAATTTCGCAATTTCAATGGCACTATCATCCTTATGTGCAAGAAATAAAGTCCAAGTATAACGAGAAAAGTCATCAACAATCACGCATGCATAGTGGCGCCCACCAAGGCTTGTAGTGCGACTAGGACCAAACAAATCAATGTGTAGTAGTTCTAAGACTCTAGTCGTGCTTATTTCATTCTTAGGCTTAAGTGACTCACGTGTTTGTTTGCCTTTTATGCAAGATTCACACAACTGAAAGTTGTCTAAATCAAGTGTAGGCAATCCTCGTACTAGGTTCTTTCATTGGAGTTTTTCTAGTGTGGAAATACCAATGTGTCCTAAACATCTATGTCATAAATTCACATTGGGTTCGTTTGGCATAAAGCACTTAACTTTAGCGTCTACCATATCATCCATAGAAAGCATAAAAATGTTACCTTCTCGTTTTCCTTTTAAAATAGTTTCTCCATTTTTATTTATTATATTGCAGTAAGGGTGAGTAAAACACACATTAAAGCCATTGTCAATAAATTGAGAAATGCTAAGAAGATTATAAGATAAGTTGCTTACCAAATAGACGTTTGAGATTTGAAGAGTGCTTGGATTTCCTATCGTACCTTTTCCGATGATCTTGCCTTCGTTGTTGTCTCTAAAGGTCACGGATCCAGCTTTTGTGACCTTATTTAATTTTGTGAACAAACTCGGGTCACCCGTCATGTGCCTCGAGCTGCCACTGTCAAGGAACCACTTTATAGTTGTATCTTTTGATGTGTGGGCTCCCTGCAATGTGCAAAGATGATTTAGGTACCCTTTTAACTTTGGGTCCTTGCGAGTTAGTTAAACACCTCTTGGTAAAAGTACCTTTCGGTACCCATACTTGGATGATCCTTCTCGGTCTAGCAAATGGCAAGAATGTAGATGAAGGTGCGATATAGTAGACATGTGGTGAGTGCACTTTGAGCCTTTGCCCAAGAACTCCTTTATACTCATTGTATGAATGACGTTTTTGATATGTCCTTGTGTATGTGTGCGTAGTGCGTGGATGAAATGAATGCCGTGTATGCATCACTCTTTTTTTTCATATCTATATGGTACAAAATTGTATTTAGCATGATATGAAGAGGAAGTGGGGCGTGATGAGGGAAGAGGCGGTTTTTGCGTCATCTTAGACGCCATTTGAGGCTTTGGGGTGTCTACTTTCTTAGACACAACAAACTTAGTTGGTTTGGTGGATACTTCAGTATCAACGTATCCCAAACCCGTTTTGTCACTGTCATGCTTTTGTGATAAGATAATACGATGCAGCATATTGAATCCCGTATCAAACTGTTTCATCATTTTCTCTAGGTCTATATTCCTTGATTTCAAATTTGAAATCTCGGATTTCAATTCGTTATTTTGAGTGGTTAATGATGAAATCTCTGTTTCTAATGTAGTGATGATGCATGATGACTCTTTCTTTGAATCGTTTAATTGAGCGATAAGATTCTCGTTAGAAGATTCTAACAGTTTCTTATCTTCCATTAATCGCTTCTTTTCCTTAGCGAGAGTCTTAGTGAATTTATGCAATTCTAAATACTGACTAAAAAGATCATCATAAGAAGGCTCAGAGTCAGAATCAGAATCAGATGATACCTCATTAGATGCTTTGGACACAAAGCATACTTGTGCAGTCTCTTCTTCGGTTTCAGTCTCGGAATCCGATGTATCACTCCAGGTGGAGGCCTTTAGAGCACGTTTCCTTTGCTTGGGTTCTGAGACGAGTCTATTCTTGTTCCGCTCCTTGTCAGGGTATTTATTTGTTTGCTTTTCTTTATTGGGGCAGTCATATGATAAATGTTCAAGTTTGCCACATTCATAACATTTAACATCTTTATCATTTGACTTGTTCTTATTTCTTTTAGTTGTAGTACCCTTATTTTTGTTTCTAAATGACCTTCTCATAAATTTTCTTAAACCTTTAGCCAATAGAATTAGGTCATTGTTATCCGATTCAGAATCACTATCATCTACGTGATCGGAAGAAGTAGAGACGTGTTCATTTGATTTAAAAGCAATAGCTTTACCTTGTTTAGATGATTCCGATTTCCGTAAGGTGAGTTTATTTTCGTACACCTTAAGTGATCCAATTAACTCTTCCATCTTTATTGAGTTCGTTTCTTTGCTTTCTTCTATTGCGGTTACTTTAGGGTCTTACTCTGATGGAAGGCTTCGTAAGACTTTCTATACTTTTTCCTGCATGGTAAAAGCTTTACCAAGAGACTCAAGAGAATTGTAGATGTTAGTCAAACGAAGATCCATATCAACAATAGATTCATTAGGCAATAGTTTAAACGACTCAAGTGTGGACATAAGCATGTTTATTTTTGACTCTTTTACTTGACTCGTGCCTTTGTGTTTCATTTCGAGTATCCTCCACATTTCTTGTGCACTAGAACAGTTTGAAACATAACTAGACTCACTCTTACTTAATCCATTTAAGAGCAATTGCATAGCCCTAGCATTCATACTAAGTTTCTTTTTATCATCACTTGTATATTCTTGTCTAGGTTTAACAACTTCTAGTTTGACTCCGTCTACTGTGGATATCTTAGATAGAACAAAAGGACCATCTTCTATAATCGACCGAAGATCAATATCTATTGCCATAAGAAAAAGCTTCATTCTTAGTTTCCATTGAATGAAAGACTCACCGTCAAAAAGAGGATGCCTTTGGCTCGACATACCTTGTTGCTCAGTTTTGAGATTTGTGGTTGCCATCTTACTGAATCGTTGGATCCTTTGTAGTGAGTGTTCCTGTGCTCTAATACCACTTATAGGATCTTCAAGGCACCACTAGAAGGGGGGTTGAATAGTTGGTGCGGAAAGTGTGGTTTTTTAAAATTTGTTTAAAACCAAACAACTCACTTCTGAAAACAGATTCTGTTTTCAGGACCAGTTTTAAAACGTTTTTAAAACTAGGTTGTAGGTCTTCAAAAATTCTGAAATTTTGAGAGAACTTAGCCTCAGATGTTATGAGTGTCTTCTAAAAATTTCAGACTTAAATTCAACCTTTAACCCCTTCAAAAATCGTTGGTGGTCAGATTTCACGAATCTGCCAGAAACGGTAGACTGTTTTGAAAAATTTATTCCTATTTGTTCTTAACTCCAATTGCTCTGAAATTTTAACCACTAACCCCTTATATGTTGTATTTAAATGGGTTGAAACAGTTTTGTCTTTTGTTTTTGCTCATCTCCTTTCCTTTTAAGCAACATGGTCGTCCCCCTATTGGTGCCTTCCCCTCTTGAAAATTATCTTCTAAGTCCTTGGGAGAATGTGTGGCATCATTGTGACATGTTCTTGCTTACTTGGCACCTTCTTATTGGATGATCATTTAATTATTGGATGATCATTTAACCTTTGCTTACTTGGCACTTCATGATTGGTTGAATGTTGTCATCACTTGATGACTAGGAAAATCTAAGAATACCACTTAAAACATGTGCCAAAATCATCATGAAATAGTTGCCATAACATCCAAGATTATCACATAAATTAACCAAGATAATATTTCTCCAAAAAGGTTGATAAAATCGGCCATGACATGTCTTGCACATGCTGAAATTTTAGCATGTGTAACATCCACCTCTTATTCAAAATATTGCCTATTTTGCATTGATTTAATCCAACAATTCAATCATCATTTAGTATGCAATATTCTCATCATGTATGGAATAAAAATTAGACACAAATGTGGACTAAATTTCAGCCACTATACATTACACACATGCTGAAATTTTCAGCATGTGTGATATTAAAAATATCACCATTTTAATTTCATAATTAATTCAAAACATTACCATAACATCCTCAATTAATCCTCATGATTCAAGATGGTAAAATATGGCATTTCTTAAGGAAAAAATCGGCCACTCTTTGTGTACATGTAGAAATTTTCAGCATGTGTTTCAAATGAGATAAAATTTGAAACATTACCTTTTGTAGCTTCTTTCTTTAAGTCACCAACATTGTATGATTGATTCTTGACCAATCAATATGCCAACAAGGCTCCACATATGCTCCATCTCAGCTGTATATGCGTGTCCAACATGTATATGCATTTGCTGAATTTTATTTTTGCAAACTTTGTAAAATAGTGCACATTTAATAATACACACATGTTATATTCCAATCAGCCCTTAATTTAATTTTCTAGAAAACTTTAAGATGTATAACATATGTAAAAAGTGTCTAGATACGTGTCGTATGATGTGCCAAAAATGTTCCATGTATTGTGTACGTAGAAAACCGAATTTCGATATTTATCGATTACTCGATTTTTTTCTAATTAAATTCCAACTTTTTGCACATGTTATATATATTATGTTACACATAATATATATAATATAAACTTTAATTCTCAGCACTTAGCTGGCCTAAAGTGGCGCCATTAACATGTGACAAAATTGAAATTGGAATCTCCACAATTTGGCCTTAATGTGGGGTGATTTGTGTGTGCCAACATGGAATGATTTTATGGCTGGAATTATCATCATATGCACGAAATTAATAATGATTTTTGAGGTGCAGGGGCTGGCCATCTATTTATGGCAAGTACGTGACACGTTGGCGAAGTTTCAGTATTCGCCCGATACGACAATTTTTTGGTTTAGAACCTTTTAACGTGTCGTATTTAATTTGTCATCACCATGACTTATATCATATAATATAAAACCTGAATATACTCATAAATATGAGTTAAGTATGATGGTGTGACGTTAACGTACGTACGTAAAAATATATAACGTGTCGGTAGTACGTTGGAATACATGTGTATGTGCCTTTTTCAAAAAATCAGAAAGTATATATTTATATATATGTGTAGGCGTGCCATATGTAGTAAACGGGGAGGAGGAGACTTTCCTTTCTTAGTCTTGTTGCCTTTGTGCCTTGTCCAAATGTAGCATCCTTTAATGAACTACCTAGTTTAATTAACTAAGTACTTCACTTAATGAACTAGTTTAGTTCATTAATGGTGGCACCTGAAAATAGTATAAGCACAACAAATGTTTGCCATATGATGTAAGCTTTAACGCTTCATGGCTCGTTAGTACGGCAACATTATATATGACCTAAATAAGGCAAGTAATAAGCAATATATCATGCACACGTTTATATCATGCACACGTTTTTTTGTCATGCTCATTTAAATCACATATTTTGAAATCACTTAAACCACTTTTTCTCTACAGTTGGGTCTCATCAACCCAAATGCTTATGCTTTATTTTCATCAGCATTATTTATGGATGGAATTTTAAATTGAACATTTATATATATCATCTCCGTGAAAAAAATTTCTACATCTTTTCTGACGTGTTAGAAGTTAGTTCGATGCCTTGTAGTTCTCTTAGCAGAATACGGCAGGTGCACCATTCCTGATGCTAGGTCTCAGGAGCGGGGTGCTACAGATATATTTTTGTGGGTGAAGTCTATGTATGGGTCTAAGCTTGCGGCTTCAAATCCCAAGCTTATTCAGCTAGGCTTTCCCTTCCCCTCCAGCCTAGCATGCTGCGTATCCTGTGTTGGTCTCCTCAATTGTTGGGTTGTTTGAAGCTTAACACTGATGCTGCTGTTGGCCATCATTCGGCTGGTGGGGGCGATATTGTACGGGACTCTTCTGGTAAGTTTGTTCACGCCTTCCCTTTGCCACTGCTACATGATTTTCCATTTTGTGCTGAGGCTCAAGCCGTACTCATGACGATTATCTGTTATATACCATTATTCGGCCATCTAATTATTGTGGTGGATTGCATGGAGTTGGTTTCTGCTCTTGCTATTTCTAACGACTATGCTGCTCTTGATCTATATCGCCTTCGATCTTTCCTTGTTGCCTCTTCATTTCGGTTATGCCATGCCCCTCGTGAGATTAACCAGGAAGCTCATTTTTTGGCTCAAGCAGCTATGCTCCGATCTACAGTTGAGTATTATGAATCACTTTCGTTGCTTCCATTGGACGTTCGAGGCTTTGTACTTATGGATGCATCTCTACCTTTGTGTCGTCGTGCTAGCACTGGCATGTAACATGGGACTCATCCACCTTGACATACGGTTATCTGCTCCTGCCCGCCGGCTACTACATCTTTATCGGCCATATTATTTACTTTTTTACATCTGCTTGCTTATTTTATTGTATCACAACACTTCAGCTGCATAAATATGTAAGTTTTTTCCTTCGTCCAATGTTTTTCCACAAGTGTGATTTTACTTTGCAAGGTTTTAATGCGGCATATCATATACAGTTGAATGTTGGCTTCATTTTTACAATCAATTTGTTTTGTACCATGGTATTCCTCTGCAAATGTGAGGATATTTAATATAATCTACTCTCTTAAAATATATATATATTTTTTAGATGAAGGACGGACGGTACTGTCTTGGGTTTTATTGATATAATTAGCCCTCACTTATGGCGGAGGAATACCATGGTTACATAAAGCCCTATAATCGACGGGAGACTCTCTCAAATTGAAAATGCAAAAGTAAATACATGAGTCATAAAAGTAAATGTACAAAAAATAGAAAAAGCTACAAGTCGCTATATGTTTGCCGCATGCAGAGCTGATCTTCATAATGTCTTGAGTCCAGCCGAATCTTTAGCAAAGGAAAGAGATACTCTGTGCCGTAAAGTGAATGAAGAAATGGTTAAACAGGATAAGTTGATAATAGAAATGAAGAAATTGTACGCAGAAAAAAACAACGTACCCTCATCGCCTTGGTCAATGAGACCAAGCCAACCATCCAATATAGTCTGCCATCCCAAGAGGGAGACATCCGAAGTATGCACAACCATGTGATTATAGGATCAGAATAAACAAGCAGATTAGATTTGGAAAATAAAAGCAAATAAGGAGTAATGCGAATGTAAAGAAATATATGTGTACCCATGTTGCCTGTAGTCAAGTAGGCTACGGGCAACTGAAAATTTTGAAGGCCAACCCATATGGGAGACTGTAGATGGCAGCAATCATGGTGGCTGTGGTCCATGAGGTATGACTGAATCATGTTCTCGGAATGTTGCGAGTGTAACATCCGTAAGAATCACACTTGTAATGTGCGTCGGCAATGAGGCCATCGAGTCATAGGTCGTGAAGCGCTGAGAGGCGAGCGCTAGCTGAGCCAAGAGATGAGCATGCATGTTTGTTTCTCTTGATGTATGAATAATGGTGAGAGACAGTGAAAGGAGCGCACTACGCAATCGTGCTAAATCCGGGGCCAATGAAAGAGCCGATTGCGTGGTTAGGCGAAACAACTTAGCACAGTCAACCTCCACTACAAAATCTCCGTAGCGTGGAAGATAGTGTAAAATCACAAGGAGAGTAGCTTGAGCTTCAACCTGCAAGGGCATATCCAATCGCAACGGATAGGATATCCCATGTGTGAAAGCTCCCGTAGAATCCCGAAGCAGTGCACCACCATTGGCATGTGTCCTACCAACCGCTGCATCTGTATTTAGCTTCAATCTCCCAGTTGGTGAAGTTATCCAATGAAGGACACGTGGTCGAAAAAGGCGTAACGGAGGTGAGAGTCTGGAAGTGACCAACCGTGGTACCGTAGAGGCGATGCGTGTCCTAGACATACTGGATGCCCAAGTGTATAAATCTTGCCAAATGAGATGAATAAGTAAGCGAGGAGACCAATCTTGATCATCAAAAATAATAGAAGCATACTGCTTCCAAATATTCCAAAGTATAACCCCGGGCGATATGATATGCATCGCACCCAAAAAAGTAGATGACGCCGAGCACCAGATGTAAAGGAGGTAAGAATGCCATGAACCTGAAGTGAAGGAATGTATATCTGATAGAGAGCATATATAGGTCCATATAATCCGAACCTCAGGGCAAGTAAAAAAATAAATGTAAGGTAGTCGCTAGAGCGGCACGACAAAATGGGCACATAGAAGACAGAATTGTCATAAACTGCAATAGGTTATCAGGCAGAGGTAGCGCTTTGTTATAATATCGCCCTAAGAATAACGAACAGCAGGACGTTGTGTGTGGTGCTAGATGTAGTCATAGGAAAGAAGCGTCGAATGTGACGGTCGCACCAAATCATAAACCTCCCGCAGTGTCAGTGCCCCGGATGGTGTAGGCCATATTGGTATAGAAGCCGCAGTTGTGAGGTCTGAGCATAAAGTATGTACAACACATACGCTTCTATCCTAGAGAATCATATAATCTGGGCCTGAAGTCATCCTGATGACCATAACGCGCCCGCATATAGCGACCCCATAACGAGTCACTACAATGATAAAGATGCCGGATCTTACAGGAATAAGTAATCTGAATAGAAGATAAGTCCCGAATCCCTAGACCCCCTTCTTGGGTAGGTAAGCAGACTTTTTGCCAAGATAGCCAATGATGTTTGTTGGGGCCCTAAAAGAATCGTGAAAACCGAGCCTCAAGAGCACGAATAACACTTCTCAGAAGTCATGTGCCAGCCATAAGATGCAGCGGTAAGGAAGATAACACAGATTTAATCAAGACCACTCTGCCTGTAGCGCTCAAAAGATGATGTTGCCAACTCTGTAATCTCTTGTCGACATAAGAGAGTAAATCTACACAACATGAAGTGCGCGTAATGCCTTTATGCAAAGAAGAGCCCAAGTATTTAATTGGCAAAGAAGACTGGTGCATACCTAAGATCTCAAGTAGGACATTGCGCTGATGTTGAGAAATAGAGGAAGAAATTACCACAGTGCTCTTATGATAATTAATACGCTATCCTGATGCATGTTCATACTGAGTTAAGAAATGTTTTACATGCTGCAGATTACGCTGATTGGCCGCCACAGAAAGTAATAGATCATCAGCATACGACAAATGGGAGATGTTTAGTGTGAGTCAGCCCAGAGGGAAAGGCCGAATATAATTGCGCAATACAAAATATTGTAGGACGCGCGTAAAAACTTCAGCAACAATAATGAAGAGTAACGGAGATAAGGGATCACCTTGCTTCACCTCCCTTGTCGGCTGAAAAAACCACTGAAGATACCATTTATAAGGATAGAGAAAAATGTACTACTGAGATGGTTATGTACCACTTTAATGAAGAAATCTGAGAAACCAAAACGGGCCAAAACGTTATGTAAAAAGCTCCAGTTGACCCGATCAAAAACTTTCGCTAGATCAAGCTTAATCAAACAATTGGAGGAGTGTGGATTATGATCAAAAGCCAGTGAAGCATTTCATTGCAAGAAGGACATGTTCGGTAATGCCCTTTCCCTTTTGGAAACCTGCTTGCTCAGGTGAGATAATAAGAGAAAGCAACGCGCTCAATCGGGAGGCTAGAATGCGGGTCTGAATTTTGCTTAAAAAAGTACATAAGGCAATCGGACGATAATCAACAAATGTTGTTTGTGTTGTACCTTTCGGAAGCAGAACAATCATAGCATGTGCTGCCTCTTTTGGGAGCCGAAAGCCAGAAAAAATTCCTGAATTGCCTTGTATACATCAGTATGAATAATATCCCAGCATGTACGATAAAAATATCCATTATACCCATCAGGGCCTGCAGCACTTTGTGGATCAAGGGCCCAAACAGCCTGCTTTACCTCGTCCTCAGTGGGCATAGCCGTGAGAGAGGCATTATGAGTAAGTATATGAGGGATGTCGTCCAACAGTGAAGGTTGAGATTGTGTAGGTTGCACTATAAACATGTCCGAATAAAACTCAACAGCAGCCTGCTGAATAGATTGTGGAGTATCACAAAGTGTACCATCTGGCCAATGTACCTGATGTGTATATTGCCGGCGGTGTCTGTCCTGAACTATTGCCCGATAATATGTTGTATTTGCGTCACCCTCCTTCAACCATTTTACTCGAGCTTTTTGTTGCCAAAATGCGGATTCTTGTGAGCAAGCTAGCCGAAAGTCTGCTTGAGCCTCATAATATGCTTGGCGGTTTATCTCAGTAAGAGAATGATCATACTCCATCTTAGTCCATTGTACCACTGTCTCCGCATAAGCTACTTTTTGAACTATATTACCAAAAACATCTTTATTCCATATGGACAAATCTCGCTTGAGTAAGCGTAGCTTATGACAAAAGCCACCCATACCACCAGTGGTGGGGTACGAGGCCCATTTGTGTCGAACAAAGGTAATAAACTGAGGGTGTGATGGCCAAGCCGAAAGAAAGCGAAACTAGCGTGGAGAGGCAGCCATATCAGAATGACAAGATAATAATAGAGGGCAGTGATCCGAGGTAACCCTGATTAAGTGACTGAGCTTAACCTGAGAAAATACATCATAGAAGAAAGCATTACAAAAGACCCAATCTAGACGACGTCTAACCCGCCCCAGTCCTCGGCCTCCCAGCCATGTAAACCGGGTGCCTAAGTGAGGAATAAGATGCCAAAACAAAGAATCAACAGCGGCGATAAAGTCATCCAACTAGGATAGTGATGGTCCGCCACGGCCCTTATGATCATCCAGGGATAAGAATATATTAAAGTCACCTGAAATCAACCATGGATGTCGCATATCAGTTCCAAATGAAAGTAGCTCAGCCCATAAAGTGCGTCGATCAGTTATTCTGTGACGAACATATACACAAGAATGCCAGTAATTGACATTGGTCAGGGCAACACGGAAATTAAAATGGGAGACTTGTTCCGTTAAACGAACATCCTGGAGAAGCAACACATCATTACGCAATAAACACCAGACACAATCAGCACATACTGAGAGGGATAAAGTAAATCCAAGATGTATTTGTGCACGATGCAGCGGAGATGGAGGTTGTTGCGGCTCAATAATAACAAGAAAAGCTACTGAATACTGCTGCAATAATAAACGTAAACGAGAGAGAGAGGTTCGTAAATCTCGAATGTTCTAAGTGAGAAAATGCATTAAGAACCGGATGTGTTGGAGCTTGAAGCTCGTGCACATTTGCAGGTTACGACTTAGCGCGGGGGACGGATAACTTGTGCTGCTGGCCGAAGGCGGCACCGCTTAATATGCATTACAAACCATGGTCATCGAAAAGTGTAGGAGGCTGTAGCATTTGCTGAAATAATTTTGAATTTGACGGAGGTGGGCCTAAATGAGCCATACGGCGTGCAATAGCGTCGGATGCTATTTGATAAGAAGATCGCAGGTCTAGGATATCCAAAGAGGCCAAAGGCGGGTGACTTGGCAGGCTAACTTCTATGTCTGAGTGTCCATGAACAAGATCTTCTGAGCTTGAGGATGATTGTTGTAGATCCTCCTTAGAACGACCCAAAATTCTTATATCTTGGGAATAAGTTAGAGGGGGGATGCCTGCTGACGTTGAAGCATGTTGCTGGGGCAGAGAATCTGTAGGCACTGCTGCCGAATCCATATATGTTGCATTGGTGACGGAAGGCTGCGCATGGATAATATCTGTAGGCTGTGTCGTTGACGGAGGAACAACATGGGTGATCTTCTCCTTCCAAATCTTGGCAGCTGGCTGGGGTGGCAGAACTGTCTCCTTGGGACAGCTGCCGGTTTTGTGGCCTAAGATACAACATGTGGAACAGAACAACGGGACATCTTCAAATATCACCTGTTCGAAAAACTCATGTGTCCGACTCTGAATGTGCAATTTAACAGGCAGTTCTTTAGAGATATCTAACTCAAGGCATACACGGGCAACTGAAGAGCGCGACATTTTTTGTGTCGCAGTGTCTAATCGAATTGGCGTGTGATGCGTGCAATACGTAGGCTCCAATAATTCCACCTTCCAAACGTCCTTCACAAAGGGTTATGTAGGATATGTAAGGCACCACTAGAAGGGGGGTTGAATAGATGGTGCGGAAAGTGTGCTTTTTAAAATTTCTTTAAACTTGAACAATTCAAGTTCTGAAAACAGATTCTGTTTTCAGGACCTGTTTTAAAACGTTTTTAAAACCAGGTTAGAGGCCTCCAAAAATTATGAAATTTTGAGAGAACTTAGCCTCAGATGTTACGAGGGTCTCCTAAAAATTTCAAATTAAAATTCAACCTTTAACCCCTTCAAAAACCGTTGGCACTCAGATTGTGCAATTCTGCCAGAAACGGTAGATGGTTTTGAAAAATTAATTCCTATTTGTGTGAACGTCCAAATGATCTGAAAATTTAACCAATAACTCTTCACACACTATATTTAAATGGGTTGAAACAGTTTTGGAAAATTCTTTTGAGAAGTAGGTCAATTACAACCAAAGCCTCAACCTTTGCAAGTCTGAAAATCAGACTGCACTAGTCTCAGAACTTTTGATGTTTGATTGACTTATACTTGTCCAAAAGGGTTGAAACTTATGCCAAATGAACCCTAGAACGTGTAGGTATGTTACTGGAAATTTTTGTAATTTTTCAAATTCGTTTACTATTTTTACGAACGTGAACAAAATGTATAAACAGTGCAGAAACTGAAAAGTAAATGCTGAAAGTAAATTGCACCAAGAATTTTATACTGGTTCGGTTATAAACAACCTACTCCAGTCTTCAAGGAACACCTTCCTTGGTTCACACTAATCACACACACGCAGTACACCTTACCGAAGGGTTGATAGAGTTACACCTAACTCCAACCCTTTACAAACCTTGTATTGCTAGTACAATTTGCACGAACACCACCACCTCGCTAGAATGAAGATTGATCACACCTTGATCAATCTTTTACAAAGATGAATGAATGGTGGTTTATATGAAGCCTATTCAAGATTGAAAGATGTAAAGTACAATAGGCTTTTACAAGAAAAGAGAGAAAGAAAGTGTAGGAGAAAAGAGGCTTGGCACTTTGATCACTTTTGAATGCAATTCTTGGTGTTGTTTTTGTTTGTTCTTCTCTTCTCTCCTTATAGCCTTTTCAGCCGTCCACCCATATGCATCTCCCCCTCTTGAAAATTTCCTTTTAAGTGCTTGAGAGAGTGTAAGACATCATGGTGACAATGCTTTGCTTACTTGGCATCATTCCATTGGACCATCATTTAGTTGTTGCTTACTTGGCACCTCTTTATTGGCTTAATGTTGTCATCATTTGATGACATGGAAAATCTGAAATAATCACTTAATATTTTCCAAAAAATCAACCATTAAGTCATACCATAAATCACAAATTCTCTCATAAATTGCAAGACACAAAATATCCTTCTTTCCAACCTCAAAAAAATCGGCCAACACATATTTTCCATGCTGAAATTTTCAGCATTTACATCATGGAATAAATTCAGATTATTTGCCATTCTCCTTTGAATTTTTGTCATAAAAATAAATCAATTATATATGGTAAGTCTTGCTAACAAATGAAGAATGAACTTGGACACAACAAGGGTACAAAATTCGGCCAGCACACCCTTCACATATGCTGAAAAATTTCAGCATGTGTGATATGTAAAATATCACACTTAATTACTTCACATAATATTCAAATCATTTCCATAACATCTTCAATTAATCCTTTAATAAAAAATTGACAAAATATGTTGCCTTAATGACATAAAAATCGGCCAAGGTAAGAGTAGTATGCTGAAATTTTCAGCATGTGACATAAGAGAGGTATATGTTGAATACTTACCTTTTGTAGCTTATCTCTTTGATTCATCAACATTGTATTATTGATCCTTGACCAATCAACATGCCAACAAGGCTCCACATATGCTCCAAATCAGCTGTAGTAACGTTTGAGTGTGTTTGTACATGTGCTGAAATTTATTTTTGCTAACTTTGTAAAATAGTGCACATTTAATAATACACACATGTAATATTCCAATCAGCCCTTAATTTAATTTTCTAGAACACTTTAAGATGTATATTATATGTAAAAAGTGTCTAGGTACGTGTCACATGATGTCCAAGAAAAACGTTCCATGTTATGTGCGTAGAAAACCGAATTTTCGATATTTATCGATTACCCGATTTTTCTCTAATTTAAATTCCAACTTTTGCACATGATATATATATTATGTTATACATAATATATATAATATATACTTTAAATTTCAGCACTTGGCTAATTTAAAGTGGTACCATAAACATGTGACAAAATTAAAATTGGAATCTTCACATTTTGGCCTAAATGTGGGGTGATTTGTGTGTGCCAACATGGAAAGTATTTTTGCCTAATTTTTCAGTGATGTGCACGAAATTTACATCAATTTTTGATGTATATGGGCTGGTCATTTATTTATGGCAAGTACGTGACACGTTGGCGAAGTTTCGGTATTCGCCCGATACGACAAATTTCGGTTTAGAACTTTTTATCGTGTCGTATTTAATTTGTCATCACCATATCTTATATCATATGATATAAGACCTGAATATACTCATAAATATGAGTTAAGTATAGTGGTGTGACGTTAACGTACGTACGTAAGATATATAACGTGTCGGTAGTACGTTGGAATACATGTGTATGTGCCTTTTATAAAAAAAATCTGAAAATATAGTATATATATGTATAAAAGGCGTGTGACATTGAATGTGGGGAGGAGGAGAAAACTTTTCTTCCTTAGCCTTGTTGCCTTTGTGCCTTTTCCAAATGAATCTTCCTTTAATGAACTACTTAGTTTATTAAACTAAGTACTTCACTTAATGAACTAATTTAGTTCATTAATGGTGGCACCTGAAAATTGTATAAACTCAACAAATGTTCGCCATATGATGTAAGCTTTAATGCTTCATGGCTCATTAGTACGGCAACATAATATATAAGCTAAATAAGGCAAGTAATGACAAGTTATCATGCATACATGTACACACTTATACACGTTTGTATATATATATATATATTCAACGTTTCTTATTTTGAAATCACTCAAACCCTCTTATTTCTACAATCTCCCCCTTTTGATGATTTTCAAAATAACTAGTGTACATGATTTAAGTGCTGTCTCTCCCCCTTGAATTATGCACAGATTTGAAATTTGAATTTCGAATTTCAAATCCGGCTCCCCCTTGATTCATGCAATTAGGATCAATCAGTGTCTCTCTCTCTCCCCCTTAAATCATGCTTCTCTCTCCCCTTTTATTTTGGAAAGTTAATCAAAAGATCCCTGTCAAAAAGGAAAGTAAATCAAATAGTATCACATTAAATCACATCAACGGGAATCATGCCTAATTTAGAACGAAGAGATTCAAATGTGGCTTGATTTAAGGCCTTTGTAAATATATCCGCTACTTGTGATTCTGTGCGTACGTGATCTATGAAAATATTACCATTGTTAACGTGATCACGAAGAAAATGATAGCAAACTTCTATATGCTTAGCCTTAGAGTGTAATACGGGGTTCTTAGACAAATTTATTGCACTCATACTATCACAATATATAGGAATTTTATTTACGGTAATTCCAAAATCCGAAAGTTGTTGTTTTATCCACAACAACTGTGTGCAACAAAGGCTAAGAGCCATATACTCAGCCTCAGTAGTGGACAAAGCAACACTTGCTTGCTTTTTGGAAAACCATGAAATAAGGGAATTTCCTATAAATTGGCAAGTTCCGCTCGTGCTTTTTCTATCTATCTTGCAGCCACCATAATCTGCATCAGTGTAAGCATGTAAGTCGAATGTAGAATCCTTATCATACTAAATACCTAAGGTGGGCGTGTGCTTAATATAACGGAATATTCTTTTTACCGCATTTAAGTGTGACACCTTAGGTTGACTTTGAAAACGAGCACACATGCATACGCTAAACATGATGTCAGGCCTACTAGCAGTTAAATATAGTAAAGAACCTATCATAGATCGATATAATCCATTATCAACGTCTTTACCATGTTCGTCTTTGTCTAATTTAGTAGTAACACTCATAGGCGTGGGGGATGGTTTCAAATTTTCAAAATTGAACTTCTTGATCATATCATTTACATACTTAGCTTTGCTTATATGAATTCCTTTACTCGTTTGCTTAATCTGCAAGCCAAGAAAATAATTAAGTTCACCAACCATAGACATTTCAAATTCAGCTTTCATACAATTTTCAAAATCTTTAACGAGTCTATGTGAGGTAGAACCGAAGATAATGTCATCTACGTAGATTTGAATAATAAGTAAATCTGATTTTTCTTGTTTCAAAAATAGTGTACTATCTATAGTACCTCGTTTAAAATTATTTTCTAAAAGAAAAGTAGCAAAACGATCATACCATGCTCTCGGCGCTTGCTTTAGGCCATATAGTGCCTTCTTTAGTTTGTACACGTGATCTGGATGTTTCAAATCTTCAAAACCAGGTGGTTGCTTCACGTATACTTCTTCTTGTATGAATCCGTTTAGAAAAGCACTTTTGACGTCCATTTGATATAATTTAAAATCTTTCATGCAAGCAATGGCAAGTAAGAGTCGTATAGCTTCTAAACGTGCTACGGGTGCAAATGTTTCATCGTAGTCTATTCCTTCTTCTTGATTATATCCTTGAGCTACGAGTCTTGCTTTATTTCTAACAACCTTTCCTTCTTCATTCATTTTGTTCCTAAATACCCACTTTGTGCCTATTATTGTCTTATTTTGTGGTCGTGGCACTAAATCCCATACATCATTTCTAACGAATTGATTAAGTTCGTCATGCATGGCATCAATCCAAGATGAATCACTCAAAGCATCATGCACATTTTTGGGCTCAATTTCAGAAATCATAGCATGAAATTCATTTATTTCATCTGAAGTGATTCTTCTACGTGGTCGCACACCGTGAGTGATGTCGCCTATGATGAGATCATGTGGGTGATCTCTATACCATCTTGGTTGATTATTTTCTAAGTTATCATGCATTTCTATATGATCATGCATTTCTAGTGTCTCATTCATCTCATGCATATCAAAAGAATCATTATCTTCATCCAAAACGGGTTTCAATTCAAAATCATCGTCATATTCCTTATTTTTATCAATATCTCCAAATTCATTGAATTTAACATGAATAGATTCTATGATTTGTCTAGTGAGAGGATCATAACATCTATATGCTTTTGAATTTATGGAATACCCAACAAAAATACACTCAATTGATTTGGATTCAAATTTATCTAAGTTATCTTTTGTATTCAAGACAAAACACTTGCATCCAAACACACGAAAATAATCAATCTTAGGCATGCGATCATTCAAAATTTCGTAAGGCGTTTTGTTTATTTTCTTTCTTATAGATAGGCGATTTACAATATAGCATGCACAATTTACGGCTTCCGCCCACAGAAATCTAGGCAATTTATTTTCGCAAAGAATGGTTCTAGCAATTTCTTGTAGTGTGCGATTCTTTCTTTCTACTACTCCATTTAATTGTGGAGTTCTAGGTGGCGAAAACTCATGTTTAATTCCTTTTTCTTCACAAAACGAAATCATCTCTTTATTTTTAAATTCACCGCCTCTATCGCTTCTTATTCTTTTCACATTTACGCCGTATTGATTTTCAAGTTGTTTAATTAATTTAGCAATTTCTACGGCGCTATCATCTTTATATGTAAGAAATAAAGTCCAAGTATAACGAGAAAAGTCATCAACAATCACGCATGCATAGTGACGCCCACCAAGGCTTGTAGTGCGACTAGGACCAAACAAATCGATATGCAATAGTTCTAGTATTCTAGTCGTGCTTATCTCATTTTTAGGCTTAAGTGACTCACGTGTTTGTTTGCCTTTAATGCAAGATTCACACAACTGAAAGTTGTCTAAATCAAGCGTAGGCAATCCCCGTACTAGGTTCTTTCGTTGCAATTTTTCTAGTGTAGAAATACCTATGTGTCCTAAACGTCTATGCCATAGATTCACATTGGGTTCATTTGACATAAAACATTTAACTTTAGCGTCTCCTACATCATCCATAGATAGTGTAAAGATATTTCCTTCTTGTTTTCCTTTTAAAACGGTTTCTCCATTTTTATTTATTATATTGCAATAAGGGTGAGTAAAACAAACATTGAAGCCATTGTCAACAAATTGAGAAATACTAAGAAGATTGTAAGATAAGTTGCTCACCAAAAATACGTTGGAGATTTGAAGTGTATTCGGATTGCCAATCGTACCCTTTCCAATGATCTTGCCTTCATTGTTGTCTCCAAAGGTCACGGATCCGCCTTTTGTGACCTTCTTTAATTTGGAGAACAGGCTCGGATCACCCGTCATGTGCCTCGAGCAACCACTATCAAGGAACCACTTTATTGATGTGTCTTTTGATGAGTGGTCTCCCTGCAATGTGAAAAGGTGATTTAGGTACCCTTTTAATTTTGGGTCCTTTCGAGTTAGTTAATCACCTTTTGGTAAAGGTACCTTTCGGTACCCATACTTGGGTGATCCTTCTCGGTCTATCAAATGGCAAGAATGAAGGTGCGATATAGTATGCATGTGGTGCATGTACTTTGGGTCTTTGCCCGAGGACTCCTCTATACTCATTGAATGAAGGACGCTTTTGATATGTCCTTGTGTGCGTGTGCGTAGTGCGTGGATGATATGTATTTCGTGTATGCATTGTTCTTTTCTTCTCATATCTATATGGTACAACGTTATATTTCTCATGATATGAGGGAGTGGGGCGTGTGGAAGGGGGTGCTTTTTGCGTCATCTTAGACGCCACTTGATGCTTAGGGGTGTCTACTTTCTTAGACACAACAAACTTGGTTGGTTTGGTTGATACTTCGTTAGTATCAACGTATCCCAATCCAGTTTTGTCACTGTCATGCTTTTGCGATAATATGATGCGATGCAGCATGTTTGACCCTGTATCGAATTGTTTCATCATTTTCTCTAAATCTGTATTCCTTGATTTCAAATTTGAAATCTCGGATTTCATTTCATTATTTTGAGAAGTCAATGATGAGATCTCGGTTTTTAATGTAGTGATGACACATGAAGACTCTTTCTTTGAATCGCTTAATTGAGCAACAAGATTCTCGTTAGAAGATTCTAACAGTTTCTTGTCTTCAATTAAACGTTTCTTTTCTTTTGCGAGAGTCTTAGTAAATTTATGTAATTCAAGATACTGACTAAAAAGATCATCATAAGAAGGTTCAGAGTCAGAGTCAGAATCGGATGATACCTCATTAGATGCCTTTGAAGCGAAGCAAACTTGAGCGGTCTCCTCTTCGGTCTCAGTTTCAGAGTCTGATGAGTCACTCCATGTGGAGGCCTTTAGTGCACGTTTCCTTTGTTTAGGATCTGAGAAGAGTCTATTTTTGTTCCGCTCCTTGTCAGGGTATTTATTAGTTTGCTTTTCTTTGTTTGGGCAGTCATATGATAAGTGTCCGAGTTTGCCGCATTCATAACATTTAATGTCCTTATCATTTGACTTTTTTTTATTTCTCTTAGATGTAGTGCCCTTGTTTTTATTTCTAAATGACTTTCTCATGAATCTTCTTAGTCCTTTAGCCAATAGAATTAAATCATCATTATCCGATTCGGAATCACTATCATCTACGTGATCGGAGGGAGGGGAGACGTATTCATTTGATTTAAAAGCAATTGTCTTACCTTGTTTAGATGATTCCGATTTGCGAATAGTAATTTTGTTTTCATAAACTTTGAGTGAGCCAATGAGTTCTTCCATTTGTATTGATTTAGTCTCCTTACTTTCTTCTATAGTAGTCACTTTAGGGTCCCATTCCGAAGGAAGGCTTCGTAGGACTTTCTGTACCTTTTCCTGCGTAGTAAAAGCCTTACCAAGAGACTCAAGAGAGTTATAGATGTTAGTTAAACGAAGATCCATATCTACAATCGACTCATTAGGCAACAATTTAAAAGACTCAAGAGTAGACATGAGCATATTAATTTTTGACTCTTTTACTTGACTCGTGCCTTCGTGTTTCATTTCTAGAATTCTCCACATTTCTTGTGCACTCGAACAATTTGACACATAACTTGACTCACTTTTACTTAATCCGTTTAAAAGCAATTGCATAGCCCTAGCATTCATACTAAGTTTCTTTTTATCATCACTCGTATATTCTTGTCTTGTTTTAATAACTTCTAAAGTAACTCCGTCTACAGTGGATACATTAGATGGGACATATAGACCATCTTCAATTATTGACCAAAGATCTATATCTATAGCCATAAGAAAAAGTTTCATCCTAAGTTTCCATTGAATAAAGGACTCACCGTCAAAAAGTGGAGGCCTTTGGCTCGACATACCTTCTTGTTCGGTTTTGAGATTTGTGGATGCCATCTCACTGAATCGTTGGATTCCTTGTAGTGAGTATTCCTGCGCTCTGATACCACTTGTAGGATCTGCAAGGCACCACTAGAAGGGGGGGGGTTGAATAGATGGTGCGGAAAGTGTGCTTGTTAAAATTTCTTTAAACTTGAACAATTCAAGTTCTGAAAACAGATTCTGTTTTCAGGACCTGTTTTAAAACGTTTTTAAAACCAGGTTAGAGGCCTCCAAAAATTATGACATTTTGAGAGAACTTAGCCTCAGACGTTATGAGGGTCTCCTAAAAATTTCAAATTAAAATTCAACCATTAACCCCTTCAAAAACCGTTGGCACTCAGATTGTGCAATTCTGCCAGAAACGGTAGATGGTTTTGAAAAATTAATTCCTATTTGTGTGAACGTCCAAATGATCTGAAAATTTAACCAATAACTCTTGACACACTATATTTAAATGGGTTGAAACAGTTTTGGAAAAATCTTTTGAGAAGTAGGTCAATTACAACCAAAGTCTCAACCTTTGCAAGTCTGAAAATCAGACTGCACTAGTCTCAGAACTTTTGATGTTTGATTGACTTATACTTGTCCAAAAGGGTTGAAACTTGTACCAAATGAACCCTAGAACGTGTAGGTATTTTACTGGAAATTTTTGTAATTTTTGAAATTTGTTTACTATTTTTACGAACGTGAATAAAATGTATAAACAGTGCAGAAACTGAAAAGTAAATGCTGAAAGTAAATTGCACCAAGAATTTTATACTGGTTCGGTTATAAACAACCTACTCCAGTCTTCAAGGAACACCTTCCTTGGTTCACACTAATCACACACACGCAGTACACCTTACCGCAGGGTTGATAGAGTTACACCTAACTCCAACCCTTTACAAACCTTGTATTGCTAGTACAATTTGCACGAACACCACCACCTCGCTAGAATGAAGATTGATCACACCTTGATCAATCTTTTACAAAGATGAATGAATGGTGGTTTATATGAAGCCTATTCAAGATTGAAAGATGTAAAGTACAATAGGCTTTTACAAGAAAAGAGAGAAAGAAAGTGTAGGAGAAAAGAGGCTTGGCACTTTGATCACTTTTGAATGCAATTCTTGGTGTTGTTTTTGTTTGTTCTTCTCTTCTCTCCTTATAGCCTTTTCAGCCGTCCACCCATATGCATCTCCCCCTCTTGAAAATTTCCTTTTAAGTGTTTGAGGGAGTGTAAGACATCATGGTGACAATGCTTTGCTTACTTGGCATCATTCCATTGGACCATCATTTAGTTGTTGCTTACTTGGCACCTCTTTATTGGCTCAATGTTGTCATCATTTGATGACATGGAAAATCTGAAATAATCACTTAATATTTGCCAAAAAATCAACCATTAAGTCATACCATAAATCACAAATTCTCTCATAAATTGCAAGACACAAAATATCCTTCTTTCCAACCTCAAAAAAATCGGCCAACACATATTTTCCATGCTGAAATTTTCAGCATTCACATCATGGAATAAATTCAGATTATTTGCCATTCTCCTTTGAATTTTTGTCATAAAAATAAATCAATTATATATGGTAAGTCTTGCTAACAAATGAAGAATGAACTTGGACACAACAAGGGTACAAAATTTGGCCAGCACACCCTTCACATATGCTGAAAAATTTCAGCATGTGTGATATGTAAAATATCACACTTAATTACTTCACATAATATTCAAATCATTTCCATAACATCTTCAATTAATCCTTTAATAAAAAATTGACAAAATATGTTGCCTTAATGACATAAAAATCGGCCAAGGTAAGAGTAGTATGCTCAAATTTTCAGCATGTGACATAAGAGAGGTATATGTTGAATACTTACCTTTTGTATCTTCTCTCTTTGATTCATCAACATTGTATGGTTGATCCTTGACCAATCAACATGCCAACAAGGCTCCACATATGCTCCAAATCAGCTGTAGTAACGTTTGAGTGTGTTTGTACATGTGCTGAAATTTATTTTTGCTAACTTTGTAAAATAGTACACATTTAATAATACACACATGTAATATTCCAATCAGCCCTTAATTTAATTTTCTAGAACACTTTAAGATGTATATTATATGTAAAAAGTGTCTAGGTACGTGTCACATGATGTCCAAGAAAAACGTTCCATGTTATTTGCGTAGAAAACCGAATTTTCGATATTTATCGATTACCCGATTTTTCTCTAATTTAAATTCCAACTTTTGCACATGATATATATATTATGTTATGCATAATATATATAATATATACTTTAAATTTCAGCACTTGGCTGATTTAAAGTGGTACCATAAACATGTGACAAAATTAAAATTGGAATCTTCACATTTTGGCCTAAATGTGGGGTGATTTGTGTATGCCAACATGGAAAGTATTTTTGCCTGATTTTTCAGTGATGTGCACTAAATTTACATCAATTTTTGATGTATATGGGCTGGCCATTTATTTATGGCAAGTACGTGACACGTTGGCGAAGTTTCGGTATTCGCCCGATACGACAAATTTCGGTTTAGAACCTTTTATCGTGTCGTATTTAATTTGTCATCACCATATCTTATATCATATGATATAAGACCTGAATATACTCATAAATATGAGTTAAGTATAGTGGTGTGACGTTAACGTACGTACGTAAGATATATAACGTGTCGGTAGTACGTTGGAATACATGTGTATGTGCCTTTTATAAAACAAATCTGAAAATATAGTATATATATGTATAAAAGGCGTGTGACATTGAATGTGGGGAGGAGGAGAAAACTTTCCTTCCTTAGCCTTGTTGCCTTTGTGCCTTTTCCAAATGAATCTTCCTTTAATGAACTACTTAGTTTATTAAACTAAGTACTTCACTTAATGAACTAATTTAGTTCATTAATGGTGACACCTGAAAATAGTATAAACTCATCAAATGTTCGCCATATGATGTAAGCTTTAATGCTTCATGGCTCGTTAGTACGGCAACATAATATATAAGCTAAATAAGGCAAGTAATGACAAGTTATCATGAATACATGTACACACTTATACACGTTTGTATATATATATATTCAACGTTTCTTATTTTGAAATCACTCAAACCCTCTTATTTCTACAGGTTAGACATAAGGAAGAAGACTTCTCCTTGCTTCCTTAGTGATAAAACGTGTGGATCAAATGAGCAAGACCAACACTTCAAGATGGTCGTTGATCAGGTAAACCAATATAGCCCTCCTGGACGGCACCTTTTAGCAATGGAGACACCTTCAAAATGCTCAACTTTGAAGGATCTTAACTTAGGTTTTTAATGCAAAATCAAAGAAACAAAGTCTCACACAAAGTGAAGGAAATATCAAGAATTGTTATTCGTCAAAGTTGCTCTCCTAGGTGCCCAAAAGGCTCTATTTATAGGCTGAGATTAACGTCCTATCAGCCTCAAAATGTCTAGAATTAATTCAAAATAAAGCTAGCTAACAATGTTTGAAAATTGAAAATTGTTTGAATTCAAAACTAAAACAAATTCTAGCTAAAATCTGAAAATCTTGCAAGATGTTATCCTTATGTATCCAACCGTGTAAGAGGTCCATATGATGCCTTGGAGGAGCTGATTTGATGAGTAGAAGGTGTTAGAACTTGAATTCAAAAGTTGGGTGAAGTTTGAATTCAAGTTAAGTTTGAATTTGAGTGCACTTTGAATTTGATTGTTGGATATCCTCCCTCCTCCTTCCAGCCGTGTTTAATAAGTCCAAGAGATGTCTTGAAATCTGATTTGATGATGATAATATGGCTGGAGTTGAATTCAAAAGATGGTTGAAGTTTGAATTCAAAATTGAGTTTGAATTTGAATTCAAACTTGGATTCAATTTGAATTGGCAATTATCCTTCTTTTTCTTCCAAGATGGCGTATAAATTGGCTGGAGACATAGGATGAAATCTTCTCGAATTTTAAGTCTCCAATTGGTTGAAACTTGAATTCAAATTAGGGTTGAATTTAAATTCAAGTTCAACTTCAAGTTGATCTTCATCTTCTCTTCAATTTTTGGCCGGCCCCTTTTGATCCTTGGAGATGATTTTGAGTTCAATTTTGAAAAGAGGAATTCATCTTGGACACATTTGAATTTGTCTTTGTGGAGACAAACATTCTCTTCAAGACAACATTCCTTTTGTCTCCCATTTTGCAACACACGGCTACATTCCTCCTTTTTGGGCCTCCATTTTATTTGGATCTTCCATCTACCTAATTTACCTACAAAGCAAACACATAAAACAAAGATCACAAGAAAACAAGGAAAACTTTAAAATAAAGACACACGCACACTCATATGCTCAGAGGGCTTAAAGGGCGGGTTCAATGAAATGAACCCACCTTAGGTTCATCTTGAACATGCTTATACAAGAAGGTTTCAACTTGATGACAAAGGCCATCAGTGAAAGGGGTGAGGTCAGCAACATTAAAAGTAGGCAAAATTGAACCATACCTTTCAGGAAGATCAATGATGTATGCATTGTCACCTATGCGACATTGAAAGGTCCATCTCCTCGAGGTAAAAATTTTGACTTTCTCTCATTGGGAAATCTTTATTTACGCAAATGTATCCACACTAAATCTCCAGGTTTAAACACAACTCGTTTTTGATGTTTGTTATCTCGTCCTTCATAAGCTTTGTTTTTCTCTTCAAGTTGTGTTTTAACTTGTTCATACAGTTTCTTTATCTTTTCTGCTTTTTGTTTACCATCAAGACTTGAACGTTCATGCATGGGAATAGGGATCAAATCAAGGGGAGACAAGGGGTTAAAGCCATACACGATTTCAAATGGACTATGCATGGTACCGTGATGGACACTCCTATTGTATGTAAATTCAATATATGGTAAACAATCTTCCCAATGTTTAATATGTTTTTGCAAAATGGCACTCAAGAGTTGAGAAAGAGTACGATTAACGACTTCAGTTTGTCCATCAGTTTGTAAGTGTGCAGTGGTTGAAAACAACAATTGCGTACCAAGTTTAGCCCACAAAACAGGCCAAAAATGACTCAAAAATTTTGTATCTCTATCACTTACAATTGTACGTGGCATGCCATGCAATCTCACAATTTCTTTGAAGAACAAATCAGCAACATGTGTGGCGTCATCAACTTTCCTACATGCAATGAAATGTGCCATTTTTGAAAATCGATCAACCACAACAAGAATACTATCGCGCCCTCCTCGAGACCTGGGAAGTCCTAAAACAAAATCCATGGAAATGTCAATCCAAGGGCAATCAGGGACGGGTAAAGGCGTGTAAAGGCCATGTGGTTGGGACTTGGATTTGGCTTGTTTGCAAGTGATGCAACTACCACACAACCTCTCGACGTCTACTCTCATGTGGGGCCAATAGAAATGCTCCTTAAGAGCTTCAAGGGTTTTGAACACTCCGAAATGACCCATTAAACCTACCCCATGGGCTTCTCTAGTCAATGCTTCTCGTAGGGATGTTTGTGGAACACACAACTTATGTTCTTTGAAAAGATAACCCTTATATATGTAGCATTTCCCAAATGGTGCCTCTTTACATGCCTCGAAAATGGTGCCAAAGTCATGGTCATTGGGGTACAATTCCTTAAGTGATTCAAATCCTAAGAAGCGTGAGGATAATGTAGTCACTAATGTGTATCTCCTAGAGAGGGCATCGGCAACTATATTGTCCTTTCCTTGTTTGTACTTAATCACGTAAGGGAATTGTTCTATGTACTCTACCCATTGGCATGTCTCTTGTTCAACTTTCCATGCCCTTTAAGATACTTAAGGCTTTCATGGTCACTGTGGATCACGAACTCTTTAGGTTGAAGATAATGTTGCCAAGTTGTAGGGATCTCACGAGGGCATAAAGTTCCTTATCATAGGTAGAGTAATTTAATGCAGCTCCTTTTAATTTCTCACTAAAATAGGCTATGGGTTTCTTACCTTGGGTCAAAACTGCGCCTATACCCAATCCACTTGCATCACATTCGATCTCAAAAGTCTCGTCAAAATTTGGTAGCCTAAGTATGGGTGCAGTGATTAACCTACGTTTAAGCTCATCAAATGCCTGTTGTTGTGGCTCTTCCCATCTAAAAGGCGCATCTTTTTTTACAATTTCAATTAGGGGTGCAGCTATGGAAGAAAAATCTTTGACAAAGCACCTATAAAAACTTGCAAGTCCATGGAAACTGCGAACCTCCCCTACATTCTTAGGTATAGGCCACTCCATAATTGATCTAACCTTTTCCTCATCCATCTCTACTCCCTCAGCCAAAATGACAAATCCTAGGAAGACTACTCGTTCCAAACAAAAAGAGCACTTCTTAAAGTTGGCGTAAAGTTGTTCTTGCTTAAGTTTGTCAAAAACGGCCCGAATGTGGTCAAGATGATCTTCTATGGTTTGGGAATAGATTAGGATATCGTCAAAATAAACAACAATAAATCGTCCTATGAACGCTCGTAAGACTTCATTCATTAGCCTCATAAAGGTGCCAGAGGCGTTGGTGAACCCGAAGGGGATCACTAACCACTCATAGAGCCCAAATTTGGTTTTGAATGTGGTCTTCCATTTGTCCCCTTCTCTAATGCGTACCAGGAAGTACCCCTGCTTAAGGTCGATTTTGGTGAAGAATTTAGATCCGTGCAACATATCCAACATATCATCCAACCTAGGTATGGGATACCTATACTTGACGGTAATTTTGTTTATGGCTCGGCAATCGGTACACATTCTCCAAGTTCCATCCTTTTTGGGAACTAAAATGACTAGGACGGCTGATGGGCTTAGGCTCTCTCAGACTTGTCCACTCGCTAGGAGCTCCTCTACTTGCCTTTGGATTTCCTTGGTTTCTTCAGGGTTGGCTCGATAGGCTGGGCAATTTGGTACTACCTCTTTTCCCTTGCTCTCTTGTTTTTTGTTCTCACTTTTCATGCATTCCACGAATTTTCTCTCGGCTTCTTTTTCCTTAGGATCGGCCCTAGACTTAGACATGCATTGGTCATCCTCGTGGACTTTGTGTGGTGGAAGTGCATGCAATTTGTGCAATTTGCCATTCAATTTGAAAGAATAACGATTCAAATAACCATCATATGTCACATGTTGATCAAATTGTCATGGCCTACCAAGTAAGATATGACTAGCATGCATTGGTGCAACATCACATAAAACATCATCTTTGTAACTACCAATGCTAAGAGAAATCAAAACTTGTTTACTTACGCTAACTTCACCGCAATCATTTAACCATGCAAGTTTGTAAGGATGCGGATGATTAGTCATAGGCAAATTCAGTTTTCTTACAAATTCGATACTAGCTACATTCGCACAAGAACCGGAATCAATGATGATGGTGCACACCTTAGCGTTTATCATGCAATGAATATGGAAGATGTTTTCTCTATGTTGTTCGTGATCATCTAATTTTGGATATGCATTTAAAGCTCTACACACAAAAAGAAACTCCTTAGTGTCAAAATCATCTAATGCGCCTAGATCCTCTTCAGGTTCAATTTCATTATCATGCTCAGACTCGTTTTCATGCTCGGACTCAGACACATATTCGTTTGTCTCCTCAATTAACATGATTCGTTTTGCATTAGGACACTCTTTTCCTATGTGACCACGTCCTTGACATTTATGCATTTAATGTCCCTAAACCTGTTTGAGAGATCAGAAGAATTTCCGGTAGGAGCCTTTTGTTGGGCACGGTCATCACGCTGTTGTGTGGGCTGCACACGATTGTCCATCCTTTGTGACGCACTTTAGTCACGTGTTTGGCCTCCTGTAGGCCGTGAACTTCCCGTTCCTGAAGGCTTGCTGAAAAACCTTGATGAAGACTGATTAGTACGATAAGTGGAATTGAAATTGGAGGAACTGCGTACCTTTAATTGGTGTTCAATCTTTTCAGCCATATGGACCATGGTTGTGAGGTTGAGATAAGGTTGAAGGTCAACCCTTTGCACAATCTCCCTGTTTAAACCATGTAAGAAACGCACCTTGGTGGCTTCTTCGAGTTCTTGCAAGTTAGACCTTTCCAACAAAATTTCTAACTCTTTGTAATACTCGTCTACACTTTTGGAACCTTGTCGTAAGTTTTGCAAACTCGTGAAAATAGAACTCTCATAATTTTTTGGGATAATACGTTGTCTCATTTCAAACTTCATTTCTTCCCAAGTGGCAATTGGCGGTTGTCTTGTCTTAGTTCTATTTCGACACAAATTTGTCCACCAATTTAGTGCATAACCAGAAAACTCAATAGAAGCGTACCTCACTTTTTGTAATTCACTGTAGTTGGTACAAGAAAAGATTAGATCCACTTTTGTTTCCCATTCCAAATACTCTTCTGCATTACTTTTACCATAAAACGTGGGAATGTTTATTTTGGTTTTGAGAAAATTGTCATCTTGCGGGAAAAGGGGATTTTGGCGTCTTTGGTAACCACGGGGAGGGTGGTCATCAAAGTCATAATCATCATGCTCAAATGGGATATAATCATCATTGTGCCTTCTTGGAGCATACCTTCTTGGCTGTGTTGGAGGAACATACCTTCTTGCCTCGATGTGTGGTGGTCTAAGGTTGTCATCCTCAACTTCTTCTGGGGGTGACACATTGGTTGTGGCATGGGAACGGCCCTGCTTGTGCCCTGGCCATCACTTGTCTTGTAGCTCCGTTCAACATCCTCCAATCGATGTTTGATCACCTCATTGTCATGCATGAGCTTCTTTAACATCTCCAGCATTTGTTGTTGCGTGTTGTCCACTGTCTCGGCTTTCTTTGATTTGCTAGAAGCAGAATGAGTGCTACTCTCCATTTTACCTAAGGAATTTAAACGAAAACAAAAAGAAAAAGGAAAGAAGCAAACTAACACAAAGAGAAACAAACGTTAAGTGATTAGTAAAAATAAACTATGAACACTCCTCTTTCTCTTCTTTCCACTCTCTTACCACTTTGTTTCTTTGATAACCTGAAGTTAAGAAGGCTCAAAGTGATCAATTAAGAAAGTGTTTTGCCAATGCTTCTCCAGATCACAACGATCTCCACTTGTTTCTCCCTTTTGCTTTCAAGTTGCCCCAATTAGTATCAAAGTAGGATCAAGTGAAATGGAAACAAACTTGAACTTTCTACTAAGATTCAAAGAAAATAAGCAACCAAAATTGATGCATAAGACTGAACCAAAGATGAACTAAGGGTTTCCGTGGGCAATCTTTAGTTAATTTTGATTCTATGCACTTACTATCCACAAAATGGTTCAAGTCATGCAATAATCGAGCAACCAAGTGTGTGATTGGTCCAAGAAGAGCAATGGAAGGAAAATAAAGGTGTAAGGGCGGTTGGGGTGTAATAAAATAGGAGATGGTATCCAAGGTTGCCAAATTGTACCAAAAATTTCAAATAATGCACAAATGCTTTCTCCTTTTTTCTTTTCACCTTTTTTTGGTCTTTCTTTCTCTTCTTGCTGTTTTCAACTCACGCAAGTTCAGATTCTCTTTTTTTTGTTCAAGGCAAGAAAACACAACTTCTCTTCTTTTGTTCAAATGTAATTCTTGACAAACCCTGGCAAGGAACTTTCGATTTCAGCCAAAGGTAATCTCAAATATGCAATATTGTGCACGGAAATGTGAATGAGGATAAATCTCAGTTAGGGTTTTGTGGGTAACCGAGATTTGGGTTTTCGAAGAATTAGGGTTTTGAGTGGCGGGTTTTTAGCTTTTGTGTTTGTTGTGGAAGTGGGTTTCACACGTATGATCAGCACGATTGGAGCATGAAATCAATCACAATATGAATCATAAGAGGCGTACAATCATCACCAACTAAAAGCTTCGGTAACAAGATGATTTGAAACCGAGGCAGCTTTTTTTAGGCTGATGGTTGTAGTTTTCAAAGAGAGCTGAACGTAACCTAAATGCACAAACCCTAATTGTTCAAGTTTGCATGACACAAATCAAATGTGACGCCAAAGTTGAAAAGAAATGACAATTGAATGATGACCAACAAGATGCAGCAAAATGCAAAGACTCAAAAATGATATTGGACGTTTTTTTTGTTATGAAAGGAAAATGACGTGTAGACTAGGGGTAGAAGAAGGACACAACTGAACTTGAAATGAATAGACTCAAACGAAAAGGAAATGATAGATGGTGGAATAGAGTAACCTGTGCTCTGATACCAATTTGATGCGTGCAAGACGTGAGCTCCAATAATTCCACCTTCTAAACGTCCTTCACAAAGGGTTAGGCACAAGGAAGAAGACTTCCCCTTGCTTCCTTAGTGATAAAAACGTGTGGATCAAATGAGCAAGACCAACACTTCAAGATGGTCATTGATCAGGCAAACCAATATGGCCCTCCTAGACAGCACCTTTTAGCAATGGCAACACCTTCAAAATGCTCAACTTTGAAGGATCTTAACTTAGGTTTTTAATGCAAAACCAAGAAAACAAAGTCTCACACAAAGTGAATGAAATATCAAGAATTGTTATTCATCAAAGTTGCTCTCCTAGGCGCCCAGAAGGCTCTATTTATAGGCTGAGATTGACGTCCTATCAGCCTTAACATGTCTAGAATTAATTCAAAATAAAGCTTGCTAACAATGTTTGAAAATTGAAAATTGTTTGAATTCAAAACTAAAACAAATTCTAGCTAAAAATTTGAAAATCTTGCAAGATGTTATCCCTTATGTATCCAGCCGTGTAAGAGGTCCATATGATGCCTTGGAGGAGCTGATTTGATGAGTAGAAGGTGTTAGAACTTGAATTCAAAAGTTTGGTGAAGTTTGAATTCAAGTTAAGTTTGAATTTGAGTGCACTTTGAATTTGATTGTTGGATATCCTCCCTCCTCCTTCCAGCCGTGTTTAATAAGTCCAAGAGAGGTCTTGAAATCTGATTTGATGATGATAATATGGCTGGAGTTGAATTCAAAAGATGGTTGAAGTTTGAATTCAAAATTGAGTTTGAATTTGAATTCAAACTTGGATTCAATTTGAATTGGCAATTATCCTTCTTTTTCTTCCAAGATGGCGTGTAAATTGGCTAGAGACATAGGCTGAAATCTTCTCGAATTTTAAGTCTCCAATTGGTTGAAACTTGAATTCAAATTAGGGTTGAATTTAAATTCAAGTTCAACTTGAAGCTGATCTTCATTTTCTCTTCAATTTTTGGCCGGCCCCTTTTGATCCTTGGAGATGATTTTGAGTTCAATTTTGAAAAGAGGAATCCATCTTGGACACATTTGAATTTGTCTTTGTGGAGACAAACATTCTCTTCAAGACAACATTCCTTTTGTCTCCCATTTTGCAACACACGGCTACATTCCTCCTTTTTGGGCCTCATTTTATTTGGATCTTCCATCTACCTAATTTACCTACAAAGCAAACACATAAAACAAAGATCACAAGAAAACAAGACAAACTTTAAAATAAAGACACACTCATATGCTCAAAGGGCTTAAAGGGCGGGTTCAATGAAATGAACCCATGGAACCTTAGGTTCATCTTGAACATGCTTATACAAGAAGGTTCCAACTTCATGACAAAGTTCTCTTGCCCTCCTTCTTGTCATAGGGTCCTTGACCTCTTGATGGGATCTTTGATCCTCATCGGACCCTTGATCCTCATCAACGTGCCAATCATAGATGAAATCGCAAAAAAAGATGCTTGATGATGCAAATAAACAGGAAGAGCTGGCAAAGTAATCCAGACAGGAACAATGGGCGCATCATACCGTGGATCAAAATCATACATGTATTTTGTAACACACATCGGATATCCAAAGAATAGTCCATGTTCGGCGGCAAAAGCAGCGGCTGTAGTCCCGCTCTTGATCAAATCGTATGAGGATGTGCGTCTTATCCAGAAGGCCGAGAGCGAATGATCCAGAGAAACCAATTCTGTCGAAGGCCTTTTTCAACGCAGCCATTGATGGTCGGCCATGCCAAAACGATCCGACTAGAGTGTGTTAAAAAGGGACGATTAATGAATCCACCTGTTCATTGGAAAATTGGATTGAAGGACAGCCCTTATATCGAGAATGTGGTTTCGGCTGAATAGTCGGAGGAGAATTACCTCGGAGTATGTCAGCGAAGGACGGCGGGGTCCCTGGAGCTGCCGGCGGTTGCATGTGCGCGAAGGGTTTCACGGGTAGCCAAGGAAGAGAGCGGCCGACCAAAAATTTCTTAATATATATATATATATATATATATATATATATTAATGAAAGACGGACGGTACAGTCTAGTAATTTATTAATATAAGCGCCCTCACTTGTGGCGGAGGAATACCGTGGTTACATGTATTATCCTGTCGTTACGGGAGATTCTACCAAAATAATAAATTCTAATAAATACATGAGCCTATGAACAAACGAAAGTAAAAGCCACGTGTGATCGAAATGCCATAGAGATAGTAGCAATCCAAAAAGTGTAGCTCATCTCCAGCCGGAATAAGAAGAGGATAAAAGCAAGCACCAATTATCATAATAGAAATGGAATGAGCAAAAATAAAGGTATAAGGTGACGATCCATGTACCCATGTTGCCTTGTCCATAAGTGGACCAAGGAAACATCCAAGAAGGCACGCCAACCCAAATGGGAGACATGATTAGTAGATGGTGCCAGGGAAGTGAGGAATACCTCAAACAATATGAAAATGTAAATGGCATAAATATATATGTGTGAAACAAAACGTACTGATGAAAGGTAGTAAATGCGTACCCAGGTTACCTGTAGCCATGACAGCTGCGTGCAACAATTGTATAGAGTAGCCAACCCAATTGGGAGACATAGTGTAGCGATCCGTCCCGAGCCCTAGTACTCGAAACGACTCACCCATCGTATTTCGCTAAGGAGAATACAAGGCGTCGATATATTCAATTTCACGTCAGCAAAACAACGTAAATCGATGTAAGCGGAAGGCGTAGAGATTAAAACCTCGAAACAATCATTATTATTAATATCTTGTCGAGGCAATCCTTAAATTGATATAATGGTCAAACGTAGATAATAAATACTAACCCTCAAAATACATAAGGTCAAATCTATAGACTATGTCTCAGCTAAATCTTCGAAAGTCTCATCCGAATATCTTCAATCCCAGAATCTCCACTCCCGATCGTCCTCGAGTATACTAACTCAATTACCTGTCTATCTGCAAAAATAGGTGATAGCATAGTATGAGCGCCACGTCACCCAGTAAGTAGCTTCACTGTACTTACCATGTGATCATACACGTAGAAGCAAGTGTAAATAAAGTAAATAAATGACAATATAGGAAATAGCATGCTTCTCTTCGCAAATAAAGTTTACCTTTTTTTACCTTTCTAATCAATCAAGCAAGCAAAAGTACATAAACACATAAAGAACAGCAATAACAGAAGCGTACGATAAACACACACTCGCACAATTAAATGCAATGCGCAACTCATGATGCATGCTCCTTTTCACTATCATGTCACACGCAACAACATTACTATTTTACACAACATGCTCCTTCCTCTCCATGCTATGCTATGCATGTCCTGGGTCCTAATCATCGCTCCGTAACGTAGAGTCAGGGGATATCGCTCCGTAATGTGGAGTCAGCAGTCATCGCTCCGTGACCTGGAGTCAACGGACATTGCTCTGTAACGTGGAGTCAGCAGCCATCGCTATGTAACGTGAAGTCAGCGAACATTGCTTCGTAAAATAGAATCAGCGAACATCGCTCCATAACATGGAGTCAACTCCCCGAAGGGATGCAATGCAATGTACCTGCCATGAATGCTTCACACACAATCCGGCGCATACATGTTCCTATATATACCCGTGCATATACACTTGCATGTATTCCTCCCATTTTATTACGGTGTATCCATACTCCTATATATACCCGCGCCCATATACGTGCGCATATACTTGAAAGAATACTCCTATTTTATTATTATTACTATTTTATTATTACCATTATATCCTTGATATTATTTCTTTCTTTCTTTCTTTTATTTATTATTATTTATCACTTTTATTTCGTTTTACTGATTTTATAATTCACTTTATTTTATTAATTATAATTTTTTCCTATTATTTGCATTATTATTTTTTCGGTTCTGTTTTCACCATTTTTTATATAGTTTTAAAACTTCACATTTTCATTTACAAATAAATACCTATACCCACGGTATAATACCTATATTCGTATATAATATAAAATTCACCTACACTATAAAATCGGCAGCTGTCCACGTAACACTCAATGATTGCAATTTCATAATATATGCATATATATACCATCGACACACACATGAATATAGACATATATATTCATATACTTACAATTTAACTCAACTGAGCACATATACATAAATAATATGCCAATATTTCATGCTGGCCGAAATTAACATTGTTCCAAAATACAGTACAACTTTGATATACATATGTATACGTCAATCATATATACATATTCTTTTACTTTATAAAGTTATATACAGCTGACATATATATCACATATGTATGTCCCTAAAAGTTTCAACCTTTTCACCAAAGTAATACAAAATTTGCAACATCACTTATATACATAATCATGCTTATATAATTTCCTCTCAAATTTATATCAGTATATGAAATTAGGAAAACGTTGCACCATCAAATAATTTTCTCCAATCTATACCAGCATATGCAATTAGGAAAATCTTGCAACATCAAATTCTCAACGTCAGCAACCATTTAAACATACATATATTATGTCCTTTCAATCTTAAAATCCCACTCCATTCAAGATTTTTCTTTCGTATAAATATATATCCACACACGGCACCCACCTACATATACAAATACATCAATTTATTCAAACGCATATATTTATGTATGATCCATATTTTGATACGAAGATATAGTTAAAAATTTCACAAATTTCTTAATAAGGCAGAAAGGTACTTACATGTTCCGATTATACCATACCGTACGCTACTAGGGTTGGATTGAGGCAAAAAAACCTCTCCTCTTCCTTCCTATAGATTTCGGCCTCTAGGTGTGAATTGGGAATTACGGCTGCTGTTGTTTTTTTCCTCCCTCTTTTGGGTGGTGGCTGCCGCTGGGGTAGTTTAGGTTTGTAAACTTTTTTCTCCCTCTTTTCTTGCTACTGGGGTGGCAGATGTTTGAAGAATGGGTACTGAACAACTTTTTTTCTCCATCTTCAAAATGAATGATGGCTGATGTTTATAAATTTGAAATGAGGTTGAAATTTTTTCCTTTGCTTCTGCCGAGGGTGGGGTGTGGTCGGGTACGTAAAATAGAAGTAGGGTTTTTCTCTTTTTTCTTGGTGTGTTCTATTGTGTAGGCTAGCTATATGTATATTTTTATAGATAAATAGTGATTTGATTTCACATTAAATATAAGTAGTATATGTAAAGTATATCTTGTAGGAAGTTAAATTTATATCCCTATCTCCTATCTCAATCACATGTACCATAAATATATACTCATATTTATATTCATAGTTTTCCTCTTTCATCAATTTTATTATTTATTTTATTATTATTATTATTATTATTATTATTATTATTATTGTTATTATTATTATTTCTTTTTATTTTCTTTTACCCCCATGGGCACGGGGTATAACATTCCTCCTCCCTTACAATAAGTTTCGTTCTCAAAACTTACGTGTTGTGCAATCTCCAACTTAGTATAGTTCTACTTAATCCATTCACCTAGATAACGGCCAACTAAATATTCATTGTCTTTCGCTTATTAAAATCATGACCTACCCTTTCTATAACTCTAGTGTCAAACTTAAGGTTATTGTCACCATACTGAGGGGTTTCACAACCAAATCGTCAGTCGTATGAACTCATATCTGCCACCTTCAGCAGCCTTCTATAATCAATGCCTATGTGTACTACAATATTAACCTAATATCTTCTTCAAAAGACTCATCCCTTAAACCATGCATAATTTCAAAACGCGTTTGATTATAGTACGATTCAATTTAGTCATCACTAGCATCTCATAAGATGGTCCAGTACTTTTTGAGTTCAATCTTTAACTTAATTCTCTGTAATTAGAACTTATAAACTTCCACTTATACTACTTGACGTGTATCATTTCGCTTATATGGGTGTAATCTACAATTCCAAATTCTTCACTCATTGTATATGATTTATCTCCTAGTTACATGACCATCCGAAATATCCGTTGAGTCCTCCAATACGTTAAACATCACTCTCCTTTATCACAAAATCAAATTCTCGAAACTAAATCTTATACCTACGAACTAGTTCTATGATCTTGCCCTTACTTTTTCAGAGATATTATCAACAAACTAGTATACGAAGTATATGCATGGACATATTTTTCTTCAATTTAAGAAAAGTAACTTACGTAGCTATAATTTGGAATATAGCTTTAACTGTTTAAAATAATATCCATTCTACTTTTTGTGAACACCAAAAACTAAAGTATCATATATTTGTTTTCACAAAGTGGTATCTCAAATGACCACTTATAAAAATAATGGTACATCTTACTTCGCAAAAGTGTTTCGATAAATTGCATTAAAACAATTTTGAAACTCGACAAATGTAAGGTTTCATATAACCATTTCAATACGTTACCTTCCTTTCCTAAAAGAAGTACATATTTTAAAAGCTACTTTTTTGTTTCAAAAAAAATACAACAATTGGAAAACTCAACAAGTATAAAGTTTCAGAAAACAATTTGGATAAGGTACCTCTCTGTTTCAAAAGAATATATATATTTTGAAACTATTTCTGCTTTACAAATAAGTTCATCGCAAGTAGATAAATAACTCCAAAAGCATTTAATGGGAAAGATGCATGTGATATCGATAGTGGGTAAATAAAATTATTTTAGCAAAATCAATATGGCTAAACGAAAATTTGAGAAATAATATAAGAGATATATAAACATATCATTCTTCAAAAGCATCATCATTTTAAAATATATCTGCTTTGTCAGAGGTAGTCAAAATTCCGTTAGGTTGCTATACGAATTCAGAAAAGAATATGGCCTTGTAAAGTTATTAGACTATATATAAAAAAAATGAAACTAGTTGAAATATTTAGGAGCAAAAATCTTTGACATACTTTTGAAATATAGAATACATGTTGGTGTATGTGCTTATAAGGAAACGTTTAGCTACTTGAAAATTAATAGTCCAATACTTCGTATAAATTTTCTAAGTCACCCTGAATGTCAAATAAAAATCCACCGTACTTCTTTAATTGATTATTTGAACTACAAATTTTAACTTAGTTAGATCTCACCTGAAGAGCAACCACTACTTATTCATACTTGCTCCATTTCAATTTAAGCCTATTCGATACGTCAGTACTTACGTGTTTCTAGAAATCAACACTTAACCTAGATTTGTAATGTTTGTCATTCAACTGTACTTATTTTAGTAATGCTCGCTTATCACAATCAATCAATATTTCTAATAGGACTAATATCTTCGGCCTATTTGATACCCTAAATTTCAATATCTTAATCATAACTATAATCCCCTTGGTACGATATTCCTTGCTAAACTCTACTGAGTCTGATCATAACACTAATAAATCATTTCTTAGTAATTCTCATTTTAGTACAAATCATTTCTTAGGAACTACGATCCCAACTTAGACCTAGTTACGTTCTGACACTACTGTCAAAAGTAGATACGTGAACCCATTTCATTCATCATAATGGTACTAGGTCCTATTTTCTTGCTACAGGAAGCAGTCCTAGTAACTGTCGGGCCAATCTGAATTTATGCATTAACCAGATCCTACAGTATAGCATCCTAGTTAACATTGCAGCTATAATTGTATATTGTTCAAATGGTCTGTGTTTATAGTGATCAGATCTAAGAAATTGTACCAAAGATCAACACTTAAGTAAGGGCAATAATTCAAAATCGTATGGGGTGCCCTAGGTATACATGGGCGCATCACTTATCCTATCATCTCTTAAGTCTATAATTAATACCTATTTCTAAGTTCAATGCTTAGAATATAATCCCCCCTGTGACTAAAATTGGTATTTAGGTTCAAATCATCACCTAATGTTCACATCATCTTTAGGTCAAAAATCACGTCTATTTCTAAAATCATGCTTAGTATGTAATCAGCGCTTACGAATAAAATCAGTGCTTAAGTCCAAGATCAACTCTTCATCAGAAATTGTCACTTATGTTTAAGATTGCAACTTAGGAGCAAAATCGTAACTTAATTTCTAAGATCATGGCCTAAATTTATGTTTCCGCCATGGATCTAGAACCTTTCTCTGATACAACCTGTAGCGACCGTCCCGAGCCCTAATACTCGAAATGACTCACCCGCCGTATTTTGCTAAGGAGAATACAATGCGTCGATATTGTTACGTCCTGCCCTGCAAAGGGAAAAAGAAAAAAGAAAAAGAATTGTTATTATCCTAAATTATTTAGAATTAGAATAGGAAAATAAGATAGGATTAAATTAAATGGTAAATATATATCCATTAGGAATGTACAATTTATGCCTAATTTTTATCTATATATATATATAACAAACAAGCCACAATCCCTCACCCAAAAACTATTGTACCCCAACGACAATGTACTCGAAACTATGACTAAGTGACGTAATGAAAACAATGATTCCTTCAAGTGCATGTTATTTAAGTCAACTTATCATTTCTTTACTAAAATACTTTTGAGATGGATACTAAATAATTATATAAAGGGATGTCACAAGGTATTGTAATACCTTGTGAAATTCGGTCAAGAGGCCTTGATCAACCATGGAAAAATTTCGTTATATAAGAATGCAAGCATAATTGTTTCTCACAAAAACAAGATTAAAATCATAATTTGATAAAATAAATAACATTACAAATTATATAAGAATGGGATAGGATAAATGTGAAAAGACCAAATAACCCCCAAAGACCCCTAATTTTTGGCCATACCCCCCAAGGATTCTAGAATCCTCCACAATTGTCTACATAATTCTTAGATTAATTAATTAAATAATAATTAAAATATAAAATAAGCATGCATGCAAAATAAAACAATAAAATAATGAGGCATGCAAAATAAGCATGCAAAAAGACAAGAAAAAGAAGCTATCTTGTAAGATAAAGCTTCAAGCTATCTAGGCCCCTAGTTTTCTCCCCCTTAAACGAAATTGAGTCCACATTCCTCCCCTAATTCTTTTTTAAAACCTTCCAAGACACTCCATTGTCTCCATCTTGGAATCTTTTAACAAGCTTTCCTTCAAGACAACTTTAAGCAAACTTCATCTCCCTCCACACTCCTAAATTTCGGCCCCTTCATCTTGAAGGCTAGGAATTCTAATTCATGTTTCATCTTCAAGCTCAAGAAGTGTTTAGGTAAGATTCATTCTAAGTTCATTAAGTAAATTCTTCATGCATAATAATGAAGCTCACAAGGGTGTTTTTTTTCTCCACCCAACCGTGACCTCCATTGGCCATAGGTGCAAACATTTCAACTCTCTTAGGTGGTGCCATCTTGTGATACTTGAAGCTCCATTCAAAGCCCACTTTGGTAAGAAAATCTAAACTCAAAATAGCTCTATTTTCATCAAAGAATGATGACTAACATTCTTCCCCATTCCTTCTAAACCAACCGTATGCTCAAGGGTGAAGGAGGAGGAGGATTTCAACTCAACTCATTCCATAACCAAGCTAAGACAAAAGCTTTAGCTTGAAGAGGCAAGTATACACTAATCTCTCATGATCTAGTTAAAGAATTAGTGGCTTGAATGGTTAGAAGTTCCTAAGATGTGATCTTTAGTTGAATATCTTAAGTTCAAGATTGTATCTTAGTGATTTCTTAAGAACAATGCCTTGCATGTGGTTTATTCTTTCAAAGATGGAATCTTTTCTTACATGCAATATGTTATGAGGCTGTTTTAGGATGAAATAAGGTTCATCTAAGTGAGTCTAGGCAAGATTAACTCTTGGTTGAAACTTGAGAGGTCCTAGGAAAGCATGCATGTGATGGATGTGAGTTTTTATGAGGTTGTTGTAAGGTTGGACTAAAATGACTCTTGAATGTGTTGCATGCTTAAATATATGTTGTAAAAAGTGGTTAAGGTACCATATAAATTTTGGCCTAAAGGAAGAAAAGGATGGTGAGCCTTGACTTCAAGAAAGAACACTTGTTTTGAGCATATATGATACTTGTTTTGTGTACAATTTACAAACTGTTTTTGTTTGATGCAAAAGTGACTTTATAAAAGCATGGAATCTGGATATTCATGTTACAAAGGGGTGTATGTGGTAACCAATCAGCTATTTCATAAGAACAAGATAAATAGTGGACTTTTGACTTGAATGAATGGCAAAACATCAAACCACTGGAACTGGACATAATTGAGCAACGTCTTTAATAGCTTAAAAATGGATCTTGTAGACCTTCAATAAAGCTGATTTTTGGCACAAAGTTAGCCTTTTGTGTGTAGCAAATGTAAGAGTTGGAATTTTGATAAAATAAGGTATGGATGATTTTTAATAAAATATTTGGTGGAACTGCTCAGGCTGGAAATTCTGGAACTTGGCAGAATAGTATAACATTTTGAGTGGCTTAAAAATGGATCTTGTAGATGTAAAGCTGATGTTTGGTATGGTGACAACCTTAGGTGTGTAGTAAATATTAAAATTAGAATTTTGGTAAAATGAGTTGTGAATTATTTTTAAGGAATTATTTGATAAAACTGTTCCAGCTGAAATCACTGGAACAGGGCAGAAATGAGTAACGTGTTTTTTGGCTCAAAAATGGACCTTAGGAACATGCAAATGGGCTAAGTTTCAGTGGGATGCTAGTTTCACATGTTTATGACATGTGTGAGTTTGAATGTCGGAAAAAGAAATCATGGTTTTGCCACAAATGAATTTTTAGTAAAATGGGCCAGTCCAGTTCCAGCACATGACCCATTTCAGAAAAATAATTAAATGAGCCCTTTAAGACTATTGGTTCGATCTGGAAATTTTATGTGAATCACCTAAGACATAGAGGAGTAAGACCATGTAAATTAACCAGGTTGGTCTTAAAGTGTCGGTGGGCAATTATGGACATGAAGTTGATGTACTAAAACTGGAAATTAGACTGAACAGGGGATTAATTTAAAAAGGCCCAATTTTGAAGGATTTGGATATATATACACGGTTTGGGCTTATGAGTGTTAAGCCTTAGGGAGTTTATTATATTTTCCAAGTTGTGGTCCAAATAATTAAGGTTTTAAGGGTTAAAAAGGTTAACTTAGCCGCCTATGAATATAACGTAGGAATTTGGAAATTCTTAGTTCCGAAACCATGCATGTTAACATGTTATAAGGAATGCATACGATTGTTCACGTCATGACTTGCATTGCATATCACTTCATGTATCATGCATGATCATATGCCACATGAACCTGATTTACGAATTTTACTTATGCAAGCAAGTCTTACAAGTAACTATGTTTTCGGTATGCATAAAAGTTTTTATGGTCCCATGTTTTAAAGAAAGCTATATAATTCTTTTGCCGGCCAAGCATGCGACTAACCTGACTCCAGACCCAGGGTTAATTGGTCTATTGACATGATATGTTCTGGACCCGTTCAGATCCGGGGTTAATTGATCTGATACATGTTATGGACCCGTTCAGATCCAGGGTTAATTGATTTGATACATGTTCTGGACACATTCAGATCCGAGGTTAACTAATCTGATACATGTTCTGGACCCGTCCCAGATCCGGGGTTAATTGGTCTGTTGATATGTTCTGGACCAGCTCAGATCAAGGGTTAATTGATCTGACACTCCGTTTTTCTGACATGTTATTTTATGGGACCAAAATGAAGTTTTGACACGACATGACATCATGCATTACATTTTGCATAACTCACGAGCATGCTGACAGGTGATATGTTACAGTTAATGATTAATAAGATATTATTAGTATAGATTTACGCAGAGTTATGCTTAGGCTATATCATCAAGCAAGTTCAGGACTAAAGGTCAGGTATGAATTGTTATTTGAGGTTCCTAGGGTATTACATTCATGTTATAATTCTTTATGTATTTCATGGTAGTTTATTGTATTCTTGCTGAGTGATTTTATCACTCACACTTTTATTTTTTCCCCAGAGCCAGCTAATGCTAAGATTGAGTGGATCGAGGATGAGCCGAGGGTACCATATCCGTAGGCGAGGAAATCTGAAGGAAGCAAGGCTTAAGGACTTTTCTGCTGCCTTGATGTTTGTATTATGAATTATGCTAAACTCTTTGGGGTACTGGTGATGTGTTTTGTGGACTATTACTTTTGGGAACTAAGTACTTTTGTATTGCATGTTTACTTTGAAAAGTTTTAATTCTGCCTAGATTTTACTACCATGTTAAATTTTAGCATGGGAGTCCATGGCTTATGTTATGGATTTTCGCATGTTATGTATGAAGCTTTGTACTCTCCTTAGTGAAGTACGGCGGGTGCACCGCATTCGGACGAAGTCCGGGTGCAGGGCGCTACAGGTGGTATCAGAGCCCAGGCTCTAGATTTCAGGCAGAACGTAGAACTAAGTGATGATCTTAGCAACCTAAGTTTGATCTTAGACCTAAGTCATGATCTTAGATGAGTGATGGCCTTAGACTAGGACCACTTAGACCAGCTTTAGGATGCAACTTAATAATAATCCTGATTTATGAAAGCCAGGTCTATAACGAAAGACATGCCCTTCTCTTATTTAAAATTTTCAAATTATGGTCCTTAGTCAAAATATATTGGTTTTATTCCGATATTCTAAGTAAATGTTAAACCCCATAGTGCATATGGTGAGACCACGTGGCAGACCTCCGAGAGCACGACCAGCTACTCAGGAGCCCATTCCTCCACCACCAGTTCAGGTCCCGCCACCACAGCCGGACCAGAATCCTCCAGTTCAGAATAATCCCCCACCAGCACCGCAGGCGCCTGTTTTACCGGTCATCCCTCACATGAATGCCTTTCAGGCCTTTTGCCAAGTTGTCACTCAGATCGGGCAAGACCTAATTCATCAGAATGCTCCACCTCATCCACACCAGCCTGTGAGAGATGCTCAGTACTACTTTGAGAAGTTAAAGAGAGCAAATGTACCGCCGTTTGAGGGAAAACCAGATTCTGATACAGCAGAAAATTGGTTAGATGAAGTCGAAAATTGTTTTGAGTTAATTCAAGCCCCAGACGAGCTGAAAGCCCAAGCTATCAGACCTTTTCTGATCAGTGAAGCGAATCAATGGTGGAAGATGAACCATCAACCTTTGCCCAGACCGATTGCCTGGGAGAGATTTTTGCAAGAATTCACAAGTTCTATATTCCTCCGTCGGTTAAGTTACAAAAGAGGCATGAGTTTGAATCCTTGAACCAAGAGCCAGGCATGACGGTAGCTGAGTACGCAAATAAGTTCATCGCACTAGGGAGGTTTAAGCCTGTTACCATGAATGACGAAGAAACAAAAATGCTGAAGTTTGAAAGAGGCTTGAATCCAAGAATTAGGACGTGGTTAGTGAATGCGAACCCTACCAATTTCGGAGCACTCTTAGACGCATGCTACCGGATTGAGAGAGACATTATACGATGAAGTGATGTGGGACAAAAGCAAGAAAGACAAGGGACCGGAAATGAGAAGTACAGAAAGGTAGCTAAGAAGAATTTCAAAGGGTCAGTTCGACAGGGACAATCCCAAGGGCAGAATCAGCGCTGCCAGGAATACCAGAATAATCAGCAAAAGAATCAGGCTCCATCTCAGCAACCAGCAATACCAGTATGCCCTCAGTGCCAGAAGAGACATATGGGTGAGTGTAGATGGAAGACGGGTAAATGCTTTGGATGCGGCAAAGGTGGTCATCTGATTAAGGATTGCCCAGAAAGAGGAGCGCAGCAACAACAGCAGCCCAAGAACCAACGGCCATGTGCAAATGCGAGGGTGCACGCCATGACGGATGCTGATGCTGAGGAGACTGCTAACGTAGTGACTGGTAAGATTTAAAAGTTTTATGTCTTCAATACGTTTTACTTATACATGCCTATTATATTGCTTAGTAAAAATGTGCATGGTTCAGGAACAAACTTAGTGTGTAGCATACCCGCAAATGTTTTGTTCGACAGTGATGCCAGCCACTCATTTATCTCAAGAAAGTTTGTTAAGAATATCGATCATAATTCAGTCAGACTAGAATCACCCTATAGAGTACAAGCAGCTGGCGACCAGGTGTTTGTTTCCCACCACATCTTCAGAAATTGCACGCTCGAGTTTAATGATCAGCAGTTTGAGGCCAATTTGATCCCCATATGTATGAGTGATTTTGACGTGATTCTTGGAATGGATTGGCTCTCAAAGAATCATGCTCACATTGATTTCCGAAGCAGGCAAGTTATTATTAAGAACCCAGCTCGAGATGAAATATCATTCCAAGGAGGAGCTAAGTTAAAGAAACCATCCAAGAAAGTTTTTGTTAAGGCGGCTCATGCCAACCAAGCGTTAAGGAAAGGTCATGAAGGATTCTTTGTTTATGTCCTTAGTGCTGAGCAAGCGAGTCCTACCCTTGCACAAGTCCCAATTGTTAATGAATACCCTGATGTGTTTCCTGATGATTTACTTGGACTACCTCCTGATTGCGAGATTGCCTTCGAAATAAACCTTGTTCAAGGAGCTGAACCCATATCGAAAGCCCCTTATCGAATGGCACCTACAGAACTGAAGGAGCTAAAGGAGTAGTTACACGAACTGTTAGAAAAGAAACTCATTCGCCCCAGTGTTTCACCTTGGGGCGCTCCGGTGCTATTCGTGAAAAAGAAAGATGGAAGTATGCGTTTATGCATCGATTACAGGGAGCTCAACAAAATCACCATAAAGAATAAGTACCCATTGCCCCGGATTGACGACTTATTCGACCAGCTCAGGGTATGTAACTAATAAGCTTTAGTTTGATTAAAATTTAAATCTTTTCAAAACCCTATCTAAAGTATCTTAATGCAGGGATCCCGAATCTTTAGTAAGATTGACCTGCGATCTGGATACTTTCAACTGAAGATTAAGGCGGAAGATGTCCCTAAGACTGCTTTCAGAACCCGCTATAGACACTATGAATTCTTGGTCATGCCCTTTGGTTTGACCAATGCCCCTACCGCCTTTATGGATCTCATGAATCCAATCTTTCAAGACCAGTTGGACAAGTTCGTAGTGGTCTTCATTGACGACATCTTGATTTATTCACCCGACGAAGAGACTCACGCAGCCCATTTGAGGACAGTCTTGAATATTCTAAGAGCAAGACAGTTGTATGCAAAGTTTAGCAAATGCGAGTTTTGGCTGCGAAGTGTATCCTTTCTCGGCCATGTTATTTCGGAAGATGGGATTTCAATGGATCAAAAGAAAATTGAAGCTATCACGGAATGACCCAGACCAACAAATATTACGGAAGTGAGAAGTTTCCTTGGATTAGCCGGGTACTACCGAAAGTTTGTTGAAGGATTCTCAAGGATAGCTGTCCCCCTCACCAGATTGACCCAAAAGAAGACCAAGTTTGAGTGGAGTGACGACTGCGAAAAGAGTTTCTCGGAACTAAAAGCGAAGTTGACATCCGCTCCTATCCTAGCTCAGCCCACTCCTGGTGAGAAGTACGTGGTGTACAGTGATGCTTCAAAGAATGGTCTCGGATGTGTTCTTATGCAGAAAGACAAAGTAATAGCTTATGCATCCCGGCAATTGAAGCCATTTGAGCAAAACTACCCTGTCCATGATCTTGAGCTTGCTGCAGTGGTTTTCGCATTAAAGATATGGAGACATTACTTGTATGGAGAGAACTGTGAGATCTACACCAACCACAAAAGCTTAATGTATCTCTTTACCTAGAAAGAGCTCAATATGCGGCAGCGCAGATGGCTGGAGTTGATTAAAGATTATGACCTCTCAATTCAATATCACCCTGGGAAAGCTAATAAGGTTGCTGATGCATTGAGTCGGAAGACCAGCCACCCATGGCAACCTCCTCTTCAGCGAGACATGGAAGAGTTCGGCTTAGAAGAAGTAGATTCGGTGGATGAAGTTCTCGCCAAGTTGGTTCTTATTCCTTCATTGATTGATAGGATCAAAGAGACACAAGGGAATGATGAAGCTTTAAGAAAAATCAAGGAAAGGATGAAAGATAAGCCACGAGATGATTTTGAAGTTTGCAGTGACGGCAGTTTATGATACCGAGGACGATTATGTGTACCAGAGAACAAAGAAATTAAAGATGAAGTTCTGATGGAAGCTCATAACTCCCGCTTATCTATACATCCTGTAGCTAATAAAATGTATCAAGGCCTCAAGCAAAAGTTTTGGTGGCACGGAATGAAGAATCAAATAGCAGAATTTGTTGAGCGATGTTTGATCTGTCAAAGAGTAAAAGCCGAACGTGGATTATTAAAACCTTTAGAAGTGCCGGAATGGAAGTGGGACCACGTCACCATGGATTTCGTGACCGACCTACCCAAGACTAAGTATGGAAATGATGCTATATGGGTCTTTGTGGATCGGTTGGCTAAGTCTGCCCACTTTTTGGCTATGACGATTAAGGCATCTATGGAGAAGTTGGCCTCAATGTACATTGACCAGATTGTTTGTTTGCATGGGGTGCCCATAAGTATTGTATGCGACCGTGATCCCCGTTTTACCTTGAGATTCTGGACAGCCTTTCAAAAGGAAATGGGCACCGAGATTAGATTGAGTTCCGCGTTTCATCCTCAAACAGATGGCCAATCAGAAAGAACAATTCAAACCCTTGAGGACATGCTTCGCGCTTACGTTCTTGACTTTGGAGGAAGCTGGGATAATAACCTTAAGCTCGTTGAGTTTTCTTACAATAATAGCTTCTACAGATCCATCGGAATGGCATCATATGAAGCGTTGTATGGTCGAAAATGTCGGTCCTCACTCTATTGGGACAAGATTGGAGATAAGATCTATGCAGGACCCGACATTGTTGAGCAAACACAAGAAAAGGTGAAGTTGGTTCAGTAAAGACTAAAAGCAGCACAAGATAGGACTAAGATATGGGCAGATGAAAGAAGGAGACCTTTAGAGTTTCAAGCAGGAGAGAAAGTTTTTCTAAAGGTTTCTCCGACCAAAGGAGTCAAAAGATTTGGCATCAAAGGAAAGTTGAGCCCAAGATTCGTTGGACCTTATGAGGTACTTGATGAGGATCAAGGGTCCGATGAGGATCAAGGGTCCCATCAAGAGGCCAAGGGCCCTATGACAAGAAGGAGGGGCAAGAGAACTTTGTCATCAAGTTGCCACCTTCTTGTACAAGCATGTTCAAGATGAACCTAAGATTCCTTGGGTTCATTTCATTGAACCTTCACCTTGAGCGTGTATAAGCATTGATGTGTGCAACTCGTGGGCCCCAATATTCCACCTTCCAAACGTCCTTCACAAAGGGTTAGGCACAAGGAAGAAGGCTTCCCCTTGCTTCCTTAGTGAATAAAACGCATGGATTGAAACGAGCAAGACCAACACTTCAAGATGGTCGTTGATCAGGCAAACCAATAAGGCCCTCCTAAACGGAACTTTTAAGCAATGGCAACACCTTCAAAATGCTCAACTTTAAAGGATCTTAACCTAGGTTTTTAATGCAAAACCAAGAAAACAAAGTCTCACACAAAGTGAAAGAAATATCGAGAATTCTTATTCATCAAAAGTTGAGTTTACAATAGCCAAAGGGGTCTATTTATAGGCCTTAAAATCGTCCTCCCTTCAGCCTTGAAATGGCTAGAAACAATTCAAATAAAGCTAACTAACAAATGTTTGAATTTGAAATTTGCTTGAATTCAAAACTAAGATATTTCTAGCTAAAAATTGAAATGCTTGCAAGATGTTATTTCCTTTGGTTCCAGCCGTGTATAACCAGTCCAATAAGGGTCTTGAAATCTGAATTTGATGATGATAACATGGCTGGAGTTGAATTCAAAAGATTGTTGAAGTTTGAATTCAAATTGAGCTTGAATTTGAATTCAAACTTGGATTCAATTTGAATTGGATTCTATCTCTCCAAGGTGGCGTGTTCCATGGATAATGTAGTGTAGAAAATCTGATTTTGATGATGATAAGATGGTTGGACTTAAATTCAAAAGATGGTAGAAGTTCGAATTCAAATTGAGCTTGAATTTGAATTCAAACTTGAATTCAATATGAATTGGGTTTTATCATCTTCTTTCTCTTCAAACATGGCGTGTAGATGGCTAGGATAAGGCTGAGAACTTCTTGAAATTTAAGTCTCCAAATGGTTGAGACATGAAATCAAATCATGGTTGAATTTGAATTCAAGTCTAGCTTTGAACTTAAATGCAATTTGATCATCATCCTTTTTCTAGCAAGATGGCCGGCCCCCTTGTGGATAATGGAGATGATTTTGATTTCAATTTGATCAAGAGATTCAATCTTGGACACCTTTGACTTTGTCTTGGTGGAGACAAACATTCTCTTCAAGACAACATTCCTTTGGTCTCTTTTTTTGAAACATACGGCTATCTTCCTCAATTTGGCCCTTCATTTTATTTGGATCTTCCATGCACCTAATCTTCCTACAAAGCAAATACATAAAACAAAGATCACAAGAAAACAAGATAAACTTCAAGACAAAGAAGGTACACACACACGTTTGCACTCAAGGTGAAGGTTCAATAAAATGAACCCAAGGGATCTTAGGTTCATCTTGAACATGCTTGTACAAGAAGGTGGCAACTTGATGACAAAGTTCTCTTGCCCTCCTTCTTGTCATAGGACCCTTGACCTCTTGATGGGGCCCTTGATCCTCATCGGACCCTTGATCCTCATCAATCCCCCTCCTCAAAAGGATTCGTCCTCGAATCAAAAAGGTCATCGGTGAAAGGGGAGAGGTCAGCAACATTAAAAGTAGGTGAAATTGAACCATACCTTTCGGGAAGATCAAGTATGTATGCATTGTCACCTATTCGTTTCAAAACTTTGAAAGGTCCGTCTCCGCGAGGCAACAGTTTGGACTTTCTCTCATTGGGAAATCTTTCTTTGCGCAAATGTAACCATACTAAATCTCCAGGTTTAAACACGACTCGTTTCCGATGTTTGTTAGCTCGTCTTTCATAAGCTTTGTTTTTCTTTTCAAGTTGTGTTTTAACTTGTTCATGCAGTTTCTTTATCTTTTCCGGTTTTTGTTTACCATCAAGACTAGAACGTTCATGCACGAGAATAGGAATCAAATCGATGGGAGACAAGGGATTAAAGCCATACACGATTTCAAATGGACTATGCAACGTACCGTGATGGACACTCCTATTATATGCAAATTCGATATATGGTAAACAATCTTCCCAATGTTTAATGTGTTTTTGCAAAATGGCACGCAAAAGTTGAGAAAGAGTACGATTAACGACTTCAGTTTGTCCATCCGTTTGTGGGTGTGTGGTGGTTGAAAACAACAATTGTGTACCAAGTTTAGCCCACAAAACACGCCAAAAATGACTCAAAAATTTCGTATCTCTATCACTTACAATTGTACGTGGCATGCCATGCAATCTAACAATTTCTCTGAAGAACAAATCAGCAACATGTGTGGCATCATCAACTTTCCTACATGCAATGAAATGTGCCATTTTTGAAAATCGATCAACCACAACATAAATGCTATCGCGTCCTCCCCGAGACCTAGGAAGTCCTAGAACAAAGTCCATGGAAATGTCAATCCAAGGGGCATCAGGGACGGGTAAAGGCGTGTAAAGGCCATGTGGTTGGGACTTGGATTTGGCTTGTTTGCAAGTGATGCAACTACCACACAACCTCTCGACGTCTACTCGCATGTGGGGCCAATAGAAATGTTCCTTAAGAGTCTCAAGGGTTTTGAATACTCCGAAATGTCCCATTAAACCTCCCCCATGGGCCTCTCTAGTCAATGCTTCTCGTAGGGATGATTGGGGAAAGCACAATTTTTGTTCTTTGAAAAGATAACCCTCATGTATTAATATTTCCCAAATGGTGCTTCTTTACATGCCTCGAAATGGTGCCAAAGTCATGGTCATTGGGGTACAATTCCTTAAGTGATTCGAATCCTATGAAGCGTGAGGATAATGTAGTGACTAACGTGTATCTCCTAGAGAGGGCATCAGCAACTATATTGTCCTTTCCTTGTTTGTACTTAATCACGTAAGGGAATTGTTCTATGTACTCTACCCATTTGGCATGTCTTTTGTTCAACTTTCCCTGCCCTTTAAGATACTTAAGGCTTTCGTGGTCAGTGTGGATCACAAACTCTTTGGGTTGAAGATAGTGTTGCCAAGTTTGTAGGGATCTCACGAGGGCATAAAGTTCCTTATCGTAGGTAGAGTAATTCAATGCAGCTCCTTTCAATTTCTCACTAAAATAGGCTATGGGTTTCTTACCTTGTGTCAAAACTGCGCCTATACCCACTCCACTTGCATCACACTCGATCTTAAAGGTCTCGTCAAAATTTGGTAGCCTAAGTATGGGTGCAGTGGTCATCCTACGTTTAAGTTCATCAAATGCCAGTTGTTGTGGCTCTTCCCACTGAAAAGGCACATCTTTTTTCACAATTTTGTTTAGGGGTGCAGCTATGGAAGAAAAATCTTTGACAAAGCGTCTATAAAAGCTTGCTAGTCCATGAAAACTGCGAACTTCCCCTACATTCTTAGGTATAGGCCACTCCACAATTGACCTAACCTTTTCCTCATCCATTTCTACTCCCTCAGCCGAAATGACAAAGCCTAGAAAGACTACGTGTTCTAAACAAAAGGAGCATTTCTTAAAGTTGGCGTAAAGTTGTTCTTGCTTAAGCTTTTCAAAAACGGCCCTTATATGGTCAAGATGATCTTCTATGGTTCGGGAGTAGATTAGGATATCATCGAAGTAAACAACAACAAACCAGCCTATGAACGCTCGTAAGACTTCATTCATTAGCCTCATAAAGGTGCTAGGGGCGTTGGTGAGCCCGAAGGGCATCACTAACCACTCATAGAGCCCAAACTTGGTTTTGAATGCAGTCTTCCATTCGTCCCCTTCTCTAATGCGTACCTGGAAGTACCCTTACTTAAGGTCGATTTTGGTGAAGAATTTGGATCCGTGCAACATGTCCAACATATCGTCTAGCCTAGGTATGGGGTACCTATACTTGACGGTGATTTTGTTTATGGCTCGCAATCGGTACACATTCTCCACGTTCCATCCTATTTGGGTGCTAAAATGACTGGGACGGCAGATGGGCTTAGACTCTCTCGGACTTGTCCACTAGCTAGGAGCTCCTCTACTTGCCTTTGGATTTCTTTGGTTTCTTCGGGGTTGGCTCGATAGGCTAGGCGATTTGGTAACACGGCTCTTGGGACAAAGTCGATTTGGTGTTCTATTCCTCTAATGGGTGGTAATCCGGATGGTGGTTCGGAGGGAAATAGAACTTCATATTCTTGGATAAGGGACGCAACTGAGGTAGGTAAGTTTTGTGGGAGTTCTTCTAGGGCAAGGTGACACGATTTTTGGATGATGATGAGGACAGTTTGGTTGTTATTGTAGAGAAAAAGGGGTTTGAGTGATTTTCAAATGCATGATTTAAATGTGCACAAAAACGAGCATAAGATATAAACGTGCATAAGTGTACATGTGTGCATGATAACTTGCCATTACTTGCCTTATTTAGCTTATATATTATGTTGCCGTACTAACGAGCCATGAAGCATTACAGCTTACATCATATGGCGAACATTTGTTGAGTTTAGACTATTTTCAGGTGCCACCATTAATGAACTAAATTAGTTCATTAAGTGAAGTACTTAGTTTAATAAACTAAGTAGTTCATTAAAGGAAGATTCATTTGGAAAAGGCACAAAGGCAACAAGGCTAAGGAAGGAAAGTTTTCTCCTCCTCTCCTCATTAATATATACACACGCCACATATATATAATATATATATATATTCAGATTTTTTGAAAAAGGCACATACACATGTATTCCAACGTACTACCGACACGTTATATATTTTACGTACGTACGTTAACGTCACACCACTATACTCAACTCATATTTATGAGTATATTCAGGTCTTATATCATATGATATAAGATATGGTGATGACAAATTAAATACGACACGATAAAAGGTTCTAAACCGAAATTTGTCGTATCGGGCGAATACCGAAACTTCGCCAATGTGTCATGTACTTGCCATAAATAAATGGCCAGCCCATATACATCAAAAATTGATGAAAATTTCGTGATACACATGGTGTTATTAGCCAAAAATACTTTCCATGTTGGCACACACAAATCACCCCACATTTAGGCCAAAATGTGAAGATTCCAATTTTAATTTTGTCACATGTTTATGGTACCACTTTAAATCAGCCAAGTGCTGAAATTTAAAGTATATATTATATATATATTATGTATAACATAATATATATATCATGTGCAAAAGTTGGAATTTAAATTAGAGAAAAATCGGGTAATCGATAAATATCGAAAATTCGGTTTTCTACGCACTTAACATGGAACGTTTTTCTTGAACATCATGTGACACATATCTAGACACTTTCTACATATAATATACATCTTAAAGTGTTCTAGAAAATTAAATTAAGGGCTGATTGGAATATTACATGTGTGTATTATTAAATGTGCACTATTTTACAAAGTTAGCAAAAATAATATTCAGCACATGCCAAACATATTACCAACGCCTAGAACAGCCAAGATGGAGCTTATTTGGAGCCTTGTTCGCATATTGATTGGTCAAGAATCAATTAAACAAAGTTGGTGACATAAAGGAATGAGCTACAAAAGGTAACATTTCAAACTATGTCACATATATGACACATGCTGAAAATTCAGCATGTGTGTTGTAGTATGGCCGATTTTTTGCCCTTTAAATGAGCTATATTTTGTATCTTGAATCATGAGGATTAATTAAGGATGTTATGGTAATGTTTTGAATTAATTAATAAAATTAAAATGGTGATATTTTTAATATCACACATGCTGAAAATTTCAGCATGTGTGTAATGTATAGTGGCTGAAATTTAGTCCATATTGGTGTCCAAGTTCATTCTCAATGTGATAAAGATATTTATCATAAATTGATGATATAAAATGGTAACATTTGGAATTATACAACCATGTAACACATGCTGAAAATTCAGCATGGTAAATCACTTAATGGGCGATTTTCATGACTTAGTTGGGAAGGAATTTTTGTCTTGCAATTTATGGTGTATCTCTTGACTTATGATATGATTTTATGATTGATATTGGCACACATGTTTAAAGTGTTAATCTCAGATTTTTTTCCATGTCATCATGTTGACAACATTGAGCCAATAAAGAGGTGCCAAGTAAGCAAAGACTAAATGATGATCCAATAGAATGATGCCAAGCAAGCAAAGCATTGTCACCATGATGTCTTACACTCTCTCAAGGACTTAAAAGACAATTTTCAAGAGGGGAGAAACCCTAGGAGGGGACGGCTGCAATTAAAAAGAGAAGAGGAGAGCAAACAAAACAAGGCCAAGTATTGCAAAATCAAAGTGATAAAAAAAGCCTAGTTCTTCTTCTACATTCTCTCTTTCTTTCTTTCTTCTTGTAAGCCTATTGTATTCATATTCTTTCAATCTTGAATAGGCTTCATATAAACCACCATTCATATATTTTTGTAAAAGATTGATCAAGGTGTGATCAATCTTCATTCTTGCGAGGTGGTGGTGTTCGTGCAAATTGTATTCACTATACAAGGTTTGTAAAGGGTTAGAGTTAGGTGTAACTCTATCAACCCTGTGGTAAGGTGTTTTTGAGTTGTGTGATTAGTGTGAACCAAGGAAGGTGTTCCTTGAAGACTGGAGTAGGTTGTTGATAACCGAACCAGTATAAAATTCTTGATGTCATTTACTTTCAGCACTGATTTTCTGTTTCAGCACTGTTTATCCGTTTTGTTCATGTTCGGAAAAATAGTAAACGATTTCCAAAAATTATAAAAATTTCCAGAAACATACATAAACGTTCTAGGGTTAATTTGGCACAAGTTTCAACCCTTTTGGACAAGTATAGGTCAGTCAAACGTTAAAGGATCTGAGACTAGTGCAGTCTGATTTTCAGACTTGCAAAGGTTGAGACTTTGGTTGTGTTTGACCTACTTCCCAAAAGAATTTTCAAAAACTGTTTCAGCCTATTTAAATATAGTGTGTGTGGAGTTATTGGTCAAATTTTCAGATCATTTGGACATTCACACAAATAGGAATTAATTTTTCAAAACCATCTACCGTTTCTGGCAGATTTGCACAATCTGAGTGCCAACGGTTTTTGAAGGGGTTAAAGGTTGAATTTTGATTTGAAATTTTTAGGGGACCCTCATAACATCTTAGGCTAAGTTCTCTCAAAATTTCATAATTTTTGAAGACCTCTAACCTGGTTTTAAAAACGTTTTAAAACAGGTCCTGAAAGCAGAATCTGTTTTCAGAACTTAAATTGTTCAAGTTTAAAGAAATTTTAAAAAGCACACTTTCCGCACCATCTATTCAACCGCCCCTTCTAGTGGTGCCTTGCAGATCCTTCAAGTGGTATCAGAGCGTAGGAACACTCACTACAAAGGATCCAACGATTCAGTGAGATGGCATCCACTAGTCATAGCACCGTGCAAGAAGGAATGTCAACCATAAGGCCTCCTCTGTTTGACGGTGAGTCTTTCGTTCAATGGAAGGTAAGAATGAAACTTTTCTTTATGGCAATAGATATTGATCTTTGGTCGATTATAGAAGATGGTCCTTTTGTTCCATCTAAGTCATCCACGGTAGACGGAGTCACATTAGAAGTCGTTAAAACTAGACAAGAATATACAAGTGATGATAAAAAGAAACTTAGCATGAATGCTAAAGCCATGCAACTATTATTAAATGGCCTGAGTAAAAGTGAGGCTAGTTACGTGTCAAATTGTTCTAGTGCTCAAGAGATGTGGCATATTCTTGAAATAAAACATGAAGGGACTAGCCAAGTAAAGGAGTCCAAAATTAACATGCTCATGTCCACACTTGAGTCTTTTAAATTATTGTCCAATGAGTCTATTGTAGATATGGATCTTCGTTTGACTAACATCTACAACTCTCTTCAGTCTCTTGGTAAGGCTTTTACTACGCAGGAAAAGGTGCAGAAAGTTCTACGAAGCCTTCCTTCTGAATGGGACCCTAAAGTAACGGCCATAGAAGAAAGCAAAGAGACCAAATCAATTAAAATGGAAGAACTAATCGGATCACTTAAGGTATATGAAAACAAACTCTCTTTAAGACATTATGAGTCCATTTCTAATAATGATAGGGCTATAACATTTAAATCAAATGAATCGTAGATGATAGTGACACAGATTCCGATGATGAGGACTTAATCACAATGGCTAAAAGATTAAGAAAAATATTGAGAAAATCGATTAAACATAAGTCTACCTCATCTAAGGATCATAAAAATAAAAATAAGGAAATAAAGTGCTATGAATGCGGCAAACTTGGACATCTATCATATGACTGCCCTAATAGAGAGAAACAAACAAACAAATACCCTGACAAGGATCGGAACAATAATAGACTCGTCTCATAACCTAAGCAAAGGAGAAGAGCATTCAAAGCCTCCACTTGGAGTGACACATCCGACTCTGAGACTGATGATACAGAAGAACACAAGGCACAAGTATGCTTTACATCTAAAGCATCAAATGAGGTATCTTCTGACTCTGATTCCGATTCTGAATGTTCATATGATGATTTATTTAGTCAATATTTAGAATTGCATAAATTTTCAAAGACTCTTGCAAAAGAAAAGAAACGATTAATTGAAGACAAGAAATTGTTAGAATCTTCTAACGAAAATCTTGTCGCTCAATTAAACGATTCTAAAGAAGAGTCATCATGCATCATCAATGCATTAAAATCTAAAATTTCATCATTGACATCCGAGAACGTTGAATTGAAATCCGAGATTTCAAAATTAAAATCAAGGAATGCCAATGTAGAGAAAAAGGTGAAACAGTTTGATACAGGATCCAACATGCTGCATCGCATTATATCATCACAAAAGCATGACAGTGATAAAACGGGGTTGGGATACGTTGATACAAATGAAGTATCAACCAAACCAACAAAGTTTGTTATGTCTAAGAAAATAGACACCCCAAAGCCTCAAGTGGCGTCTAAGATGACGCGAAAATTGCATATTCCCTCATCACGCCCCACTTCTTCATCATATCATGCGAAATACAATGTTGTACCATATAGATATGAAAAGAAAAGAGTGATGCATACACGGCATTCAATCCATCCAAGCACTACGCATACAAACACAAGGACATATCCAAAACGTCCTACATATAATGCGTATAAAGGAGTTCTTGGCCAAAGGCCAGATACAGTCGCACCAAAAGTTTATTATGTTGCGTTCTCATCACCTTTCTCACCTTTTGGAAGACCTAGAAAGGTCACCCAAATTTGGGTACCAAAAGGGACATTTTCAAAGGGTTGAATAAATAACCCTTAAGAACGCACGTAATATGAAATGCATAATTTTTTTTCAGGCATCTTTTTGATTTACTTTTCAAAATAAAGGGGGAGAAAAAGCATGATTTAAGGGGGAGAGAGAAAGACTAATTGCATAAATTAAGGGGGAGAGAGAAAGACTTTTATGCATAATTGAAGGGGGAGCGATAGGATTTAAATCATGTGCATAAGTTATTTTGAAAATCATCAAAAGGGGGAGATTGTAGAGAAAAAGGGGTTTGAGTGATTTTCAAATGCATGATTTAAATGTGCACAAAAACGAGCATAAGATATAAACGTGCATAAGTGTACATGTGTGCATGATAACTTGCCATTACTTGCCTTATTTAGCTTATATATTATGTTGCCGTACTAACGAGCCATGAAGCATTACAGCTTACATCATATGGCGAACATTTGTTGAGTTTAGACTATTTTCAGGTGCCACCATTAATGAACTAAATTAGTTCATTAAGTGAAGTACTTAGTTTAATAAACTAAGTAGTTCATTAAAGGAAGATTCATTTGGAAAAGGCACAAAGGCAACAAGGCTAAGGAAGGAAAGTTTTCTCCTCCTCTCCTCATTAATATATACACACGCCACATATATATAATATATATATATATTCAGATTTTTTGAAAAAGGCACATACACATGTATTCCAACGTACTACCGACACGTTATATATTTTACGTACGTACGTTAACGTCACACCACTATACTCAACTCATATTTATGAGTATATTCAGGTCTTATATCATATGATATAAGATATGGTGATGACAAATTAAATACGACACGATAAAAGGTTCTAAACCGAAATTTGTCGTATCGGGCGAATACCGAAACTTCACCAATGTGTCACGTACTTTGCCATAAATAAATGGCCAGCCCATATACATCAAAAATTGATGAAAATTTCGTGATACACATGGTGTGATTAGCCAAAAATACTTTCCATGTTGGCACACACAAATCACCCCACATTTAGGCCAAAATGTGAAGATTCCAATTTTAATTTTGTCACATGTTTATGGTACCACTTTAAATCAGCCAAGTGCTGAAATTTAAAGTATATATTATATATATATTATGTATAACATAATATATATATCATGTGCAAAAGTTGGAATTTAAATTAGAGAAAAATCGGGTAATCGATAAATATCGAAAATTCGGTTTTCTACGCACTTAACATGGAACGTTTTTCTTGAACATCATGTGACACGTATCTAGACACTTTCTACATATAATATACATCTTAAAGTGTTCTAGAAAATTAAATTAAAGGCTGATTGGAATATTACATGTGTGTATTATTAAATGTTCACTATTTTACAAAGTTAGCAAAAATAATATTCAGCACATGCCAAACATATTGCCAACGCCTAGAACAGCCAAGATGGAGCTTATTTGGAGCCTTGTTGGCATATTTATTGGTCAAGAATCAATTAAACAAAGTTGGTGACATAAAGGAATGAGCTACAAAAGGTAACATTTCAAACTATGTCACATATATGACACATGCTGAAAATTCAGCATGTGTGTTGTAGTATGGCCGATTTTTTGCCCTTTAAATGAGCTATATTTTGTATCTTGAATCATGAAGATTAATTAAGGATGTTATGGTAATGTTTTGAATTAATTAATAAAATTAAAATGGTGATATTTTTAATATCACACATGCTGAAAATTTCAGCATGTGTGTAATGTATAGTGGCTGAAATTTAGTCCATATTGGTGTCCAAGTTCATTCTCAATGTGATAAAGATATTTATCATAAATTGATGATAGAAAATGGTAACATTTGGAATTATACAACCATGTAACACATGCTGAAAATTCAGCATGGTAAATCACTTAATGGGCGATTTTCATGACTTAGTTGGGAAGGAATTTTTGTCTTGCAATTTATGGTGTATCTCTTGACTTATGATATGATTTTATGATTGATATTGGCACATGTTTAAAGTGTTAATCTCAGATTTTTTCCATGTCATCATGTTGACAACATTGAGCCAATAAAGAGGTGCCAAGTAAGCAAAGACTAAATGATGATCCAATAGAATGATGCCAAGCAAGCAAAGCATTGTCACCATGATGTCTTACACTCTCTCAAGGACTTAAAAGACAATTTTCAAGAGGGGAGAAACCCTAGGAGGGGACGGCTGCAATTAAAAAGAGAAGAGGAGAGCAAACTAAACAAGGCCAAGTATTGCAAAATCAAAGTGATAAAAAAAGCCTAGTTCTTCTTCTACATTCTCTCTTTCTTTCTTTCTTCTTGTAAGCCTATTGTATTCATATTCTTTCAGTCTTGAATAGGCTTCATATAAACCACCATTCATATATTTTTGTAAAAGATTGATCAAGGTGTGATCAATCTTCATTCTTGCGAGGTGGTGGTGTTCGTGCAAATTGTATTCACTATACAAGGTTTGTAAAGGGTTGGAGTTAGGTGTAACTCTATCAACCCTGTGATAAGGTGTTTTTGAGTTGTGTGATTAGTGTGAACCAAGGAAGGTGTTCCTTGAAGACTGGAGTAGGTTGTTGATAACCGAACCAGTATAAAATTCTTGGTGTCATTTACTTTCAGCACCGATTTTCTGTTTCAGCACTGTTTATCCGTTTTGTTCACGTTCGGAAAAATAGTAAACGATTTCCAAAAATTATAAAAATTTCCAGAAACATACATAAACGTTCTAGGGTTAATTTGGCACAAGTTTCAACCCTTTTGGACAAGTATAGGTCAGTCAAACGTTAAAAGATCTGAGACTAGTGCAGTCTGATTTTCAGACTTGCAAAGGTTGAGACTTTGGTTGTGTTTGACCTACTTCCCAAAAGAATTTTCAAAAACTGTTTCAGCCTATTTAAATATAGTGTGTGTGGAGTTATTGGTCAAATTTTCAGATCATTTGGACATTCACACAAATAGGAATTAATTTTTCAATACCATCTACCGTTTCTGGCAGATTTGCACAATCTGAGTGCCAACGGTTTTTGAAGGGGTTAAAGGTTGAATTTTGATTTGAAATTTTTAGGGGACCCTCATAACATCTGAGGCTAAGTTCTCTCAAAATTTCATAATTTTTGAAGACCTCTAACCTGGTTTTAAAAACGTTTTAAAACAGGTCCTGAAAGCAGAATCTGTTTTCAGAACTTAAATTGTTCAAGTTTAAAGAAATTTTAAAAAGCACACTTTCCGCACCATCTATTCAACCCCCCCCCCCC
>AP025043.1:28816304-28831338 GCA_036186865.1 Eustoma russellianum | reverse complement strand
ACCCCCCCCCCCTTCTAGTGGTGCCTTGCAGATCCTTCAGTTATAAAGTGTGCGTGTGACCTCTCTTTTCTTGGCGAAATACCCACACTTCTTTTTGGACTCAGTGACACTTAGGGGCACTACCTCTTTTCCCTTGCTCTCGTGTTTTTTGTTCTCACTTTTCATACACTCCACGAATTTTCTCTCGGCTTCTTTTTCCTTAGGATCGGCTCTAGACTTGGACATACATTGGTGATCCTCGTGGACTTTGTGTGGTGGAAGTGCATGCAGTTTGTACAATTTTCCATTCAATTTGAAAGAATAACGATTCAAATAACCATCATATGTCACATGTCGATCAAATTGCCATGGCCTACCAAGTAAGAGATGACTAGCATGCATTGGTGCGATATCACATAAAACATCATCTTTGTAACTACCAATGCTAAGAGAAATCAAAACTTGTTTACTTACGCTAACTTCACCGCAGTCATTTAGCCATGCAAGTTTGTAAGGATGCGGATGATTAGTCATAGGTAAATTCAGTTTTCTTACTAATTTGATGCTAGCCACATTCGCACAAGAACCGGAATCAATGATCATGGTGCACACTTTACCATTTATCATGCAATGATTATGGAAAATGTTTTCTCTATGTTGTTCGTGATCATCTAATTTCGGATATGCATTTAAAGTTTTACGCACAACAAGAAACTCCTTAGTGTCAAAATCATCTAATGCGCCTAGATCCTCTTCAGGTTCAATTTCATTATCATGCTCAGATTCGTTTTCATGCTCGGACTCGGACACATATTCATTTGTCTCTTCAATTAACATGATTCGTTTTGCATTAGGACACTCTTTTCCTATGTGACCACGTCCTTGACATTTATAGCATTTAATGTCTCTAAACCTGTTTGAGGGATCAGAAGAATTTCCGGTAGGAGTCTTTTGTTGGGTGCGTTCATCTCTCTTTTGTGTGGATTGCACACGATTGTTCATTCTTTGTGACGCACCTTGGTCACGTGCTTGGTCTCCTGTAGGCCGTGAACTTCCCGTTCCTGAAGGCTTGCTGGAAAATCTTGATGAAGATTGATTAGTACGATAATTGGAATTGAAATTGGAGGAATTACGTACCTTTAGTTGTGTTTCAATCTTTTCAGCCATATGGACCATGGTTGTGAGTTCGAGATAAGGTTGAAGGTCAACCGTTTGCGCAATCTCCCTGTTTAAACCATGTAAGAATCGAGCCTTGGTGGCTTCTTCAGGTTCCTACAAGTTAGACCTTTCCAACAAAATTTCTAACTCTTTATAGTACTCGTTTACACGTTTGGAACCTTGTCGTAAATTATGCAAACTCGTGAAAATAGAACTCTCATAATTGTTTGGAATAAAACGTTGTCACATTTCAAACTTCATTTCTTCCCAAGTGGCAATTGGGCGTTGTTTTGTCTTAGTTCTATTTCGACACAAGTTCGTCCACCAATTAAGTGCATAACCAGAAAACTCAATAGAAGCGTATCTCACTTTTTGCAATTCACTATAATTGGTACAAGAAAAGATTAAATCCACTTTCGTTTCCCATTCTAAATATTCCTCCGCATTACTTTTACCATAAAACATGGGAATATTTATTTTGGTTTTGAGAAAATCGTCATCTTGCGGGAAAAGGTGATTTTGGCGTCTTTGGTAGCCACGGGGAGGGTGGTCATCAAAGTCATACTCATCATGGTCATATGGAATGTAATCATCGTTGTACCTTCGTAGGACGTACCTTCTTGGTTGTGTAGGAGGAACAAACCTTCTTGCTTCGGTGTGTGGCGGTCTAAGGTTGTCATCCTCAACTTCTTCTGGGGGATGGCGCCTTGGTTGTGGTAGAGGAACGGCCCTGCTTGTTCCTTGACCATCACTCGTTTTGTAGCTTCGCTCCACGTCTTCCAAGCGATGCTTAATTACCTCATTGTCATGCATGAGTTTCTTAAGCATCTTCAGCATTTGTTGTTGCGTATTGTCAACAGTTTTGGCCTCTTTTGACTTGCTAGATGCGGAATGATTGCTGCTCTCCGTTTCACCTAAGGAATTGACGAAAACAAAAAGGAAAAAGAAAGAAGCAAACTAACACAAAGACAAACAAACGTTAAGGGATTAGTAAAAAAATAAGCTATGGACACTCCACTTTCGATTCTTTCCACTCTCTTACCACTTTGGTTCTTGGATAACCTGAAGTTAAGAAGGCTCAAAGTGATCAATAAGGAAGTGTATTGCCAAGGCTTCTTCAAATCACAATGTTCTCCACTTGCTTCTTCCTCTTTGCGTTCAAGTTGCACCAATTAGTATCAAAGTATAATCAATTGAAATGAACACAAACTTGAACTTTCTACTAAGATTCAAAGAAAATAAGCAACCAAAATTGATGTATAAGGCTGAACCAAAGATAAACTAAGGGTTGCCGTGGGCAATCTTTAGTTAATTTTGATTCTATGCACTTACTATCCACAAAATGGTTCAAGTCATGCAACAATCGAGCAACCAAATGTGTGATTGGTTCAAGAAGATCAGGAGATGGAGAGTAGGGTATATAGGGGACGGCAATGTGGGGTAATATGGTATCCAAAGTTTGCAAGTCGTACCAAAAATTTTCCACGCAATGCACAAACATTTTGCCCTTTTTTCTTTTCTCTTGTTCTTTTGTTTTTCTTTTGCTTCCTTGCTAATTGAGCAAGGTTCAGATTCTCTTTTTTTTTGACTAAGGGCAGAATTGGAATTTCACACGTTTTGCACTTAGCACTTGCGTTTTTGGACAGAAGAGTGCAATGTATTTAAAATGCAATTTGTATCTTGGACTTGCAACAAAAATAACCTTGGAAAGTGAAGGAAATTGGGTTAAGGCCGAATGGGGGTTATGGTTAGGGTTTTTAATTTAGGATTTTTTTGAACGTTTTGGGAATTTGCGGAATGGGGTTGTAGGAACGGAATGGGCGTTTTAAATGGACTACTTGGGTTGGTAATTGATGATTGGTGTGGTCAATTTGGATATTGGTTGGTTTAGGATAGAATTTGAACAAAATTCAAATTCTAGGGTTAGGGTTTATTTGAATGAATTGGGATCTTTATAATCTGATCGTATTTGGTAAAATCGGTTTGGGGTTTTTTGTTTGGGGTGTAAATAGGGTTATTTGGGATTAGGTTGGTGACTTTTAGGGTTGGGTTGGGGTGGGGCTGGTTGGGCCGTGGGGGTGTGGCTGGTTTTAGAGTTTGGTTGGTGTTGCAAATGGGTTGTGAAGTCAAGCACACGTAGGACTACTAGATTTATAGCATGAAATCAATCACAATGCGAATCACAAGATGCATACAATCATCACCAACTAAAAGCTTCGGTAGCAACAAGATGATTTGAAACCGAGGTAGCTTTATAGGCTGATGGTTGGAATATTTAAAAGAAGGCTGAATGTAACCTAAAATGCAACAAACCCTAATTTGTTCAAGTTTGAACGACTCAAAATCAGATTGTGATGCGAAAATGAAATAAAGGAAATAAAGGAAATGACACTTGAATGATGAGAAACAAAATGCAGCAACATGCAAGGACTCAAAGCAAATGAATTTGGACGTTTGTTTTTTTTTTGTATGAAATGCAAGACAATGGCGTGTAGAGTGAGGGGTAGAAGAAGGACTCAACTGAAATTGAAATGACTAGACTCAAACGAAAAGGAAATGATAGATGGTGGAATAGAGTAACCTGGTCTCTGATACCAATTTGATGCGTGCAACTCGTGGGCCCCAACAATTCCATGTTCCAAACGTCCTTCACAAAGGGTTAGGCACAAGGAAGAAGGCTTCCCCTTGCTTTCTTAGTGAATAAAACATATGGATTGAAACGAGCAAGACCAACACTTCAAGATGGTCGTTGATCAGGCAAACCAATAAGGCCCTCCTGGACGGCACCTTTAAGCAATGGCAACACCTTCAAAATGCTCAACTTTGAAGGATCTTAACCTAGGTTTTTAATGCAAAACCAAGAAAACAAAGTCTCACACAAAGTGAAAGAAATATCAAGAATTCTTATTCATCAAAAGTTGAGTTTACAATAGCCAAAGGGGTCTATTTATAGGCCTTAAAATCGTCCCCCTTCAGCCTTGAAATGGCTAGAAACAATTCAAATAAAGCTAACTAACAATTGTTTGAATTTGAAATTTGCTTGAATTCAAAACTAAGATAATTTTAGCTAAAACTTGAAATGCTTGCAAGATGTTATTTCCTTTGGTTCCAGCCGTGTATAACCAGTCCAATAAGGGTCTTGAAATCTGAATTTGATGATGATAACATGGCTGGAGTTAAATTCAAAAGATGGTTGAAGTTTGAATTCAAATTGAGCTTGAATTTGAATTTAAACTTGGATTCAATTTGAATTGGATTCTATCTCTCCAAGGTGGCGTGTTCCATGGATAATGGTAGTGTAGAAAATCTGATTTTGATGATGATAAGACGGTTGGACTTAAATTCAAAAGATGGTAGAAGTTCGAATTCAAATTGAGCTTGAATTGGAATTCAAACTTGAATTCAATATGAATTGGGTTTTATCCTCTTCTTTCTCTTCAAACATGGCGTGTAGATGGCTAGGATAAGGCTGAGAACTTCTTGAAATTTAAGTCTCCAAATGGTTGAGACCTGAATTCAAATCATGGTTGAATTTGAATTCAAGTCTAGCTTTGAACTTAAATGCAATTTGATCATCATCCTTTTTCTAGCAAGATGGCCGGCCCCCTTGTGGATAATGGAGATGATTTTGATTTCAATTTGATCAAGAGATTCAATCTTGGACACCTTTGACTTTGTCTTGGTGGTGACAAACATTCTCTTCAAGACATCATTCATTTGGTCTCCTTTTTTGAAACATACGGCTATCTTCCTCAATTTGGCCCTTCATTTTATTTGGATCTTCCATGCACCTAATCTTCATACAAAGCAAACACATAAAACAAATATCACAAGAAAACAAGAAAACTTCAAGACAAAGAAGATACACACACACGTTTGCACTCAAGTGAAGGTTCAATGAAATGAACCCAAGGGATCTTAGGTTCATCTTGAACATGCTTGTACAAGAAGGTGGCAACTTGATGACAAAGTTCTCTTGCCCTCCTTCTTGTCATAGGACCCTTGACCTCTTGATGGGGCCCTTGATCCTCATCGGACCCTTGATCCTTATCTTGAATTTGAATTTGAACTTGAATTCAATATGAATTGGGTTTTATCCTCATCTTTCTCTTCAAACATGGCGTGTAGATGGCTAGGATAAGGCTAAGAACTTCTTGAAATTTAAGTCTCCAAATGGTTGAGGCCTGAATTCAAATCATGGTTGAATTTGAATTCAAGTCCAGCTTTGAACTTAAATGCAATTTGATCATCATCCTTTTCTAGCAAGATGGCCGGCCTCCTTGTGGATAATGGAGATGATTTTGATTTCAATTTGATCAAGAGATTCAATCTTGGACACCTTTGAGTTTGTCTTGGTGGAGACAAACATTCTCTTCAAGACAACATTCCTTTGGTCTCCTTTTTTGAAACATACGGCTATCTTCCTCAATTTGGCCCTTCATTTTATTTGGATCTTCCATGCACCTAATCTTCCTACAAAGCAAACACATAAAACAAAGATCACAAGAAAACAAGATAAACTTCAAGACAAAGAAGGTACACACACACGTTTGCACTCAAGGTGAAGGTTCAATGAAATGAACCCAAGGGATCTTAGGTTCATCTTGAACATGCTTGTACAAGAAGGTGGCAACTTGATGACAAAGTTCTCTTGCCCTCCTTCTTGTCATAGGACCCTTGACCTCTTGATGGGGCCCTTGATCCTCATCGGACCCTTGATCCTCATCAAGCATGCATGTGTTCATTACTTTAGTTTTTGTCTTTTTTTCTTGTGATATTTGTTTTATGTGTTTGCTTTGTAGGTAATTTAGGTACATGGAAGATCCAAATAAAATAAAGACCCAAAAACAGCAAGATGGCCGTGTGTTGCAACATGGGAGACAAAAAGAATGTTGTCTTGAAGGGAATGTTGTCTCCACAAAGACAAATTCAAAGATGTCCAAGATGGAATCACTTGTTCAAATTGAGATCAAAATCATCTCCAAATACAATAAGGGGGCCGGCCACTTTGAAGCAAAAGGATGATGATCAAATTGCATTTAAGTTCAAAGCTAGACTTGAATTCAAATTCAACCATGATTTGAATTCAAGTCTCAACCATTTGGAGACTTAAATTTCAAGAAGTTCTCAGCCTTATCCTAGCCACATACACGCCATGTTTGAAGAGAAAGAAGAGGATAAAACCCAATTCATATTGAATTCAAGTTTGAATTCGAATTCAAGCTCAATTTGAATTCGAACTTCTACCATCTTTTGAATTTAAGTCCAACCATCTTATCATCATCAAAATCAGATTTTCTACACTACATTATCCATGGAACATGCCACCTTGGAGAGATAGAATCCAATTCAAATTGAATCCAAGTTTGAATTCAAATTCAAGCTCAATTTGAATTCAAACTTCAACAATCTTTTGAATTCAACTCCAGCCATGTTATCATCATCAAATTCAGATTTCAAGACCCTTATTGGACTGGTTATACACGGCTGGAACCAAAGGAAATAACATCTTGCAAGCATTTCAAGTTTTAGCTAGAATTATCTTAGTTCTGAATTCGAGCAAATTTCAAATTTAAACATTTGTTAGTTAGCTTTATTTGAATTGTTTCTAGCCATTTCAAGGCTGAAGGGGGGACGATTTTAAGGCCTATAAATAGACCCCTTTGGCTGATTGTAAACTCAACTTTTGATGAATAAGAATTCTTGATATTTCTTTCACTTTGTGTGAGACTTTGTTTTCTTGGTTTTGCATTAAAAACCTAGGTTAAGATCCTTCAAAGTTGAGCATTTTGAAGGTGTTTCCATTGCTTGAAGGTGCCGTCCAAGAGGGCCTTATTGGTTTGCCTGATCAACGACCATCTTGAAGTGTTGGTCTTGCTCGTTTCAATCCATACGTTTTATTCACTAAGGAAGCAAGGGGAAGTCTTCTTCCTTGTGCCTAACCCTTTGTGAAGGACGTTTGGAAGGTGGAATTGTTGGGGCCCACGAGTTGCACGTATCAGTACTTGAAAGAGTGGGGGAAGTTTAGGGGTGTCAAACAGGTCGTGTATCGTGTTTCGTGTTTCGTGTTTTTCGGGTTTCGTGTATCAAAGTGCCATACCCATACCTTACCCGTTTGCTTCGCGTGTATGGATGTAGATACCCAAACCCGTACATGTCAGGTTTCGTGTCGTGTATCGGGTATACCCACGAGCTTGACAAGTACAAATATTTCGAGTCATGTACATGTCATTTCATATACTTTTCAGGTATTTTCAGGTTTCGTGTATTTTTTTCAGGTTTCATGTACTTAAATGACTATGGATAAAATGTATGAAACAACAATAAGTACACAATCAAATGTTAAATATTAAAATGAGTGAGGTCCTCTAAACTCAAATCACATGACTCTGCAATAATAGATTAAAGAAATGAGATTTGGGAATGGAGGAAGGGGGAATTGAACACGGTTACTTAGTAGCACGGTAGTCTTTTTTTTGAAAAAAATTATTTTTTTATTTTATTAATTATAAATTTTATTTAAAATACATTTTTTAATCTCGTGTATAAACGTGTATAAACGGGTACCCGCAGGTATACCCGGACACGACCCGTCATTGGCGGGTATCTTTCAGGTCTTACCCGATTTGTACACGAAACCCGCCAAGGTCATACCCATACCCGCAAAAATTCGTGTCAGGTTCGGGTCGTGTTTCGTGTCGTGTCTGAAATTGCCACCCCTAGGGAAGTTGCGTATCGCTTGGCGTTGCCACCATCTCTTTCTCAGTTGCATGATGTATTCCATGTTTCCCAACTTCGCCGATATGTATATGATCCTAGCCACACCCTTGAAGATCAACAATTGAAGGTTGAATAAGATGTATCTTATGAAGAGGAGCCCCTAAGGATCGTTGATCGGAAAGAGAAAGCATTAAGAAAAAGAACCATACCCATTGTGAAGGTACAATGGAAGCATCATTCGGAAGCAGAAGCAACATGGGAAACGGAGGAAGACATGAGGAGTAGATATCCCCACCTTTTTGACTAGCTTCTGAAGCTTCGAGGACGAAAGTTATGATAAGGGGGGAGGATGTTGTACCCCAACGACAATGTACTCGAAACTATGACTAAGTGACGTAATGAAAACAATGATTCCTTCAAGTGCATGTTATTTAAGTCAACTAAGCATTTCTTTACTAAAATACTTTTGAGATGGATACTAAATAATTATATAAAGGGATGTCACAAGGTATTGTAATACCTTGTGAATTTCGGCCAAGAGGCCTTGATCAACCATGGAAAATTTTCGTTATCTAAGAATGCAAGCATAATTGTTCTTCACAAAAACAAGATTAAAATCATAATTTGATAAAATAAATAACATTATAAATTATATAAGAATGGGATAGGATAAATGTGAAAAGACCAAATAACCCCCAAAGACCCCCAATTTTCGGCCATACCCCCCAAGGATTCTAGAATCCTCCACAATTGTCTACATAATTCTTAGATTAATTAATTAAATAATAATTAAAATATAAAATAAGCATGCATGCAAAATAAAACAATAAAATAATGAGGCATGCAAAATAAGCATGCAAAAAGACAAGAAAAAGAAGCTATCTTGTAAGATAAAGCTTCAAGCTACCTAGGCCCCTATTTTTCTCCCCCTTAACCGAAATTGAGTCCACATTCCTCCCCTAATTCTTTTTTAAAACCTTCCAAGACACTCCATTGTCTCCATCTTGGAATCTTTTAACAAGCTTTCCTTCAAGACAACTTTAAGCAAACTTCATCTCCCTCCACACTCCTAAATTTCGGCCTCTTCATCTTGAAGTCTAGGAGTTCTAATTCAAGTTTCATCTTCAAGCTCAAGAAGTGTTTAGGTAAGCTTCATTCTAATTTCATTAAGTAAATTCTTCATGCATAATAATGAAGCTCACAAGGGTGTTTTTTTTCTCCACCCAACCGTGACCTTCATTGGCCATAGGTGCAAAGATTTCAACTCTCTTAGGTGGTGCCATCTTGTGATACTTGAATCTCCATTCAAAGCCCACTTTGGTAAGAAAATCTAAACTCAAAATAGCTCTATTTTCATCAAAGAATGATGACTAACATTCTTCCACATTCCTTCTAAACCAACCGTATGCTCAAGGGTGAAGGAGGAGGAGGATTTCAACTCAACTCATTCCATAACCAAGCTAAGACAATCGCTTTAGCTTGAAGAGGCAAGTATACACTAATCTCTCATGATCTACTTAAAGAATTAGTGGCTTGAATGGTTAGAAGTTCCTAAGATGTGATCTTTAGTTGAATATCTTAAGTTCAAGATTGTATCTTAGTGATTTCTTAAGAACAATGCCTTGCATGTGGTTTATTCTTTCAAAGATGGAATCTTTTCTTACATGCAATATGTTATGAGGCTGTTTTAGGATGAAATAAGGTTCATCTAAGTGAGTCTAGGCAAGATTAACTCTTGGTTGAAACTTGAGAGGTCCTAGGAAAGCATGCATGTGATGGATGTGAGTTTTTATGAGGTTGTTGTAAGGTTGGACTAAAATGACTCTTGAATGTGTTGCATACTTAAATATATGTTGTAAAAAGTGGTTAAGGTACCATATAAGTTTCGGCCTAAAGGAAGAAAAGGATGGTGAGCCTTGACTTCAAGAAAGAACACTTGTTTTGAACATATATGATACTTGTTTCGTGTACAATTTACAAACTGTTTTGCATGAGGCAAAAGTGACTTTATAAAAGCATGGAATCTGGATATTCATGTTAAAGGGGTGTATGTGGTAACCAATAAGCTATTTCATAAGAACAAGATAAATAGTGGACTTTTGACTTGAATGAATGGCAAAACATCAAACCACTGGAACTGGATAGAATTGAGCAACGTTTTTAATAGCTTAAAAATGGATCTTGTAGACCTTCAATAAAGCTTAGTTTTGGCACAAAGTTAGCCTTATGTGTTTAGCAAATGTGAGCGTTGGAATTTTGATAAAATAAGGTGCGGATGATTTTTAATAAAATATTTGGTGGAAGTGCTCAGGCTGGAAATTCTGGAACTTGGAAGAATTGTATAACGTTTTGAGTGGCTTAAACATGGATCTTGTAGATGTCCAATAAAGCTGATTTTTGGTATGGTGACAACCTTGGGTCTGTAGTAAATATCAAAATTAGAATTTTGGAAAAATGAGTTATGAATTATTTTTAAGGAATTATTTGGTAAAACTGTTCCAGCTGAAATCACTGGAACAGGGCAGAAATGAGTAACGTGTTTTTTGGCTCAAAAATGGACCTTAGGAACATGCAAATGGGAAAATTTTGGTGGGATGCTATTTCACATGTTTATGACATGTGGGAGTTGGAATTTCGGAAAAAGAAATCATGGTTTTGCCACAAATGAATTTTTAGTAAAATGTGTCAGTCCAGTTCCAGCACATGACCCATTTCAGAAAAATAATTAAATGAGCCCTTTAAGGTTATTGGTTCAATCTTGAAATTTTATGTGAATCACCTAAGACATAGAGGAGCAAGACCATGTAAATTAACCAGGTTGGTCTTAACGTTTCGGTGGACAATTATGGACATGAAGTTAATGTACTAAAACTTGAAATTGGGCTAAACAGGGGGATTAATTTAAAAGGCCCAATTTTGAAGGATTTGGATATATATATATACGGTTTGGGCTTCTGAGTGTTAAGCCTTAGGTAGTTTATTATAATTTCCAAGTTGTGGTCCAAATAATTAAGGTTTTAAGGGTTAAAAAGGTTAACTTAGCCGCCTATGAATATAACATAGGAATTTGGGAATTCTTAGTTCCGAAACCATGCATGTTGACATGTTATAAGGAATACGATTGTTCACGTCATGACTTGCATTGCATATCACTTCATGTATCATGCATGATCATATGCCACATAAACCTGATTTTATGAATTTTACTTATGCAAGCAAGTCTTACAAGTAACTATGTTTTCGGTAATGCATAAAAGTGTTTATGGTCCCATGTTTTAAAGAAAGCATTATGATTCCTTTGCCGGCCAAGCATGCGACTAACCCGACTCCAGACCCGGGGTTAATTGGTCTGTTGACATGATATGTTCTGGACCCGTTCAGATCCGGGGTTAATTTATCTGATATATGTTCTGGACCCGTTCAGATCCAGGGTTAATTGATCTGATACATGTTCTAGACCCGTTCAGATCTGGGGTTAACTGATCTGATACATGTTCTGGACCCATCCCAGACCCAGGGTTAATTGGTCTGTTGATATGTTCTAGACCCGCTCAGATCTGGGGTTAATTGATCTGACACTCTGTTTTTCCAACATGTTATTTTATGGGACCAAAATGAAGTTTTGACACGACATGACATCATGCATTGCATTTTGCATAACTCACGAGCATGTTGACAGGTGATAGGTTACAGTTAATGATTAATAAGATATTATTAGTATAGATTTACGTAGAGTTATGCTTAGGCTATATCATCAAGCAAGTTCAGGACTAATGGTCAGGTATGAATTGTTATTTGAGGTTCCTGGGGTATTACATTCATGTTATAATTCTTTATGTATTTCATGGTAGTTTATTGTATTCTTGCTGAGTGATTTTATCACTCACACTTTTATTTTTTCCCCAGAGCCAGCTAATGCTAAGATTGAGTGGATCGAGGATGAGCCGAGGGTACCATATCCGTAGGCGAGGAAATCTGAAGGAAGCAAGGCTTAACGACTTTTGTGCTGCCTTGATGTTTGAATTATGAATTATGCTAAACTCTTTGGGGTACTGGTGATGTGTTTTGTGGACTATTACTTTTGGGAACTTAGTACTTTTGTATTGCATGTTTACTTTGAAAAGTTTTAATTCTGCCTAGATTTTACTACCATGTTAAATGTTAGCATGGGAGTCCATGGCTTATGTTATGGATTTTCGCATGTTATGTATGCCGCTTTGTACTCTCCTTAGTGAAGTACGGCGGGTGCACCATATTCGGACGAAGTCCGGGTGCGGGGCGCTACAAAATCCCTACCTGCCGCCCCCTTCAACATCAAAAGACAAACAAAAAAAAGATATTGAGAGCAGCATCTTCTTTTGTCGTTGCCGTCAGTGAGGCAACATCAACATTTTATTGTTATTTTGTTCCACCCGCCCTCATCATCAAGCCACATAAAAGAAAAAAACAAGAGTGCTGCACTTTTCTTTGCCTTCCAGCCGTACTTTGGAGAGGAATAGAGCAATTTTACTTCAAACTGGAAGCCGCAATCCAGTTTTATGGTATAGTATTTCAATCGATAAAGTAATCTCCCTATACTTGTTATGTTTTATGAAAATTATATACGTTATGTTCGTTATAAACTCGGATCATATATGAGTATTTTTGAATGCATAGTTGTATAAGATCATGTATAAAAGTATATGTGGAGCAATTTGTATATGTTTATACATGAGATTTTTATGTGATTTGAAATTGTACGTTTGTATGCCAGAGGCCCTGTGTGTGAGAAAAATATGTATACGTACATGTGGTGAAGTATTTTATGTGATATTATATATATGTACAAATTTTGTATTCACATGCAAAGTTTCTTTGAAATCTGTGATTGGCCGAAGGTGTTTTTTTGAAATTGTAAGGGCTTGTAATTTTGGCCAGTAGGGTAGAAATGGTGTGGTATTTTGATATATATATATATATGTATATATATATATATATATATATATTAAGTTTGTAAGCAAATGATAGGTGATGGGCAAATGCTGGAAAGAAAAAGTTATACATAAATTGTTAATGTTCTTCCCTGTTTTTCCTCCAGTGATGGTGTGGAATGATTGGCAAGTATATGAGTGGATAAAATATAAGAATGATAAAAAAAGAGGGGGTTGTGAGTGGGTGAAGTCCCGCACTGGCCGCCACCCTTGGAATTATATTTGGAAATTGTTTATTTATATTATAAAATAGTATATCCTGTATCGTGTGTGTGTGTATATATATATGTTTATGATTCGTAGTTGTTATGTTAGTGAACGAGAAATTATATTGGATTCGGAGAAAAGTGTACCGAGAGAGTAGCATGTACGTATATACGTGTATATGTGTATCTATGGACGTGAGCATATATACGTGTATACATACACGGCTGAGATGGAGTTGTATTTGGTATTTTAGACTTTTTGGTCTATTTGGATTATTTGTTTGGAATTATATTTCATTTGGAGGGCATTTTAGTAATTTTTTAATTTTGAAGATTTAGTATTTATCTATGTTTGACCATGGTATCGGATTTCAATTTCCCTAGACATTGATATTAATGTTTATGATTATTTCGAGGTTTTAAATTTTGACTTCCGCTGACGTGTATTTGTTTCGATTTCGACGCCTTGCATTTTCCTTAGCAAAATACGACAAGTGAGTCGTTTCGAGTACTAGGGCTCGAGACGGGTTGCTACAGGTGGTATCAGAGCATGGCTTTAGATGTATAGCGGAAACGTACATTTAGGCCATGAACCTTAGAAATTAAGTTACGATTTTGCCCCTAAGTCATGATCTTAGACATAAGTGACGATTTTGATTTCCAATAAGTCACAATCTTAAACATAAGTGACGATTTTGATTAAGATTTGATCCGAACATTGACGATGATTTGAACATAAGTACTGATCTTAGTCATAAGTGATGATTATATTGTAAGCATGATCTTAGAATTAAGAAATGACTTAGACTTAAGTAACGACCGGTTGAGGGGTACACATACCAAGAATGATATCATAACCCTGTGATTTTGGTTAATTATATTATCTAAGTTTTGATCGTGACCCTTGCACATTCCATTAGCCATGATTTTAGTAACCCAAAGTGAATAGTATATAATTAAATTACATGAATTGCAATGTTAACCAGGATGCCTTACCACAGACGCTGGTTGATGCATAATTCATACAGGCCCGGCAGCTACTAAAGCTGCTTCCTCTTAACAGCAGCATGAGATCTGGTACCATTATGATAAATGAAGCAAGTTCATGCTCTTACATTTGACACTAATGTCAGAGCATGACTAGATCTAAGTTGGGATCGTAGATCCTAAGAAGTGATTTATAGTAGAATGATAGAGACTAAGAAAGGATTTATTAGCATTATGATCTGTGGAGTGTAGCAAAGAATATCGTACAAAGGGGTTTATAGTTACGATTAAGATGGTGAATTTTAGAGTATCAAATAAGTCGAATATATTAGCCCTATTAAGGATACTGATTGATAGTGATAAGTGTGAGCACTACTAAAATAAGTATAGTAGAATGACAAATTATTGCAAATCTGAGTTAAATATTGATTCATAGGAACACGTAAGTAATGATGCATCGAGTAGGCTTAAATTGAGATAGAGTAAGTATGAACAAGTAGCGGTTACTTTTCATATGAGAATGAACTAGGTTAAAATTAGCGGTTGAAATAACCAAGTAAAGACAAACGATGGATCAATGTGACGCATGGAAGCGTGGTGAATTAGAAAAAATTTAGTCGATCAATATTTAGTGTGTCATGCTAGGATTGGACAATATAAGTTAAGGATTTTATCATAATAGACGGAGGATAGACTTATAAGAAACGATGTATAGCCGGATTTTCCCTCACAATAAGGGGTGACTTAGAAAAGAAAAAAACCTATACAAAGTATGGACAAAAAAAATTTCAAGTTAAATGTTTTCATATAAGCACGTACATCTATATACTAAAGGTTTTTCAAAGATTTTTGCTTATGTGTAATCCAACTAGTTTCATTTTTTTGTATGGCCTATTAATCTTACAAGGCCATATTTTCTTCTGTATTTGTATATCAACACAACGAAATTGCAACTACTCCGATAACTCTGAAGAACAGATATATTTCTTTTATGTTGATGTTGTCAAAGAGCGA
>AP025043.1:28710534-28816294 GCA_036186865.1 Eustoma russellianum | reverse complement strand
GAACAGATATATTTCTTTTATGTTGATGTTGTCAAAGAGCGAGATGTTTACATAATTCTTATATAGTATTTAAAATTTTCGTTTTTGGTTACAATAATTTTGTCGAAATAAATTCTATTTGTTGACTATCGACATTGCAATCATTCAATCAGTTAAAATTTTAAATTATTTATCAGCTTGCGATGAACTTACTTAATTTTGTGAAACTAAAAGTAGTTTTCAAAATATACATACCTCTTTTAGAAAAATAAAGGCACCGTATTCAAGTCGTTTTATAAAACTTTATATTGCTGAGTTCCAACTGTTTTTAATGCGATCTTACCGCATTATTTTTGTGAAACAAGTTATATCATTATTTTTTTAAGAGGTCATGTGATACACCGCTTACCAAAAAAATATAATACCCAGATTTTCGTGTTTATAAAATTAGAACTAGTATTTTTTTAAAAAATTATTCAAGCTACATTCAAAATTATAGCTACTTAAGCTATATTTTTATGTAAAGAAAAAATGTCCATACATATATTTCGTATATTAGGCTAGTGATGGTACGCCAGATGAGTAAGGATATGGTCATAGTGTTAGCACGTAAGTATATAAGAATTGATTTTGGAGACTTGGTTCTATGTCGAATAAGTGTAATGATTAATATATCAGGGTACTCGATGGACATTTAGCTTAGTTATGTATCTAAGAGATGGATCATATATGATTAGTTTTAAGGATTCCGAAATTGTAAGATACAATTATATAAGTTGAATGATATAGAATAAGTGGTATAGGTGGAATAGAAGGTTTAACAACCTAAAATTGAGGTTGATATGATGATACTCGTGATATACTAGGTAAATGGATCAAGTACAACTATACTAAGTATTGATTATGTAACATGCAAGTTTCGAGGACGAAACTTTTTGTAGGGGGTCTGTTACATCATGCCCTGCAAAGGGAAAAAGAAAAAAGAAAAAGTATTGTTATTATCCTAAACTATTTAGAATTGGAATAGGAAAATAAGATAGGATTAAATTAAATGGTAAATATATATCCATTAGGAATATACAATTTATGCCTAATTCTTATCTATCTATATATATAACAAACAAGCCACAATCCCTCACCCAAAAACCCTACCTGCCGCCCCCTTCAACATCAGAAGAGAAACAAAAAAATATTGAGAGCAGCATCTTTTTTTGTCGTTGCCGTCAGTGAGGCAACATCAACATTTTATTGTTATTTTGTTCCACCTGCCCCCATCAGCAAGCCACAGAAAAGAAAAAAAAGAGTAATGCACTTTTCTTTGCCTTCGAGCTGTGGTACCTTGGAGAGGAATAGAGCAATTTTTCTCCTTGCAAATTGTGGTGAATTTTGTGACAATATTGCCCTTAGAATCTTTGCAAAATGATGAATAATAAACCCCAATATCATATATAAGAATATCTCCAAGAATAGAAAAGAATGTGACATCAAAACCCGTCACATATCCTGCTACCATCGATAATATCATCAAATGATAGAATAAGATAGAAAATCACCAATTTGAAAATTTCCGATCAATTAAAATCTTTTAAACAAGAGTCTACTAACACTCTTAATTCTCTTAAGATTAAAATTGAATCATGTAGGAAAAACGAACATGCATTAGAAACCGGAAATAGCTTGTTAAAAACTAAGAAAGTTGTGAAAATGAAACATCACACTTAAAGCATCAAAACAAGACTTAGAAAAAATGTTAGAACAATTTAAATCTGGCACGAACATGCTTGACACAATAATATTGTCATAAAATATGAAAATGAAAAAAAAGGCTTAGGGTATATAGAAGAAAATGACGAATTAGGAAAAAGACTAACTTTCTATCATCACCTTCTTTTAATCCTTGTGCATATTCCAAAGTAAAAATGCAACATGAACCCACAAAAGTACACACATATAAACGTGCAACTAGGCAAAACTTTGCATCTAGAGAACCTAAAAATTATGCCTATATGTATACAAATGTAAGTAGACATAATGAAATGCAACCAACTCACTATAATGCATATAGACCTAAATATAGGAAGCATTCATATAAGGCTTATAGAAATGTATATGAACACACATACATAGCACCATATAAGAAACAAAAACATATGTCTTATACACACTATCAAAATCGGCCACTTTACAATAATTATCAACCGAGGTACAACATGTATAACCATGCATCATCTTTTAAATGGAATGAACAAGTACATGAAAATCCTTTGTATTTTTAAGTTATAATAATGTCAAATTTGTTCCCAGAAGATACATCCAAGTTTGGATACCCAAAGGGTATATAAACAAGGGTGGTGCCCCTAACATTCAAGGACCCAGGTAAAGGGTACCTAAAACTTTGTCTCTATTGTAGGAAAATCGTAATGAATGCAAGAAGGAGGCAAAGTCAAAGAATCTAAAAACCAAGTGGTTTTTAGATAGCGGATGTTCAAGGCATATAACGGGCAACCCCAAACTATTCACCGAACTTGAACATATCGAGAATGGAGGAAAAGTGACATTCGGTGACAAAAATAAAGGAAAGTTGTTGGAAAAGTAACAATCGTGGATCCTAACACATTTCAAATACAAAATGTGTTGTTAGTAAGAAATCTTTGTTATAATTTATTAAGCATTTCGCCACTTATAGATTCCAGTTATTATGTTTCTTTGCTCCCTGATTCTTGTGAAATAACAAATAAAAAAAGGAGAAATCGTATTAAAAGGAAATAGGGATGGTAACATTTATACCCTTTCCTCAGATAACATGTTAGATGCTAAGGTTAAGTACTTAATATCACATGACTTAGATGTAAATTTATGGCATAGACGACTAGGCCATATAGGAATTTCAACTATTAAAAAGTTAATTAAGAAGAACTTAATTAGAGACATGCCTAAGTTATACTTAGATAATTTTCAGATGTGTGAAACGTGTATTCAAGGAAAACATATTAAAGAAACATTAAAACCAAAACATGAAGTGATTACTAGTAATGTACCAGAATTGCTTCACTTAGACTTATTTGGTCCAAGTAGGACAAAAAATCTGGGTAGACACTACTATGCGTGTGTCATAGTAAATGATTACTCACGATACACATTGACATTGTTCTTAACACACAAAGACGATGCTCCATTAGCAATCAAAACTCTTATCGAGCAACTCGAAAATCTTTGCAAAGAAAACGTTAAGAGAATTAGAAGTGATAGAGGTGGAGAATTTAAAAAAAAGATGTAGTCAATTTTGTGAATTACATGGAATTAAACATGAATTCTCGCCACCTAGAACACCACAACTCAATAGAGTTGTTGAATGCAAAATAGAACAATTTAAGAAATTGCTAGGACAATGTTGTATGAAAACAAAGTACCAAAATAATTATAGGCTGAAGCTGTAAGTTGTGCTTGTTATATATTATAAATAGATTTTCAATTAGAAAGAAGTTAAACAAAACACCTTACGAATAATTAAATAATACACAACCTAAGGTAGATTATCTTAGAGTTTTTGGTTGTAAATGTTTTGTGTTGATCACTAAGGATAATCTAGACAAGTTTGAACAGAAGTCTATTGAATGCATATTTGTTGGTTATTCAACTAATTCTAGAACATATAGGTGTTATAATTCTGCATCTAGAAAAATAATTAAATCTATACACGTGAAATTCAATGAGGATGCATATTTTGAAGTTAGTGATAAAAGTCAACATAAACATGAGAATAATGTTGAAAATATGTTTGATGATGATGATATGTTACTTAAGCCTGTTCATGATCATCTAGAACCAACTCCCCTTGAACAAGATATGCATTAACCCTTACATGAAATATATGAAGAAATTTTGCAATTGGAAGATAATACAACTAACTTGCAAGATGATCCAATTGTATACGATAATGTTCACACTAATGAAACATTTGAACAAGATGAGGGTGAACCTAGTCAACCTAGAAATTGGTGGCTTATAAAAGATAACATAAACATCCTAAAGAATTAATCAATGGGGATCCAAGTGTTGGGGCTAGAACACGTAGAAACATAAGTCAACATGAAGGACATAGCATAATCTCACACTTAGAACCTAAGAATGTTAAGGAAGCCTTAGGTGATATATCATGGATAGATGCCATGCATGAGGAATTGAATCAATTTACAAGGAACAATGTATGAGGCTTAGTACCTAAACCTGAAAACAAGTCTATAATAGGAACAAAATGGGTATTTAAAAATAAAATGGATGAACAAAGAAATATTACAAGAAATAAGGCTAGGCTAGTCGCACAAGGTTATAATAAACAAGAAGGAATATATTATGAAGAAACCTTTGCACCCGTTGCACGACTAGAAGCAATTAGACTATTACTTTCTATTGCAAGTCTAAGCAACATCAAACTCTTCCAAATGGATGTCAAGAGTGCGTTCTTGAATGGATACATCCAAGAAAAAGTGTTTGTGAAACAACCCCTTAGATTCAAAGATCCAAAGAATCCTAACCATGTGTAAAAACTTAAGAAAGCTTTTTATGGTTTAAAACAAGCCCAAGAGCTTGGTACTATAGATTTGCCAACTTTCTTATTGCAAATAATTATCAAAGAGAGACCATAGACAACACATTATTCCTAAGAAGAAAAGATAACGACTTGTTAATAGTTCAAATATATGTGGATGACATATTCTTTGGATCAACCAACTCTACCTTAGTAAAAGACTTCGAAGAGTGTATGAAGTCATAATTTGAAATATCAATGGTAGGAGAGTTGAATTTATTTCTTAGGACTACAAATCAAACAAACCCCTCAAGGAATCCATATTAGCCAACTTAAGTATGTCAATGATATGATTAAGAAGTTTGGATTTGAAGAGTTGAAACCAACACCTACCCCTATGAGCGTAAGCACCAAACTAGACAAAGATGAAAATGGTAAACCTTTTGATGACACACTATATAGGCCTATGATTGGATCATTGTATTTAACTACATCAAGACCTGATATAATATTTAGTGTTTGTGTGCTAGTTTTCCATCTTGTCCTAAGGTACCTCATTACAATGCAGTGAAAAAGATATTTTGATATCTTAATCTCACACCTCACTTAGGACTTTGGTTTGGTAGAAACGCTAAGTTGGAACTGTATGCCTATAGTGATGCTGATTATGGTGGTTGCAAATTAGATAGAAAATCTATTAGCGGTACATATCAATTCATAGGAACCAACTTGATCTCTTGGTTTCCTAAAGAGCAAGCTAGTGTAGCTCTTTCTACCACCGAAGCCGAGTATATAGCCTTAAGCTTATGCATTACCCAAATACTTTGGCTTAAACAACAACTTAGTGATTTTGGTATTAAAATGAATAAGATTCCAATTTTCTGCGATAGCACAAGTACGATCGATCTTTCTCAGAATCCGATACTTCATTCTAAGGCCAAACACATTGAGGTAAGACACCATTTCCTTCGAGTTCATGTTCAAAATAGAGACATAACCATAGATCATGTAAGAACTGATCATCAAATAGCTGACATCTTTGACAAACCCCTTAATCAAGCAATTTTTGAAAACTTACAAGCCAAGTTAGGTATGATGACCTACAATACAATTGCATAATTCTATGTTTTGCATGATTTGCAAAATAAAGGGGGAGATAGAATAAGAACATGATTTTAGTTGGTAAGTCATGATTTGGATTTGAGTTGAATAAAATGTTAAGTTTCAATTGGTATAAGTTTTGAGCATAGCTTAAGGGGGAGAGAAAAGTTGAGGGGGAGCACATGAGCACATATATTAAAAACATGAGTTTTTAAAAGTTTGAAAACAATTGGTATAGAATTGGTGAAATAATTGGTAGTTGGTGAGGTTTTCAAAAAATTCAATTGGGATAAAATTGGTAGATATGTGATAAACAATTGATAAAGAGTTGTGACGTTAAAATCATGTAGAATTATTTTGAAAATCATCCAAAAAGGAGAGAATGTTGAGAAATATGTTTGGATAATTTTCAAAGTCTGATTTTAAGTGTTGAATACATAAAAAGGTCACAAAGTTGAAATAAAGTTGAAACAAATGAAAAAGTAACATCGATCTCTACATAAATCTCTCAGCCAGAGATCGATGTATACATAGATCTCTACATAGATCTCTCAGTCAGAGATCGATGTACATAGATCTCTATATCGGTCGATCGATGTCACACATAATCAAAAACTAAAACTCATTGGAGACATAGATCTCTCTATCAGAGGTACATCGATCGATCGATGTATACATCAGTCTCTAAAATTGAGACACAGATCGATCGATGTCCAATGTTTTTTTTCTAAAAAGTGATAAAATGATTTTTTTTTATTCACATATGCTTGTATATGTATATTGTGATTTTATTACTTGTTTTTGATGATAATAATAGTGTTTTGTTACTAATGCGCCTTGGAAGATTCTGCAACTTACCAAAAAAAGTGCAAAAGTGGTATTTTGAGTTTTTGTAGGCACATGACACGGAGAAAGTCATACAAGGACTTCAATATTTCTTATTTATCATCAAAAAGGTGTTATTATATCTATTTCCGACCATTGGGGTCATTTCTGGAGTTTTCTCTCCCTAGGAGCATTTTGGTCATTTTACACCACAAGGGCAATTTCGTCATTTTACTCAATGAATCTCTTGAGTATCTTATTATCTTCATTCTGGAGTTTATTTATGGTGCTCTTGAAGATTAGTTGGTGATTTTCTATCTTATTCTCTTATTTGATTATATTATCAATGGTAGCAGGATATGTGACGGGTTTTGATGTCACGTTCTTTTCTATTCTTGGAGATATTCTTATATATGTTATTAGGGTTTATTATTCATCATTTTACGGAGATTCTAAGGGCATTATTGGCACAAAATTCACCACAACTTTCAAGGAGAAAAATGTGAGAATTTTGAACTATATGTTGACAAAGTCTTGTTAACTTTATCCACTTATTTCTCTTCAACAAATCTGTGTTTGTACACATTTAAGTTGCTAAAAAATGCCCAAAAATATGTGGCATAGGTGGTGCATTCATTTTATGGTTTGGTGACAAGTGGACCAATCAAAACAAGCTAGTTGGCAAAGTTGCCAACTTGGAAAATTTGAATGGTAGCCAACGGCTACTTTGGCTGATTTTGGAGCTGTTTTCGTTTGAAATTTTCAGCCATCACATGCCTATTATTGTGCTAAGGAGTTGCGTTAATCTTGGAGAAGTTGTGTCATCTTATCCTTGCTTATTATCTTCTCTATTTCTTTATTATTCTGAAGACAAATTTCGGCCAAAATTGTGTTGTTTCATTTTGCCAAGTGTACAAAGTGATTATGTGGCCAACCAATGGTGTGAAGACACTTAAGCATTGATGATGAAGATGGTGACACATTGGAGATCTTATCTTCAAGGCTCATTTCACCCTATAAATAGAAGGCAAATGTGAAGAAGAAGAACACACAACTTTCAAGCAAACTTGAAGATCATTCTTGCTATTCTCTTCTTCTTGATTCTTTGTGTAGCTAAGGTATTTCATTTCTTGTTGTTGTTGAGCTATATATACATACGTTTTTAGTTTATTTTTGTAAGATTGATTAGCAAAGTTTATAAGTCTGCAGCAATAGGTGATAGAGGTGTTGAAACCAAGAGTTGCATAGAAGTGTTCATCCAAGTCTTGAATTTGGTGTTTAACCCAAGGATCAAGCTTGGTTCTTGTTGTAAGTTTGTTCATACGATAGTGAAATCCAAGAAAAGGTGTTCCTTGGGACTGGAGTAGGTCACATTGACCGAACCAGGATAAATCTTTGGTGTTCCTGTCTTCTTTTCTTTTTTCTGTTTTTCTGCCCGTTTTCACTGCAGATTTCACACAACTTTCCTTACAATAAGTTTCGTCCTCGAAACTTGCGTGTTGTGTAATCTCCAGCTTAGTATAGTTCTACTTAATCCATTCACCTAGATAACGACCAACTAAATATTCATTGTCTTTTGCTTATTAAAATCGTAACCTACCCTTTCTATAACTTTAGTGTCAAACTTAAGGTTATTGTCGCCATACTGATGGGTTTCACAACCAAATCGTCAGTCGTATGAACTCATATTTGCTGCCTTCAGCAGCCTTTTATATTCAATGCCTATGTGTAATACAATATTAACTTAATGTCTTCTTCAAAAGACTCATCCCTTAAACCATACGTATTTTCAGAACGCGTTTGATTCTAGTACGATTCAATTTAGTCATCCCTAGCATCTCATAAGATGGTCAAGTCCTTTTTGAGTTCAATCTTTAACATAATTCTCTATAATTAGAACTTATAAACTTCCATTTATACTACTTGACGTGTATCATTTCGCTTATATGGATGTAATCTACAATTCCAAATTCTTAACTCATATGGATTCATTTTTACATGGCCATCCGAAATATCCGTTGAGTCCACCAATACGTTAAGCATCACTCTCTTTTATTATAGAATCAAATTCTCGAAAACCAATTCTTATACATACGAACTAGTTCTATGATCTTGCCCTTACTTTTTCTGAGATATTATCAACAAACTAGTATACGAAGTATGAGCATGGACATATATTTCTTCAATTTAAGAAAAGTAACTTATGTAGCTATAATTTGGAATATAGCTTTAACAGTTTAAAATAATATCTATTCTAATTTCTGTGAACATCAATAACTAAAGTATCATATATTTATTTTCGCAAAGCGTTATCTCAAATGAACACTTATAAAAATAATGGTACAACTTACTTCGCAAAAGTGTTTCGATAAAATCACATTAAAACAATTTTGAAAATCGACAAATGTAAGGTTTCATATAACCATTTGAATACAGTACCTTCCTTTCCTAAAAGAAGTACATATTTTAAAAGCTACTTTTTTTGTTTCACAAAGATACAACAATTGGAAAACTCAACAACTATAAAGTTTCATAAAACAATTTGGAGAAGGTACCTCTCTGTTTCAAAAGCATATATATATTTTGAAACTATTTCTGCTTCACAAAATCAAATAAGTTCATCGCAAGCAGATAAATAACTTCAAAAGCATTTAATCGGAAAAATGCTTGAAATATCGATAGTTGGTAAATAAAATTATGTTAGCAAAATCAATATGGCTAAATGAAAATTTGAGAAATAATATAAGAAACATATAAACATATCATTCTTCGAAAGCATCATCATTTTAAAATATATCTAGTTTGTTAGAGGTAGTCAAAATTCCATTAGGTCAATATACGAATTCGGAAAGGAATATGGCCTTGTAAAATTAATAGACTATATATAAAGAAAAATGAAACTAGTTGAAATATTTAGGAGCAAAAATCTTTGACATACTTTTGAAATATAGAATACATCTTGGTGTACGTGCTTATAAGGAAACGTTTAACGGCTTGAAAATTAATAGTCTAATACTTCGTATAATTTTCCTAAGTCACCCCTTAATGTCAAATGAAAAATCCATAGTACTTCTTTAATTGATTATTTCAAGTGCAAATTTTAACTTAGTTAGATCTCAACTGAAGAGCAACCACTACTTATACATACTTGCTCCATTTCAATTTAAGCCTACTCAATACGTTAGTACTTACGTGTTCCTAGAAATCAACAGTTAACCTAGATTTGTAATGATTTGTCATTCAACTGTACTTATTTTAGTAATGCTCGCTTATCACAATCAATTAATATTTCTAATAGGACTAATATCTTCGGCCTATTTGATACCCTAAATTTCAATATCTTAATCACAACTATAATCACCTTGGTACGATATACCTTGCTAAACTCTACTGAGTCTGATCATAATGCTAATAAATCATTTCTAAGTAATTCTCATTTTACTACAAATCATTTCTTAGGAACTACTGACAAAAGTAGATGCATGAACCCGTTTCATTCATCATAATCGTACTGGGTCCCATGTTGTTGCCACGGGAAGCAGTCCTAGTAACTGTCGGGCCCATCTGAATTTATGCATTAACCAAAGCCTACAGTATGGCATCGTGGTTAAATTGCAGTTATAATTATATACTATTCAAATGGTCTGGGTTTATAGGGATAGGATCTAAGAAACTATACCAAAGATCAACACTTAAGTAAGGCCAATAACTCAAAATCGTATGGGAGGCCCTAGGTATACATAGGCGTATCACTTATCCTATCATCTCTTAAGTCTATAATCAATCCCTATTTCTAAGTTCAATGCTTAGAATATAATCACCCATATGACTAAAATTGGTATTTAGGTTCAAATCATCACCTAATGCTCAGATCATCTCTTAGGTCCAAATTCACGTCTATTTTCAAAGTCATGCTTAGTATATAATCAGCGGTTATGACTAAAATCACTGCTTAAGTCCAAGATCAACTCTTAATCAGAAATTGTCGCTTACGTTTAAGATCGCGACTTAAGTGCAAAATCGTAACTTAATTTCTAAGATCATGGCCTAAATTTATGTTTTCGCCGTGGATCTAGAACCTGTCTCAGATACCACCTGTAGCGACCCTTCCCAAGTCCTAGTACTCGAAACGACTCACCTATCGTATTTCACTAAGGAAAATACAAGGCGTCGATATAGTCAAATTCAAGTCAGTAGAACAACGTAAATCGAAGTCAGCGGAAGTCATAGAGATTAAAAGCTCAAAATAATCATCATCATTAATATCCGTGTCTAGGCAATTCTAAATTGATGTAATGGTCAAACGTAAATAATAAATACTAACCCACAAAATACATAAGGTCAAATCCATAGACTATGTCTCAGGTAAATCCTCGAAAGTCTCATCCGAATATCTTCAATCTCAGAATCTCCACTCCTAATCGTCCTCAGGTATACTAACCCAATTATCTGTCTATCTGCAAAAATAAGTGATAGCATAGTACACGTCGCCCAATAAGTAGCCTCACTGTACTTACCATAGGATCATACAAGGAGAAGCAAGTGTAAATAAAGTAAGTAAATGACAATAAGAAATAGCATGCTTCTCTTTGTAAATAAAGTTTACCTTTTTTTTACCTGTCTAACCAATCAAGCAAGTAAAAATACATAAACACGTAAAGAACAGCAATAACAGAAGCGTACGATAAACACAAACTCGCACAATCAAATGCAATGTGCAACTTCATGATGTATGCTCCTTTTCATTATCGTGTCACACGCAACAACATTATTATTTCACACAACATGCTCCTTCCTCTCCATGGTATGCTATGCATGTCCCGGGTCCTACTCATCGCTCCGTAACGTGGAGTCAGCGGACATCGCTCTGTAACATAGAGTCAGCGGTCATCGTTCTGTAATGTGGAGTCAGGGGGCGTCGCTCCGTAACATGGAGTCAACGGACATCGCTCCGTAATGTGGAGTCATCGGACATCGCTCCATAATATGGAGTTAGCGCCCCGAACGGATGCAATGCAATGCACGTGTCATGGATGCTTCACACACAATCCGGTGCATACATGCTCTTATATATATCGCGCCCATACACGTGCATATATACTTGCATATATACTCCGATTTTATTACGGTGTATTCATACTCCTATATATACCCGCGCACATACACATGCATATATACTTGTAAGAATACTCCCATTTTATTATTATTATTATTTTATTATCATTATATCCTTGATATTATCTCTTTCTTTCTTTTATTTATTTATTATTATTTATCACTTTTGTTTCATTTTATTTATTTTATAATTTACTTTATTTTATTCAATTTTAATTTTTTTTTCTTATTATTTTATTATTATTTGCGTTATTATTTTTTTCCGATTCTGTTTTCACCATTTTCTATATACTCTTAAAACTTCACATTTTCATTTACATATAAATACCTATACTGACGGTATAATACCTATATTCGTATATGATATAAAATTCACCTACACTATAAAATCTGCAGTTGTCCACGTACCACTCAACGATTACAATTTCATAATATATGCATATATATACCATCGACACACACATGAATATATATATATATATATATATATATATATATATATATATATATATACATTCATATACTTACAATTTAACTCAACTGAGCACATACATAAATAATATGCCAATATTTCATGCTGGCCGAAATTAACATTGTTCCAAAATATAGAATACTTTTGCGGCCCACACTTACTTATAACAATACAACTTTGATATACATATGTGTACGTCAATCACATATACATATTCTTTTACTTTATAAAGTTATATACAGCTAACATATGTATCACATATGTATGTCCCTAAAAGTTTCAGCCTCTTCACCAAAGTAATACAAAATTTGCAACATCACTTATATACATAATCATACTTATATAATTGCCTCTCAAATTTATATATGAAATTAGGAAAACGTTGCACCATCAAATAATTTCCTCTCCAATTTATATCAGCATATGCAATTAGGAAAATGTTGCACCATCAAATTTCCAACGTCAGCAACCAATTTCAACATACATATATTATTTCCTTTTAATCTTAAAATCCCACTCCGTTCAAGATTTTTCTTCCGTATAAATATATATCCACACACGGCCCCCACATACATATATAAATACATCAATTTATGCAAATGCATATACTTATGTATGATCCATATTTTGATACGAAAATATAATTACGAATTTCATAAATTTCATAATAAGTACAGAAATGGTACTTACATGTTCTGATTATACCATACCGTATGCGATTAGGGTTGGATTGAAGCAAAAAAAAACCTCTCCTCTTCCTCCCTTTAGAATTCGGCCTCTAGGTGTGAATTGAGAATTACAGCTGCTGTTGTTTTTTTTTCTCCTCCTTTCTGCTGGGGGCTGCCGCTGGGGTAGTTTAGGTTTGTAAACTTTTTTCTTTCTTTTTTCTTGCTACTGGGGCGGCAGATGCTTTGAAGAATGGGTGCGGAACAATTTTTTTCTCCATCTTCAAAATGGATGATGGCTGATGTTTATAAATTTGAAAGGAGGTTGATATTTTTTCCTGTGCTTCTGCCGATGGTGGGGTGTGGTCGGATACGTAAAATTGAAGTAGGGTTTTTCTCTTTTTTTCTTAGTGTGTTCTATTGTGTAGGTTAGCTATATGTATATATTTATAGATAAATAGTGATTTGATTTTCTATAGAAATAGGTAGTATATGTAAAGTATATCTTGTAGGAAGTTAAATTCATATCCCTATCTCCTATCTCAGTCACATGTACCATAAATATATACTCATATTTATATTCATAGTTTTCCTCTTTCATCAATTTTATTATATTATATTATTATTATTGTTATTATTATTATTTCCTTTTATTTTCTCTTACCCCCATGTGCACGGGGTATAGCGCATAGCAAGAGAAACTTCAAGGTGGGCATGCACCATGATGAATCTCAATACTAGCATGCCGAAATGTAGGTAAGGTGACATCACTCAAAATTGTGCTGCAGGCATAAGAAGGCAGTGCAACAAAATTGTCATATGCAGTGAAGAGCTGCGTGGGTAGCGCTAGCTGTGCAAGCAAATGAGCAGGGACATTTGTTTCATGAGGAGTGTGGACAATCGTCAAGGAGAGCAATTGCAGAAATACTCACAAGTACATCAAATCTGGTGCCAGTGATGCGGAGGTAGACAAGAATACCGCTAGAAGATCAACACAGTTCGTCTCAATAGTAAAACAACCATAACGTGGATGATAATACATAGTAGCAAGAAGTACAGCCTGAGCTTCTACCCTCAATGGCATATCAAGGCGCAGGAGAAACGAGATGGCATGATGAAAGACATCAGAGTAGTTATGAATAATGGCACCACCACTGGCTGTAGTTTGACCAACTGCAGCGTCAGTGTTTAGTTTGATACAACCAACCGGAGGAGGCGACCATCTAAGTATGTGGGGTCGGAGGAGACACAGAGGCGGAGAGAGGCCAACAGAGATAAGCTGCGGAATATTCATAGCATGCTTAGTACCAGACATAAATGACGCCCAAGTAAACAATCTAAACAGATGGAGCGAATAACTAGACGAGGAGACCATTGAGAGGTATCAAAAATAATGGAGGCGTATATTTTCCATACATTCCACAGTAACACACCAGGAAAGATAATTTGCATAGCCCCCACAAATATAGGGGGTGTCGAACACCATATGAGCAACAAATATGATCTCCAAGCTCCGCCAGTGAAAAGGGGAACATCAACCAGGGCAGCAAAATAGGACCAAATAATTCGTACCTTAGGACAGGTGAAGAAGAGATGTAGTGTCGTAGCGTTATCCTGTCGACAAAAGGGACTGTGAGACGGAAGAACCTGCTGAAACTTGGCCAAATAGTCGGGTAGAGGGAGGGCACCATGATACATGCACCAAAGAAAAAACTGAATAGCTGGGCATTATGTTCGACACCAGACTAAGCCGTGTGGCAGGAATAGTGGCTTCGCAGACCGCACCATAGAGTATGCTGCACTCGAGGTAAAAGTACCCGCAGGAGTAGGCCAAACTGGGGTAGAGGACTGCGAAGTAGTATGCTCAGAGCAAAACAGATGAATGATACAAATGCGCTTCCACCCAGCAGAATCATATAGTCGTGGGTGAAAGTCTTGATGGTGCCAATAGCGATGGCGAATGTAGTGGCCCCATAGTGAATCCCTGGTGTGATATATATGCCAAGACTTACAAGCAAAAGTATCTTGCAAAGCCTTTAAGTCACGAAGGCCAAGTCTTCCTACATGTGTAGGCAAGCAGAGATGTGCCCAAGAAACCTAATGATGTCGGCCTGGGCCCTAAATGAAACAAGCAAAATGGGTCTCGAGAGATCGGGCAACACCCCTATGTAAACGAGTCCCAACCATAATATGAAGGGGTAGGGAAGAGAGGACAGAACGTATAAGGGTGATGCGGCCTGCAGTCCCCAAAAACTTTTGCTTCAAGCTGCATAGTCGATTATCAACATTAGATAAGAGCTCAGTACAATGTAATGTGCGTGAGATACCCTTATACAAGTATGAGCCGAAGTATTTAAGGGATAGAGATGATTGGCGCATGGTCAGGATGGTAATGAGATCATGCCGACGATTGGATGAGATTCCTGCTGAAAAGACAACACTCCTTTTATGATAGTTAACTACCTGACTCGATGCCTGTTCATACATAGTCAAGAAATGCTTGACGTGGCGTAAATTACGTCGATCAGCTACAAGAAAAAGGAGTAGATCATCTGCCTAGGCCAAGTGAGGAATGATGAGTGGAAGCTGGTCGAGAGGTAAAGGATGTATAATACCGTGGTATATACTGAGATTTAGAGCTCTGGAAAAGACTTCGGCTACAATAATAAAGAGCAAGGGTGAGAGAGGATCACCTTGCTTCACCCCCTAGTGTGTCTGAAAATACCACTAGAAACACCATTGACTAATACAGAGAAGTAGGTGCTATCAAGATGATTAAGAACTAATGTGATGAAAAATGCTGAGAACCCAAGGCGCTCCAATACTAATCGCAAGAACTACCAGCTTACACGATCAAAGGCTTTTCCAAGGTCAAGTTTAATGATACAATTAGAAGATCTAGGGGTGTGATCCAACCAATAAACCATATCATTTCCATGTAGAACATGCTCTGTAATGCCTTTACCTTTTTGAAATCCTGCCAGTTCTGGAGAGATTATTTTGGGGAGAACAGTGTTCAGTCGAGTTGCAAGAATTCGAGTCTTGATTTTGCTCAAAAAGGTAAACAATGCAATAGGTCGATAATCAGCAAAAATTGTTTGCGACGAGCCCTTAGGGAGGAGAACAATTGACGTGTGAGCCACGGGTTTCAGCAATGGGAAGCCCAGGAAAAATTCTTGAACAGCCTTGTAGACATCTAAATGAATGATGTCCCAACACGTCCTGTAATAATGTCCATTGTAATCGTCAGGACCTGCCGCATTATTAGGGTCCAAAGCCCAGACAGCATTGCGGACATCATCTTCTGATGGCATAGAGGTCAAGTAATCGTTATACGAACCTGTCAGTAGAGTAGGAATGGCATGGAGTAAGTCAGAATTCTCAAGTGTTGGATGAGCAGTAAACATATTAGTATAAAAGTCGATGGTAGCTTGTTGAATAGATTCTAGAGTATTACAACTAGTGCCGTCGATATGATTGATGCTATGAATATGCTGGCGTCGATGACAATCCTGAACAATAGCGTGAAAGTACTTTTTAGTAGCGTCACCTTCCTTTAACCACTTGACACGTGCCTTTTGTTTCCAGAATTCAGTTTCTTGAGTACATGCTAAACAAAATTCCACATGTGCTGTGTGATATGCAAGATGGGTGGCGTATGAGGGAGTAGTATCTTTGGCAAGCTCAGCACCTTGGACTCTTCGCTCTGCATATTCAACCCGACAAAAGATGTTTCCAAAAACATTTTTATTCCAATCTGAGATATCACGTTTTAATGAACACAGTTTATTGCATAAACCCCTCATGTCTCCAGTGGTGGGGTAAGAATTCCATGTGTGTCAAACGAAGGAAAGAAAGTCAAATGAGAAGTCCATACAAAAATGAAGCGAAATTGCATAGGGACATCTACTCCAGCCGAGCCACATTCAAGAAGTAACGGACAGTGATCGGATGTGACCCAACTTAAATGAGTAAGTTTCAGATGTGGAAAAAGATCATAAAAAGCTGAATTGCAAAATGCCCAAACTTGACCCAAGCCTCGGCCACCCAACCATGTAAAACGTGTGCCAACATGCAGAATGACATGCCATGCACAGTGATCAACCATAGAATTTAAATCCACAAGAGACAAAAGGGTTGGCCGAGCTACCTATTTGTGATCCTGGAGAGATAAAAATGTATTAAAGTCACACGACATCACCCAAGGTTCTGAATTTGAATCCTCAAACTCTTTGAGATAAGACCATAAATGACTGTGCTCCATAATAGTATGCCGAGCATATATACAAGAGTGCAAAAAACTACAATTGGTAGAAGAAATGCAGAACCGTAGACGAGACGCTACAATATCTGGTATCCAGGGTATCTGTGCCCAGCAGCTTCTAATTCTGCGTGTCGGTCCATGATGGCCCTTCTTGCTGCCGTGCCCTTCTCAACAAGTCTCCTCTCCTCCTTGGGCAGTTCCTCATCACGTGTCCAGTCTCCCTGCATAGGTGACATGCACCGGTCCCCACGTGGCATTCACCATTATGCTGCCTCTGACATCTTTGGCATATCGGAACTGCTGCCGATCTCTATCGTCGTTGTGCCTGGTGCCAGCTGGATGATGGCTGTCGAGGTTGCCTATCTTCCTTCTGCAGATACGAGCCCCATTTCTCAGTTTGGTCCTTAATGTTTCTCCGAAATCTCTTGTCCCTAGCCTCTCGGTCTGGTAACGTAATAATGCGCTCCACCAGGTAGCAGTCTCCCAGTAGTTCTTTGAAATTTCATGGATGTGTACCAACTAACCGATTCCGCATCCGAGGATTTAGGCCACGTCCCAACCTAACCATCTTAAGTCTGTCATCACCCATTATCTCAGGAACGTAGCGGCCCAGTGTGACAAATCGCTAGAAATACTCAGAAACTCAATCATCTGTTTCCTATCTCAGTGTGTCAAATTACCTTATCCTCTGGATGATCAGTGCCTTGGAAAGATAAAATCTATAGAACTCCTCCGAAAACTATGTCCAAGTCATAGGTCTAGGCAGTGGCTGGATATACATCCTCCGCCACTGATTGGCTCTACCCACCAGGAATAGCAGAAACAATCTGTGCCTTCACCTCTTCAGGCACCTGTGCTAGTTGGAAGCCCCTCTCGATGTCCTCGAACCATCCTTCTACCTTAGCTGTATCTGTCTCTCCATTAAAACCGAGAACTCTAGCAGTGACCAGGTATCCGTAATAGAATCAACTGCTTCTATAAGGCCATGGTTGTTTGGGTGGTGGTGGTGGAGCCTGGGCGGACTCGCTTACCTTGCGGAATTGTATCAGAGCCTCGAAAAATGACCAGAGTATCTCCCCCAGAAATTGAGCTACCAAAGATAGAACTTGTGCCGGCAGTGACAGTGTCCGCTCTAACGCTGGTGATGACCCCTGTAGGGTAAGTGATGGTGTCCACCTATCGGATCATTATGACATCATATTTCAAATAGTTAAAAGTCGATATATCATGAAACATCTTAAGTTTTAAGGGGTTATGCATATTCAGAGGAAAGCAGTTCACTTATTATGACCCTATGTTAATTTATCCACCACTAAGTGAAAGTATCATTACCCCTAATACCTTTTCTAAACCATTCTAGAGAATCTATACTAAGGTTGTCGCACTCAGTCTAAAATCAATTACTGAGGCTCTACGGTCTCTACTTAAGTCTATGATCATAACTTAAGTTCTATGATCATAACCTGTTACATGTCGTCGCTTACTTTATGTTGCCCACTGTGGATCTAGAGCCTGACTCTGATACCACCTATAGTGCCCTGCCTGGGACGGAGGTCTCGGCATGGTGCACCTACCGTACTCTGCTACAAGAAGTACAAGATAACATTCTTATGCGTGTAGTCATAAGCATCTATCGATATTGCGGAAGCATCATAAAATACAAAGCGTGGTAGACATGCATCGTACAGAGAGCTAAATCCAAAATACATCTGAAATATCATCAGTACAAAGTTGTGATACATATCTGAAATTACATAAGGAACTACATAATCTGGTCTATACACCCACCACTGGTAATCTATCCTCGTCTCATCCCTAATGGTTCCAGAACTAACTCTTGTCCCTGTGATAGGTAAATGAGGGGGTGAGCAATAGCGAATCGCCTAGCAAGTATATCCGTCTAGGTTTGTCATGTGGATCATGCATGGTGAAGAAAAAATAAAAACAGGAACAGTGACATAATATAACATGCTACAATAGATAATGTAAAGTAAAACAGATATATAGGAACAGACAACTTGTGGAACGTAAATCACAGAATAATTCATTTATATAACTGTCATGTTTCTTTTCTTCTTACGTGTCGATTAAGTCTTATGATTCGTAGTCAACTTCTCTTTCTACGTCTTCGCCCAGGCCCTATGCTAAACAATCATCCTTCCTGTGCTATAGGTCTATGCCTACATCTAGTAGGGTGACACCGGTATACATGTCTATGCTCGTATGATAAAAAGTTATACATCGTTTTCAGAAAAAGCGTCAAATCATAATCATGTCAGAAATCATCGTATCAAAACTGTCACAGCTATGTTCATAACATGTCATATCTTTCATGAACAGTACACAAGACCACCGACTGAACTCTCTGAGTAGTCAAGTACCGTCTATGAATCCTAATGGTCCAACCATGGTATTACATCATATATACATAGACAAACAATGACACGTTATGGTGGAGACCGCATGTTGCAGCCTGCTCCCAGGCTGGGTCGTGCTACCAATCATGAATTCGCAAACAACAAAATGAAATAGTCATCACCCCATTATAGGATAAATGGCCCGTTTCTCAATTATCATAAAGAGGAAACAAGGGCAGTTGTTGAACCCACCCTGACTGTAATACAGCTTCTAACTATGCGAAACAAATATTATCAATTCCTAGAAATTTTAGTAGCAATAAAATTATGTTGTGCATATTATAATAATTAATTAATTTACTTCAATAACCCTTTTCTTAAATATTATCAAAAGTAACCACATTAGGGCAACATGGAAAAGGGAGAACTGACCAAACCACCCTCCAAGTGGGCTGGCCACTTCCCTCCAAAACCGCTTAAATCATCTTGAAAACTCTAGAAACGTCCAAGCCTTCAATGCCTTAAGACAAAAATCTTCCACAAGCCACCCTAACTACTACACTTTTCATACATGCGATAAGTAATCATTGTGTCCTCTTCTCTCCATTTAATACGGCCATCCCTCCCTTCTTAAAGGCTAAGTGAATTCAAGACAACTCCTCAACCACTTAAATCTCTTCCTAAATATTCTCTCACCTCTCAACTATCATCCATCTCCCTCCCAAACTCCCCAAGTTTCGACCACAAGGGAAGGATACCAAGAGCAACTCATTCAAGCCCTTCAAGACTAGTCCTCAAAATTATTAAGGTATGTAAATAGTTCATAAGGTTAAATCTTCCATTCTTTGAGGCATTGTATCAAACTTAAGTTGTTCCCCCTCTAACTCCCCAAACCCTTGACCAATGCCTTCAGCATAAGGTGAACTCTCAAGCTCAAGAAGAGAAGGAACTCTAGGAGGCTTAGAACATCCTTCCAACCTTCATCAAGGTAAGGTCTTATACCCCTTTTAGATTTCATTCTATTTTATTCAAGTAGCTCTCTCCTCACCCTCTCCCTCCCCATGAAAACTGTATGCTCCCCTTGTAGGGAGGACATAATCTTCAAGCTCTAAAGAAGAACCAAGTGTCCAAGAACACAACTTTGAGCAAAAGAGGCAAGGCTTCCTTGATTCTTCTTGAGACATTGAGGGACCATGAATAAGATGATTTAGTAAGATTAGGACTATAATCTTACTTATATTGAACACATATGCATAAATGCCATGCTGGAATTTTTGGTAAAATCACCATCATAAGCTTGTGACGCATGTGAATGGATTTAGAAAGTTATTTTAGTATCTGGGGTAAGGACTAACCCTATAAGGGAAAATAAGTTGGAAATCAAAGGATTCCCCTTTCTTCTAACCTATGGTTGTGAGTAACCTTGAAGGAATAGTTTGACTCACCACCTTTATGCCACTAGAATGATTTAAATAGCACTAGGTTGGTTATGTAATTCGGTTATTGAAAGTTTAGAGGCTGTTTTAGTGTGTCTTTGTTCTTGACCCATGAATGAATATGATATGACTTCAAGCATATTAATACATGACTAAAAAGAGCAACAAGTGAATGGATTAGTTACTTAAGGATAGTTCACATGTTCAAGGATGAAAAGAATGCATTTGGAGGGTGTATCTCTCCCTACACACCCCTTGGCCTTGATGGGAAATTAAGGAAATGAATGGCTTCAATGGTTATGCCTCTGGGATGGTTTAAAGGTCATTTTGATGCTAAAGTTTCACTTAGAGAGAAGGATAAGGGATTGTTTTGACTCATGACCAAGTTTGATAAGATTTAAAGGCCACAAAGTATTTCTTATGCTAAGATAATCACATATGTGGGACTGTTTTGTATACAATATTATATGTGCAATATTAGTGAGATTCTAAAGCTTGGTTATGTTTATTCAAGCTATTGAAGGAGTGCTTGAAGGTGTAGACACTAGGAGTGGTTAAAAGATTTAAGGAAAAGCTTGGAATCACCAAAAGCAAAGTTGTTATACTTGTTGGTTCATTGGGCGAAATTGTTTTGGCATGGACGGACTTGTACACGGCTAAATTGTCAAATGGAAAAGTTAAGGGCTATCTAAATTGAACACTAGGATGATTTGAGGATGTTGAGGTAAAATGGTAGTTGTAAAAGATGATTTTGGATGCTGTATAGGTATAGAAACCGAAATAGTAGGCTGTTTCGGTATATTTGTGCAAAACAGTCTGGATAGGCCTCTAAGTCAGCCTATCGACTCATATAATTCTTGACTAGATAGTAAGAGACCTAAATGAATCAGTTTATAAGGATTTTTGGTAAGATGAAACTATTTAAGGGTCAAAACAGGGGATAAAATGTACGACACAAAGCTGAAATTTTCAGCTTTGCGATGTAAGCAAGTAGTGAAACGTATTTGTTACGGATATGACACTAAGGACGTTTTGGACCCTTGAAACCCATCGTCCATTGCATTAAGCATCTTGTGTATGTCATGTCATTTTTTTAAGGTAAAGTTCTATTTTGAAAAGAAAATTAAAGTAGTTTTAAAAACCCGAATCAAAGGATTTGTCTTTACGCTTGATTCAGTATATGTTTTGTTCGGGACTCGATATCAGGGTATATGTTCTATTTTGAACCCGTATGAGGCATTGTTCTGTTCTGGACTCGAGCGTAACATCCTATCATGGTAGCCGGGGTATTGTTCTGTTTTGGGCTCATATGGGGTATTGTTCTGTTCTAGACTTGATATCGAGGTATTTTCTGGACCCGTACGTAACTTCCTCAGTAGGTTAGGAGGTAGACGAGGTATTGTTATATTCTGGACGGAATCACTCGTAGTATACGATAAGTCCATAAAGCAAAGGCCATGGCTTATATTCTGTCTTGTTCTATTCTGATCTGTTCCCATTCTGTTCTATCCTGCATTACTCTTTTTATTCTGTATTGCATGGCATTGATCTCAACATAGAATATAATAAGACCGTTATGAGTCGTAAATAATTGGTTTAGCATAGACGGGAAGTAGAATGGTAAGTTATGGTATCAATGGGAACATATACGGGCATGGTTCATGAGGTTTGTAAGCATGTTTAAATCTGACTATGGTAGGTTTGAAATTCTTATTTATTTTCTGATGTGTTTCATTAGAATTGAGGGATACTTGCTGGGTGATTTATCACTCGCTCCTCGTTTATCATTGTTCAGAGTCTCAGGAGCCTGAGATAGAGTATGTTGAGGACGAGCCTAGCTACCTTACCCATGAGAGATGCTGGCGACTAGGACTTTCATAGTTTTATATATTATGGACTACTTGGGATATTTTGGGACTTTATTTCATGGTTTGTATTATGTATGATGTTATCAATGATGGATGTTTAATGTTTTAATTTTGCCCGTTTATTGCCACGTTTTGATGTTTCCATCAGTAATCCATGATGTAATCATGGAATAGTACTGGGATCGCATCGACGCCCTGTACTTTTCTTTGCGAAGTAAGGCGGGTGCACCATACGTGGGCGTAGACCGGGTGCGGGGGCGCGACAGGTGGTATTAGAGCCAGGCTCTAAATTCATGGTAGAACATAGGAACTAAGTGCTGATCTTAGAACCCTAAGTCATGATCTTAGACATAAGCCATGATCTCAGCATGAGAAATGGCCTTAGTCTAGGAAACGTAGCACGATTTTAGGAAATCTGTTCCCTTAAATTTCTGGCTAGATAAATAGGTGTAATTAACCTTACCCTTACTTAGGATGAAAAAAATTAATTTGGAACCTTAACATTTAGCCTATTCCTTTCCGGATATAAATAGAACACTTAGAATTAAATTTTTTTACATATTCACTAACCACATCAGCCTCGCTGTTTAAAATAGGATGGCATTGTGATCTGGTAGACAGACACTATCACCTTTCACCCTGGGAAGAAATGGGTTCTATTACATGCAGCTAGTAAGAGCGTGTATTCCAAGTTTTGACGAGAAACCTAATTCAGAGGAGGCAGAAAGAAGGTTAAATGAGATTGACAGTAATTTCCTGTTGATACAGGTGCCTAACGAGATAAAGGAACAGATCATTCGGCCATTTTTGATTGGTAAGGCCAGCCAGTTGTGGAGGACTTATATTCAACCACTGCCCCGGCCGGTTACCTGGACAGCGTTGCTAGAAGAGTTCTGCAAATTTTACCTCTCCTCGGCCTTGACCATATGGAGGATTGGGAAATTTGGAACACTAAGGCAGGAACTAGGCGTCACAGTCTTAAAATATGTCTGTCGTTTCATCACATTGGGTCGATATGTCCCTTCGATAATAGATGATGGAAAGCTTAAGGTGGTAAGACTTATGCACGGTCTAGACCTTCGGATCAAGATTTCGTTAGTCAATGCATATTAAAGAACTTTTGAAGAGTTACTGGATGACTACTACAGAGCAGAACACGTTCTTACACCGATGGAGGGCCGAAACAGGAGACCTCAAGAGCGTACTAAGGAACGGAGTGGGAGATGGGACCCGTATCCAAAGAGGGCTAACAAAAGGGCAATCAAGGAGGGGCAGTACAGATCAGAGGGTGCCTGATCCAGAGATATCTGAAGCATCGAATACAGAAATAGGTACGCCTAATTGTGCAATATAAATGTGATTCGTAGTACCGTTGTTCTAATTTTTCCTATTAACCAAGTATGAATTGTAATGCTAAAGAATGAACTAGCTCGGCAAGATAAGGACCTTTAGGGAAGATTTCCACAAGGTTAGTGACATGTCAGATAAATAAGACGATTAGAGTAGCCCAGCAGAAGCGTGACAGCTAGAGTACGTTAGGCAATTGCTTTCAAAAGTTCTCAACAATCGGATAAGTACCCCGATAGTTAGATCACCAAAGTTCCAAATAAAAGCCCGTAAATTACTATTCTAGAAAAGCATGTCTGAACCCTAATTCAATACATTGAAAAATGTTCGGGGCATGTGATAGGGGTGGAATTAGTAGAGTAATGTTAAGCATTTGATCGCGACTAAATTTATAAGTTTCAAGGACGAAACTTATTGTAAGGAGAGAGGATTGTTGCATCCTGCTCTTAGGCTGGGTCATGCTACCAAGAGTGCATTCGCGAACAAGAAAATGTAATAGTCATCGCCCCATTAAAGGATAAATGGCCCGTTTCTCAATTATCATAAGGAGGAAACAAGGACAGTTGTTGAAAACCATCCTAACCGTAATACAATTTCTAACAGTCAAAACAAATATTATCAATTCTTGAAAATTTTAGTAGCAATAAAATTATGTTGTGCATGTTATAGTAATTAATTAGTTTACTTCAATAACCCTTCTATTAAATATTATAAAAAGTAATCACATTAAAGCAACATGAAAAAGGGAGAAGTGACCAAAACACCCTCCAAGGGGGCCGACCACATCCCTCCAAAACCCCTTAAATCTTCTTGAAAACTCTAGAAAAGTCAAAACCTTCAATGATTTGAGACAAAAATCTTCCAGCAGCCACCCTAATTACTACTTTTGTCATGCATGCAAGAAGTAATCATTGTGCCCTCTTCTCTCCATTTAATCTGGCCACCCCTCCCTTCTTGAAGGCTAAGTGAATTCATGACAACTCCCTAACCACTTAACTCTATTCCTAAAAATTCTCTCACCTCTCAACTATCATCCATCTCCCTCCCAAACTCCCGAAGTTTTGATCGCAAGGGAAGGATACCAAGAGCAACTCATTCAGCCCTTCAAGACTAGTCCTCAAAATTTTTAATGTATGTAAATAGTTCATAAGATTAAATCTTCCATTCTTTGAGGCATTGTATCAAACTTAAGTTGGTCCCCCCAAACCCGTGACCTATGCCTTAACCATAGGGAGAACTCTCAAGCTCAAGAAGAGAAAGAACTGTAGGAGGCTTAGAACACCATTCCAACCTTCATCAAAGTAAGGTCTTATACCCCTTCTAGATTTCATTCTATTTATCCAAGTGGCTCTCTCTTCACCCTCTCCCTCCCCATGAAAATCGTATACTCCCCCTCATAGGGCAGGGGTAATCTTCAAGATCTAAAGAAGAACCAAGTGTCCAAGACCACAACTTTGAGTAAAAGAGGCAAGTCTTCCTTGATTCTTCTTGAGATATTGAGGGACCATGAATAAGATGATTTAGTAAGATTAGGACAATAAGCTTACTTATATTGAACACATATGACATGAATGCCACGCTGGAACTTTTTGTAAAAATTACTATATTACGCTTGTGATGAATGTGAATGGATTTAGAAAGTTGTTTTAGTATCTGGGGTAAGGACTAATCCTATAAGGTAAAATAAGTTGGAAATCAAAGGATCCCCCTTTCTTCTAACCTACGGTTGTGAGTAGCCTTGAAGGAATAGTTTTGACTTACCACCTTCACACCACTAGAATGATTTAAATAGCACTAGGTTGGTTATGTAATTCGGTTATTGAAAGTCTAGAGGCTGTTTAGTGTGTCTTTGTTCTTGACCCATGAATGACTATGATATGACTTTAGCCATATTAAGACATGACTAAAAAGAGCAACAAGTGAATGGATTAGTTACTTAAGGATAGTTCACGGGTTCAAGGATGAAAAGAATGCATTGGAGGGTGTATCTCTCCCTACACACCCCTCGCCCTTGATGGGGAAATTAAGGAAATGAATGGCCTCAATGGTTATGCCTCTGGGACGGTTTAAAGGTCATTTTGATGCTAAAGTTTCATTTAAAAAGAAGGATAAGGGACTGTTTTGACCTCATGACCATGTTTGATAAGATTTAAGGGCCACAAAGTATTTCTTTGTCTAAGATAATCACATATGTGGGACTGTTTTGTATGCAATATTATATGTGGCATATTAGTGAGATTCTAATGCTTGGTTATGTTTATTGAAGCTATTGAAGGAGTGCTTTAAGGTGTAGCCACTAGGATTGGTTATAAGATTTAAGGAAAAGCTTGGAATCACCAAAAACAAAGTTGTTATGCTTGTTGGTTCATTGGGCAAAATTGTTTTGGCATAGACAGACTTGTGCATGGCTAAATTGACAAATGGAAAAGTTAGGGGCTATCTAAAATTGAACACTAGGATGTTTTGAGGCTGTTGAGGATGAATGGTAGTCATAAAAGATGATTTTGGATGCCGTACAGGTATTGAAACCAAAATAGTAGGCTGCTTCGGTATATTGTGCAGAACAGTCCGGATGGGCCTCTAAGTCAGCCCATCAACTCATATAATTCATGACTAGATAGTAAGAGACCTAAATGAATCAGTTTATAAGGGGTTTTTGGTAAGATGAAACTATTTAGGGGTTTTGAGGGGATAAAATGTATGACAAAAAGCTGAAATTTTCAGCTTAACGATTTAAGTAAGTAATGAACCATATTTGTTATGGATATGACACTAAGGACATTTTGTGTAGGATCTGCAAGGCACCACTAGAAGGGGGAGGGTTGAATAGTGGGTGCAGAAAATGTGGTTTTTAAAATAGTTTTAAAACCAAAGACCCAACTTCTAAAAACAGTTTCTGTTTTCAGGACTAGTTTTAAAATGTTTTGAAAACTAGGTTGAAGGTCTTCAAAAATCTGACATTTGGAGAGAACTTAGCCTCAGATGTTCTGAGTATCTCCTAAAACTTTCAGATCAAAATTCAACCTCTAATCCCTTGAAACATTGTTGGTGGTCAGATTGCGCAAATTTGCCAGAACCGGTAGTCTGATTTGAAAATTTTATTCCTATTTGTCCTTAACTCCAAATGCTCTGAAAATTTAATGACTAACCCCTTATTAGTTATATTTAAATTGGTTGAAACAGTTTTGAAAAATGCTTTTGGGAAGTTAGTCAAATACGATCAAAGTCTCAACCTTTGCAAGCCTGAAAATTGGACTGCAGTAGTCTCAGAACTTTGGGCGTTTTGATGACTTATACTTGTACAAAAGGGTTGAAACTTGCGCCAAAAGATCCTTAAACCGTGTAGCTATAACTCTGGAAAGTTTCGTGATTTTTGAAATTCGTTTACTATTTTTACCAACGTGATCAAAAACGATAAACAGTGCTGAAACTGAAAGTAAGTGCTGAAAGTAAATAACACCAGGAATTTTATACTGGTTCGGTTATAAACAACCTACTCCAGTCTTCGAGGACACCTTCCTCGGTTAGCACTAATCACAAAACACAAAATAGCACCTTACCACAGGGTTGATGGAGTTACACACCAACTCCAACCCTTTACAAACCTTGTATGAGAATACAATGATCACGAATACCGCCACCTTGCAAGTGCAAGATTGATCACACCTTGATCAATCTTTTACAATGATAAAGAGTATAGGGAGGTATGTAAGAAGCCTATTCAAGATGTATGAATATGAATACAATAGGCTTTTAGAGAGAAGAAAAAAGAAAGGTAGAAGGAAGAAGGTATAAAACGTTTTTGATCTTGAATTTGCAACTCTTGTTCTTGTCTTTTGTTTGCTCTCTTCTTTCCTTTTTATCCAAGATTGGCCGCCCTATGATGCCTTTTTCCTCTTGAAAATTATCTTCTAAGTCCTTGGAAGAGTGTATTGCATCATTGTGACATGTCCTTGCTTACTTGGCACCTCCTCATTGGATGATCATTAAACTCTTGTTTACTTGGCACTCATTGATTAGATGGAAGTTGTCATCACTTGATGACTAGATAAATCTGAAATTAAACCTCAAAAAGCATGTGCCAATTAGCCATAAAATTATTTCCATAAAGCATATAATCATACCACATAATTAGCAAGACAAATTATCACAAATTTCTTCCGAAAATTCAGCCATGTCCTTTCCTCACATGCTGAAATTTCAGCATGTGTGATATTCACACTTTATTCAAATTGTTGCCAAGTTTGCATTTGATTTATTCCTCGAAAATAAAGAAGAAATCAATCATCATTTAGTACATAACATTTCTACCAATTTTGGAATAAAAATTAATCACCAAGGAGGCCTTAAAATCGGCCAACACATTACACACATGCTGAAATTTTCAGCATGTGTGATATTTGAAAATATCACTTCATTAATTTCCATAAATTATTCAAAACACTTCCATACTATCTCTCAATTAATCCACATAATTCAAGATAGCAAAATATGGCATTATTTAGTATGAAAATCGGCCAGCCATATACTACACATGCTGAATTTTCAGCATGTGTCATAAATGTGACAAGATTTGAAATGTTACCTTTTGTAGTTCCTTTCTTTATGTCACCAACATTGCATGCTTCATTCTTGGACAATCAAGATGCCAACAAAGCTCCACATATGCTCCAACATGGCTGTAGTATGCGTGTGACATGATTGTACATGTGCTGAATTTTATTTTTGCAAACTTTGTAAAATAGTGCACATATAATTATACACATGTGATATATTCCAATCAGCCCTTAATTGATTTTTCTAGAACACTTTAAAATGTATGAAGTATGTAAAAAATGTCTAGATACATGTTATATGCCATGCCAAAAATGTCCCATGTGTCGTGTACGTAGAAAACCGAATTTTTGACGTTTATCGATTACCCGATTTTTCTCTAATTAAATTCCAACTTCTTGCACATGTTATATATATTATGTTACACATAGTATACATAAATTAAACTTTAATATTCAGCTCACAAGGCTGATTAAAGTGGCGCCCAAACATGTGTCAAAATTGAAATTGAAATTTCCACAATTTGGCCTTAATTGAGGGTGATTTGTGTGTGCCAACATAGAATGATTTTATGGCTGCACATACCATGTAAGCCACAAAATTTGTTGCCATTTTTGAAGTGCAGGGGCTGGCCATCTATTTATGGCAAGTATGTGACACGTTGACGAAGTTTTGGTATTCGTCCGATACGACAATTTTCGTTTTAAAACCTTTTAACGTGTCGTAATAAATTTGTCATCACCATGACATATGATATAAGACCTGAATATACTCATAAATATGAGTTAAGTATAGTGGTGTGACGTTAACGTACATATGTAAAATATATAACGTGTCGGTAGTACGTTGGAATATATGTGTATGTGCCTTTTAAAAAATCTGAATATATATATATATATATTGAAAAAAAAAAGTCGCGGATGATCCTCTCTGGCACAGATGCACGCCGGCGGCGCTAGCCGCTGCCTTCACCATTAAAATCGCCTTCGCCGTACTCCGCCCATCTCCCCGATCGTTACTGTAGTCATCCGCCATATCCCTCCTTCCTTCAATTTTCACTAAAAGCTCCGGTTTTTTTTCTTTCGACCTACATTGTCGACATCATGACCGCCGCACCATCCTTCGCTGCGGTGGTCAGCGGCTCCAGTACTGTCTCCAATATCTCGATCGCCCCGAAATCGGTTTCTCGGTATAAAGGCATTCCTATGATTTCTTTTCTTGATGCTGAGATTGATGCGCTGGCAGAGCCTTACAGGTATTCTTTGGTGGGAACTTTTTGGTATGGTCGTCGCCCCTGAAAATTATACGTGAAGTCTTTGAGAAATATGATTTCATCAGGATTTGCGCATTACACTGATTGATCAATCCCATATACTTTTAAATTTCCGCAATGAAGCGGATTATTTGCGGTGCTTCTATCGTCGTTCATGGCATATATCTGGGTGTCACAGGCAAATAACCAAGTGGACAGTAGATTTTGATCCATCAGCGGACGTCCCCATTGTCCCGATTTGGATTGCTTTGCCATCCCTACCGATTCACCTGCACCATCGTGCAGCACTCTTTGAAGTGGTCAGGCCGATTGGGACACCATTGAAATTAGATCTTGCAACTGCGGACGTTTAAGACCGTCAGTGGCCTGTGTTTGTGTTGAGGTTGACGTTTCTCAAGATTTGCCGCAGAAGATATATTTACAGGCTAAGGGTAGGATGATCTTACAGTTAATAGTTTATGAAGACCTACCATTATTCTGCACTTCATGCCGTAGGCTTGGTCATTCATCGAGTCATGTCCTCCAAAGGACAGCAGCAACGATCCTGGCCCGCCGTCGCCTCCCCTCTACAGACACATTCCACACGGCAGCGCTGGACACCAGTCAGAGAAAGCCGTCAGCATCTACTCTGCCAGACTCAGATGTAGTTGTTCAAAATAATGATGAAACTGCCCAGCCAGATCTCGGGGATGTCCCTCCTTCAGACACAATCCTGCCTCATGCGACATCTGCCCAGTTGGAGGAGGAGTATTGTGATTCTGCGGATCAGCATTTACCCACTGACCTAAACCCCGTAGAAACGGGACACTCTTCAGACACAGATTTGCCGACTGATGATCATGTTGATGATATCCCTACGGTCCCAGAGGATGTCGCACGTCGAATGCAGTTTTCTTCCGACTTCGCCTGTGAGGAGATATTAATATCACGCTTAGATGAACATGCGGCTGAGACTGAATTCATTCCAGTTGTCCCACGTCGTAAGAGAAGGGCGCGTAAAGACGTACCTCCTCCTCTACCGCCATCCACAATCTTAACACGTAGTGCGTCGCACATCGTACAGGGAAGTTCCTCCTCTCTTACTCAATGAATGCTATTATATGGAACATTCGAGGCATGCGTGCCTGTTACCTAGATTAAAACAAATGATTCTTGAACATCGATTACACTTACTTGCTTTGCTGAACCCAAACATGCTCCATCCCATATACATGGATTTGCTTTACAGCTTGGTTTTTCACATTCTTATGCTTCACAATCGGAACGTATCTGGTTTTTTTGGCGGGATACTGAGTTTCGTTTACTTGCTACTCAGGATCAGGAACAGGTGGTACACTTTACTATCCAGTCAATTTCACTGCAATGGACCTTTGTATTATCAGTTGTCTATGCGAAACATACGCCACTTCAGCGCCGTCCCCTTGGCGTTCTTTATGTGACTTTGCTGACTCATGTCAGCTGCCCTGGATGGTTGGTGGTGATTTTAACACTTTTCGTACAATCGAGGATCATAGCGGTCGTTCTGCTCCGTCTTTAGCAGTATTACAAGACTTTAATGACTGTATCGAACGGTGCTCCCTCATGGCCCCCGTACCAAGGCTCTAGATTCACTTGGGCAGACAGCAGAGGTCTTGGTCGTATACGTCGCAGATTGGACTGGCTTTTTATTAATTCTGCTTTTCAGGATGGGTTTGCGGATATACAGTTGTCGCATCTGCCAGGGTTACCTCCGACCACATGCCATTACTATTCATTGGTCGACATAGTGTGACATGCAACAAACGCTCATTTCGATTTCTGGACTCCTGGCTCCATCACTCAGACTTTCACTCTTATATGCAGCATGGTTATCATATCCCACTACTGGAGGCATGTACGGTTTCTATAATAAATTGTTTTCTTTCAAAAAAGATATCCAACGGTGGAATAAAGACATCTTCGGCAACATTTTCAACACCCTAAAACATGCAGAGGATCAACTCAATCATGCAGAGGCTGCCTTGGATGCACATCCGACTGTGGAAGCAGAGAAGAATACCATAGATCCAAGGCTGAGTATCTTCGTGCTTCAAATTCTGAATTACAATTCTGGAAACAAAAAGCTCGGGTTAAATGGCTTAAAGATGGTGATGCAATACACAATACTTTCATTCTATTGTCAAAGGAAGCGTGCACACCTGCGCATTCAACACATCCGCAATGCCGAGGGCCATCTTTTAACAAATCCGAGTGACATCATGGCTGCAGCAGTCTCTTCTATACAGATTTATTTGCCCAGGCACCACACAGAATCATTCTGCTATACTTTCGCACATTCCTCGGTGGTAACTGACGCTGATAATATTCTGTTGACGCAGCTTCCTACTGCGACTGAAGTTAAGGAGGCAGTGTGGCATTTGGACCCTCACAGCGCTGCCGGTCCGGATGGGTTCCATGGTATGTTTTATCGTTCGCTGGTCTATCATACATCTGATGTTGTTAAGGCTGTGCAGGAGTTTTTTCTTGGTATTCCACAACCGCCGTCATGGCTAGTGCATTAATTACTCTGATACCTAAGACGCAATCCCCAAGACTTTCGGAGATTTTCGGCCTATCTGTCTTACGAATTTTCTGAGTAAAGTTTGCACCCGTATTATAGCCACACGTTTGGGAACGCTGCTACCGAAATTAATCTCTCCAGAGCAAACAGGATTCCTACCGGGTAATGATATTTCTACTCAGGTTTTATTGGCGAGAGAAATGGTCCATATGATGGATAGTGGTGCGTCACATTTATGTCTGAAATTGGATATGATGAAAGCATTTGATAGGGTCAGTTGGATTATCTCGAGCGTCTTTTGCTGCAGTTTGGTTTTCAGACTTTTTCTCTCGGATTATCCTCAACCATTTACAAGCTACTACTTTATCGGTTTTATCAATGGAGAGCCATCGTCTAAGTTCCGCCCACATGAGGTGTCAAACAGGGAGATCCTCTATCTCCTTTGCTATTCATTCTGGCATCGGAGGGTTTCAGCAGAGGGCTAACCGCATTGGTGGCGGGGCCATATACTGCCATTTGTCTGGGCCGTATTCCTTTCGCAATAACACATTTAGCTTATGCAGATGATCTCCTGATTTTCCTGCAAGGTACACAGTAATCTACGTCGTTTTCACAAGTTCTTAACGGAGTATGAAACTGCTTCTGGACAAAAGTTAACTATCAGAAGAGTAGTCTCATCCCATCGGCACGTCTTCCGCCCCGTCGAGTTCGCATTTTACAAGAAATACTGGGCATGCGACTCTCTTCTTTACCGTTTAGATATCTTGGTTCCTATCTCCACAGGGAATTAATCGATCACGATTTTGTACTACTCTGCTACAGCATTTTGATGATCGATTAAATGGTTGGCATTCCCGCCTCCTTTCATCAGCGGGACGTTTAGTATTATTGCGTTCAGTACTTTCTTCGCTCCCTCTTCATGTCATGGCTGCAGGAGGATTGCCAAAGTCGGTCATTAAAACGATACACAGAAATGGCCACTTTTTATTGGGGCAAGCGTCATCATTGGGTGGCTTGGTCAAAAATCACTTTACCTGTTGAGGAAGGAGGCTTGGGGTTACGGGATCTTAACATGCTGCAGCAGGCTTATTGCTGCAGAATTTGGTGGCTTTATCAAGACATGACACTTTGTGGAGTCGTTATATGCATGTCAAATATGGACGGCGAGGGGATTTTCGGCCACGGCTACCGGATTCGCCGGTTTGGAAACTCATTTGTCGCATTCATGATGTATGTACTTCGCAGACAGTAGGTGTGGGTACCCACCTTACATGGCGGCCAACACCCTTGGGTGAATTCACACTAAAATCAGCCTATGATATTTGTCGCCCATCTAGGCCAACGTTACTCTCAGCTAAGTTCATTGGTTCAAGCACCATCGCCCACAATAAAAGTACTACTTTGGCGGTTATTTCACTCCGCACTGCCGTTCGAAGATTACATTGGCTCTTATTCGGCTGCACGCCCAACACAGTGCCCTTTTTGTAAGCAACACTCAGCAACGGTTGATCATGTTTTCCTGTATTGTCAGCCAATTCGGTTATTATGGACTTTCTTCGCGACGGAGTTGCACGGCGTCTACCTCACTACTATGACTCTGCGCCAATATCTATTATCCTGGTGGTACCGCTCCTCATATTCTTCCATCCTTGGGGTTCTTAAAATTGTGGTTCCGGGTATCCTAGTTCATAATATATGGCGCTGCTTGCTAGTTTAGTGTATGGGAATAATGCATCCTTTTCTTTAACGGCACTGCGCAACATATCCATTTTGACATTGATATGTGGATCCATACCCTACATGGTTCCAAACTCGCTGCAGGGCCACCTGCATCACTGTCTTGGATTCCAAAGATTCGATCTCCACGCCTAAAAGTGATCAGATGGCATTCTCCGCCATCAGGACGATTTAAACTTAATGTTGATGCAGCCGTTGGACGACAATATGCAGCGGTGGAGTCATAATGCGTGACCACAATGGCATTTGTGTGCGCGCTATCATTTCGGTTACCTCCATGCACACCCTGATGGCTGAAATCCAGGCTACCTTATTTGGATTGCTCTATTTTCTTCCATTATATCGGACACTTATCATCGAGACAGACTGTGCGCAAATGCTGCTGCGACTACAACAGCACAGCCTATCTTTGGAAACTACCATCTTCGGCTCTTACACATGTTGATTAATCATCATCATTTGGAAATCACGCATATCTATCGCGAGGCCAATATGCCGGCACATTACCTTGCTCAGTACGCAATGACATCCCCGATCACATGCTTCTTCACTAGAAACAGTCTTCCACCCATGGTTCGCGCCTCCGTCACTTTGGACCTCACGTCAGCAACATTGCGTAATCATTAATTTATACGTCTTTCATATGGATTGGCTCACTATACTTTCCTCTGCCTGTGCTCATGTGAGTACAGGCAGACTCGGTATGTTTCTCTCGCTCCTTCATGGCATCTCCTACGTCTATTGTCTTTTGATGCACCCTTTCTTTTCTTTGTTACATGGAACGTACTTTGTTGTGGCTTGATGATTTCCACTGCATCTGGCGAGTTTCAACACTATCAAGTCTTCCACAGGGATTGGCATACACTCGCATTTGCTGCCTGTGCTTTTCCAAGTGCAGGCAGCCTTGGTGAGATCCACATCTTATCGTTTTGTCATATTCATTTATATTTTCTGCTACTGCTGATGCACTTTTATGTCTCGTTGCTGCATGGCCGCATACACATCTTCAAACTTTTCACGCTGCTGCTCCACTGGTCTTCCAAATGGATTGGCTCTCATTTGATTCCTCTGCCTGTACTTCGGACGTACAGGCAGGCCTGGTATGCGTTACATTCACTGGATTGGCTACATTTACATATGTATTATCCAGATGTATCACATATTCTCCTGTTTTTACGATGCATGGACGACCTCAAAATTCCTTTTGGCTAATCACACGCATGTGGCTGCCGAATATACTGCTGATGGCGTTCGGAAGCTTCTATGGCATCATCATCTCCTGCTTCAAGTGTTTCACAAGGGCTTTACTGTATTTTATTATTCTATTGTAAAGCGTCTCAACAATCCAGGAGTATAAATATGTACGCTTTTTCTTTCGCCAAGGTTTTGTCCACAAGGGTGGTTTTACTTGGCAAGGTTTTAATGCGGCATATCATATATCTCTCGGATGTTGGAACTTTTCATTTCTATTTTTCGTTATACTGTCTTCATGTAATAAGGTATTCCTCTGCCATAAGTGAGGCATAATCAATAAATCGTTTTTAATAAAAATATATTGAAAAACGTGTGATATAAGGGGGTGAAGAACTTTCCTTTCTTCAACTTGTTGCCTTTGTGCCTTTTCCAAATATGGCTTCCTTTAATGAGCTACTTAGTTTAATTAAGTACTTCACTTTTTTTATGAAGCAGAATATTATTAATATGCCTCACTTATGGTGTGAGAAAACCATATTACATGAAGGTACTGAAATAATGAGAATCTTTGTAAAATAGTTCTTTGTACGCAATAGTGCATGCAGTGCAGAAAGTATGTGTAAACCGCCAGTCATATATGATATGCCGCATTAAAACCTTGTCAAGTAAAACCACCCTTGTAGATAAAACCTTGACGAAGGAAAAAGCGTACATATTTATATGACTAGCCAGTTTAGGAGACATGTAATACAAAGAGATAATGAAATGGATCAATCTAGGTCTAAACAATGCAGCCCCCAAACAGATGTATGGTTGATATGCATGTTGATGTAGTACGGACCGCTTCCGTCTTTGCCTCTCCACGGGAGTACCTCGCATATGAAGTGGATTAGTAACCAAGCAAGTGTGATTGTCCATAAAGATATCTTTAAGAAGAGACCATGTCCAAGTTGCCCATAGCCAAATGACTATGAGCAACCTCCAATGATGTACGCAGTTGTGATGAGTCCGATAGTCAGTAGTATATTTCTTGGTCGTTCCTCAGCAAGCGTGTAAACAATAAAGACATTATCCTCCGACATAGCGAAAAGAATAATGGGGGTATGCAGAAAAACGTTAAAGATGACGAAAAGAAAGCATACCATGACTGCCTACACCAATGGATGGTATAGGCAACCTCCAAGAAAGCACGCCATTGCATCATAGTCTGAGAGTTGGTAATTTATCAAGTAACAGGTTGCCTCGTACTTCAAGGGAACGAAGCCATTGTATTGTAGTGCAAAATGCCTGTAGCATGAAAGCCATGTCTTGCTAAAGCAAGCGCAGCCGTATTTGCCTCACGGGGGCAATAACCCAGAGTGGAGGCATTGAGAGTCATGATGAGTGTTGCACGCTGTATATACAAATTTAAGGATCCCGTGTAGCTTGAAAGATTACAGACCAAGTGTAACAGTTGTCGACAGTCCGTTTCGACATGGAGCTCATCATAGGTCATAGCATAGTAAGTAAGGGAGAACCACAAACCCATCAATTCAGCTTGTACTGGGGAAACACATGGCAATACAAAACAATAGCCGAAACAAATTGCCAGTCATCACGAAGGACTGCACCCGCAGCTGCTGTTTCGCCTACAGCAGCATCTACGTTTAATTCAATTTGCCTGAAGGAGGCAATCCATTTAACAATTCGATATCTTCGTAATTTTAATTATGGAGAGAACCCATGAGCAATGAGATGAGGTAGTGACTGAGCAAATTTACGCCCTGCACAGATGCACACCATGTGTATATCATACGAATCTGCTGGTATAATCGACTAGCCGAGAACATTTTATCACCAAATTTAATGGAGGTGTATTCTTTCCAAATCCCCAAGTGACTAAAGCGGAACCACCACACACAAATGTCCCTGCATGGTAGCAGTTGAGGACCGACGCCACCAACAATATAGGTAAGCTTGGATAGTCGCTTGACGTGGCATAGGACCCGAAAATAATGATGATACCTGGATCCACGTTGATTTATACGTGGGCAGTGCAAGAAAATATGTCTCTAGTATCCGACTGTTTTAAACAGAAAACACATTGGGATGGGTATATTGTCTGCCATGCTTGAAGATTATTTGTTAGTGATAGAATGACACCAAAGTCTCCACAAGAACACCTTCACCCCTGGGGGGTTTCGCCACCATATATACTTAGACGGCTCAAATATTGAGGTTTGAATGTAATAACAAATAGACGATTTAATAGTATATTGTCCCGTCGAGTCCGCTAGCCATTGAAGATATCTGATTAGCATCAACATATTCCTGCATGTAATTGTGGATATCACAAATGCGCTTCCAAACCGATGAATCATAAATATGTGCGTAAATATCATTCTGCGACCATATTTTGTTCGGCTGTATGTTGCCCATAGCGTATTAGACGTGTGGTATTTCCACCATAGTTGGCCATCATATACCTTTTGAATGAAGTCTAAATTGCGTATGCCCAAACCTCCATTCTCAATTGGTTGACACACTTGAGACCAAGATATCCAATGGTGTCTTCCATCCATAAGAAATCTGACATTTTCTTTCAAGATGTTTATGACACTTTTAGGCAATCTGGAGCTTGCGATAATATGTATTGGCATCGTTGCCAAAACATACCTTATAAGGACAACTCTACCTGCCATTGAGAGTAACTTTGACGACCAAGAATTCAGGCGGTTATCAAAATGTTTAAGAGTGTTGTACATAGCGTGAGCGATTGATACCCTTATGTAAATAAGAGCCAAGGTACTTAATGGGTAGCGATACCAACCGCATACCAAGTTGATGTGCCACTCTAGATCATGCACTGTGTGTCCTACCCCAATGACTTTTATGAAAATTTACTAATTGACCCGATGCAGACTGATAGATATCCAAAAAATCTGAATTTTTGAATGTTTGATGCACTGCCATTTAGAAACACCAAATAATCAGCAAATGCTAGATGCGTTACCTGTGGCACACGGCCCAGTTGAAAACCCCGTAATTCCCCCGAATTCATTAAAGCATTTATTCCACGTGAGAAACCTTCTGAGGCCAAGATGAACAACAATGGTGACAAAGGATCCCCCTGCTTGACCCCTCTTGTGACTGGGAAAAAACCCACTGGTTTACCATTAATGAGCACTGAACATCGAGTTGCCGATAGATTTATTTAAGATCATAACGCACAAGCTTGCCGTTGAATCCAAACTTCAATAAAAGAAGACGAAGATATGTCCAATCCACTCGATCAAAAGCTTTGGCCATATCTAGCTTAACTATAACATGACCTCCACGAATTTTTTTATCTATCATATGAACCATTTCCTGAGCTAACAGAATATGATCTGTAATTCCACGACCCTTAAGAAATCTTGCATGTTCCGAAGTATAAGGCGCGGGAGAAGCTTTGCTAGATGCGTTGCTAAAAGACAGGTGATAATCTTGGCGAAAAAGTTAGTCAACAAATAGGACAAAAATCATTAAATGATTGTGGATTTGATACCTTTGGAATGAGTGTGATAAGTGATGCGGCCAGCTGATGAGGTGGCTGCACGCCAATAAAGAATTCTTGAACCGCTTTATGCACATCTGACTTAATGATATTCCAAAATGTTCGATAGAATGAGCCGGGAATCCATCAGGTCCTGCCGCACTGGATGGACTTAGATCCCAGACTGCTTGCTGAACTTCCTGAAGATTTGGAATAGTCAGCAACATGTCATTATCTGCCTGTGTTAGTACAGTGGGAATATACTATAGCAAAGATGATGGATCGGATAACTGTTCTGCCGAAAATAAAGTTTGATAATAGTGGATGGCTTGATTCTCAATGTCAGTGATATTTTGATATTCCACACCACTGGAATCTAGTATTCTGCTAATGGTCTGGCCACGACGTTTCTCTTTTACAATTTGGTGGTAATACTGCGTGTTGGCGTCACCGTCCTTCATCCATTTAACATTAGCTTTTTGCTTCCAGAATAATGTAACTCGATGCTGTGTCTCAATAATGAAGCCATGCTACGATGATATAACTCACAGGATGATTCAGTAGGTTGATGATCATATTCTTTCTCATAGCGAAGGGTCTTTTTCGGCATGCTCAAGAGCATCAAAAATGTTGCCAAAAACATCCTTATTCCATTGTCATAATTGTTGCTTGAGTTGCCAAAGTTTGCTATAGAACCCCTTCATTCCACCTGTTGTGCTAAAGGATTGTCAATGGTGCGTAACAAACTGTTTAAAGTCAGTATGAGTAGTCCATACATCCAGATACCGAAACGAAGAAGCCTGACTTGATCTGTCCGCTATACCTTGAAGATAGTAGGACAATGGTCCGATGTTGTGCGGCTAAGATGTTGATAAGAGACTGTTGTAAAAGATCAAAAAACTAGGCGTACAAAGATAGCTATCCAGTCTTCTCCAAACACGTCCGAGGCCCCTTCCATCACTCCAAGTAAATGGCGTACCTTGATAATTAATTGGTTGAAGCGAACATGTTGAAACACAATTATTAAAGTCTTGTAATGTTCGAAGAGGAGGAGATGACCGACCTTTGTGCTCGTCTAATGATAAGAAGGTATTGAAATCCCCCCTCGAAGCCAAGGTAAATCAATCGCAGAATGTATCTCCTTAATATCTTCCCAAAGAGGACGTCGTGCAGCAACAGTGTGTAAGCCATAAATGAAAGTACTGAAAAATGAGCTCCGGTGGATATCCACTGAAATTGTATCGAATGATTTTGAACTCACCACTCGTTCCGCTTCTAAACTTAGAAATGCTGAACTCCAAAATATCCAAATTTTATCATGACAAACTGAGAGTGCTTGGGTGAAATCAAACTGCAGTTGGTAATGTACTAATGAAGATGGTCGCAGTTTAGGTTCAATGATAACAAAAATATGCAGACGATAGCTACGTAATAGTGATAAGAGACGCTGTAAAGAAGTGCGGATACCGCGGACATTCCAGATCATTATCTTCATTGAGTTGATAAACAATCAAAGGAGTTAGAGAGTGTAGCCCTTGATCTTGTGATTGATGTGAAGAGGGCTCTAAATTACGACGATGACGACGAAGGAGACGAGGTGGAACTTGAAAAGGTACGTCTGTTTGATTTTCTGTGGGAGTTGCTGGCTGAGCAGCACCAAGCGAGCTTTGATCAGTAGAAACTACTGCATGCATTATGTCAGTGAGGATTTCTGATACAATTTCTTTGGTTGTAGTATCAGTGTTCTGAGGATGTTGTTGTTCATATAGATCCTGTGTGGTTTCATTGTCAGATAAAGAAAATGAGTGGGGTTGATGGGAGACATCTGCAATAAAACTATCATCAACTCCCTGTAATCTTGCAAGATCCTGAACATATGAGACATATGTGGTGCGGTTAAATTGGGTGAAGCTGACAGTGTTATAGTCTCTTGCTCTGCAGGGGAATCGAAGTCGTAGATCTTTTAGGTGTCCACCGCTATTCCTTAGCAGAATCTTTTGGTTTCTGTATATGATCATTGGACTGTGGCTAAGCTCTTTAGGTTGTTAAAATTCTATGATTTTTTCCTTCGTGATCCTGTTTGCAGTCCGTAGCCTTGTGACCTAGTCTGAAACATTTTGAACAGTATGAGGGCAAATCTTCATATACCACCTGTTGCTGAACCACCCTATTTAACGCATGAATAAATATTCTATTGGAAAGTTCTTTCGAAACATCAATTCAACACACAAATGAGCAAATGATGGCAGAAGTGATTCCGTTGTCGCTGTGTCTAATTTCATCGGATTGCCCAGCATCTTGCCAATTTGCATCAATGCAGATTTCTGATGATAATGCAATGGTAGCCCTGGGAAAGACACCCAAACTGGCACGATCGGAACATCTACTATGGGATCATATGTGGGAGTCCATTTAGTGACCTCTCATATATTTCCCTGCTATCATCCAACTTTGACGTGCAAAACACCTCAAGTAATCTTGTTCCTGTTTTAAAATGTAGTACCACATGCTTAGAGTCCAGGAGACCAACCTGTACTGGTCCAATAAAGCCGATCGTGTCCATTGTAGATCGTATTGTGGCGATCGGGGGTTGCCATACCAAAACGTTCCAACCAATGAAAATTTTTATGGTTCCGCTAATGAGGCAATTTCCTCATCTGTAAATGATATCATGGGACTCCCCTTTATATTTTTGTATGGTTTTCGGAGGGATAATGGTGGAGGTCGACGTGTGGAATAATGAAGAAATGTTTTGTTTGGTCGGCAACACCATAGTGTTTGAAGCAGCCATTTCCACCATTGCTAAAAGAAAAGGTTGGATCTTTATAGGAAAGAGAGAATAAAAATGCGTAAAATCGTATGAAAAAAGTCTGGGGGTGGAAGAAAACACAATGTCGGCCGAAGCTGCTGCCTCCGGCCGACCTAATCTCCATTAGCGCCGATCATCGCCAGAGCCGCTCTAGATTTTTCTCCGATTACTCTATTAACTAAGTACTTCACTTAATGAACTAGTTTAGTTCATTAATGATGGCACCTGAAAAATAGTTCAAACACAACAAATGTTTGCCATTTGATGTAAGCATTAAAGCTTCATGGCTCGTTAGTACGACAACATTATATATGAACTATATATAAGGCAAGTTTTATGCAACAACGTGTCATGTCATAAAATATGTTCATGCATTACTTTGTAACACGTTATTTAAATCATGCATTTGAAATCACTCAAAACCCCTTTTCTCTACATTTTGGACCATGGAAACCCATCACCCACTGCATTATGCATCATGTGCATGTCATGTCATCGTTTTTAAGGTAAAGTTCTCTTTTGAAAAGAAAATTAAAAACAGTTTTAAAAAACCGTATCGAACGATTTGGCTTTATGTTTGATTCCGGTATATGTTTCTATTATGGACTCGATATCATGGTATATGATTTTTTCTGGAACCATATTAGGTACTGTTCTGTTCTTGACCCGACCGTAACATCCTTATTGTTCTGTTCTGGACTTATATGGGGTATTGTTCTGTTCTGGACCTTATATTGAGGTAATTTCTGGACCCATACGTAACATCCTCAGTAGGTTAAGAGGTAGACGGGGTATTGTTCTGTTCTGGACGGAATCACTCATAGTAGACGATCGGTCCATATGGAGAAAAGCAAAGGCCATGGCTAATATTCTATCTTGTTCTATTCTGTTTTCATTTGTTCCGTTATTTTCTATCCTGCATTACTTTGTTTTATTCTATACCGCATGTCATCACGTTGTATGGCATTGATCTCAACGTAGAATGTAATAAGACCGTTATGAGTCGTAAATAATTGGTTTAGCATAGAAGGGAAGTAGAACGGTAAGTTATGGTATCAATTGTAACATGTACAAGCATGGTTCATCAGGTATGTAAGCATGTTTAAATCTCACTATGGTAGGTTTTGAAATTCTTATTAAGCACTCTGATGTGTTTCTATATAATAGAGGGATACTTGCTGGGTGATTTATCATTCACTCCTTATTTATCATTTTTCAGAGCCTCAGGAGCCTGAGATAGAGTACGTTGAGGACGAGCCGCATCTGCCCTACCTTGAGAGATGCTGGCGACTAGTACTTTGATAGTTTTCTATATTATGGACTACTTGGGATATTTTGGGACTTTATTTCATGGTTTGTAATATGTATGAGGTTATGGACGATGGATGTTTAATGTTTTAATTCTGTCTGTTTATTGCCACTGTTTAATGTTTCCATCAGTAGCCGATGACGTAATCATGGAATAACACTAGGATCGCATCGACGTCTTATATTTTCCTTAGCGAAGTACAACGGTTGCACCATATGTGGGCGTAGCCCGGGTGCGGGACGCTACAGGTGGTATCAGAGTCAGGCTCTAGATTCATGGCAGACGTAGGAACTAAGTGCGATCTTAGAACCCTAAGTCATGATCTTAGCATGAGAAATGGCCTTCGTCTAGGAAACGTAGCACGAATTTAGGAAAACCGCTCCCTTAAATTTCCAGCTAAATAAATAGGTGTAATTAATCGTACTGTTACTTAGGATGAAAAAAATTTAATTTGGAACCTTAACATTTAGCCTACTCCTCTCCGGATATAAATAGAACACTTCGAATTCAATTTTATATATATTCACTAACCACATCAGCCTCACTATTTAAAATAGGATGGCATTGCGATCCGGTAGACAGACACTATCACTTTGATCATGGGGAAGCAGTTGGTTCTATTGCCGGCAGCTAGTAAGAGCGCATATTCCAAGTTTTGATGGGGAACCTAATTCAGAGGAGGCGGAAAGATGGTTAGATGAGGTTGAGAATAATTTCCTGCTGATACAGGTGCTTGACGAGATAAAAGCACAGATCATGCCTTTTCTGATTGGTAAGGCCAGCCAGTGGTGGAGGACTATATTCAGCCATTGCCTCGGCCGGCAACTTGGACAACATTGCTAGAAGAGTTCTGGAGATTTTACCTCTGTCCGGCCTTGATCATACGGAGGATTGGGGGAATTTGGCATACTAAGGAAGGAGCCAGGCATCACAGTCTCAGAATATGCCCGTCATTTCATCACATTGGGTCGATATGTCCCTTCGATAATGGATGATGGAAAGCTTAAGGTGGTCAGATTTATGCGTGGTCTAGACCTCTGGATCAGGATTTCGTTAGTCAATGCATATTCAAGAACTTTTGAAGAGTTACTGGATGACTGCTACAGAGCGGAACACATTATTACACGGACGGAGGGCCAAAACAGGAGACCTCAAGAGTGTACTAAGGAGCGGAATGGAAGATGGAACTCATATCCATGGAGGGCTAACAAAAGGGCAATCAAGGAGCGACAATCCAGATCAGAGGTGCACGATCCAGAGATCTTTGAAGCATCGAATACGGAAATAGGTACGCCTCATTGGCAATATAAATGTGATCAGAAGTACCAGTGTTCTAATTTTTCATATTAATCAAGTATGAATTGTAACGCTAAAGAATGAACTAGCTCAGCAAGATAAGGAACTTTAGGGAAGATTTCCACAAGGCTAGTAACATGGCAGATAAATAAGACGATTAGAGTAGCCCAGCAGAAGCGTGAAAGCTAGAATACGTTAGGTGATTGCTTTCAAAGGTTCTCAACAATCGGATAGGGGTGGAATTTAGTAGAGTAACATTAAGCAGTTGATTGCGACTAAATTTACAAGTTTCGAGGAAGAAACTTATTGTGAGGGGGGACGATTGTTGCAGTCCACTCCTGGGCTGGGTCGTGCTACTAAGCATGCATTTACAAAAAAGAAAATGTAATAGTCATCACCCCATTAAAGGATAAATGGCACATTTCTTAATTATCATAAGGATGAAACAAGGGCTGTTGTTGAACCCACCCTGATCGTAATACAATGTCTACCTTTGCGAAACAAATATTATCAATTCCTGGAGATTTTATTACCAATAAATTATGTTGTGCATATTCTAATAATTAATAAATTTACTTCAATAACCCTTTTATTAAATATTATAAAAAGTAATCACATTAGGGCAACATGGAAAAGGGAGAAGTGACCAAAACACCCTCCAAGGGGGCGGCTACTTCCCTCCAAAACCCCATTAATCATCTTGAAAACTCTAGAAAAGTCCAAGCCTTCAATGTCTTAAGACAAAAAGCTTCCACAAGCCACCCTAATTACTACTCTTTTCATGCATGCAAGAAGTAATCATTGTGCCCTCTTCTCTCCATTTAATCCGGCCACCCCTCCCTTCTTGAAGGCTATGTGAATTCAAGACAACTCCCTCACCACTTAACTCTCTTCCTATACATTCTCTCACCTCTCAACTATCATCCATCTCCCTCCCAAACTCCCCAAGCTTCAGTCACAAGGGAAGGATACTAATAGCAACTCATTCAAGCCCTTCAAAACTAGTCCTCAAAATTATTAAGGTATGTAACTATTTCCTAAGATTAAATCTTCCATTCTTTGAGGCATTGTATCAAAATTAAGTTGTTTCCCCCTTCAACTCCTCAAACCCATGACATATGACTTCACCATACAGAGAACTCTCAAGCTCAAGAAGAGAAGGAAATATAGGAGGCTTAGAACATCCTTCCAACCTTCATCAAGGTCAGGTTTTATACCCCTTTTAGATTTCATTTTATTTGTTCAAGTAGCTCTCTCCTCACCCTCTCCCTCCCCATGAAAACCGTATGCTCCCCCTTGTAGGGAGGAGGTAATCTTCAATCTCTAAAGAGGAACCAAGTGCTCAAGACCACAACTTTGAGCAAAAGAGGCAAGTCTTGATTCTTCTTGAGACATTGAGGGACCATGAATAAGATGATTTAGGAAGATTAGAACTTTAATCTTACTTATATTGAACACATCTAACATGAATACCATGCCGGAATGTTTGGTAAAAATCACTATAATAAGCTTGTGATGTATGTAAATGGATTTAGAAAGTTGTTTTAGTATCTAGGGTAAGGACTAATCCTATAAGGCAAAATAAGTTGGAAATCAGTGGATTCTCCTGTTGCAGCCCGCTCACGTGCTGGGTTGTGCTACCAAGCATGCGTTCACAAACAAGAAAATGTAATAACCGTCACCCCATAAATGGCCCATTTCTTAATTATCGTGAGAAGGAAATGAGAGCAGTTGTTGGAACCACCTTGGCCGTAATACAATTTCTAATAGTGTGAAAAAAATATTATCAATCCCTGGAATTTTAGTAGCAATAAAATTATGTCGTAATGATTAATTTTATTGTAACCGCCCAATTACAACTGTGATATTCTTTATTTGGCATGAGATGTGTGATGGCAATAGACAAAAATTTTAGTAGCAATTTCGATAAGAAATTATAAGCTATGAATATTTTAATAATCAATTTACTTAAAAAACCCTTCTAAATCTTATAAAATAGAATTATCTTTGGGCATCATAGAAAAGGAGAAGTGACCTAAATACCCCTTAAGGGCTGGCCACTTTCCCTCCAAAATGCCCCTCACAAGTCTTGAAATCTCTAATAGAATTCGCTCGTTAGATATTTAGGGGACAAAAAGGTTCCACTTACTTAATTTCTTCCTAAAAAGCTTCTCCATAATAACTACCACCATAATCACTACTTTTCTTCCATGCATGCAAGGCAAGCCATTATTGTTCCCTTTTTTCACCGTTAAACCGGCCATTCTCCCCTTTGGAAGAGAAATTAATCTCAAAACAACCCCATATCACTTAACTACCCTTCCAATACTCTCTTACCTCATCAAATATCCTCCATCTCCTCCATAAGCTCCAAGTTCGGCCATTAGAGGATAGAGCAAGCTCAAGACTCCAAACTACCTCAAGACTAGGACACCACCTTCAAACTCTCCTAAGGTATGCTAATCACTTGTAGTTTAGATCTTATACCCCCTGTAAGATTTGTATTAAGTCTAACTCACTCCTTGAAACCCTCCAAGCTTCTCAACTTTCGGCCACTAAGAGGAGTACCAAGAGCAAGTTCATCCAAGATCTTCCAAGTCTAGCCTTCAAACTATCAAGGCAAGTGCATAGTTCCTAAATTTCAATCCTCCATTGTTGAGACTTTGAAACAAGATTAAGTTTTGTTACCCCTAACCCCCCTTCCAAAACCTGTGACCCTCCTTCATTCGCGTAGGAGCATTCTCAAGCTCAAGAAAGGAAGGAACCCTAGAAGGCTAAGAACATCACTCCAACTCCATCAAGGTACATACCCTTTTGAGCTCCTTATCCATTATTTAAATAGGTTTCAATCACCTCACTCCTATGCATGGAAACCGTATTTTACACTTAACAGGGGAGGTGATTTCAAGCTCTATGAAGAACCAAATACTCAAGCACCAACTTTGAAAACTAACAAGGCAAGTCTTCCTTTTCTCTTCTAGGGACATTGAGGAGCCATGAATAAGAGATTTTAGAATTCTTAAGACTCTAATCTTGCTTGTATTGAGCTTATATTCCATAGAAACCATGATGGAATTTTTGGGTTAGGTCACCATAATGAGTTTATGATGCATGTGAATGAACATAGGAAGATATTTTAGTGTCTAGGCTAAAGACTAATACCATGAGATAAAATAAATTAGAAATCAAAGGACTTCCCTTTTTCTAACCTTCGATTTGGAGGAGTCTTGAAGGATTGATTGGTCTCTCCACCACCAAGCCACTAGAATGACTAAAGTAGCATTAGGATGGTTAAGTAACTTAGTTATTGAAAGACTACGGGCTGTTTTTAGTGTGTCTTTATTCTTGACTATGAATGACTAAGGAATTACTTTATGCCTATAAAGACGTGACTGAAAATTCATTAAGTAAATGTATGAATTACTTGGAGAATAAAACACATTTGAAAGGAAGTAAAGAAGGCCTTTAGAGGGTGTGAATCCCCAACACACCCCTCGGCCTTGATGGAGAATATTAAGGAAATAACAGGCTCAAAGGTTATGCATTATAAGGTGGTTTAAAGGTCATTTTGATGCTAATATTTCATTTGAAATAAGGGTTAAGCGGCTGTTTTGACTCGTGACCGAGTTTGATTGGATTTAAGGGCCGCAAGCTATTTCTTATATTAAGATAATCATATATGTGGGGCAGTTTTGTATATTTTATCATATGTGGCCTATTTAAGTAATTTCTAATGCTTGGATATGTTTATTGAAGCTAATGAAGATGTCCTTGAAGTTGTAGCCTAATGAGGATCGGGGATCCCATCAAGAGGTCATGGGTCCTATGACAAGAAGGAGAGCTAGAGAACTTGGACATCAAGTAGGAACCTTCTTGTACAAGCATGTTCAAGACGAACCAAAGGCTCATTGGGTTCACCTCATTGAACCCATATTATGAACATGTTCCCCTCCCCAAAACGTGTGTTCTTTATTTTTGAAATTTTTGTCTTGTTTTCTTGTGATCCTTGTTTCTTTGTGTTTGCTTTGTAGGTAAGTAGGTACATGACAAGTTACAAGCCAAATGGAGAACCACAAATGGCTTAAGAGGCGTGTGCAACCAAAAAGGAAACAAAAGGAATGTCGTCTTGAGGAGAATGTTTGTCTCCACAAGGACAAATTCAAATGTGGTCTAAGATGGAATTTATGTTCAAAATGAAGCTCAAAATATAACAATCAACCAGCAAAAGGGGCGCCCAAATTTGAAGACAAATTGAAGATCAACTTGAATTTAAATTGAACCTTGATTTGAATTCAAGTTTCAACCAAATTGAGGCTTCAAATTCAAGATGAATTCAGCCAAAATAACCTGCCATCCACACGCCATTTTGAAGAAAAACAAGGAGATAGATCACAATTCAAATTGAATCCAAGTTTGAATTCAAATTCAAACTCAATTTGAATTCAAACTTCAACCATCATTTGAATTCAATCCCAGCCATCTTATCATCATCAAATCAGGTTTTCTACACCTCATTTACTCAAGGAACACGGCTGGAAGAATGTGGGAAGGATATCCAACAATCAAATCCAAAATGCACTCAAATTCAAATTCAACTTGAATTCAAATTTCACCCAACTTTTGAATTCAAGTTCAGCTCCATCCTACTCATCAAATCAGCTCCCCAAGGCCTCATTTGCTGACCAAATACACGCCCAAACAAAGGAGGATTCAATCGGATTTCAGCTAGGAATTTTCAAGTTATTTTTTAATTCAAATAATTAGCAATTTCAAGTTCAATTCAAATGTTTTTCTAGCTATTTCTTTTAGATAATATTTGATTTTTAAGTGTCTTAGGCATCTATAAATAGGCCCTTTGGCCGATTTGTAAAACACCTTTTGATGAATAACAATTCTTGATATTTCATTCACTTTGTGTGATACTTTGTTTTCTTGGTTTTGCATTAAAAACCTAGGTTAAGATCCTTCAAATTTGAGCATTTTGAAGGTGTTGCCATTGCTTTAAAGGTGCCGTCCAGGAGGGCCGTATTGGTTTGCCTGATCAACGACCATCTTGAAGTGTTGGTCTTGCTCATTCTTAATCCACACGTTTTTAATCACTAAGGAAGAAAGGGGAAGTCTTCTTCCTTGTGCCTAACCCTTTGTGAAGGACGTTTGGAAGGTGGAATTGTTGGAGCCCACGAGTTGCACGCATCATAGCCGCTAGGGGCGGATAGTTGGCTCAAGGAAAAGATTGGAATCACTAAAACGAAGTCGTTAAATTTGTTGGTTGATCGTGTGAAATTAGTATGGCATGGCCGAATGTGTGCATGGGCAAATTAAAAAAACAGAAGAGTTAAGGACTATCTAAAATCGAACATTGATGATAGGGTCTGTTAACCTTCTCTTTTGTTGATTAACCCATGAACACGTTCAACCATTTTATACTAATTTCACACGGTGAACCAACAAATTTAACTTTGTTTTAGTGATTTGAAGCTTTTCCTTGAGCCAACTATCCGCTCCTAGTGGATACAACTTCAAGCACATCTTCATTAGCTTCAATAAACATAACCAAGCGTTAGAAATTACTCAAATAGGCCACATATGATAAAATATACAAAACAACCCCACATATATGATTATCTTAACATAAGAAATAGTTTGCGTCCCTTAAATCAAATCAAACTTGGTCATGAGTCAAAACAGCCTCTGATCCCCTATTTTAAATTGAATATTAGCATCAAAATGACCTTTAAACTACCTTAGAATGCATAATCATTGAGCCCATTATTTCCTTAATTTTTCCCAGTAAGGACGAGTGGTGTATGGGAGATTTACACCTTCTAAAGGCCTTCTTTACATCCTTTCACATGTGTTTTATTCTCCAAGTAATTCATATATTTACTTAATGACTTTTAATCATGTCTTCATAGGCATAAAGTAATTCCTTAATCATTCATAGTCAAGAATAAAGACACACTAAAAGCAGCCCCTAATCTTTCAATAACTAAGTTACTTAACCATCCTAATGCTATTTTAGTCATTCATGTGGCTTGGTGGTGGGGAGACTAACAATTCCTTCAAGATTCCTCCAAAACTGTAGGTTAGAAAAAGGGAAGTCCTTTGATTTCTAATTTATTTTGTCTCATGGTATTAGTCTTTAGCCTAAACACTAAAATATCTTCCTATGTTCATTCACATGCATCATAAACTCATTATGGTGACTTAGGCCGAAAATTCCATCATGGTGCCTATGGAATATAAGCTCAATACAAGCAAGATTAGATTCTTAAGCATACTAAAATCTCTTACTCATAGCTCCTCAATGTCCCAAGAAGAATAAAGGAAGACTTGCCTTATTAGTCTTCAAAGTTAGTGCTTGAGTATTTGGTCCTTCTTAAGGCTTGAAATCACCTCCCCCTTCAAGTGTAAAATACAGTTTCCATGACAGGTGTGAGGTGAGTGAAACATATTTAAATAATGGATAATAAGTTCTAAAGGGTATGAAGACCTTACCTTGATGGAGTTAGAGTGATGTTCTTAGCCTCCTAGAGTTCCTTTCCTTCTTGAGCTTGAGAATGCTCCTATGGGAACAAAGGAGGGTCACGGGTTTTTTTCGGGGGGTGGTTTAGGGGTAACACAACTTAGTCTTGTTAAAGAGTCTCAATAATGGAAGATTGGAATTTAGGAACTATGCACTTACCTTGACAGTTTGAAGGCTAGACTTGGAAGATCTTGAATGAACTTGCTCTTGGTACTCCTCTTAGCGGCCAAAAGTTGAGAAGCTTGGAGGGTTTCAAGGAGTGAGTTTGACTTAATACAAATCTTAGAGGGTATAAGATCTAAAATACAAGTGATTAACATACCTTAGGATAGTTGGATGGTGGTGTCCTAGTCTTGAGGTAGTTTGGAGTCTTGAGCTTGCTCTATCCTCTAATGGCCAAACTTGGACCTTGGGGAGGAGATGAGGATAGTTGATGAGGTAAGATCGTAGTTGTAATTGGGCGGTTACAATAAAATTAATCATTACGACGTAATTTTATTGCTACTAAAGTTCCAGGAATTGATAATATTTCACACAATTAGAAATTGTAATACGGTTAGGGTGGTTTCAACAATTGCTCTCATTTCCTTCTCACGATAATTGAGAAACGGGCCAATTATGGGGTGACGGTTATTACATTTTCTTTTTTTCAAATGCAATCTAGGTAGCACGACCCAGCCCAGGAGCGGGCTGCAATAATCCTCCCCCCTTACAATAAGTTTCGTCCTCGAAACTTGTAAATTTAGTTGTAATCAACTTCTTAACGTTACTCTACCCATTCCACCCCTATCACATGTCCCAAACATTTTCCGATGTATTGAATTAGGGTTTGGACATGCTTTTCTAGAATCGTAACTTAAGGATTTTTATTTGGAACTTTGGTGATCTAACTATCGGGGTACTTACTCGATTTGGAAGCCTATTGTACTATTAGGTTTTATGCTTCTGCTGTGCCACTCTAATCGTCTTCTTTATTTGTCATATTACTATCCTTGTCGAAATCTTCTCTAAAGGTTCTTATCTTGGTGAGCTAGTTCATTCTTTAGCGTTACAATCCATACTCTGTTAATAGGCAAAATTAGAACACTGGTACATTTAAATTGCGCAATTAGGCATGCCTATTTCTGTATTTGATGATTCAGAAATATCTGGATCAGGTACCCTCTGGTATGGATTGTCGTTCCTTGATTGTCCTTTTCTCAGTCCTCCATGGGTACGTGTCGCACCTCTTACTATGTTCCTTAGTACGCTCTTGAGATCTCCTGTTTTGGCCCTCTATTAGTGTAATAACACGTTCCGCTTTGTAGCAGTCATCTAGTAACTCTTCAAAAGTTCTTGAATATGCATTGACTAACCGAATCTTGATCTGGAGTTCTAGACCATGTATAAGCCTGACCACCTTAAACTTTTCATCATCCATTATGGAAGGAGCATATCGACCCAATGTAATAAAACGACGAACATATTCTGAGACTGTGATGCCTAGCTCCTGCCTTAGTGTGTCAAAATCCCCAATCCTCTGTGTGGTCAAGGCCGGAGAGAGGAAAAATCCACAAAACTCTTCTAGTAATGTTGTCCAAGTTACCGGTTAGGGCAGTGGCTGGATATAAGTCCTCCACCACTGGCTAGTCTTACCGATCAGAAATGACCGAATAATCTGCACCTTTATCTTGTGAGGCACCTGTATCAACAGGAAGTTACTCTCAACTTCATTTAACCATTTTTTGCCTCCTTTGTATTAGGTTCCCTGCTAAAATTTGGGATACGTGCTCTTACTAGAACCCGCTGCTTTCCGGGGGTTAAAATTATAGTGTCTGTCTACTAGATCGCGATGTCATCCTATTTTAAATAGTGAGGCTGATGTGGCTAGTGAATCTTTAAAATTTTAATTTTAAGTGTTCTATTTATTTATATCCAGAGAGGAGTAGGCTAAACGTTATGGTTCCAAACTAATTTTTTATCCCATCCTAAGTAAGGGTAATGTTATTTACACATATTTGTCCATTCAGTACGGTTTCCTAAATCTGTGCTATGTTTCTTAGACTAAGGCCATCTCTCATGCTAAATCATGACTTAAAAATCCAAGATCAGCACTTAGCTTCTACGTTTTGCCATGAATCTAGATTCTGGCTCTGATACCGCCTGTAGCACCCGCACCTCAGTCTGTGCCCTTGTACGATGCACCCGTCATACTTCACTAAGGAAAGTACAAGGCATCGATGCGAAACTAGTACCATTGATGCGTGCAAGATGTGAGCTTCAACAATTCCACCTTCCAAACGTCCTTCACAAAGGGTTAGGCACAAGGAAGAAGACTTCCTCTTGCTTCCTAAGTGATAAAAACGTGTGGAGCAATGAGCAAGACCAACACTTCAAGATGGTCGTTGATCAGGCAAACCAATACGGTCCTCCTAGACGGCACCTTTAAGCAATAGAAACACCTTCAAAATGCTCAACTTTGAAGGATCTTAACTTAGGTTTTTAATGCAAAACCAAGAAAACAAAGTCTCACAATAAGTGAAGGAAATATCAAGAAATCTTATTCATCAAAAGTTATTTTCCTAGGCGCCCCAAGGTCTCTATTTATAGGCTGCTACTCGTCCTTATTCAGCCTTACAATGAGTAGAAAACATTTCAAATAAGCTAGATAACAAGTGTTTAAAAATTTGAAACTTGTTTGGATTCAAAACTAAAACAAATTCTAGCTAAAATTTGAATTGCTTGTAGATTGCCATCTTCTCTCTTCCAGCCGTGTATGATGACTAATTGGAGGTGTTTGAGACCTGATTTGATGATGATAAAGTGGTTGGAGTTGAATTCAAAGGTTTGTTGAAGTTTGAATTCGGATTGAGTTTGAATTTGAATTCAAATTTGGGTTCAATTTTGAATTGTGATCTCATCTCCTCCTTGCTTCAAGAATGGCGTGTAGATGGCTTCAAGGTGGTTAAGATGTTGAATTCAAATGTTGGTTGAAGTTTGAATTCAAATAGAGTTTGAATTTGAATTCAAATTTAGGTGCTGCTTTGAATCGTGACTCATCTTCCTCTTAACCTCCAAGATGGCGTGTGGAATAGACCAAGATAAAGCTGAAAATTTCTTGAAATATAAATCTCAAATTGGTTGAAACTTGAATTCAAATAATGGTTGAATTTAAATTCAAGTTTGTCTTCAAGTTTGAATGTGGTTTAGTCTCCATCTTTGAACTTCAAGTTGGGCGCCACTATGGAGATAATTTGAGCTGGATTTTGAAAATGGAATTCCATCTTGGACACATTTGAATTTGTCTTTGCGGAGACAAACATTCTTCTCAAGACAACATTCCTTTTGTCTCCCTTTTTGAAGCACACGCCTATAATGCCATTTTGAGTTTGAATTTGAATTTAAATTTGGGTTCAACTTTGAATCGTAGACTCATCTTCCTCTTAACCTCCAAGATGGCGTGTGGAATGGACCAAGATAAGGCTGAGAATTTCTTGAAATATAAATCTCAAATTGGTTGAAACTTGAATTCAAATAATGGTTGAATTTAAATTCAAGTTTGTCTTCAAGTTGAATGTGATTTAGTCTCCATCTTTGAACTTCAAGTTGGGCGCCACTATGGAGATAATTTGAGCTGGATTTTGAAAAGGGAATTCCATCTTGGACACATTTGAATTTGTCTTTGCCGAGAGAAACATTCTTCTCAAGACAACATTCCTTTTGTCTCCCTTTTTGAAGCACACACCTATAATGCCATTTTGAGCTTCCATTTGGCTTGGAAATTTCATGTACCTAATTTACCTACAAAGCAAACACATAAAACAAAGATCACAAGAAAACAAGACAAAATTCAAAACAAGAAATACTCACACACACGCACACACATACACGTTCACAGTGTAGGTTTAAGGAAGTGAACCCAATGAACCTTAGGTTCTTCTTGAACATGTTTGTACAAAAAGGTTCGAACTTGATGACGAAGTTCTCTAGCCTTCCTTCTTGTCATAGGACCTGTGACCTCTTGATGGGATCCTTGATCCTCATCAATCCCCCCTCCTCAAGAAGATTCGTCCTCGAATCTAAGGGTTCATAAGGGAAAGCGTGTGATCCACTCTTCACCTCAACGTCCTCCTCAACAATGGTTTAGGCACAAAGAAGAAGACTTCCCCTTGCTTCCTTTGTGTTGGATTCTGCTGATTCAAGCATTCCTCCGCATTGGAATGGTTGTTGATCAGGCAAGCCTACAAGACCCTCCTGGACAGCACTCCTAAACGTTGGCAAACACCCTCAAATATGCTCATCTTTGAAGGTTATTAGGCCTGTATCAAGGAGCTACATTGAGGCTAGATTGTCTTACCAAAATAAAGTTGAAATGGAGATTGAAAGAGATCCAAACCACCAAGATGCTATCACCACTTAGTAACTTGAAGAATTTTCACCTAGTGACCATTTGAAGGTCACGGTTTTGTAAGGAAAATAAGTAAAATGTGAGCCTTACAATTTAAAGAAAGTGGAATTCGCTTTAGAAGCTAGAACATAACTTACCTAGATGGAACTTAGAGCTTGAAGATGAAGGTGATCTTGAGACTCCCTTAGCCAAGCATGCCGTAAGAGAGGATTGGGGAGTGGCCTAAGTGTGCAAGGAGTTTTTAGTGGTTTGCTTGGGGTAAACTCTTGAGAGTATTGTGATTTGGGGGATGGAAGGAAGCTTCTAGGACCAACTTGAAGACCTCATGTAGTACCAAGAAGTAGGTAGCCGACGGTTTACATAAAAGAGGAGGAGGAGAGACATTTCATTTGCATGGAATACCATCATGAGGTTTACTTAGTGTCTTGCATCATTTACTTCTTGAGTTACTTTTGAGGAAGGGTTAAGACAAAAGTAACTAGAAAAAGTTGATAGGGTAAAAGTAGTTAGTTGGGATATTAAGAGAAAAGTGGTCTCATGGATCTTTTTCTTGTTTGCATCCTGTGGGTTCTAAGGAAAAAGGGGAAAATTCTTCAATCTTGAACAACATCATAATTTACTACATGTGTAAGACCTTTTTAGAATTTCTTTAAGAGACAAATAGAGTGATTAGTTGGAGTATTAAGTTAAAAGTGATCTCATGGATGCCTTATTGTTGCAATACCCGGCGGTTGAAAAAGGAAAATGGAGGGAATTCTTTCAAATCCTTGGAACACAATTAGTAGGCTACCTAACTCCATGTGTAAGCTTTTTAGGCTTACTTTAAGAAGTTAGAGTATTATGTAGTCTCCAAGACCCTTATGGCCAAAATTCCTAAAAATCTTGGGAGGCAAAATTGTCATTTCACACGCTTCATAAGACATACTTGGAGTATTATACTATTTCTCATAATATTTACTTTGAGGAAATGTAATTAAGGAAGAAGCAATAAAACTTAATGAAATGCACTTAGAAGAACTACCATTTTATTAAATCACTTTATACGAGTCTTAAGTACATAACGATTTCCGTTGGGTACAACATCCTCCCCCTATCACAAGTTCCGTCCTCGAAACTTAAGAGTACTAGTCAAAGAGATGTGGGTACAAGATCTTCATGCTTTCTTCAGTCTCCTAAGTGGCTTCATCAATAGAATGGTGCTTCCATTCCACATTGACCATGGGGATAGATCGCTTCCTTAGAGCCTTTTCCGTTCGGTCAATGATCTTCTCCGGCTCTTCTTCATAAGACACATCGACTTTAAATTTCAATGGCTGCTCCTCGATGACATGACTGGGCTCATGCACATACCGGCAAAGCTGGGATACGTAAAATACATCGTGTAACTGAGACAACGACGGCGGTAGTGCTAACCGGTGGCGACTTCTCCAATCCTTTCAAGAATTTCATATGGCCCGATGAATCTTGGACTCAGTTTACCCTTTATGACAAATCTTTTCACGCCCTTCGACGGCGACACCTTTAAGGACACTTTCTCACCTGCCTAGAATTCCAATGGTCGACGCTTTTCGTCGGCCCAAACTTTGCTTCTATCTTGTGCCGCTTTCAACCTTTGCTTGACAATTATCACCTTTTCTCGTGTTTGCTCCACTAGGTCAGGTCCTGCAAAAATCTTGTCTCCAATTTCATCCCAATATAGTGGAGATCGGCACTTTCTTCCACATAGCGCTTCATAAAGGGTCATTCCTATGGATCAGTGATAGCTATTATTATAGGAAAACTCCATTAACTTAAGACTGTTGTCCTAACTTCCTCTAAAATCCACGATACAAGCTCGTAACATGTCTTCCAGTGTTTGGATGGTTCTTTCCGATTGACCATCAGTCTGAGGATGAAACCCTGAACTCATCCGAATCTCAGTGCCCATTGCTTTCTGGAAGGTTGTCCAAAATCTAGAAGTGAAGCGAGGGTCGCAGTCACAAACTATACTCGTGGGTATCCCATGCAAGCATACAATCTGATCAATATACATGGACGCCAATTTCTCCAGAGAGGCTTTGATTGACATAGCAATGAAATGGGCGGACTTCATCAAACGATCAACTACAACCCAAATAGCATCATGTCCATTCTTTGTTTGGTAGGTCAGTCATAAAGTCCATAGTGATGTGATCCTATTTCCACTCAGGGACTTCAAGGGGCTGCAACAATCCTACTGGTCTTTGATGCTCTGCTTTCACTCTCTGGAAAATGAGGCATTTCTCTACAAACTAGGCAATTTTTTTCTTCATGCCATGCCACCAGAACCTCTGCTTTAAATCTTGATACATTTTGTTGGCTCCGGATGAATGGATAGGAAAGAACTATGAGCTTCTTGAAGGACTTCTTTCTTTATGTCATCATCACTGGATACGCATAACCGACCCCTAAACCACAAGCTGTCATCCTTTCGGACCTCAAAATCTTTAGATGGCTTCATTTCCAACTTATCCTTAATCCTCTTCAAAGCTTCATCTTTTCCTTGACCCTCTTTAATTTTGTCGATTAAGGAAGGAATCAAAACCAACTTGGCAAGTACATTATCAATGGAATCAACTACATCAAGGTCAAACTCTTCCATATCACACTGCAAAGGTGGTTGACGCGGATGGCTCGTCTTCCGACTTAAAGCGTCGGCAACTCTATTGGGTTTCCCTGGATGATACTGGATTGAGAGATCATAATCCTTTATTAGCTCTAGCCATCGGCGTTGGCGCATATTTAGCTCCTTCTGGGTGAAAAGGTACTTAAGACTTTTGTGATCCGTAAAGATTTCGCACCTTTCACCGTATAGATAATGCCTCCATATCTTTAGGGCGAAAACCATGGCTACAAGCTCAAGGTTATGGACTGGATAATTCTGCTCAAAAGGCTTTAGTTGACGAGATGCATACGCGATCACTCGATCTTTCTGCATTAACACACATCTGAGGCCGTTTTTCGAGGCATTGCTATATACCACAAAACTCTCACCAGGAATAGGTTGAGCCAAAACTGGAGCAGATGTCAACTTCTCTTTCAACTCCGCAAAGCTCCTTTCGCAGTCTGAATTCCATTCGAACTTTGTTTCTTTTGCGTCAATCGGGTGAGAGGTATAGCAATCGGAGAAAACCCTTCAACAAATTCGCGATAGTAGCCAGCCAGACCAAGAAAACTCCACTCTTCTGTAACGTTCGTTGGCCTTAGCCACTCCGTGATTGCTTCAATCTTTTTGGGATCCACTGATATCCTATCCTCAGATATGACATGGCCGAAAAATGCTACGCTGTGCAGCCAAAATTCGTATTTACTATATTTGGCATATAACTGCTTCTTCCGTAAGATGTCAAGGATGATCCTTAAATGGGTTGCGTGGGACTCTTCATCCGGTGAATAAATCAAGATATCATCAACGAAAACCACAACGAACTTATCCAATTGCTCCTGAAATACTTGATTCATAAGGTCCATGAATGCCACGGGGGCGTTCGTCAATCCGAATGGCATCACAAGGAATTCGTAATGCCCATAGCGCATCCTGAACATGGTTTTCGAAAATATCCTCGGCTTTGATCTTCAATTGAAAATATCCGCAACGAAGATCAACTTTACTGAAAACTCGTGCTCCCTGTACCAAGATACCTTTAGACAGGGCTCAGAACAGAAATTTTTATCGAAATAAAAATTTTAATTGCTTACTCGAAGCTGGTCGAACAGATCATCGATCCTAGACAGCGGGTACTTGTTCTTGACTGTAATCTTGTTGAGCTCTATATAATCTACTCACAGACGTATGCTTCCATCCTTTTTCTTTACAAATAGCACGGGAGCACCCCAAGGCGAGACGCTTGGGCGGATAAGTTTCTTCCCCAACAGCTCACGCAACTGCTCCTTCAGTTCCATTAATTTAGCAGGCGCCATTCAGTAAGGAGCCTTTGATATCGGCTTGGCTCCCGGAATTAGATTAATTTCAAATGCGATTTCTCGATCTGGAGGAAGGCCCTGTAACTCCTCTGGAAAAACATCAGGATACTCCTGAACTATCGGGACTTCAGAAAGGTCAGATGGCGCTTGATCGACACTTAAAGCATAAACTAAGAATCCTTCATGTCCTTTCTTCAACACACTACAGGCACGGGCCACATTCACATAGGCATTCTTAAGGAATTTCTTCAATTTCGAGCCCCCATAGAAAGTTACTTCTTCTCGTTCTGGGTTCTTAATGATAACCCGTCTTTCGCGACAATCAATGTGCGGAATTCTTGGAGAGCCAATCCATTCCAGGAATTATGTCAAAGTCGCTCATAGGTATTGGGATCAAATCTGTTGCGAACCGTTGCTCGTCGAACTCAATCTCACAGCCCTTGTACAATTGGTGAGAGACAAGCACCTGATCACCAGCTGCCTGAACTCTATATGGTGTCCTAAGTTGGACTGGGCTATGATCAATATTCTTTGCAAATTTCCTCGAGATAAATGAGTGGCTAGCGCCACTATCAAACAATACATTTGTAGGCACAGTACACACTAAGATAGCTCTTGAATTATGCAAGATTGACTGAGAGACAAAAAAACAATAATATCTTGTAAAATAGAACATTGCATAAATCTTAAAACATACCAGTCACAACATCAGTAGCTTCCTCAACAGCAGCATCAGTCATAACATGAACCCTTGCATTTGTGCGCTGACGCTGGTTCCTTGGTTTCTGCTGCTATTGGGCTCCTTTCTCCGGCCAATCCTTGATCAAATGGCCAACTTTTCCACATTCGAAACACGTGGTCCCCTTGTCTGGATAGTTCTTGAGCACGTGGCCCACCTTACCACATCCGAAATATTTCCTTGCCTGAATGAAACGTTCTCCCATATGGTGCTTTTGGCAATGAGGACAAGCTGGAATAGCTGGCTGCTACTGACCCTGATTTCTCAGCTGATTCTTTTGCTGCGAGCGGCGCTGAAAGCGATTCTTGTTCTTTCCTTGACGACCGGGTCCTTTGAAATTCTGTTTTACTGCCTTACGAGATCCTCCACTTCCAGACGCTTCTCCTCCCCTCTTTTGTCCAATCTCATCACGACGGATGATGTCCCTCTCAATCCTGTAACAGGAATCAAGTAACGCTCCAAAATTTGTAGGATTTGCGTTAACCAACCGAATCCTGATCCTCGGATTCAATCTTCTTTCAAATTTCAACATCTTAGTCTCTTCATCATTCATCGTCGATGGCTGAAATCTCCCCAAAGCTATAAACTTATTAGCATAGTCTGCCACAGTCATTCCTTGCTCTTGCTTCAGTGACTCGAACTCATGTCTCTTCTGCAGCTTGATTGAAGGAGGTATGTAGAACTTGTTGAATTCTTGTAAGAATCTCTCCCATGGTATTGGTCTCGGTAAAGATTGCAAATTTGCTTTCCACCACTAATTTGATTCCCCAAGCAAAAATGGTCTAACAACTTGTGTTCTCATTTCTTCGGGTGCACGGATCAATTCAAAACAGTTCTCCACTTCATCTAGCCATTTTTTTGCAATGTCGGGGTCTGATTTTCCATCAAATGGTGGTACATTGGCTCTCTTCATTTTCTCGAAATAATACTATGCATCCCTAACTGGTTCATGTGGCTGAGGAGGAGCATTCTGCTAGATCATAACCTGGTCAATCTGCATCACAGTCTGGTAGAAAGCCTGAAAGGCGTGGATATCAGGAATCATTTGGGTAAAGGCCCCTGAGGTGGAGGATTATTCTAAGAAGGAGGTGGGTTTTGATCCTGCGGTGATGGTGGCAGAGGGACCTGAGCGGGTGGAGGATGAACAGTCTCCTGAGGCTGTGGAGGGACCGGCTCTTGTTCAGCGGGTCGGGCTCTAGCGGGTCTGCCACGAGGTTGAGCCATCTACACTACGGAGCGTCGGAATTTATTCAAAGTTGAAATATCAGGATATGCGACAGAAATCAATTCATAATTTAACGGAAACTTAAATAGATATGCGAGAAGATAAGATTCGGATTAAATTCTTAGGCATTTAAAATCTCATCGACTAGGATTAAATCATTAGGTTAAGGTCCTAATTCCAGTCTAAGTCATCCTAGTCTAAGGTCGACACTCTTCTAAGATCATAGCTTAGGTCTAAAAATCAAACTTAGATTTCTAAAATTATTACTTAATTCTATATTCTGCCTGAATCTAGAGCCTGGGCTCTGATACCACCTGTAGCGCCCTGTACTCGGCCTGCCCGTGTACGGTGCGCCTGTCGTACTTCGCTAAATAGAGTACCAGGCGTCAATGCATAACATGTCACAGTCCATAACAAAATTCATGGAATTCCATGCCCTCATCTTAACAGGTAAGCAAAACTTAGGCAGAATAAAAACTTTTAAACAAAACATTCCAAATAACCGACATAAAGTTTACAACTATGTTCACCAAATAAAGGAAAATCCGTAATTAATGTTCCTAACATAAGTCCATCAAACATAAACCCATCATAAAAAAAGTCCTTAAGCTGCCATCCGCTCGCACGTCTACAGGTATGGAACTCTAGGCTTATCGTCAATCCATTCTACCCCGTTTCCTGCAGGCTCTGGGGAAAAAATAAGAGGGTGAGTGACAAAGTCACCAGCAAGTACACCATAAACAATCAAGAATTAAATGGAAAGTATACACAGGAACCAAATCACAAGAATTTGGATTCCCAACATACCTAACCTTCAATCCATTAGCCGTAAAGGAAATAAGATCATAACTAATGTGACGAAGATAATAAGATCATAACTTAGGTGACAGAAAGTGATAAGATCATAACCTAAGTGAGTAAATCTAGCAATTCGACTAGCAATTAGATGCAATGTGCATGCATATGCAAATGTGATGCAACATGATAAGATGAGAACTAATTCAATCATTCTTTCTTTCAAAACATAATTGTCATAAAACAATAATACAGAGTGTTCAGATCTATTATCTCTGGATCTAATGCGGTCATACCATTCCCTTCAGATCTATTATTTCCGGATCTGAAAACAGTCATACAATCAATCATCAGGTCTATTCTTTCCGGACCTGAACGGTCATAAATCATCATCCTCAGGTCTATTATTTCCGGTCCTGCACAGTCATAATCGTCATTCTCAGGTCTATTATCTCTGGGCTTGGATGGTCATAATCATCATCAGATCAATTAACCCCGGATCTGGAGCGGGTTGTGCTGGCTAGGAATTTATGGTAACCAAGAGGAGTCTTTCTTTCAAAACTGAAATCTTTTCTTCAAAACAGCCTTTCTTAAATTTCTTTGGCATAAAATCAGTCTCATAAATTGTATGAACATGGACAATGCAATGCATGATATGCAACATGAATTTCATGACTAAATACATCATAGAACACATATACGAACTTGTTCCTTAAGCTGGAAAATATTCCAGCGTTAATGCCCTGTTCATATGGCCTCAAACTTACCAATTCAAAGCCTATTTTCAGAACTTATGCCACACACATGCATAATGGAATTTTAGCTACATGCCATAAAATTTTTGTAACATTTCAAGGTGTTTAAGACCTTCAAAACATTAAATTACTGTAAAGGGGTACTGCTGAACCCAGCAGCGCAGTACCCGCCCTACCTTAGTTTCATGGGCCATAAAATCGTATTTAATAAGGACTATCACCTGGAAAACATAGACAACATACTAAGGCACAATAATCAGCCACCCAAACATACCATACAAGTCCAAATAAACAAGATCAAGGTCTCACAATACACGCCGTCATACTGCCCTGTTTTCCAGTTTTGCACCGTGACATTTACCTCTGTTGTTACCCCTTAAAAATAGTAATTTCAAGCCAATTCTTTACATGGACATGTTCATCTATGTCTTAGGTAAATACCATAAACATTTCAAGGCAATCCAATATGCTTAAGAAGGTTATTTAATTATTCTTCTTAGTCTAGGTACCTGCAGAAACTACAGTGACCTATTCTTACTAGAAATTTCATTAAGGTCAAACCACAAGTCCTTTTTCAGAAATTCCACCTCACAAATTTAGTACACATATAAAGCTACCAGTACACCAAAATTAGCTCATTTTCACACTCCTAAGGTTCATTTTAAGGCCAAGCAATTCGTTACTCCAAAACTGTCAAGTTCCAGAAAATCCTACATTTCATCATTTTTATTATTCAAACATTTCCCAACTTACTTCATCCCCCTAAAATAACTTGCTAACCATTAAATGCATATTTTCCATGCTCATTTCAAGTCTCATAATACTCTTTAAGCTACACATTGCCCACGTCAACAGCCTTGCAATTTACACATAGAACACGCCACCTTTCATACATTTTACACCTCATAAAGTTTATTCTTAGCAAAACTAATTCACCTTTCAAATAATCCCCAAAAACAGCCCGTTTTGTGGATAGTAGATCTCATATCATATTCAAGTTTGAGCACATAATGTAGCGCCCTGCACCTCGGCCCAGCCGGATACAGTGCGCCCACCGTACTTCACTACGGAGAGTACCAGGCGTCGATCCATAACATATCATAGTCCAGAATAAAATATGTGGACTTTCATGCTTACACGTCAACCAGTAAGCGAAGCCGAGGCAGAATAAAAACTTTTAAAAATAAAAATGTCTAGACAACCATCATTTGTCTTACAACATAATCATAAAGTACGGAAATCCCAAAAGTAAATGTTTCCATTATAATTTCATAAAAAGACCATCAATCATAACCATCTCCTCAAGTCCCGTAAGTCGTCCACCTCTCGCGCTTCTACGGGTAAAGAACCCTAGGTTCATCTTCGATCCATTCAACTCTATTACCTGCGGGTTCTGGGAGGAAAAATAAGAGGTGAGTGACAACGTCACCAGCAAGTAAACTATAAATAGTCATGAATTAAATGGAAAGTACAAACAAGAACCGAAACCCAAAAATTCAGTTTAGAAACATACCTGACCTTCCATCCAAAACCTGTAAGTAATCAGCTCATAACTTATCAAAGATCATAACTTATCATAATTCATAACTTATAAAAGTTCATAACTGATAACAGCTCATAATTTACTAAAAGATCATCACTCAATAAGGATCATGACTTAGGAGCTACCAAGTCATAGCAACTTAGTCTAAGTATCACGTACCAACATTCGATGACTTATTAAATGCAACATGCATGAGTATGTACGTGTGATGCATCATGATGAAAATGAAGATAAGTTCTTTCGTTCTTTCATTCAAAACACATCATCAATGAAAACAAGAGAGTGTTCAGATCTATTCTCTCCGGATCTGAGGCAGTCATATTCTTCTCTTCGAATCTATTATTCCCGGATTCGGAACGGTCACGTCATCCATCATAATCACCAGGTCTATTCTCTCTGGGCCTATACGGTCATTATCATAATCAGATCTATTCTCTCCTGGCCTGAACGGTCATTATCATCAGATCAATTAACCCCGAATCTGGAATGGGTCCAGCTCATCAGATCAATTAACCCCGGATCTGGAACGGGTCATAAACATCATCAGACAAATTAAACCCAGATCTGGAGCAGGTCGTGATGGCCAGAAATAAATGGTACCATAGGAATCTTTCTTTCAAAATCGTAAACTTCTCTTTCAAAGATCTTTCTTTCAAAACTGAAAACTTCTTTTCAAAAGATCTTTCTCATTATTCTTTGACATAAAATAAGTTTCATAAACTGTATGAACATGGACAATGCAATGCATGATATGCAGCATGCGACTCGTGAACAAATACATCATAACATGCATACACGGACTTGTCTCTTAAGCTGGAGAAACTGTCCAGCAATCACATTCTGTTCATACAGCCTCATGCTCATCAATTCGTGCTCATTTTCATATACTCATACTATACACATGCATAACGAAGTCTTGGACACATGCCATAAAAATTTCGTAACATTCCGAAATGTATAACGACCTCAAACATCAACTATCATCAAAGGGTACTGCTGAAATCAGCAGGGTAGTACTCGCCTAACCTCGTTTTCATGGATCATGAAACCTTATTCAATTTGATCCATCACCTGGAAAGCATAGTTAACATACCAAGGAACAATATTCATAAGGTCAAACATCACGTTCAAGTTTAAATGAGCAAGATCAAAGCCTTACAACTTATGTCATCAAACTGTCCTGTTTTTCAGTTTTGTACCACTAACTTCAACTCAGTTTCTAACCATCAAAATGGTGGTTTTATGCTGGTTTCTTTACAAGAACATGTACATCCATGCCTTAGGTAATTACCACAAAAATTCCAAGACAATCCAATAAGCTTAAGGGGGGTCATCTAATTACTTTCCAAGTCTAGGTACATGCAGAACCTGGAATGGCCAGTATTACTACGAATTTCATTGTGACCAAACCACCACTCTTTTTATCAAAATTCCAACTCATAGGTTTGATACACACACCAAACAATCATCATACCAAAAATCAGCTCATTTGCACGTTCTTAAGATGTATTTTCTAGCCAAAAAACTTGCTACTAAAAACTGCCCAGTTCCAGCGAACTCTGTTCGATAATTCTCATTAAAAATTACATTCAGGTCAAACCACTAACCCTTTTACCAAAATTCCAACTCACACATTTACCACACATATCAAGCTAACATCATACCAAAAATCAACTCATTTTCACGTTCCTAAGGTTCACTTTCAAGCCAACAACTTGCTACTCAAAACAGTCCAATTCCAGCAAACTTTGTAGAACCAGTTTTACCAAAAATTCCATTAAGGATAATCCAAAATTTCTTTTACAAAAATTCCAACTCACACATTTCGTAAACACATAAGACTATCATCATAAGAAAAATTAGCCAATTTGCACACTCCTAAGGTTCGTTTTCAGGTCATACAACACGCCACATAAAACAGTCCAGCTCCAGTAATTATGTCTGACCAGTTGCCACTAAAAATTTCATTAAAGACAAACCACATCTCCTTTTATCAAAATTCCAACTCACACATTTAATAAACATATGAGGCTATCATCACATCAAAAATTAGCCTCTTTGAACACTCCTAAGGTTCGTTTTCAGGTCACACAATCAGCTACACAAATCTGTCCAGCTCCAGTAGTTCCAGCACTTCTTCACCTTTTATGGTTCAAGCATTTCCAATCAACTTCATTCTTTAAAGCGACTTAATAACCCTCAAATACACACTTCAACATAATCTTTACAAGCCTCATAACATGCTTTAAACCATATAAAATGTACATGAGTCATATCAAAACAATCACAACACATTCATATAACAAATCATTCATTCATGCCATCACTTTTCTTATAACAACTAGTTTTCATGTCTTGTACTTAGACTCTTCAACTAGGATTCATAGATTAAAAATGGCTAGACATTCAAGTATATGCTTCACAAATAAGTCGAGAACATTTATAGTGTACTTGTCTTATTCAATCTTAGAGCTTTCTTCTAGCTTGAGCCTTGTTTAGGATAGAGTGAAGCCTTCCTCCAACTTCATCATAACCCACGTTTTTGGAAGAAGAAATAGAAGGAACATTAGCTATTATCTTAAGTGAAAACACAACTAGAATGAGGCTATGATTCTCTTACCAAAATGAAACTTGAACGGAGCTAGCAATGAATCCACCCACCAAGAAGTTAGCTTCTCTTAGTATCTTGTAAAATCTTCATCTAGTGACCATCCTTGGAGTCACGGTTTTGGCAAGAAAAGAATGGTACTTATATGAGCTTCATTCTTTGAAATATAGTATTTACTTTTAAGTTTTAGCATGCACTTACCTAGAGAATTCTTGAGGCTTGAAGATCTTGAACTCCTTGGCTCAAACTAGCCATGTACCCAAATGGAAATATAGGGAAGTCTCTTGCTCCTTGTGAATTCTTGAGGAAGAGTGTTCTAGAGTTTCTTGGAGAAAATTTTTCTTCCCTTGGCTAAGGCTTAGCCGTTGGATATGTTAAGGGAGAAGGAGAGTTTATCTTGGCTTGGTTAGGCTAATTAGAGTTAATTAGCCTAAGTTACTTCTAACCAAGGTTACTTTAGTGCAACTAGAGTTACTTTAATGTAATTAGAGTTACTTTAGTGCAACTAGAGTTACTTTAATTCAACTATAGTTACTTTAAGGCTAACTTAGGTTACTTTATCCAACTAGAGTTACTTTATGGGTTAACTTGAGTTACTTTAACCTTGTGGTTAATATAAAATAACCATGGTAAGAGTTTGAAATTCTCCTTGGTTAACCATAGAGGAAAACCGGCGGTAATGGCCTTTGATAGCCATTACCATGCTTAATTTCTTCCCAAGTGAGTTTAATGAAAAGCCATGTGGGTAGTTGCCCCCTTTTTCTAATTATTTTCCCTTTTTTCTTGTTTTAAAATGAAATTAGGGAAATCTTGATTCCTCTTGGGCTAAAGGGCCGAAATGTTTGTAAGAGTTGGGGGGGAAAATTGCCCACTATTTACAACTCCTTAATTTCCATTTGGTCTTATTTTAAAAAGGCCCTTAAGATTAACCTCCTTATAATTTGGAAAAACCCTTTAAGACCCTTTTTAAACCTTATGGTCGAAATCTCTTAAGCCCTTAGGGTGAATTGGCCATGGTTCATAACTCATGCTTGATTGATTATATTATTTGCTTTATCAACATAAAATGTAAAAAAGCACTATTAGAACTTAGTGAGATGTACTTGAAGGATGCAACTTTATTAATTCACTTATACAAGTCTTCAAGTACAATATGTCTTTTCGTTGGGGTACAACACATAACATATCCATATAGTAAATCATTCAATCATGCCAACACTTTTCTCTATAACAACTAAGTTCTCATGCTTTGTACTTAGAATCTTCAACTAAGATTCATAACTTAGAAATGGCTAGTCATTCAAGCATACACTTCACAAATAAGTCAAGATTGTCTAGAGTATACTTGCCCTTTGAGCTTAGAACTTTCCCTAGCTTGAGCCTTGGTTGAAATGGAGTGAAGTTCCCTCCAACTTCTCAATATAGCACATGGTTTTGGAGAGGAAATAAAAGTGGATATTAGCTACCATTTAAATGTATCAAGGAGCTAGATTGAGGCTAGATTGTCTTACCAAAATAGAGTTCAAATGGGCATTGAAAGAGATCCAACCTACCAAGATGCTAGCACCACTTAGTAACTTGAAGAATCTTCACCTAGTGACTATTTGGAGGTCACGGTTTTGGAGCGTCGGAGTCTTACTCAAGATATAAATATTCAGATTAAGAGACAAAATTTAATTCGTAATCCAAATAAGATCTTAAGGTCACGCAGGCAGGCATGATAAGGCATCCTAGTCTAAGCTCAACTCTCTTTCTAAGGTCATGACTTAGATCTAAGATCAAAGTTAGATTTCAAAAATCATTGCTTAATTCTATATACTGCCTGGATCTAGAGCCTTTACTCTGATACCACCTGTAGCGCCCCGCACCCCGGCCCAGTCGGATATGGTGCGCCCGTCGTACTTCACTACGGAGAGTACTAGACGTCGATCCATAACATATCATAGTCCAGAATAAAATATGTGGACTTTCATGCTTACACGTCAACCAGTAAGCGAAGACGAGGCAGAATAAAACTTTTAAAAATAAAAACGTCTAGACAACCATCATTTGTCTTACAACATAATCATAAAGTACGGAAATCCCAAAAGTAAATGTTTCTATCATAATTTCATAAAAAGACCATCAATCATAACCATCTCCTCAAGTCCCTTAAGCCGTCCACCTCTCGCGCTTCTACGGGTAAAGAACCCTAGGTTCATCTTCGATCCATTCAACTCTATTACCTGCGGGTTCTGGGAGGAAAAATAAGAGGTGAGTGACAACGTCACCAGCAAGTAAACTATAAATAGTCGTGAATTAAATGGAAAGTACATACAAGAACCGAACTCCAAAAATTCAGTTTAGAAACATACCTCACCTTCCATCCAAAACCCGTAAGTAATCAGCTCATAACTTATCAAAGATCATAACTTATCAAAATTCATAACTTATAAAAGTTCATAACTGATAACAGCTCATAACTTATTAAAAGATCATCACTCATAAGGATCATAACTTAGGAGCTATCAAGTCATAGCAACTTAGTCTAAGTATCACGTACCAACATTCGTTGACTCATAAATGCAACATGCATGAGTATGTACCTGTGATGCATCATGATGAAAATGAAGATAAGTTTTTTCGTTCTTTCATTCAAAACACATCATAAATGAAAACAAGAGAGTGTTCAGATCTATTCTCTCCGGATCTGAGGCGGTCATATTCTTGTCTTCGAATCTATTATTCCCGGATTCGGAATGGTCACATCATCCATCATAATCACCAGGTCTATTCTCTCCGGGCCTGTACGATCATTATCATATTCAGGTCTATTATCTATGGGCCTGAACGGTCATTATCATCAGATCAATTAACCCCGGATCTGAAACGGGTCATAAACATCATCAGATCAATTAACCCCAGATCTGGAGCGGGTCGTGCTGGCCAGAAATAAATCGTACCATAGGAATCTTTCTTTCAAAATCGTAAACTTCTCTTTCAAAGATCTTTCCTTTAAAACTGAAAACGTTTTTTCAAAATATCTTTCTTATTATTCTTTGACATAAAATCAGTTTCATAAACTGTATGAACATGGACAATGCAATGCACGATATGCAGCATGCGACTCGTGAACAAATACATCATAACATGCATGCACGGACTTGTCTCTTAAGCTGGAGAAACTGTCCAGCAATCACATTCTGTTCATACAGCCTCATGCTCATCAATTCGTGCTCATTTTCATATCCTCATACCATACACATGCATAACGAAGTCTTAGACACATGACTTAAAAATTTCGTAACATTCCGAAATGTATAACGACCTCAAACATCAACTATCATCAAAGGGTACTGCTGAAATCAGCAGGGTAGTACTCGCCTAACCTTGTTTTCATGGATCATGAAACCTTATTCAATTTGATCCATCACCTGGAAAGCATAGTTAACATACCAAAGAACAATATTCATAAGGCCAAACATCACGTTCAAGTTTAAATGAGCAAGATCAAAGCCTTACAACTTATGTCATCAAACTGTCCTATTTTCCAGTTTTGTACCACTAACTTCAACTCAGTTTCTAACCATCAAAATGGTGGTTTTATGCTGGTTCCTTTATATGAACATGTACATCCATGCCTTAGGTAATTACCACAAAAATTCCAAGACAATCCAATAAGCTTAAGGGGGGTCATCTAATTACTTTCCAAGTCTAGGTACATGCAGAACCTGGAATGACCAGTTTTACTACTAATTTCATTGTGACCAAACCACCACTCATTTTACCAAAATTCAAACTCATAGGTTTGATACACACACAAACTATCATCATACCAAAAATCAGCTCATTTGCACATTCTTAAGATGTAATTTCTAGCCAAACAACTTGCTACTAAAAACTGCCCTGGTCCAGCGAACTCTGTTTGATAATTCTCATTAAAAATTACATTCAGGTCAAACCACTAACCCTTTTACCAAAATTCCAACTCACACATTTACCACACATATCAAGCTAACATCATACCAAAAATCAACTCATTTTCACGTTCCTAAGGTTCACTTTCAAGCAAACAACTTGCTACTCAAAACAGTCCAGTTCCAGCAAACTCTGTAGAACCAGTTTTACCAAAAATTCCATTAAGGATAATCCATAACTTCTTTTACAAAACTTCCAACTCACACATTTCTTAAACACATAAGGCTATCATCATACCAAAAATTAGCCAATTAGCACACTCCTAAGGTTTGTTTTTAGGTCTCGCATACCTTAACAGAACAGAACAGATAGGCGACTTAGGTCTCGCATACCTTAACAGAACAGAACAGATATGCGACTTAAGTCTCGCATACCTTAACAAAACAGAACATATATGCGACTTAGGTCTCGCATACCTTAACAGAACAGAACAGATATGCGACTTAGGTCTCGCATACCTTAACAGAACATAACAGATAGGCAACTTAGGTCTCGCATACCTTAACAGAACAGAACAGATATGCGACTTAGGTCTCGCATATCTTAACAAAATAGAACAGATATGCGACTTAGGTCTCGCATACCTTAATGCAATGTCGTGATGCATGAATGCATAGAAATCACATACGGAAGGCTTCAATTACTTTCCCTTTCCTTTTCTTTTTCTTTTTCCTCTTTTTCTTTATTCTTTCTTTTTTCTTTTTCCTTTTCTTTATTCTTTTTACCTTTCACGCTTCAGATTTCCTTAGTTTTCTTTTTTTTCTATTTATCCTTTTTCTATTTTCTTTATTCCTTTCTTTTACTTTATTCTTTATTCTTTTTTTCTGCCTTACGCCCTCAGCGTCCTCCCCTGCCCTGCGATTCCTTCTTGCAATTCCAAACTTCTGCCATCAGCCCCCCCCAATCAACCAACAGTCCCCCCTACTCGCTCACCCCAGCCCGCACTCCCCCTATACCCAAACGCACCCCCACCACCCTGACGCACCCTCCTCCCTCATCCCCCCTCTCAGTCACCCCCTCACCTCAACCACCACTAGCTTGGCAGCACGCCACCACCGGCCATGCGCCGCCATCCCCATGCCTTCAAACCGATTCCGTTATTCATATACAAATCAAAAATGAAATCTTTTCATGTTGTTCATACGAAAATAATACCATACATATATACGAATATACAATTCATCACATACACATATAATCAAATAAACAGTCATCTATACAATCACAATTACTGATGCACGATCTCGGTTTCGTAAAGAAATTAAGGATTGTACCGTTTTCATGCAAAGGATGTTAAGGGGGCACTTACTTGGTAATTGATACGCGTTAAGGATGTGAATTGAGTGGTGGTACTCCTCCCTAGCCTCCCTAAAAGCGACAGCCTGTTGAACGAATGAGGAGGAAGTCGTTCTTTTTTTCCTCTGATAACGTCGTATGTTTGTGAGGGGAGGAAGAAGCTATGCATGGTTTAAATAGAAATTTGATTAGGGTTTAGGGAAAATTTTCCTAATCAAATTAGGTTTTCTAATTAATTAAGCCCAAATACCCTTTTTACCCTTATTAAAAAAATAGGATATAACATTCTCCACCCTTACAAAAAGTTTCATCCTCGAAACTTGTGTGTTGGTGTAGTTAATGACTTAGTATGGTTATACTTGATCCATTTAACTGGTTAATGACCAAACTTAGTATCCCTTGCGTATTTCAATATGTTACACATTTCACTTCCTCGATACAGGACTAAGTCTCCAATTCATTTAGTGTGTATATATTTACAATGTAATATTTAAATCCATTGTCCTCCGCCTGATGGATCGTAACCTATTCTTTCTTAAACACATAAGGCTATCATCATACCAAAAATTAGCCAATTTGCACACTCCTAAGGTTCGTTTTTAGGTCATACAACACGCCACATAAAACTGTCCAGCTCCAGTAATTCTGTCTGACCAGTTGCCACTAAAAATTTCATTAAAGACAAACCACATATCCTTTTATCAAAATTCCAACTCACACATTTAATAAACATATGAGGCTATCATCACATCAAAAATTAGCCTCTTTGAACACTCCTAAGGTTCGTTTTCAGGTCACACAATCAGCTACACAAATCTGTCCAGCTCAAGTAGTCCAGCACTTCTTCACTGGTTCAAGCATTTCCAATCAACTTCATTCTTTAAAGTGACTTAATAACCCTCAAATACACACTTCAACATAATCTTTACAAGCCTGAAACATGCTTTAAACCATAGATAAAATGTACATGAGTCATACCAAAACAGTCACAACACATTCATATAACAAATCATTCATTCACGCCATCACTTTTCTTATAACAATTAGTTTTCATGTCTTGTACTTAGACTCTTCAACTAGGATTCATAGCTTAAAAATGGCTAGACATTCAAGTATATACTTCACAAATAAGTCAAGAACATTTATAGTGTACTTGTCTTATTCAATCTTAGAGCTTTCTTCTAGATTGAGCCTTGTTTGGGATAGAGTGAAGTCTTCCTCCAACTTTATCATAGCCCACGTTTTTGGAAGAAGAAATAGAAGGAAGATTAGCTATTATCTTAAGTGAAAACACAACTAGAGTGAGGCTATGATTCTCTTACCAAAATGAAACTTGAATGGAGCTAGCAATGAATCCACCCACCAAGAAGTTAGCTTCTCTTAGTATCTTGTAAAATCTTCATCTAGTGACCATCCTTGGAGTCACGGTTTTGGCAAGAAAAGAAGGGTACTTATGTTAGCTTCATTCTATGAAATTTAGTATTTACTTGGAAGTTTTAGCATGCACTTACCTAGAGAATTCTTGAGGCTTGAAGATCTTGAACTCCTTGGCTCAAACTAGCCGTGTAACCAAATAGAAAAATAGCAAAGTCTCTTGCTCCTTGTGAATTCTTGAGGAAGTGTGTTCTAGAGTTTCTTGGAGAAAATTTTTCTTCCCTTGGCTAAGGGGTTAGCCGTTGGATATGTTAAGAGAGAAGGAGGGTTTACCTTGGCTTGGTTAGGCTAATTAGAGTTAATTAGCCTAAGTTACTTCTAACCAAGGTTACTTTAGTGCAACTAGAGTTACTTTAATGCAACTAGAGTTACTTTAATTCAACTATAGTTACTTTAAGGATAACTTAGGTTACTTTATCCAACTAGAGTTACTTTATGGGTTAACTTGAGTTACTTTATCCTTGTGGTTAATATAAAGTAACCATGGTAAGAGTTTGAAATTCTCATTGGTTAACCATAGAGGAAAACCGACGGTGGCCTTTGATAGCCATTGCCATGCTTAATTTCTTCCCAAGTGAGTTTAATGAAAAGCCATGTGGGTAGTTGCCCCCCTTTTTCTAATTATTTTCTCCTTTTTCTTGTTTTAAAATGAAATTAGGGAAATCTTGATTCCTCTTGGGCTAAAGGGCCAAAATTTTTGTAACAGTTGGGGAGAAAAATTGCCCACTGCTTACAACTCCTTAATTTCCATTTGGGCTTATTTTAAAAAGGCCCTTAAAATTAACCTCCTTATAATTTGCAAAAACCCTTTAAGGCCCTTTTTAAACCTTATGGCCGAAATCTCTTAAGCCCTTAGGGTGAATTGGCCATGGTTCATAACTCATGCTTGAATGATTCTATTATTTGCTTTATCAACATAAAATGTAAAGAAGCACTATTAGAACTTAGTGAGATGTACTTGAAGGATGTAACTTTATTAATTCACTTATACAAGTCTTCAAGTACAATATGTCTTTTCGTTGGGTTACAACATTTTCCCCCCTTAACATAAGTTTCGTCCTCGAAACTTCAGAGACTTAGTTAAAAAGATGGGAGTATCTACTCCTCATGTTCCGTTTCCCATGTGGCTTCTCCTCTGGGATGGTACTTCCACTGACCCTTTACCATAGGTATGGATCTCTTTGTCAACTTCTTCTCTTCGACTCAACTATCTTTAGGGGATCCTTTCTTGCCCTTAGGTAAATAAGACAGAATAAAGCGTCTATCTAGTTCCCTCAGAACTGCTTCGTTCAACTCGTCTTAGAGGTCTCATCAGAACTTATTCTTAATTTTCTAGAGGTGTCACCGTAACCCATCTCATATCTTAAGCACTTTCAATCTTGTTACTACGTACTGATAATGGTAACCATTCCGGGTTAGCATGATCATGAAATGCTTATAATTTCCTTTTTTTCATAAAACTTGGCAGAGATCATTAACTCTGGGACATAGATCATTAGCTCTTTTCTGTAAACATCCTTTCTGTAATCATGTAACGGTCATCCTACGTATGAAACAGCATCCAACGATATCTGGAATAATTCTCATAAAGTACACATATCAAGCTCTTCACAAAGTATGTGCTGCATTCATCCGTCTTGCTGATTGCCTTACTATGTAATAACTTTTACTTTCGCGATCATTTCATAAAATCGAACTAGAAGTTATGGTTTCTCCTTTGAAACTTATGTCCTATTTATGACATTTCAAATGTTTCTTGTTCATCATAAATCCTTGTTTTCTCTTTTGATACTTGAAAACGTGCACGTATCGCTATTTGCGTGTTCATAAAACATCTGGAACATCATGCTATACATATGAAATGAGGATATGCCAAGTTGTAACGTCTCTGCTGGAGTATGTTAGATATTCTCAACTTATAACTTCTTGATCCAAACACTATATCTTATGGGATTCCCCATTCCGCCTCTCAAGTGGCCATTGTTTTAGATCTCTCCTAAATAGTCCCGTAACGTTTCATCATCTTATCACATTTCTATGAATTCCTCCTTAAGAGATACCAACAGACAAGTTAACTAAGCAAATTACATGACTTCCGAACAATACACCACTTGTCAATTGCTTATCTGAAGCGGGTTAAATAGATCATTGATCTTAGTCGGGGGTATTTCTTCTTATGGTGACCATGTTGAGTCCTTTATGATCTACGCAAGGACGCATGCCTCCATCCTTCTTCTCTACGAATAATACGGGGGCACCCCCAGGCGAAACGTTGGGGAAATAAATCCCTCCCTAAAAAGCTCATCATCCTAAGGTGGCCCGTTCTCATAAAACATGGTTTTCATAATCATGACCTGCTTTCCATAGCTTGCCTAACATGGTGCTTTCATATCGTGATGTCATAACGTGTTCCAATTTGGCTATAGCACTCTTGATAATAGCACACGATATGCCGATCCATTCCTTATATAGTACAACAATATGTGTACAAGTGCTAATGGTGACGCATCATGGCGAAGACCCCGAGTCCCAAACACGATGTTATACTTGGTCATGCTATCACTAATAATCTCCCTTACTTGCTTATGGTCTACTCATCATAACTTAAAGAGAAATATTATAATTACTTATACTTGGTTAATAGGAAGTAGGACATGGGTACTTCACATTTAACTTGAGAAATTAGGCATACCTTGGTTGTTTCTTTGCTGTCCGCATAAGGTAGCCTTATGCGGATACGGCTCCCATTTCCTAATTTGTTTCGTAGTACGCTCGTTAAGTCGTTTATTTTGTTCTTCCGTTCTCTTACCATGCCCTGACTAGCCGAGTTTTGATTTGGAGGTCTAAACTGTGCACAGATCTGATCACCTTAAACCTTTCATCTTCAATGATCAAAGGAACATACCGACCCAAAGTAGTGAATCGACGAGCGTACTCTGAGACGGTGATGCCTAACCCTTGTCTTAATGAGTCAAATTCCTCAACCCTTCTTGTGATTAAGTCCTGAGAGAGGAAGAACTCACAAAACTCCTCTTAGAGCTCTGTCCAAGTTGCAGGTCAGGGTGGTGGCTGGATACAAATCATCCACCACTGGCTGTCCTTACTGTTCAAAAAAGGCTGGAGAATCTGTGCTCTTATCCTATCCGGTAAAAGTATCAGCATGAAGTTACCTACAACTTTATTTAACATCTTTCTGCCTACTATGAACTAGATTCCCTGAAATACGTGCTCTTACTAAATGTGGCTAGTAAAGTCTACTGCTTGCTGGGGGTGACAGTGATGATGTCATTTTATTGAATCGTGATGCCCTCCGCACCATGGAGCGTCGAAGTCTTACTCAAGATATAAATATTCAGATTAAGAGATAAAATTTAATTCGTAATCCAAATAAGATCTTAAGGTCACGCAGGCAGGCATGATTACATTCTATAAATTGCCATCGACTGGGCTTTATCATCTGGTCAAAACCCTAATTTACAGTCTAAGGCATCCTAGTCTAAGGTCAACTCGCTTTCTAAGGTGATGACTTAGATCTAAGATCAAACTTAGATTTCTAAAATCATTGCTTAATTCTATATTCTGCCTGGATCTAGAGCCTTTGCTCTGATACCACCTGTAGCGCCCCGCACCCCGGCCCAGCCAGATACGGTGCGTCCCCCGTACTTCACTACGGAGAGTACCAGGCGTCGATCCATAACATATCATAGTCCAGAATAAAATATGTGGACTTTCATGCTTACACGTCAACCAGTAAGCGAAGCCGAGGCAGAATAAAAGCTTTTAAAAATAAAAAAGTCTAGGCAACCATCATTTGTCTTACAACATAATCATAAAGTACAGAAATCCCAAAAGTAAATGTTTCCATCATAATTTCATAAAAAGACCATCAATCATAACCATCTCGTCAAGTCCCTTAAGTCGTCCACCTCTCGCGCTTCTACGGGTAAGGAACCCTAGGTTCATCTTCGATCCATTCAACTCTATTACTTGCAGGTTCTGGGAGGAAAAATAAGGAGTAAGTGACAACGTCACCAGAAAGTAAACTATAAATAGTGGTGAATTAAATGGAAAGTACATGCAAGAACCGAACCCCAAAATTCAGTTTAGAAACATACCTTACCTTCCATCCAAAACCCGTAAGTAATCAGCTCATAACTTATCAAAGATCATAACTTATCAAAATTCATAACTTATAAAAGTTCATAACTGATAACAGTTCATAACTGATTAAAAGATCATCACTCAATAAGGATCATAACTTAGGAGCTACCAAGTCATAGCAACTTAGTCTAAGTATCACGTACCAACATTCGTTGACTCATTAAATGCAACATGCATGAGTATTTACGTGTGATGCATCATGATGAAAATGAAGATAAGTTCTTTCGTTCTTCATTCAAAACACATCATTAATGAAAACAAGAGAGTGTTCAGATCTATTCTCTCCGGATCTGAGGCGGTCATATTCTTCTCTTCGAATCTATTATTCCCAGATTCGGAAGAGTCACGTCATCCATCATAATCACCAGGCCTATTCTCTCCGGGCCTGTACAGTCATTATTATAATCAAGTCTATTCTCTCCGGGCCTGAATGGTCATTATCATCAGATCAATTAACCCCGAATCTGGAATGGGTCCAGCTCATCAGATCAATTAACCTCGGATCGAGAACGGGTCATAAACATCATCAGATCAATTAACCCTGAATCTGGAGCGGGTCGTGCTGGCCAGAAATAAATGGTACTATAGGAATCTTTCTTTCAAAATCGTAAACTTCTCTTTCAAAGATCTTTCTTTTAAAACTGAAAACTTCTTTTCAAAAGATCTTTCTCATTATTCTTTGACATAAAATCAGTTTCATAAACTGTATGAACATGGACAATGCAATGCATGATATGCAGCATGCGACTCGTGAACAAATACATCATAACATGCATGCACGGACTTCTGTCTTAAGCTGGAGAAACTGTCCGGCAATCACATTCTGTTCATACAGCCTCATGCTCATCAATTCGTGCTCATTTTCATATACTCATACCATACACATGCATAAAAAAGTCTTAAACACATGCCATAAAAATTCCGTAACTTTCTGAAATGTATAACGACCTCAAACATCAACTATCATCAAAGGGTACTGCTGAAATCAGCAGGGTAGTACTTGCCTAACCTCGTTTTCATAGATCATGAAACCTTATTCAATTTGATCCATCACCTGTAAAGCATATTTAACATACAAAGGAACATTATTCATAATGCCAAACATCACGTTTAAGTTTAAATGAGCAAGATCAAAGCCTTACAACTTATGTCATCAAACTGTCCTGTTTTCCAGTTTTGTACCACTAATTTCAACTCAGTTGCTAACCATCAAAATGGTGGTTTTATGCTGGTTTCTTTACATGAACATGTACATCCATGCCTTAGGTAATTACCACAAAAATTCCAAGGCAATCCAATAAGTTTAAGGGGGGTCATCTAATTACTTTCCAAGTCTAGGTACATGCAGAACCTGGAATGGCCAGTATTACTAAGAATTTTATTGTGACCAAACCACCACTCCTTTTACCAAAATTCCAACTCATAGGTTTGCTACACACACCAAACTATCATTATACCAAAAATCAGCTCATTCGCACATTCCTAAGATTCATTTTTGATCCAAACAACTTGCTACTAAAAACTGCCCAGTTCTAGCGAACTCTGTTTGATAATTCTCATTGAAAATTACATTCAGGTCAAACCACTAACCCTTTTACCAAAATTCCAACTCACACATTTACCAAACATATCAAGCTAATATCATACCAAAACTCAACTCATTTTCATGTTCCTAAGGTTCACTTTCAATCCAACAACTTGCTACTCAAAACTGTCCAGTTCCAGCAAACTCTGTAGAACCAGTTTTACCAAACATTCCATTAAGGATAATCCACAACTTCTTTTACAAAAATTCCAACTCACACATTTCGTAAACACATAAGGCTATCATCATACCAAAACTTAGCCAATTTGCACACTCCTAAGGTTTGTTTTCAGGTCATACAACATGTCACATAAAACTGTCCAGCTCCAGTAATTTTGTCTGACCAGTTGCCACTAAAAATTTTATTACGGAACAAACCACATCTCTTTTTATCAAAATTCCAACTCACACATTTAATAAACATATGAAGCTATCATCAAACCAAAAATTAGCCACTTTGAACACTCCTAAGGTTCATTTTCAGGTCACACAATCAGCTACACAAATATGTCCAGCTCCAGTAGTTCCAGCACTTCTTCACCTTTTATGGTTCAAGCATTTCCAATCAACTTCGTTCTTTAAAGTGACTTAATAACCCTCAAATACACACTTCAACATAATCTTTACAAGCCTCATAACATGCTTTAAACCATAGATAAACTGTACATGAGTCATATCAAAACAGTCACAACACATTCATATAACAAATCATTCATTCATGCCATCACTTTTCTTATAACAACTAGTTTTCATGTCTTGTACTTAGACTCTTCAACTAGGATTCATAGCTTAAAAATGGCCAGACATTCAAGTATATACTTCACAAATAAGTCAAGAACCTTTGTAGTGTACTTGTCTTATTCGATCTTAGAGCTTTCTTCTAGCTTGAGCCTTGTTTGGGATAGAGTGAAGTCTTCCTCCAACTTCATCATAGCCCACGTTTTTGGAAGAAGAAATAGAAGGAACATTGGCTATTATCTTAAGTGAAAACACAACTAGAGTGAGGCTATGATTCTCTTACCAAAATGAAACTTGAATGGAGCTAGCAATGAATCCACCCACCAAGAAGTTAGCTTCTCTTAGTATTTTGTAAAATCTTCATCTAGTGACCATCCTTGGAGTCACGGTTTTCGCAAGAAAAGAAGGGTACTTATGTGAGCTTCTGTAGCGCCCCGTCCCGAACCTTAGGGTCAGAACCGGTACGCCCGTTGTATTCCACTAAGGGATATACAAGGCGTCTGTACGAATTCCTGCACTTATCAAAACGACAGAGTATTCGATTGCGGAAGCGAAATAAATCAATTCAAAACCCTAAATCGTAAGTAAAATCCCCAAAATCATATATAGTCAAAATCAAGTCATAATCCCTTAAACGATGTCGTAAAATACTAAATAAGAAATCCCTAAGCTATGTCCTCAAATGAGATAATAAATAAAATAAACTCTCTCAATTATTGATCCTCAATCTCCAAATAGTCTCTACGAGTCCCACTGAGCCCACTCTGAATCTTCTCCAACCCATATGTAATCATACCCTGAATCGTCTGCAAGAAAACAAAACGAACGGTGTGAGCGACAAAAACATCACTCAATAGGTACCCTGCCTGCATCGGCCTTGTGAGATCATACATGCTAGGACAGTAGTGAAATACATATAAGTACGTTAATACGAAAATAGATTGTCCACGTTTTCGCAAATACGTATAACGGTCATAACTTCTTAAAACAATCAAAACATATAATCGTGCGAAACGAGCGTGAAATGCAATGCCACATTCGTGATGCATGATAACCCTACATTCTCAGAAACATTCATCTAATCGTGCAATGCGTGACCACGGGTCCTAACAGAACAGAACAGAACAGAACGGAACAGATATGCGACTTAGGTCTCGCATATCTTAACAAAACAGAATAGATGTGCGACTTAGTTCTCGCATACCTTAACAGAACAGATATGCGGCTTAGGTATCGCATACCTTAATAGAACAGATTTGCGACTTAGGTCTCGCATACCCTAACGGAACAGATCAGATATGCGACTTAGGTAGGTCTCGCATACCTTAACAGAACAGATATGTGACTTAGGTAGGTCTCGCATACCTTAACAGAACAAAACAGATAGGCGACTTAGGTCTCGCATACCTTAACAGAACAGAACAGATATGCGACTTAGGTCTCGCATACCTTAACAAAACAGAACAGATATGCGACTTAGGTCTCGCATACCTTAACAGAACAGAACAGATATGCGACTTAGGTCTCGCATACCTTAACAGAACATAACAGATAGGCAACTTAGGTCTCGCATACCTTAACAGAACAGAACAGATATGCGACTTAGGTCTCGCATATCTTAACAAAATAGAACAGATATGCGACTTAGGTCTCGCATACCTTAATGCAATGTCGTGATGCATGAATGCATAGAAATCACATACGGAAGGCTTCAATTACTTTCCCTTTCCTTTTCTTTTTCTTTTTCCTCTTTTTCTTTATTCTTTCTTTTTTCTTTTTCCTTTTCTTTATTCTTTTTACCTTTCACGCTTCAGATTTCCTTAGTTTTCTTTTTTTTCTATTTATCCTTTTTCTATTTTCTTTATTCCTTTCTTTTATTTTATTCTTTATTCTTTTTTTCTGCCTTACGCCCTCAGCGTCCTCCCCTGCCCTGCGATTCCTTCTTGCAATTCCAAACTTCTGCCATCAGCCCCCCCCAATCAACCAACAGTCCCCCCTACTCGCTCACCCCAGCCCGCACTCCCCCCATACCCAAACGCACCCCCACCACCCTGACGCACCCCCTCCCTCATCCCCCCTCTCAGTCACCCCCTCACCTCAACCACCACTAGCTTGGCAGCACGCCACCACCGGCCATGCGCCGCCATCCCCACGCCTCCAAACCGATTCCGTTATTCATATACAAATCAAAAATGAAATGTTTTCATGTTGTTCATACGAAAATAATACCATACATATATACGAATATACAATTCATCACATACGCATATAATCAAATAAACAGTCATCTATACAATCACAATTACTGATGCACGATCTCGGTTTCGTAAAGAAATTAAGGATTGTACCGTTTTCATGCAAAGGATGTTAAGGAGGCACTTACTTGGTAATTGATACGCGTTAAGGATGTGAATTGAGTGGTGGTACTCCTCCCTAGCCTCCCTAAAAGCGGCAGCCTGTTGAACGAATGAGGAGGAAGTCGTTCTTTTTTTCCTCTGATAACGTCGTATGTTTGTGAGGGGAGGAAGAAGCTATGCATGGTTTAAATAGAAATTTGATTAGGGTTTAGGGAAAATTTTCCTAATCAAATTAGGTTTTCTAATTAATTAAGCCCAAATACCCTTTTTACCCTTATTAAAAAAATAGGATATAACATTCTCCCTCCTTACAAAAAGTTTCGTCCTCGAAACTTGTGTGTTGGTGTAGTTAATGACTTAGTATGGTTATACTTGATCCATTTACCTGGTTAATGACCAAACTTAGTATCCCTTGCGTATTTCAATATGTTACACATTTCACTTCCTCGATACAGGACTAAGTCTCCAATTCATTTAGTGTGTATATATTTACAATGTAATATTTAAATCCATTGTCCTCCGCCTGATGGATCGTAACCTATTATTTCTATAGTTCTCGAATCAACCTTAAGGGTAACGTTATTATACTGCTTCATAACTTAATCGTCGGCCTATATCGTACTCATATTTGCTATCATGAGCAACCCTCTAAAATCATTTCTTAGGTGTAGTATAATCTTTAACTTAACGCCTTGTTCACAAGACTCATCTCTGAAGCTGTATGTATTTCTAGGAATACGTTGTACTCTAGTACGATTTAACTTAGTCATCACTAGCATCTCACAAGATGATCTAGTCCTTATAGGGCTAAATCCTTACTTAATTCTCTATAATTCATGCTTACAAACTTTCACTTATACCACTTGACGTGTATCATTCAACTTATAATCTACAATACTGGATCCTTAAACTTATCACATATGATCCATCCCCTAGATAATTAACCATACTAACATCCTTCGTGTATGCCAATATGGTAACCGTTACCCTTCTTTATCACAACCAAGTCTTCAAAATCAGTTCTTATATACTTACGAATTAGCTCTATCCATGCTCTTAATTTCTCAAAGATATAGCCTAGTGTGCGAAATATGTGTATGGACATATTTTTCTTCAAGTTAAAAAAAAGTAGCTTACGTATCTATAATTTTGAATATAGTTTTATTTAAAATACTAAACCTTCTAATTTTTGTAAACACAAAACCCAAAGTATCATATATTTGTTTTCGCAACGCGATATCTCAAATGACCATTTCAAAAACGATGATATAACTTGTTCACATGGCATTTTGGTAAAACTGCGTCAAAACAGTTGAAAACATAATAATGTAAGGTTTTATGAAACAATTTGAATACGGTGCCTTCCATTTTCAAAAACAGGTATATATTTTGAAAGCTACTTTTTTTTCTTTTGGCTTCACAAAGTTAAGTAAGTTCATCGTAAGCGGATAAATAACTTTGAAAACATTTTAACTGTTTAACTGATTGCGATATCGATAGTCGTCAAATTAAATTGATTTCGACTAACAATATATGTAGCAAAAAGGAAATTTGAAATATTGTGTAAGAAATATATATAAACACATCGTTTGCAAAAACATCAATATTTTAAAAAATTTCCCATTTTCAAAGTCGCCAAAAGAATTGAAATTTTTTTATGCTGATTTACAAGTACGGAAAAGAATTAGCCTTGTAAAGTTTAATATACTATATAAAGAAATGTGATTTAATAAGGTATTTTCGAAAATAAAATGTCTTTTGAAACCCCTGTAAAATATAAGTATAACTCAAGTACGTGCTTATATAAAATATTTATCTGCTAGAGAAATAATAGTCCCATATTTCATATAATTTCTATAATCCATCTTTATTTTCAAAAGAACAACCCGTCTACGTGTCTTTTCTTATACGTCTAACCTTCGCCTACTATGATAAAATCGTTATCTTAAATTGTCAATAGCATGGCACACTAAATATTTATCGACTTAAGGTGTTCTAATTCAGCATGCTTCCGCGCTACTGATCCACTGTATTTCTTTACTTGGTTATTTGAACCGCTAATTTTCTTAGTTAAATCTCACCTGCACAAGCAACCGCCATGCTTATTCTGTTTCAATTCAAGCCTACTAGATTCAAATCAAATGTTCCGATGTCAACATTTAACCCACAATTTTGTAATGATATAGTATTCCAAGGCACATATTATAGTCGATTCTCGCATGTCGCTATTGTTCAATACCTCTAATAACACTAATATCGTCGACCTATTTTGATTACCCTACATTCAACATCTTAACCCTAGACTATAAATTCCTTTGTACAATATCCTTAACCAAACTCTACTGATTATAACGCTAATCGTTATTTAGTTTCTATCATTCTAATATAATTCATCTCTTAGTATTTATCATACTATTATAACTCATTTCTTAGTAGTTGTGGTCCCAACTTAGACCTAAGCATGCTTTGATATTACCGTCTAGGTAGGGATATGAACCCGCTTTACTTTACTTTGATGGTACTGAGTACAATGTTGCTGTTATGGTAACCCAGCCCGAGTTACTGCCTGACTCACTAATATGTCAACTAACGTTGGTAGTAGGGTATTCTAGTTAACACTGTAATTCATTCAAATCAATTATACAGTACTCAACAAGGGTTACAAAGATCACGGCTTAGAGAGTTATGATCAACCTTAGATAAGGAAGAATGGTATGGGATATCCTAGGTATACATGTTTCAAAACCGATCGACTTCTTAAGTTTAAGATCATAACTTATTTCTAGGATCGTTTTTAGCATTATCATTTCTTAAGTCTAAGATCACGTCTTATTTCCAAATAATAGTTAGTACATAATCAACACTTATTACTACATCAGTACTTTTGTCTAAAGCCAAGTCTTAATCGAGATCGTTACTTATGTCAAAGATCGTAACTTATTTTCAGGATCATCGCTTATAACTGAGATCAGTACCTATGTTCATGATCATCGGTTGTGTTCAAATCATCACTTATGTCTAAGATTGTGACTTAGAGGCAAAATCGAAACTTATTTTCTAATATCATGACCTAATTCTACATTTCCATCGTGGATCTAGACCCATGCTCTGAAGATCGTACTGTCAGCACATAATACCTCTTGAACTCATTCTGAAATTAGATCCAAGTGATTGGTGGTGTCAGTTGTGCTACGACACCACTTCTCCACATCCACTTGTAGAAGAATCTCAAGTCCGAGCGCGGTGGTGGTGGAGCCTGTGGCTGCTGATGTTGTTGCGCCACAGCTTGGCCCATGACCTGTAGTGCGTCGGTCAGTGACTAGAAGGCACGACCTGCGGTGGAGCCCCATTCTCAGAGTGATTCTCATTGTCGTTCCTATCGTTCTCTTTGTGGCAGCATGTCTGCTACGACAAGGAAAATTTCATTTTTTTGTCAAGGACATTTCAAAAAATATATAAATTTAAGAAACAGAAAACAGTCAAATACAGACAAATAAAAACAAAAATACAAACCAACCGTGCCCACAGTCCGATCATCACTTAGTCTAAATAAAACATATTCTAAGATCAAACTTAGTCTTGGATCATAGGTTACGTCTAGAATTAAACTTAGTCCAAGATCAAACTTACATCTACGATCGAAACTTAAGTCTATAGTCATCTCTTACGTCTAAGATCATTTCATAATTCTACGTTTTTTGCAGTAGATCTAGAGCATCGGCTCTGATACCACCTGTAGCGCCCCGTCCCGAACCCTAGGGTCAGAACTGGTACGCCCGCCGTATTCCACTAAGGGATATACAAGGCGTCTGTACGAATTCCTGCACTTATCAAAACGACAGAGTATTCGATTGCGGAAGCGAAATAAATCAATTCAAAACCCTAAATCGAAAGTAAAATCCCCAAAATCATATATAGTCAAAACCAAGTCATAATCCCTTAAACGATGTCGTAAAATACTAAATAAGAAATCCCTAAGCTATGTCCTCAAATGAGATAATAAATAAAATAAACTCTCTCAATTCTTGATGCTCAATCTCCAAATAGTCTCTACGAGTCCCACTGAGCCCACTCTGAATCTTCTCCAACCCATATGTAATCATACCCTGAATCGTCTGCAAGAAAACAAAACGAACGGTGTGAGCGACAAAAACGTCACTCAGTAGGTACCCTGCCTGCATCGGCCTTGTGAGATCATACATGCTAGGACAGTAGTGAAATACATATAAGTACGTTAATACGAAAATAGATTCTCCACGTTTTCGCAAATACGTATAACGGTCATAACTTCTTAAAACAATCAAAACATATAATCGTGCGAAACAAACGTGAAATGCAATGCCACATACGTGATGCATGATAACCCTACATTCTCAGAAACATTCATCTAATCGTGCAATGCATGACCACGGGCCCTAACAGAACGGAACGGAACAGAACGGAACAGATATGCGACTTAGGTCTCGCATATCTTAACAAAACAGAATAGATGTGCGACTTAGTTCTCGCATACCTTAACAGAACAGATATGCGACTTAGGTATCGCATACCTTAATAAAACAGATTTGCGACTTAGGTCTCGCATACCCTAACGGAACAGAACAGATATGCGACTTAGGTCTCGCATACCTTAACAGAACAGATATGCGACTTAGGTCTCGCATACCTTAACAGAACAGAACAGATATGCGACTTAGGTGTCGCATACCTTAACAGAACATAACAGATAGGCGACTTAGGTCTCGCATACCTTAATAGAACAGAACAGACATGCGACTTAGGTCTCGCATACCTTGACAAAATAGAACAGATATGCGACTTAGGTCTCGCATACCTTAATGCAATGTCGTGATGCATGATATGCGTTAAAGGTGTGAATTGAGTGGTGGTACTCCTCCCTAGCCTCCCTAAAAGCGGCGGCCTATTGAACGAATAAGGAGGAAGTCGTTCTTTTTTTCCTCTGATAACGCCGTATGTTTGTGAGGGGAGGAAGAAGATAAGCGTGGTTTAAATAGAAATTTGATTAGGGTTTAGGGAAAATTTTCCTAATCAAATTAGGTTTTCTAATTAATTAAGCCCAAATACCCTTTTTACCCTTATTAAAAAAAGGGATATAACAGCTTCATTCTTTGAGATATAGTATTTACTTGGAAGTTTTAGCATGCACTTACCTAGAGAATTCTTGAGGCTTGAAGATCTTGAACTCCTTGGCTCAAACTAGCCGTGTACATAAATGGAAAAATAGGGAAGTCTCTTACTCCTTGTGAATTCTTGAGGAAGAGTGTTCTAGAGTTTGTTGGAGAAAATTTTTTTTCCCTTGGCTAAGGGGTTAGCCGTTGGATATGTTAAGGGAGAAGGAGGGTTTACCTTGGCTTGGTTAGGCTAATTAGAGTTAATTAGCCTAAGTTACTTCTAACCAATGTTACTTTAGTGCAACTTGAGTTACTTTAATGCAACTAGAGTTTACTTTAATGCAACTAGAGTTACTTTAATTCAACTATAGTTACTTTAAGGCTAACTTAGGTTACTTTATCCATCTAGAGTTACTTTATGGGTTAACTTGAGTTACTTTAACCTTTTGGTTAATATAAAGTAACCATGGTAAGAGTTTGAAATTCTCCTTGGTTAACCATAGAGGAAAACCAGCGGTAATGGCCTTTGATAGCCATTACCATGCTTAATTTCTTCCCAAGTTAGTTTAATGAAAAGCCATGTGGGTAGTTGCCCACCTTTTTCTAATTATTTTCCCTTTTTTCTTGTTTTAAAATGAAATTAGGGAAATCTTGATTCCTCTTGGGCTAAAGGGCAGAAATTTTTGTAGGAGTTGGGGGAAAAATTGCCCATTACTTACAACTCCTTAATATCCATTTGGGCTTATTTTAAAGAGGCCCTTAAGATTAACCTCCTTATAATTTGGAAAAACCCTTTAAGACCCTTTTTAAACCTTATGGCTGAAATCTCTTAAGCCCATAGGGTGAATTGGCCATGGTTCATAACTCATGCTTGAATGATTATATTATTTGCTTTATCAACATAAAATGTAAAGAAGCACTATTAGAACTTAGTGAGATGTACCTGAAGGATGCAACTTTATTAATTCACTTATACAAGTCTTCAAGTACAATATGTCTTCTCGTTGGGATACAACACATAACATATCCATATAGTAAATCATTCAATCATGCCAACACTTTTCTCTATAACGACTAAGTTCTCATGATTTGTACTTAGAATCTTCAACTAAGATTCATAACTTAGAAATGGCTAGTCATTCAAGCATACACTTCACAAATAAGTCAAGATTGTCTAGAGTATACTTGCCTCTTTGAGCTTAGAACTTTCCCTAGCTTGAGCCTTGGTTGTAATGGAGTGAAGTTTCCTCCAACTTCTCCATATAGCACATGGTTTTGGAGAGGAAATAAAAGTGGATATTAGCTACCATTTAAATGTATCAAGGAGCTAGATTGAGGCTAGATTGTCTTACCAAAATAGAGTTTAAATGGGCATTAAAAGAGATCCAACCCACCAAGATGCTAGCACCACTTAGTAACTTGAAGAATCTTCACCTACTGACTATTTGGAGGTTACGGTTTTGTAAGGGAAATAAGTAAAATGTGAGCCTTACAATTTAAAGAAAGTGGAATTCACTTTAGAAGCTAGAATGTAACTTACCTAGATAGAACTTAGAGCTTGAAGATGAAGGTGATCTTGAGACTCCCTTAGCCAAGCTTGCCGTAAGAGAGGATTGGGGAGTGGCCTAAGTCTGCAAAGAGTCTTTAATGGTTTCCTTGGGGTGAACTCTTGAGAGTATTGTGAGTTGGGGGATGGAAGGAAGCTTCTAGGACCAACTTGAATATCTCATGTAGTACCAAGAAGAAGGTAGCCGACGGTTTACATAAAGGAGGAGGAGGAGAGACCTTTCATTTGCATAGAACACCATCATGAGGTTTACTTAGTGTCTTGCATCATTTACTTCTTGAGTTACTTTTGAGGAAGGGTTAAGAAAAAAGTAACTAGAGTAGTTTGATGAAGGTTCTCATGGCTTAACCCTTAGTATAATCCGGCAGCAAGGGGGGGTTTTTTAGGCTTCTTTATTCCTTATTTGCTTTTGAAGATAGTTAATAAAAAAGTTGATAGGGTAAAAGTAGTTAGTTGGGGTATTAAGAGAAAAGTGGTCTCGTGGATCTTTCCCTTGTTTGCATCCAGCGAGTTATAAGGAAAAAGGGGAAAATTCTTCAATCTTGGAACAACATCATAATTTACTACATGTGTAAGACCTTTTTAGAATTTCTTTAAGAGACAAATAAAGTGATTAGTTGGAGTATTAAGTTAAAAGTGATCTCATGGATGCCTTATTGTTGCAATACCCGGCAGTTGAAAAAGGAAAAAGGGGGGAATTCTTTAAAATCCTTGGAACACAATTAGTAGGCTACTTAACTCCATGTGTAAACTTTTTAGGCTTACTTTAAGAAGTTAGAGTATTCTAGAGTCTCCAAGACACTTACGGTCGAAATTCCTAAAAATCTTGGGAGGGCAAAATTGTCATTTCACACACTTCATAAGACATACTTGGAGTATTATACTATTTCTCATAATATTTACTTTGAGGAAATGTAATTAAGGAAGAAGTAATAAAACTTAATGAAATGCACTTAGAAGAACTAACATTTTATTAAATCACTTCATACGAGTCCTAAGTACATAACGATTTCCGTTGGGTACAACATGTGTCACTATCATCTACATGATCATAAAAAGTAGAGACGTATTCATTTGATTTAAACGCTATAACCTTATCTTGTTTAGAAGTAGATTCAGAATTTCTTAGAGTAACTTTGTTTTCGTATGCCTTTAAAGATCCGGTTAGTTCCTCTATTTTTATTGATCTTGTTTCTTTACTTTCATCAATCGATGTGACTTTGGGGTCCCATTCGGATGGGAGACTACTTAACAACTTTTGAACCTTTTCTTGTGTAGAAAAAGCTTTTCCAAGAGACTCAAGGGAATTGTAGATGTTAGCAAGCGTAGGTCCATATCAACAATATATTTGTTTGGTAATAACTTGAAATACTCAAGAGTAGACATAACATATTTATTTTAGACTCTTTAACTTGACTAGTCCCTTCAGGTTTCATTTCAAGAATTCTCCACATCTCTTGGGCACTAGAGCAATTAGATGCATAACTCGGTTCACTTTTACTCAACCTGTTTAAAAGAAGTTGCATGGCTCTAGCATTCATACTTAATTTCTTTTAGTCATCACTAGTATATTCTTGTTTCGGTTTTACGACCTCTAGTGTGACACCATCAACAGTAGATAACTTAGAAGGAATAAAAGGACCATCTTCTATAATGGACCACAAGTCTATATCAATGGCCATAAAGAAAAGTTTCATTCTAAGTTTCCATTGCATAAAAGACTCACCATCGAAAAGAGGAGGCCTTACAGTTGACATTCCTTCTTGCTCGGTTTTATAACTAGTGGATGCCATCTCACAAAGATTATTGGATCTCCTTGTAGTGAGTGTGTCTGCACTATGATATCACTTGTAGGACCTGTATATCACCAATAGAAGGGGGAGTTGAATAGTGGGTGCGAAAAAATTGGTTTTTAAACACTTTTGAACCAAAAACCTCACTTCTAAAAACAGCTTCTTTTTCCATATCCTGATTTGAAATAATTAAAAGACCTAGTTACAGATCTCTAAAAATTATGAAATTCAGTGAGAATCTACTCTCAGACGCCCTGAGTATCTCATAAAAATTTCAAATTAAAATTCCACTCCTAGCCCTTTGAAAATACGTTTTTGATCAGATTGCGCAAATCTGCCACAAACTATACTCCGATTGAAATTTTCATTCCGATAAATTGGTGACTTCAAATTGCCTGAAACTTTAATGACAAGACCCTCAAGATATTTATTTTAATAGTTTGAAACATTTTTTGAAAATTCGTTTGGGAAGTAAGTCAACCATGTTGATGTTCTCAACCTTTGCAAATCTAAAAATCAGATTGCACTAGTCTCAGAACTATTCACATTTGACTTACTTATATTTATCCAAATGAGTTGATACTTGCGTCAAATGAAATATAGGATATGTGGCTATGCTTCTGCAAAATTTTGTAATTTTTGAAAATCGTTTACTATTTTTTCTGTTGCAACGAAATTGATGCAGAATGCTGGAAACTGAAAGTAAAGTGCAGTAAAGTAAGGACACCAAGGATTTTATACTGGTTCGGTTAAATCAACCTACTTCAGTCTTCGAGGACACCTTCCTTGGTTATCACTAAACACAATAAACACCTAACCACAAGGGTGACTGGAGTTACACACTAACTCCACTCTTTTACAAACAATACAATCGAGCAAACGAATCACGGACACCACCACCGATTAAATGAAGGTTTGATCACACCTTGATCAACCTTTTACAACAATGAATGAGTGTGGATGGTATATTCAAAGCCTATACAATATTTAGAATGTATGAACAATAGGCTTGAGAGAAGAAAAAGAAGAAAGAAGAGGAGAAGAAGAAAGTAGTAGAGCTTCTTGCACTTGAGAGAATATGAGTTATAGCCTTGGCCTTGTTTGCACTATTCTCCTCCTTTTATCCACTTCATGGCCGCCCCCTTAGGGCTTCTTCCATTCTTGAGAATTCTCCTTAATTCTATTGGAAGATTGCCTTGTGTAGAGATGACACCATCTTGCTCGCTTGCCACACTATGATTGAAAGGATGACTTGACCTTGCTTACTTGTCACTTGAAGATTGGTCTAACTTGGCATCCTTTAATGAGCTGTAAAATCTTAAAAAACTTACCGAACATGTGCCAAAAAGTAGTTAAAATATTTCCATACTACCAACCTTCAGTCCCTTAAATTTTGGGATGCAAATTAAGCACCATTAAGTCACCAAAATCGCCTACTATGATATGTGATGAAAATTTTTCAGCATGTGTTGTAGTTTTAAAATCCTTCCATATGTAGTGTCCTCCTTTATGTCACTAAACTTATGTGGCATATTCTACACCAATTGAGATGACAAATAAGCTCTGCCTTGGCTCCAAAATGATGTAGTAGGCGTGTGTTTGGAGCTGCACATGTGCTGAAATTTCACTTTAGTAAGCCTTGTCAAATAATGCACAAGATTTACACATATATGGTAATTAATAATCAACCCTATTTTGAATTTTCTAGAACACTTTAACATGTCTTGAATGTGTAAAAAGTTTCTAGATAAAAGTTACATCTCATGCCCAAAAAAACATTCCATGTGTTGTGTTCGTAGAAAATCGAATTTTCGACTTTCGTCGATTACACGATTTTTCTCTGATTAAATTCAAACTTCTTGCACATGTCATATATGTTATGTCACGCATAATAATCATAAAATAAAATGTATATTCAGCTCTAATGGCTAACGGAGAAGGCGCCCCATGTGCTTAAAAGATTTGAATTTGAAATCTCCACAAATTTGGTCTAAATTGTGGATGATTTGTGTGTGCCAACATGGAATGATTTAGTGGATGATTTGAACATATGAGCCACGAAAGTTTTGGCTCTTTTTGAAGTATATGGGCTGTCCATATTTATATGGCAAGTACGTGACACGTCGGTGAAGTTTCGGTAGTCACCCGATACGACAATTTTCAGTTTATGACCTTGTAACGTGTCATTATAATTTTGTCATCACCATGACTTATATCATATGATATAAGACCTGAATATACTCATAAATATGAGGTGTATATAGTGGTGTGACGTCGACGTACGTTTGTAATATATGTAACGTGTCGGTAGTATGTCGAAATATATGTGTATTGTGCCTTTTTAATAAAAATATGAATATATGTATGATATATATTATCGCGTGTGAAGAAGAACAGGGAGGAGGCTTTCCATATCCATATTTGTTTCCATAAAGCTTTGTCCAAATATATCTCCATTTAATGAACTACTTAGTTCATTAACTTAAGCACTTCACTTAATGAACTAGTTTAGTCCATTAATTGTGGCACTTGAAAACAGTACGACAACAAATGCTTGCCATATGATGTAAGCTTTAATGCTTCATGGCTTGTTAGTACGGCAACAATATATATAAACATATGAAGCATGTATATCACATAAACGTGTCAAATAATAATTTTGTCATGCATTTCATAAACTTGTACTATTTAAATCATGCATTTATAAATCATTCAAACACTTTCTCACAACACATGCGAGGTATATATAATAAGTTATGTCTTCTGAAAGAAGAACTTCGGAGATGGAACAAAGATGTCTTTGGTAATATTTTTAGTCGCGCAGCTGAGGCAGAAAAGGAGTTTCTTCAAATGGAGATTGTCATAGCGTATCGTCGGCTGAGAACCGTGAGGCTTACTCTCTTGCGCATGCTCAATTACTACAGGCAAACACTTAGCAAGTTGCTTTCTGGACCCAGAAAGCTAGAATTCGTTGGCCATCTGAAGGAGAAGCTAACACTTCATATTATCATGGTTGGTCAAGGATCATTATAGACGTCAGAAACCTCCCAGCTTTCGGATTTAAATGGATCCATCTTTGTTGAGCAAGCGGATTTAGGCCACGCAGCAGTAGATTACTTTCGGAAGCTGTTTACTACGAGCCCTGTGAAGACACGATGCTTTCCTTCAGCATATTCCTCAACTTGTGTCTACTGCTGACAATGACAGGCTCTTAAGCATTCCTCAGATAGATGAAGTCAAGCACACGGTCTAGAGTTTGAATCAAAATAGTGCTGCAGGCCCTGGTGGATTCAATGGCTATTTCTTTCGCACTTGTTGGGAGGTATAGAAAATGGATGTTCTCTGCGTGGTTCATGAGTTTTTCTTAGGTGTCCCTGCACCACAAGTTATGCTTTCATCTATTATCACTCTTATACCAAGATTTCCCATCCACAGACATATGCAGATTTTCGGCCTATATATCTCTCCAATTTTATCAATAAAGTCATCACTCTTTTGCTTGCTACTCGACTATCTACTTTACTCCCCACCATAATATCTTCAGAACAAATCGGTTTCCTTAAAGGTCATGATATTAGTGAACGTGTTCTTATGGCCAATGACAAGGCTCATCTTTTGGAGAAAAATACATGGTGTGAGATTGTACTAATTAAGCTTGATATGGCCAAGACGTTTGATAGGGAAAATTGGCAAGACGTTTGATAGGGAAAATTGGCAATATTCGGAGGTCTTGCTTCGCAAGTTTGCCTTTGCTGATCATCTAATCACGGTCATTATGAACACTACGGAGTTCGTAGTTGTCGATCTCAGTCAACGGGGAGGTATTTGATTTCTTTTCATCCTCGCGTGGGATGAAGCAAGGAGATCCGTTGTCCCCACTATCATATATTCTCTGTTCTGAGGGTTTTAGTCGTGGGCTTAAGCACCTCTTTCACGTTGGTGCCCTACACGGTTTTAACACAGGACGAGTGCAGAGGGTCTCTCATTTGGCTTAAGCGGATGACTTATTAATATTTCTAAATGGATCATCACATAATTTGCAGACTTTTTAATCCTTTCTGCGTTCTTATTAACGTGCCTCTGATCAGTTGGTTAACTATACTAAAAGTCAGTTTCTGGTAAGTTCATATGCCTCCGCTAGACGGCTGTGCACTATTGGGAACATCTTGGGCATGCGTCCGTCTACTCTATCTATTAAGTATCTCGGCTCATATTTATATCATGGGGTCAATTGCGCGAGGTATTGCCAATCGCTTTTGCACCATTTTGACCCTAAATTAGCAGGATGGGTTTGTCAGTTACTCTCTCTTGGGGGATGGTTAGTCCTACTAAAGTCTGCTCTAACCTCGTTACCTTTGCATATTTTGGTTGTGGCAAGGCTGCCAAAGAGTGTGCTAAACGTAATTGATCGCAAATCATTTATTTGGGGTGGCCGCCATCACTGGATATCTTGGAGCAATCTTTGTTTTCCAGAAACAGAGGGAGGTTTGGGAATCCGCAGCCTCAAGGCACTGCAACATTCATATGACTGCAAACTATGGTGGAATTTTCAAACCAAACATTCACCTGGGGCTCAATATATGCGAGACAATAATGTTGTTCGAAACGATTGTGTTCCTCACATTTATGACTCAGCGGGTTCGAAGCGTATTTGTTCTATTCATGCATTTGTTTTTGATCACACTGCCACAAGTGCTACATTGGCATGGACCTTATCCTCTACGGGGCAGTTATCCTTGCGTCATGCATATGCAGATACACGGGTTACTCGCCCTCTATTATTCTCACATAAATTCATTTGGTGGAAATCACTACCTAAATCTGCAAGTATCTTTGTGTGGAGGTTGTTTCACAGTGCTCTCCCACTCGAAGATAACTCACGCCGCTTTATTCATATTTGCCCTACCATATGCCTATTTTGTAAGTTATCATCGGCCACTTTAAATCATCTTTTTCTTCCGTGCACTCATATAAAGGACATTTGGAATTGGTTTGCATTGACTTTAGAAGGCCCTCTACCCAGTCTTGTTTCTATACGGACATGTCTACTGAAATTGTGGTTATCTTCCTCTTCAAGCACTTTTATGGGGGCAATACCACATCATTGCATCTTCTCTTCTCTGCGGGTCTATTTGGAAAGTCTATACCAATGTTACTTATGGCGAGGCTGACTTATCAGTACAGTGTCTGTACACCATGGCTCGCCAAGTGTGTTATACTTGGGCATCCACACTATCAGGAACGAAATATGCTGTTAATATACCTAATCTAATTCAGCAGGCATTTTCTCCATGCATGAAAATTATGAAGATTAAACTGGTAAAATGGCAGCGTCCTCCGTCAGGGAAATTAAAGTTGAATGTAGATGCTGCTGCCGGAAGAAAAATGGCCTCAGCATGCGCTATACTAAGGATCATTATGGTCGTATGGTTGGCGCCATTTCTTTCTCTCTACCTTGCCTTCCACCTTTTCTTGCAGAATTACAAGCGTTGGGGTATAGTCTCATCTATTTTGGCACATGGCATCGTAACATGATAGTTGAAACAGACTGATTGGTTGTTGTTCAGCATGCACGGGACCATTCTCTTGGATCGCCCTGGGCTGATCACACACGTTTACAGCTCTTTCTGCATCTTACGGGCAGCTCACTACACCATATTCCTCGTGAAACTAACATGGTGGCTCATCACCTGGCGCAGCATGACAGCATGTTTCCACACACTATGATCTATCATTCGAATTCCACTCTACCTCTGGCTATCTGAGGTTTTTATTCGACGGACCAATCCATCCTGACTTTACGGATCTAATGCCATGATGTCTTTTTGCATTATTATAGACTCACTGCTTTCAAAGGATGTTACCTGTATCCCACAGATACCGGCAACAGTGGTATGATGCCCTTTCTTTACCAGCTGTTATACATTTTATGTTGACATATGTTAATTACAATTTTTTTATGTCTATGTTCGCTGAGGCCCTTGGGAGCAATACCATGATTCAAGATGATCTTCTTTTATCTACATCGCATGTGTTCAAAATGGATACAAGCGCATCTGGTATCACTTTGTTTATTTATCTTATTTATCATACATTGCTTCATAAACTATATATACTACTCAAGTTTTGTTTCTGCGTATTCTTCTATGATGAGTCATGAGCGCACCACACTGGCTCTAATACCCAAGCTGCAACATTGCGAATGAGGAGACCGGCCTACAAAGATTTACCTTTATATTTATGTTTAGATTACGCATGCCATTTTACTTATTACATTTTAATAATGTACATATAAATTGGCTTTTACTATGACTTTTGGGAGAGTCTCTCGTAGCAGATAGGATTTGAATGTAACCATGGTATTCCTCTGCCACAAGTGAGGGTATTACTATTAATAAAAATTCGAACGGTACCGCCCGTCCTTCCACACAAAAAAATTATGTGTGTGTATGTACATACATACACATTTATATATATACATATGCACACATATATTATGTGTGTGTGTATACATATATGTTTTTTTACGTGAAAGGAATTTATTTTATTCAATAAGCCTCATTTGCGGCAGACGAAAGCCATTGTACAAAAACTGTATACATGAGCTAGAGAAATAATGACATCTAAAGCTATCCCAAATAACCATATATAATTGCAGTGTAAAAGAATGAAATGACACATTCAACCAGATATGATATGCCGCATTAAAACCTTGCTAAGGAAAACCACCCTTGTGGATAAAACCTTGGTCGAAAGAAAAAAGCATACATATTTGTAAGGTTGAACTGTGTAATACAAGAAAAAACCATAAGCTGATGCAAAAATCGAATACAAAATAGGTGTAACAACCGCCTATGAGGGAATGTCGAACATCCAGAAGTATCCAAGTGGCAGTTCAGATGAAACGTCGATGAGAGGACACAGTACAATTGACGGCAGTGGTCCATCAGTGCAAGCATCCAAAGCATGTAATCTGCATGTGAAACATGAGTCCTCAAATGTAACGCATGGCAGCAAGCAATGACCCATGCAAAAAAAAGCAAAATGTGGCAGTGAGTAAGCGTAGAAACCACATAATGAACAAGAGAATGAACCTAACGCCAAGAGATAAGTACTCATGTTGCCTGTATCCACTAATACAGGCAACCACTAACACAAAAGAGCCATAGCAGATAACAACACACTACACATCTCAAATGAAGCAACAGAGAGCTTAGGAACAGTAAATACAAGAGTTTCCTGTATTAGGATATGATACAGGCAACGTCCCAAAAAATATTGCCATAGGACAAAAGGCCCTGTACTACAGCCACATGTAGACTGTGATAGCATCCACACGTATAGCAGCTGTAATGATCGATGGTAAGTCACCGGTTATCTTAAATGTAGTGAAGCTGGGATGAAGTTGTCCATGCTGAGACGAGAAATGTGCAGCCATATTAGCCTACCGAGGAACGTGTGCGATAGTACCATTTCACAGTCGTAGAAAAGTACATAGCATTGCTGCCGCATGCGTGCGAATGTAGTCAACAACCCCAAGCGAGTCAACCTCCAAATCAATATTGCGAAATCGCTGCGCAAAATAAATGAGTGCCAAGGTGGCTGTCTGCAATTCTGACTTAAAAGGAGAAGAGACCGGTAGATAAAAATTAATGCCGCTACAGAACTGGCCTGCTAAATCTTTGATCATCGCGCCACCCGAAGCTCAGAAGGATCCAAGTGCCGCATCAACATTTAATTTAAAGCGTCCAAAAGGCGGTGCAAGCCATCTCACAACAGTTGGTCGTTGAGTACGAAGTCGAGGAGAGAGGCTGAGAGCAACCAAATGAGGATCAGCTGAGGCATGTTTGGTGCCAGATTGACCTTCACACCAGATATAGATGTCATGCCAGATGAGTTTTTGAAGCTTTGTCAGTGACCAGCGTTCATCCCCAAAAACAAGCGACGTGTAAGTGCGTCAAATGCTTCAAAAAAATGATACCTGGTGCGACAATACGTAGACATCCTTTGAATATGGTGCCACGAGTTGATGTCCACCAAGCTAGTAAATACATCCGCAACAAACTAGCATGTGGCGTCGGACCATCCAATATAGCCGCATAAGTGTTCCATATTTGATGTATAGGATCACAACAGAAAAACATGATCAAGAGATGCCGAGACCGTACAACAGAAGGGGGAAAAAAGCAGGTCCGGCCAACATTATCCGATGTAGGTTATCCTGTACTGGTAATGCACCGTGATATAACTTCCACAAAAAAACTCGGATAACTGGCTGCTGAAGTCGGTGCCAAATAAAGCTGTGAGAAAAGCTTCACCCCAGCCGAACGTGATACGTGGTATGCAGTACGTAAAGGAAAGTCACCTTGTACAGTTAACCTCCACACATAAGAGCCCGGGTTACCATCACTTGTGATACGCACGTAGAATGTGCCGCACAAATATGCTTCCAGCAGATAGAATCCGTCAGGCGAGGTACATAATCCATGCAGCCGCCATATTTCGAATGCAAAAAATCTGCCCATAGAGAGTGCTTCTGATGATAAGACCACCATGACTTGGCTGAATAAGCGGAGGTCAAAACATCAAGACGGCATAGTCCAAGACCGCCCTCTTCAACTGGTGTGAATAGTTTACCCAATGATGGCGATTTCCATCAGCCCAAGTCCCCCAAAAAAAACCAACATATGCAGTGGCAAATAGCAAGCATAATACTCTTCGGCAGGGAGATAACTGCAAGAGTATGAAATGAAAGAGCACTAAGAACATGCTTAATCAAAATTAACTTACCCGTCGCCGAAAGAAACTTATTCTGCCAACCAAGAAGGCACTTATCCACACGATTTAATAAATCCATGCTATAGACTGGTCTCATCCGCCCCTTTTCTAGATTAACACCGAGATATTTAAGAGGAAGAGTGGTCACAGCCATGCTCAATGCTTGCAATATTTATCGAGACATGCTTGGATGTATATACGAAGAATGTATAAAATGACTCTTGTGAAAATTAACCAGCTACTCAGAAGCTGACTGATAAGCATCCAAGAATGATCGAAAATGCATCAAATTATGCACTGAGCCGTTAAGAAATATTAATAAATCATCTGCAAAAGCGAGATGAGAAATGATCGGTCGAGTCCGGCCCTACGAAAAACCTTTAAGTGTACCATCCTTAATCATGTATTTAGTCCTTGAGAAAAGGCTTCCGATGCTAAGATAAATAATAGCGGTGAAAGAGGGTCGCCTTGTTTCACACCGCAGGTGGGTTGAAAAAATCCTCGGGTTTACCATTAATGAGAATAGACATATATGTACCTTCCAAATGGTTGAAGATTAGCTGCTGGAATCGATGATGAAAACCCATTTTGGTCAGTAATTGTTTTAAGAATGCCCAATTCACACGATCGAATGCTTTCATCATATCTAGCTTGATCATCACATTTCCACCACGCACTTTTTTATCCAATAACTGGGTCATTTCTTGTGCAAGAAGTATATGTTCCGCAATATCACGGCCACGTATAAAGCTAGCCTGTTCATGCGAAATGAGGCCAGATAATAATGTTGCCAATCTCGTAGTTAAGATTGTAGGACATGTATAGCACTAATAGAAGGGGGGTTGAATAGTGAGTGCGGAACATTTGGTTCTTAAAACTTTTTGGACCAAATTGCTCACTTCTGAAAAAAGTTTCTATTTTCAGATCCTGATTTGATTTATTCAAATGACCTAGTTTTAGACCTCCAAAAATTATAAAATTTGGTGAAGCTGTACTCTCAGATGTTATGATTAACTCACGAAAATTTCAAATTAAAATTCCAAGCATAACGACTTAATACGTTTTTGGTCAGATTGTGCAAATCTGCCAGAAACTGTACTCCAAATTGAAAACTTTATTCCTATTAATTGAAAACTCTAAATGATATGAAAATTTTATGGTTTGACCTTAAAGATGTGTATTTTAATGGTTTAAAACAGTTTTTGAAAATTCCCTTGGGAAGTATGTCAACCACGTTGATGTTCTCAACCTTTGCAAATCTGATAATCAGATTACACTAGTCTCAGAACTATTAACGTTTGATTGGCTTATACTTATCCAAATGAGATGAAGCTTGTGATAAATGAAAACTAGGACATGTGGCCATGTTTCTGCAAAATTTTATGATTTTTGAAAATTGTTTGCTATCTTTACCGTTGCAATAAAATCGATGCAGAAAACTGAAAACTGAAAGTAAAGTGCTGAAAAGTAAGAACACCAAGAATTTTGTGCTGATTCGGTTAAAACAACCTACTTCAGTCTTTGAGGACACCTTCCTTGGTTATCACTAAACACAAAAAAACCTTACCACGAGGGTTACTGGAATTTAACACTAACTCCACCTTTTTACAATCAAAACAACCAAACAAACCAAACACGAACACCACCACTGATTGAATGAAGGTTTGATCACACTTTGATCCACCTTTTACAAGAAATGAATGTGTAGAGGTGGTATAATCAAAGCCTATATAATTTGTGAAATATATGAATGATAGGCTTGCGACTAATAAGAAGAGAAAGAAAGGAAGAAGAAGAGAGTAGTCTTGTTTTCTTTCACTAGTAAGAATATGAATTGTTGTTTAGCCTTGTCTTGCACATCTTCTTCTTTTTATCAAGTGTTGGCTGCCCCCTAGGGTGTGTTTTCTTCCTTGATAATTGTCTTTAATGTCTTTGGAATATTATCTTGTGTAAAAGATGACACTATCTTGCTTACTTAGTGCAACATGATTGGAATGATGACTTGTCTTTGCCTTATTGTTACTTGTTGATTGGCCAACATTTATCCACCTTGGTATCCTTTAAATGAGCTGTAAATTCTTCAACAAATTCTGAGACATGTGCTCAAAATCAAGGTGAATAATTACCATATAATCACAATTTAATCCCCTTCAATTTTGGAATAAAATTGAAGACAAAAATGCACCAAAATTCGGTCATAACAAACATGTGCTGAAATTTCAGCATGTGTTGTATTTTGAATTGTTTCCTTGTGTGTTGCCCTCTTCAATGACACCAATCATGTGTGGCTTATTCTCCACCAATTAAAGTGACAAATAAGCTCCACCTAGGCTCCAAAAATGCTGAACTAGGCGTGTGAAATAGGCTGCACATGTGCTGAACTATTTTTATGTCAACTTTGTCAACACTTTAACATGTCTCGGATGTGTAAAAAGTGTCTAGATACATGTTATCTCTATGCCAAAAACGTTTCATGTGTGTACATTCGTAAAAACTGAATTTTCGACTTTCGTCTACTACGCGATTTTTCTCCAATTAATTTCAAACCTCTTACACATGTAATATATATTATGTCACACATAATATACATGAAATGAGGTGTATATTCAGCTATAATGGCTGATGAAAAACGTCTCATGTGTAAAAATAAAATTGAGTTTGAATTCTCCACAAATCTAGGCTAAATTGTGGCTGATTTGTGTGTGCCAACATGGTATGACTTTGTTTCTGAGAGTAACATGTTGACCACGAAATTTTGAAGTTTTTTTTGATTTATATAGGCTGTCCATTTTTGTATGGCAAGTACGTGACATTTCGGTGAAGTTTCAGTAGTCACCCGATACGACAAATTTCGGTTTATGACCTTGTAACATGTCGTTATAATTTTGACGTCACCATGACTTATATCATATGATATAAGACCTGAATATACTCATAAATATGAGGTGTATATAAGGGTTTGACGTCGACATACGTCGAAATATAAGTATATAATACCTTTTAAAAAATATGGATATATACATTATACATATAAATGGCGTGTGAATTAAGGGGATGAGGAGACTTTTCATTTCCAATTTGTTGCCATATAGCTCTCTCCAAATATGTCGTCATTTAATGAACTAGTTTAGTTCATTAATTATGACACCTGAAAATAGTATAAAGACAACAAATGTTTGCGATATGATGTAAGCTTTAACGCTTCATGGCTTGTTAGTACGACAACATTATATATAAACATGTAAAGCATGTTTATCACACAAGCGTGTCAAGTAACAATTTATTCATGCATTTCGTAAGTACGTAACATTTAAATCATGTATTTGTAAATCACTCAAATCTTTTTTCTCAACAAAGATCCGGGTACCCACTTTCGATAGAAAATCCGATAGACTGATTGGCCGAAAATCTACAGAAGTGGTGGGAGATAGGATTTTTGGAATCAATGTGATCAAAGTACTCCCCATAGCACGAAGAATTCAAAACCCCAAGAAATACTCATAGATTGCCTTAAAGACATCTAGCTGTACAATATCCCAACAATGTCGGAAAAAATAACCATTGAAACCATCTGGTCCCGTGGCACTATGCTGGTCTAATGACCAAACCGCAACCTTAGTTTCCTCCAAAATAGGCATACATATAAGTGTCATGTTCATCTCAAGAGTGATCATACCTGGAATATAATGTAAGAACTCATCAAATGCAGTGACAGGTTCCGACGTAAATAGGTGAGAATAAAAAGAAACTGCTTCTGCTTGAATGTCCGTCTCTGAGGAACAAAGTAGACCTATAGTCGTATGAATTCGTGTGATTGTTTGCCGACTCCACCGATCATGGACAATATTATTAAAGTATTTGCTATTTGCATCCCCGTCTTTTAACCACTTGACCCTTGCTTTTTATTTTCAGAAATGAAGATCTTGATTGGTAGCCTTAATGTACACGGCCTGGGCAGCATGATACTTGGCACGCATATCCAGGGTTGGCTGCCTGTCATATGCGGACTCAAGCCTGTGTACATCTTGCTCTGCGGCTACCAAATGATCAAATATATTACCAAAAACATGAATGTTCTAATGTTTTAAATCCTTCTTCAGCCGCTGCAATTTATCAAAGATGCCTCGCGTTCCACCCATCATAGGGTAGGATGACCATTGAGCTCGAACATAGTCGATGAAGGTCGGATGCTCCGTCCAAACATTGAGGAAACTAAAGGATTTAGGTCCCACCGGAGTGGAATGTATCTTCTGAAGAAGTAATAGTGTATGATCAGAGGATACCCGAGATAAATATTGAACTTTAAGAATCGGAAAACAATCATAGAGAGTCTGAGAACATAAGATCAGGTGAAGCCGGCGCTTGACTATACCTAAACAACGTCCACCGACCCATGTATAAGGATTCCCTTCATATGGTGAATCCACCAATTCACAATGTTGAACAAAATTTGCAAACTCCTAGAGGGAAGACATGTGAGGCATAGATGTTCCAAAATGTTCATCGGCGGAAAGATATGTATTAAAATCGTCATCAATCAACCAAAGAGGAGCAGGATGAGAATAGAGAGTTTGAAGTTCCAATGATAAATGTCTGCGATCTGTGACTGAGTGCATACCATACACCGGCTGGCTGTGATCACATGCGGTGTGCCTGCAAGTGAAAAACAGAGATGGGAAGTTGCTCTCCATGTGAAACATCCAGAAATCGCAAAACGGTGTGTTGCCAAAATACCCAAATGTTATCACAGCAAGTAGAAAGGGAGTGCGAAAAAGAGAACCTAAGTTGATGTCAAACTAATTGAGTAACATTTTGCTTCGGCTCAATGACAACCAATAAACCGAGCTTGTGTCGTTTGATGAGCTTCTTCAAACGGACTAGTGAAGTCCGTAAACCACCAACATTCCAGAACATACAATTCATTGAGAGGAAAAGGACGAAAATCTTGAAGAAGACCTTGCAGAAGAACGCATTACCCGTGACAATGGCGGAGGAGCAGACATCTCAGATTTCGTACGCTTTGGTTTGCGGGTGTGAATTACTGGGGGTCCTAAAGGAAAACTGTTAGCAGTATCATCCATAGATAGACTAGGACCCCTTGAAATATCCGCTGCCGCAGCCTGCATATCCTGCATCCATGTATGATGAATCATTGACATTAGATCACTTTGAAGAGACTCAATCATCACGGCATCAGAGAGCAAAGTAAAATCAACCATTGTCTGGCATTATTTCGCACTAGAATCCTTATCTAATTCATAGTCGGAGACAGTAGCAACCAAGGGATCATCAGCGGCATGGTCAGTTTATACATGAGAGCATCCTAAAATTCGTAGATCCTGTTTTTCCGAAATTGTAAGCGAGTCCAAGTCTGCTTAGTGTTGGAGTTTCCCGGCAGCCTATCCATCTTGGTCCATGAATATTGGTTGGGAAACGCAATCAGTAGCAACTTCTGGATTCTGAGGCAAAACATCATGTTGCACTAACTGAATGGAGGCAGCCGCCATAGGCTTGGTCATCTTCTCTGGCGTCCATCGCGTAGGCTGCTTAGTTGTCCGAGACACTGGAGGAGCCTGCTGCTTTTCCAAATCAGGTAAAGGGCCAAGTTTGACACATGATTTAACATCATGTCCTAATACACGGCATTCAGAACAAAACTGTAGAACATCCTCATACTCTACAGTTGGATAAAACTCATGTTGCCCCCTTGTATATGCAATCGGGTGGGCTGATTTTTAGATAGATCCACCTCAACACAAAGCCTGACCACAGAGGGCCCTTGCATGGTGGCGGAATCTATGCGCAATGGTTTACCAATCATATGAGCAATATCTCAAAGAGCATCTTTATTATGAAGAAACAATGGTAAGCCACGAATGGAAATCCAAACCGGTACTATAGGTGTATCATATTTAGGATCAAAATTAGATGTCCATTTAGTAACATGCATGTGAAAGCCATTCGGGGTCCAAGAACGACGCAGAAAGCAGCGTTGATAATCGTCCTGGTTATCAAACTTGATCAGAATATGTTGATCGTCCAACAAACCGAATTTCGGTGTGCTGCGATACCTAATGCGTTCAAAATATGATTGCATTTGTTTCATTAAGTTAAGAAGTATCATAAACATAAAACAAATGGAGTCATTTCTTTTTTCTTTTTCCTGGTCAGGTCAATAAAGTCATGAAATAGTTTGATTTCTATGTTTTTAAAATTTAAATTCAATGGATTTAACTGAACCAATACCTGATTTTCTTTTC
>AP025043.1:28654527-28710524 GCA_036186865.1 Eustoma russellianum | reverse complement strand
TTTTAATTAAATTTAATTAAGTTAAGAAGTATCATAAACATAAAACAAATGGAGTCACTTCTTTTTTCTTTTTCCTGGTCAGGTCAATAAAGTCATGAAATAGTTTGATTTCTATGTTTTTAAAATTTAAATTCAATGGATTTAACTGAACCAATACCTGATTTTCTTTTCGTTTTTCTGGGATCAAGTCTGATCTTAGGGGGTTTAGGGGTCGTATTTCTTCCCAATCCAATTTTTTCTGCCTTTTCTTTGGGATTGGTTTTGGTTTGTACATCCTTAGTCTATATTCTACTGAGTTCTTACTTTGTAGCTGCTGCTCAGCTACTGATTTACGTAGGTGCTATAAATATGGTTCGGAATATTCAGAATATTCTAATCCTTGGACAGTTGGGGATGGAGTTACTAACCATTCCAAAACGATCCAATGAGGGAAAAGCAATAAGACTGAGGAAATCGAAGGACTTCCTCATCCGAAAATGTGATTGATGGCATACCTTTGAATCGCTGTATAGATTAGAGGAAGGAGGCGGCAGCGATTTCTGGATAAGAACATCCGCAAAAGTAGGCTTTGGCGGCGGAGCTATAGGCGGCATCTCCATGGCAGCACTACAAAAGGAAAATGGCAAAAAATTATATGCCAAACCCAGAAAAAACAAAAATCGAATGCTGCAATGTGAATGAAGGAATCAGAAAACAAAGAGATGGCAGAAAAGTATTGAAGAAATGCTGCGATCATGGTGAATCAGAGATCGGTGCCGCCGTCAGTCGCTAGAGCATCATTGAATATTAAAAATTTCAGTTGGAAATATATATATATATATATATATATATATATATAAATAAAGGAGCCCGGGTTTCCATATTTTATTTAAGGAAAAAACCGTCACTTATGGCGGAGGAATACCTTTGATACAAAGAAAGTCATAGAAAAGCCGTATGTAACTGCTGAGTGGTCAGAAAACACAGCTCCATACTACGCATCATGTGGAGGGGGAATGTTCAAATGTGATATGATATGTCCATTAAAACCTTGGCAGACAAAACCACACATGTAGATAAAATCCTGCACGAAGGAAAAAAAAAGTACATATTTACCACATTTGAAGCATTCAGTACATAATGATAGGACAGCTCCAACTCCATCAATCCATGCCAGCTCGCGCAAAAACCGCCGACAACGCCCATGATCATCCATGTAAAATCAGAAAGTCCACAATCAGAAAGCAATATAATCCAATAACAAATGAAAAGCATGAATAGCCAGGAGTAGTAAATCGTACTGAAGATGCCAGCACTCCATAAAGAGCAGGCAGAATATGTATAGCATAGCCAATCCATATGGAAGACAAACAAAGATAGCTTGAGTAAGACGCCGCTCATGCAAGACAAAGGCAGGCAGTGTTAATATCATGACTGATGCAACTACGAACCAATGGTGGAAGTGTGTGTTGTGTATAATAACCCATCATAGGAGTCATCAATCCATGCTGTGCTAAATAATGTGCAGTCATATTTGCCTCTCTGAAAACATGTTGCATGTCATACAGTGTATGCAGCTGCAAGCACCGAAGCATGCGGAGATGATAACCCTCATCAGTAGGATTGTGCCGATAAAGTAACTGTGGTAATTGGTGACAATCGGTCTCCAGAATAATACGGCGATGTAGCGGCAAAAAATATAGCAACCAAAATAATGTCCATTGCATTTCAGCAATGAAAGACGGGCATGGTGGCAATCTGAAAGAAACTGCCACAACACATACGCCAAAACTGTCTAGCAAGATTGCCCCACCTGCAGCATAAGTACGGCCAACTGCCGCATCAACAATAAGCTTCATCCGACCTGAAGGATGAAGTAGCCACCGGACCACTATGGGCCTTTTTTGACGAAGAGGAGGTAACAAATGCAAATGTTTTATTTGGCTGACACCAGATGCAAGTTTTGTCCCATCAAGCGTTTTGCCCCACAAATAAATATCAGAGCGGATAATAGCAACAAGTGAATCAATAGTATAACGGGTGGCATCACCATACGTTAAGGAAACGTATGCCTGCCATATATTATAGACTATGATACCTGGAATCACAATCCGTAGAGACCCTAGAAGAGTATTTGATGAGGCCCGAAACCACCAAGCTAATATATGAGGCCATAAACGCGTAGAGGCATGCAGATTCTCCTACATGATGTCCGAGAAAATACACCAAATAGGGCAAATGTACAGACAATGCAGAAAGACATGATCAACCTCTGCTGAATCTACCTTGCAGAAAGAGCATTGTGTGGACATAGATGCCGTAAAATGCCTAATGTAATCCTCAGAAGGTAGGCCCCGTGATACAGCCGCCAAAGAAAAATTCGGATCATTGGCGTATGATGCTTGTGCCAGATAAATTAAGCTGAAAGAAGAGTGGGATGTGATATACGACAAAGATCATATGCTGAACGTAAAGAAAAGTCTCTTGAGGCCAAGTCAGTCTTGCGCTGCTGCGTATCATGCTGCCGACTGTGAGAGGATCAAAAAATATGAGTGTGGCAAAGAATCTTCCAAACAGGTGAGTCCGTAAGACGGGGACGATAATCCCCACAGCGGCCTTATTTTTCATGCAGATACGCGCTCCAGAGTGTATGATTTTGATGATAGTTCCACCATATGCGACAAAAATAAGCTACTTGAAGATTGCGGAGATCCCAAATTCCCAAACCACCTTCAGCACATGGTGTCTGAATAGTGGACCATGCAACCCAGTGTCGTCTTGGTCTCCAATAGAAACTGGCTATCTTACGTTCTATGCTCTTAATTACCGATTGCGGCAAACCGCCTGCTGCTATAATATGCAAAAGAAGGGAGGAAATAACATACCTCAATAACACCAGCCTATCCGCCTAAGACAACAGCTTATTATGCCATCCATGAAGCCAGTTGTCAATGTGCTCCAGTAATGATGTACAGTAACGCACTCGGCCAATGCCCTTATGCAAGAAAGAGCCCAAATAGCAAAATGGCAAACTTGAAGTACGCATACCAAGGATGTCGGCATAGTGAAGTTTGCACTGCAAAGAAGTATTGGCAGAAGAAATGAAACTGCTTTTACTGTAATTAACCTTTTGACCTGATGCGGCTTCATAATGAGTTAAAAAGGATTTGAAGCCATGTAAAGTATGAACCGTGCCACGAAGAAATACTAACAAATCATCTGCATAAGCAAGATGCGTCACGTGGAAAGGTATACGGCCCAAGCGAAAAGGCTGCAGGACACCCGTTGACACTAGCGCCTTTAACCCTCTACTAAATTCCTCCGATGATAGAATAAATAACAAAGGTGATAATGGGTCACCTTGCTTCACCCCCCTGTATGACCGAAAGATACCTGACGGAACACCATTGATAAGGATAAAAAAAGCAGGTGCTGCCTAAATGATTCATTATAATACGCACAAAAAATTCATTGAAGCCAAATCGAAGCAACAGCAGCTCCAAATATTCTCAACTTACTCTGTCGAAAGCCTTCATCATATCAAGTTTTAGACATACCTGGCTTCCCCCTTTGTCAAGCACGTGTATCATCTCCCGCGCAAGCAACACTTGAGTAGAGATTGTAGGATCTGCAAGGCACCACTAGAAGGGGGGGTTGAATAGTTGGTGCAAAAAGTGTGGTTTTTAAAATAGTTTTGAACCAAAAACTCAACTTTTGAAAACAATTTCTGTTTTCAAGACCAATTTAAAAACGTTTTTAAAACTAGGTTGCAGGTCTTCAAAAATTCTGAAATTTTGAGAGAACTTAGCCTCAGATGTTATGATGTCTCCTCAAAATTTCAGACTTAAATTCAACCTCTAACCCCTTGAAAATTCGTTGGTGGTCAGATTACGCAAATCTGCCAGAAATGGTACACTGATTTGAAAAATTATTTCCTATTTGTACGTAACTCCAAATGCTCTGAAATTTTAACCACTAACCTCTTATAAGTTATATTTAAATGGGTTGAAACAGTTTTGAAAAATTCTTTTAGGAAGTTAGTCAAATATGATCAAAGTCTCAACCTTTGCAAGCCTGAAAATCAGACTGTACTAGTCTTAGAACCTTGGACGTTTGGATGACTTATACTTGTCCAAAAGGGTTGAAACTTATGCCAAAATAACCTTAAAACGCGTGTCTATGTTTCCTGAAAGTTTTGTAATTTTTGAAATCCTTTTACTATTTTTACAAGCGTGATCAAAAAGGATAAACAGTGCTGAAACAGAATATAATTGCTGAAAGTAAATGACACCAAGAATTTTATATTGGTTCGGTTATAAACAACCTACTCCAGTCTTCGAGGACACCTTCCTCAGTTCACACTAACACACAACACAAAAACACCTTACCACAGGGTTGATGGAGTCACACCAACTCCAACCCTTTACAAACCTTGTATGATGAATACAATGCACACGAACACCACCACCTTGCACGATTGAAGATTGATCACACCTTGATCAATATTTTACAAAGATAAAGAATATGTGGTGGTCTAAGAGAAGCGTATTCAAGTATATGAATGTAAGTACAATAGGCTTTTAGGAAGAAGAAAGAAAGAGAGTGTAGAAAAGGAGAGTGTTAGGCGTTTTTCACTTTGAATTTGCAAGACTTGTTATTGTTCTTGTTTTGCTCTCTTGCTTCTTCTTTTAACCTTGTGGCTGTCCCCCATTTTAGTCCTTCTCCTCTTGAAAATTGTCTTCTAAGTCCTTGGGAGAATATGTGGCCTCATTGTGACATGTTCTTGCTTACTTGGCACCTCCTCATTGGATGATCATTAAACTCTTGCTTACTTGGCACTCATTGATTGGTTGAATGTTGTCATCCCTTGATGACTAGGAAAATATGAGAATTCCACTAAAAATATGTGCCAAAATCACCATAGAATAATTACCATAACTTCCAAGATTATCACATAAATTAAGCAAGACAATATTTCTCTAAAAAGGGTGAAAATTTCGGCCATAAAGAAGACTTTACATGCTGAAATTTCAGCATGTGATACATGGGTGTTCTTTTCAAATTGTTACCAAGTTTTCTTTGATTTATCGCTTGAAAATAAACCACCATTTAGTGCAAGACATCTTTATCAATTTTGGAATAAAATTATACATCATAGAGGCCAACATTTTGGCCATATACATTACTACACATGCTGAAATTTTTAGCATGTGTGATATTCAAATATATCACAATTTTAACTCTATAAATATTTAAAACAATTCCAAATTGTCTTCTAATTAATCCACCTTAATCAAGACACAAAATATCCATCATAATGTTACAAAAATCGGCCAGCCTATAATGCATGCTGAAATTTTCAGCATGTGTTACAAATGAGACATAAGTTTGAATTGTTACCTTGTGTGGCTCCTTCCTTTATGTCATCAACATTGTATGTTTGATTCTTGACCAATCAATATGCCAAAAAGGCTCCACATAGGCTCCAACAATGTGTCTTAGGCGTGTAACATATATTGTGCATGTGCTGAATTTTATTTTTGCAAACTTTGTAAAATAGTGCACATTTAATAATACACACATGGTATATTCCAGTTAGCCCTTAATTGAATTTTCTAGAACACTTTGAGATGTATGGAATATGTAAAAAGTTTCTAGATACATGTTGTATGATGTGCCAAAAACGTTCCATGTGTCGTGTACGTACAAAACCGAATTTTCGACGTTTATCAATTACCCGATTTTTCTCTAATTAAATTCCAACTTTTTGCACATGTTATATATATTATGGCTGGTCTTAAAGTGGCGCCTAAAGCATGTGACAAAATTGAAATTGGAATCTCCACAATTTGGCCTTAATGTGGGGTGATTTGTGTGTGTCAACATGGAATGATTTTATGGCTGTAAATATCATCATACCCACGAAATGTATTGATATTTTTGAGGTGTAGGGGCTGGCCATCTATTTATGGCAAGTACGTGACACGTTGGCGAAGTTTCGGTATTCACCCGATACGACAATTTTTAGTTTAGAACCTTTTAACGTGTCGTATTTAATTTTTCATCACCATGACTTATATCATATGATATAAGACCTGAATATACTCATAAATATGAGTTAAGTATGGTGGTGTGACGTTAACGTACGTACGTAAAATATATAACGTGTCGGTAGTACGTTGGAATAAATGTGTACGTGCCTTTTTTTAAATAAATTTGAAAACATATATATATATATATATATATATATATATATGTATGTATGTATGTATGTATGTATGTATGTATGTATGTATGTGTGTATGTATGTATATAGGCGTGTATTTAGTGTGGGGAGGAGAAGGAGGAGACTTTCCTTTCTTAATCTTGTTGCCTTTGTGTCTTGTCCAAATGTTGCTTCCTTTAACGAACTACTTAGTTTAATTAACTAAGTACTTCACTTAATGAACTAGTTTAGTTTATTAATGATGGCACCTGTAAATAGTTCAAACACAACAAATGTTTGCCATTTGATATAAGCTTTAAAGCTTCATGGCTCGTTAGTACAGCAACATTATATATGAACTATATAAGGCAAGTTATATGCAATATGTCATGCACACGTTTATGTCATGTACGTTTTTATGCAATACGTTTAAATCATGTATTTTGAAATCACTCAAGCCCCTTTTTCTCTATAGAGATATCCTGTCCTTTTAGAAAACCTGTTTGCTCCGACGAGATAAGTTTCGGAAGAAATGTAATAAGGCGTGTCGCAATAATACGAGTGCAAAGCTTATTCAAAAAAATAAGTCAAACAGATTGGCCGAAAATCACTAAAAGTACCTGGAGCCGTTACCTTCGGAATTAAAGTAATGAGAGCACTAGCCATCACCGTGGGCTGTGGAATCCCAAGGAAAAATTCCTGCACAGCCAGGACAACATCCGTATGTATAATAGACCAACATGAACGGAAGAAATTACCATAGAAGCCATCAGGGCCTGCAGCACTTTGAGGATCTAAATGCCACACTGCCTCCTTTACCTCCGATGCCTGCGGGAGCCGAGTAATAAAATTATTGTCCTTCGTAGTAATGAGCTATGGAATATGCTGCAAGATATAATCATAATTCCCTGCCTGTTCACGTGCAAACAAGGCCGTGTAGAACGAAACTGCTTCATTTTTAATTGCATCTGATGTGTCGCATAAAACATCCGAATGTGTATAAATTTGTTGAATGCGTAACTGAGCGCGGCGGACCTTGACAATCGAATGAAAATAACGTGTATTATCCTCACCATCCTGAAGCCAGCGAAGACAAGCTTTTTTGCTTCCAAAACTATAACTCATACTTGGACGCTTGGATGTATTTCGCCTTGGACTGATGGTATAGACTGCGATTTATCTCCGAGGGATCATTGTCCCACACAACTTCCGCCTGCCTCACCTCCGCCTCAGCCTGCTCCACTTGACATAAAATATTTCCGAAAACCTCCTGATTCCAGCGCTGAATATCCTGCTTAAACCGAAACAATTTACTATAGAAACCATACATACCTTTGGTAGTGGGATATGATTACCAAGCGGTTTTTACGTAAGCATGAAAATCTGGATGAGACAACCAGGCATCAAGAAAGCGAAATACGACAGACAAATAGAAGTGGCGTATGATCTGAAGATATCCACGGCAAGTGCGTTAAACAGATATCATCAAAAGCATCATGGACAGAAGAATGAATGAAATACCAGTCTAAACGGCATTGTACGCGACCTAAGCTGCAGTCGTCCGACCAAGTATACCGTGGTCCATGAAAGGGAGGATCCATCAAAGCACAGGATTTGATACAATCATTAAAATATTGCAACGCATATAATGATGGCTGAGAGCGACCTCGATGATTAGATAATGTCTGAAAAGTATCAAAGTCCCCAGAAACTAACCACGGACTGGAAATCTGCTGAGAATAGTCATATAAAGCCTGCCACAAAGGACGACGCTGTGCTGCGGTATGCAATGCGTAAACCACCGAAAAAGTAAAGGCAAGATTTAGTGGAATATACATAAATTGAAAATGGACCACCTGATCAGCATCATTTGTATGCATGAGACGAAATACTGAGTCCCGCCAGTAGAGCCAAATTTTGTCGGAATGTGACGCAAAAGAATTGGTAAAGCCCAAGTCTAAACCAAAACGCGTAACACAATTAAGTGGGTGTTTCGGTTCAATAATAACAAGCAGATTGATACTGTGCAACCTCACTAAACTATGCAAGCGAGCCAAGAAAGGGCTAATGCCCCTAACATTCCAAGTCAGAATATTCATTGAGTCAGGTTGATATCACTCCCATGTGACGCACGTACAGCACTATGAGTATGAATAGTGGATGGCTGCAGTGGCGGTAGCTCTTTACATGTTCGGCTTTTGTGACGTGAAACTACTGCGACAAAACCCTCATCCGGCCTGGGTTCCTCTAGTCGTGATAGTAAAATCTCCTCCGAAGGAGACTCTGGTAGAGACTGTATTTTATGAATGATAATATCCGAAACCAGCGGCAAGTTAGGTGGAAGATCTTCTACATGTAATTCTGTGTCAGAAGAGTGGCCAATATCTCCACCCTCCTCAGCTTCTTGCTGCGGCGGGTACTCAGCATCAACACCTAGTCAGGAAATATCTTGAACATCAGTAGGTGGCGGCGGATCCACAGGATGCGACGATGGTACTTTTATGGCATCTGCGGCTGGTTGTCGTGATAACAACGTGATTGGCTCAGAAGAATCAGCTGTTGAACCTTTGGGCAGCTGTTTCTTTGGCGTCCACCTAGTGGCAGGCAGAGGTGGCGGCACTATAGGCGGTGGAGCTGCATGACAAGTGCCTGTAGCATGTCCAAGCCTACGGCAAGTGGTAAAAAACATAGGTAAATCCTCATAAACCACCTGCAGAAAAAGAATTCGTTGCTTTGCCTGCAGATAAACCTTTTTAGGCAACTCCTACGACACATCCACTTCGACACACATACGCGCAACCGATGGCCGCAGCCCATCAGCAGTGGCAATATCAAGCTTAATGGGAGTGCTGATGGGCAGAACAATTTCAAAGAGAGCAAATTTGTGATGCAAATGAATTGGCAATCCAGGGAATGCAATCCACATAGGAACAATAGGAACATCTGCTGAAGGATCAAAAACCACTGTCCATTTTGTTACACGCATATGAAATCCAGAGATATTCCATGATCGTCGATAAAAGCAGCGAATATAATCAGGTTCATGCCGAAAATTCAAAAGGATATGAGACTGATCAATCAAAGTAATGTGCAAATCATTATTGAATCCAATCTTTTCAAAAACATCTCTAATCACCTTCAATGGAGGGCGGCCATACCAAAAAGTGTCTACCAACAAAAATTGAAAGGAAACCACAAGAGCATTAATTTTATCATCGGTAAAAGAGATCAATGGAAGGCCTTTATATCTGGAGACCGTTTTCGGAGAGATGGCGATTTGTGTTGCATTGGAATTTCCAGATAGAACCGACGAAAAAGTCGGAACTGATGCCGACATTACGATCACTGGTGATCGCGAATTGAAACAATAATGAAGAAGAAGGGATGGATGCAAACGGCAGCAACGAAGCTAGCGGCGGCGGCTACTGTCAAAGGGGGTTACAATCGCCAGAGCCTTCCATCTTTTTTATAAGGAATGGTTATATATATATATATATATATATATATATATATATTGCATACATATATGTATGCAAACATACATACATACATATATATATATATATATGTATGTATCTATATATGTATGTTTATGTATACGTCCATGTGTGTGTGTGTGCGTCCGCACATATATATGTATACACACACACATATATGTGTGTGTGTGCGTGCGTGCGCACATAAATGTATGTATATACATGTATATGTGTGTATCTGCATGAATATATGAGTGTGTATGTGTGTGTATTCGTGTGTGTATATACAGAAACGTACGTATATGCACAAATATACATGGATATACACATATATACATACATATACACATACATACATACATAGACACACATATACATACATACATATATATATATGTGTGTGTGTGTGTGTGCATATATACATCCGGATGTCTATAAGGCTGTGTCTGAGTTTTTTTTGGGGTTCATTTGCCGATTGCTATGTCAAGTAAACTAATTACAGTACTTCCCAAGTGCAATGCGCCTTCCTCATTTAGGGGATTATCGTCATATCTATTTATCTACCTTTATGAGTAAGATTAACACTCGTATCATTGCCACTCGACTAAATCGTCTGCTCTCTCACCTTATTTCTCCGGAGCAAATTGGTTTCATGAAAGGATATGATATCTCCTCCAAGGTGCTTTTGGCTAATGAGATGATACATATGCTGGATAAGGGTGGGTTGGGTTCGCAGGTGTGCCTAAAGTTGGATATGATGAAAGCTTTTGATCGGGTCAGCTGAGAGTATTTGGACCAGGTGATGCAATGTTTTGGTTTTGCGGGTTTATTCATGTGGTTATCAATCAGCTGCAGTGTACATGACTATCGGTGTTGATCAATAGCGTCCCTTGCGGTTTTTTTAGTCCAGGTCGAGGAGTTAAGCAGGGCGATCCTTTGTCTCCTATACTCTTTATATTGGCTTCTGAGGATCTTTAAGCCAGGGACTACATGCGCATGTGGAGGCTGGCAAAATATCCCCTCTCTGGCTGGGTAGTATGCCTTTTTTTGTATCTCATTTGGCTTACGCAGATGATTTATTGGTCTTTTTGCGGGGAGATATTCAAAATCTAATAGCTTTTAAATGTTTTCTGGCAAAGTATGAGCAAACCTCGGGACAAAAAGTTAATTTGGCCAAAAGTCGATTTGTGGCATCCTCGGGCACAACTTTGCCGCGTCTTCGGAGAACTGAGGTAGTTCTTATGATGACATCTACCACGTTGCTGATGCGTTACTTGGGCTCTTATTTGTATAAAGGTATTAATCGTGCGCAGTGTTGTGTGACTTTGCTCCAGCATTTTGACATGCGCCTAACAAGTTGGTAGAACCAATTACTTACGCAGGTAGGCCGATTGTTATTAATACAATATGTTTTGAGCTCTTTACCTCTACATGTAATGGCGGCGGCTTGAAGCCCCAAATCTGTCATACAAGAATTGTAGCAGAAAATGGCAAATTTCTTTTGGGATGAGGTGGTCATAAACGTCACTGTGTATCCTGGCGACGCATAACTTCTCTGAGGAATGAAGGTGGTTTGGGGATGCAGGATTTTCCTGCATTGCAGGCCGCTTATAGTTATAGACTGTGGTGGCAGTACCATCAGCAGGATACATTATGGAGTCGCTATATGTGGCAAAAATATGGTCATCGAGGGGATTATAGACCACTAATTATGGACTCAGTTACGTGGTGCACAATTTACCGCTACCATCAGATATGTGCACCGTTTTGTGCAGGGGAAGGGGCAGACATGAGCTGGTCCCTCTCAATCGCGGGCCATTTTACACTTAGCTATGCGTATGACATTTGCCGGGTCTTGCCCGAAGATATTTTCACATACTTGGCATCCTCGCCAATGGATGGTAGCTAGTCTTCTCTATCATGCATGTTTCATGGTTTTTGCCACTGGAAGATTTTCTATGTCGATTTATGACGATCATGCTTACTCAATGCCTCTTTGTCATGTGGCATCGGCAGACATTGATCATATATTCTTGTGTTGTCCAGCTATATAGCACATTTGGAGATATTTTACAGATTTATGTAGGATCTTCAAGGCACCATTAGAAGGGAAGGTTGAATAGTGGGTGCGGAAAATGTGGTTTTTAAAATTAGTTTGAACCAAAAATCCAACTTCTGAAAACAGTTTCTGTTTTCAGGACCAGTTTTAAAACGTTTTGAAATCTAGGTTGCAGGTCTTCAAAAATTCTGAAATTTGGCGAGAACTGAGCATCAGATGTTCTGAGTATCTCCTAAAAATTTCAAATTAAAATTCAACCTCTAACCCCTTGAAAAATCGTTGGTGGTAAGATTGCACAAATCTGCCAGAACTGGCAGTCTGTTTTGAAAAATTAATTCCTATTTGTCCTTAACTCCAAATGCTCTGAAACTTTAAAGACTAACCCCTTATTAGTTTTATTTAAATGGGTTGAAACAGTTTTGAAAAATGCTTTTGGGAAGTTAGTCAAATACGATCAAAGTCTCAACCTTTGCAAGCCTAAAAATCAGACTGCACTAGTCTCAGAACTTTTGACGTTTGGATGACTTATACTTGTCCAAAAGGGTTGAAACTTGCGCAAAAAGAACCTTAAGACGTGTGTCTATGATTCTGGAAAGTTTCGTAATTTTTGAAATTTGTTTACTATTTTTACGAACGTGGTTAAAAACGATAAATAGTGCTAAAACAGAAAATAAGTGCTGAAAGTAAATGACACCAAGAATTTTATACTGGTTCGGTTATAAACAACCTACTCCAGTCTTCGAGGACACCTTCCTCGGTTCGCACTAAACACACAACACAAAGAACACCTTACCACAGGGTTGATGGAGTTACGCACCAACTCCAACCCTTTACAAACCTTGTATGAGAATACAATTGTCACGAACACCACCACCTTGCAAGTGCAAGATTGATCACACCTTGATTAATCTTTTACAACGATAAAGAATATGTGGTGGACTATATGAAGCCTATTCAAGTATATGAATGTAAGTACAATAGGCTTTTAGAGAGAAGAAAGAAGGAGAGTGTAGAAGAGAAGGCTAAAACGTTTTTGATCTTTCGAATTTGCAAGGCTTGTTCTTGTTTTTGTTTTTGCTCTCTTCCTTCTTTTTATCATTGTGGCCGCCCCCTTGGATGATCTTCCCTTCTTAAAAATTATCTTCTAAGTCCTTGGAAGAGTATATGGCATCATTGTGACATGTCTTTGCTTACTTGGCATGTTCTAATTGGATGATCATTAAGCTCTTGCTTACTTGACACTCATTGATTGGTTGGATGTTGTCATCACTTGATGACTAGACAAATCTGAGAATAACACTTAAAACATGTGTCAAAATAATCATAAAATGATTACCATAATTCACAAGATCATCACACAAAATTAGCTAGGCAAATGACTCCAAGAAGGCATGAAAATTTCGGCCATAACCACATCTTGCACATGCTGAAATTTCAGCATGTGTAACATTCACCTTTTATTCAAAACATTGTCAATTTTATCTTGATTTAATCCAAGAAATCAATCACCATTTAGTAAAAGACATCTTTATCAATTTTTCAATAAAAATTTGTCACCAATAAGGCCTAGAAATCGGCCTACATTCATCCACACATGCTGAAATTTTCAGCATGTGTGATATCTGAAAATATCACCTTATTTTTTCCATAGAATATTCAAAACACTTCCAAATTATCTCCCAATTATCCAGATGTTTCAAGACAACAAAATATGGCTCATTAAAGTGGATAAATTCGGCCAGCCTTTAGCACACATGCTGAATTTTCCGCATGTGTCACAATTGTGACAAGATTTGAAATGTTACCTTTTGTAGCTCCTTTCTTTAAGTCACCAACATTGCATGCTTTGTTCTTGACCAATCAAGATGCCAACAAAGCTCCACATATGCTCCATCAAGGCTAGAATAGGCATGTGACATGGTTGTTAATTGAAATTGGAATCTCCACAATTTGGCCTTAATGTGGGGTGATTTGTGTGTGCCAACATGGAATGATTTTATGGCTACACGTACCATGTAAGCCACGAATTTGTGGCCATTTTTGAAATGTAGGTGATGGCCATCTATTTATGGCAAGTATGTGACCCGTTGGCGAAGTTTCGGTGTTCGTCCGATATGACAATTTTCGATTTAGAACCTTTTAATGTGTCGTATTAAATTTGTCATCACCATGACTTATATCATATGATATAAGACCTGAATATACTCATAAATATGAGTTAAGTATGGTGGTGTGACGTTAACGTACGTACGTAAAATATATAACGTGTCGGTAGTACGTTGGAATAAATGTATATGTGCCTTTTTCAAAAAATCTGAATATATATATATATATATATATATATATATATATATAATATATATTGGCGTGTAATATGTGTGGAGAGGAGATGGAGAACTTTTTTTTCTTCAACTTGTTGCCTTTGTGCCTTTTCCAAATATTTCTTCCTTTAATGAACTACTTAGTTTAATTAACTAAGTACTTCACTTAATGAACTAGTTTAGTTCATTAATATTGGCACCTGAAAATAGTTCAAACACAACAAATGTTTGCCATTTGATATAAGCTTTAAAGCTTCTTGGCTCGTTAGTACAACAACATTATATATGAACTATATAAGGCAACTCTTATGCAACAACGTGTTATGTCATAAAATATGTCATGCATTTCTTTGTAACACGTTATTTAAATCATGCATTTTGAAATCATTCAAACCCCTTTTTCTCTACAATCTCCCCCTTTTGATGATTTTCAAAATAACCTAAATTCATGATTTAAATCTTATCGCTCCCCCTTCAATTATGCATAAATTCAAATTTTGAATTTCAAATTTCAAACCGCTCCCCCTTTTGATGATTTTCAAAATAACCTACATTCATGATTTAAATCTTATCGCTCCCCTTCAATTATGCATAAATTTGAATTTTGAATTTCAAATTTCAAATTTCAAATCGCTCCCCCTTGATTTATGCAATCAGTTTCTCTCTCCCCCTTAAATCATGCATTCTCTCCCCCTTTATTTTGAAAAGTCAATCAAAATATGCATGTAAATATGGAAAGAGAATCAAATCAAATCAGTATAAATCATGTCTAATTTAGAACGAAGATTTTCGTACGTAGCTTGATTTAAGGCCTTAGTAAAAATGTCCACTACTTCTACCTCTGTGCGTACGTGATCTATGACAATGTCACCATTATTTACGTGATCACGAAGAAAATGATAACGTACTTCTATATGCTTGGCCTTAGAGTATAGTACGGGGTTCTTAGATAGGTTGATTGCACTCATACTATCACAATATATAGGAATTTTATTTACGGTAATTCCAAAGTCCGAAAGTTGTTGTTTTATCCATAATAATTGTGTGCAACAAAGACTAAGTGCCCTGTACTCAGCTTTAGTAGTGGATAAAGCTACGCTTGCTTGCTTTTGGAAAACCTTGAAATAAGTGAGTTTCCTATAAATTGGCAAGTGCCACTCGTGTTTTTCCTATCTATCTTACATCCACCATAATCAGCATCAATGTAGGCATGCAAATTAAAGTCACAATCTTTATCATACCAAATGCCTAAGGTGGGTGTGTGCTTAATATATCGGAATATTCTTTTTACCGCATTAAAGTGAGACACCTTAGGTTGACTTTGAAAACGTGCACACATACATACACTGAACATGATATCAGGCCTACTAGCAGTAAGATATAACAAGGAGCCAGTCATAGATCTATACAATGCATTATCAAAATCCTTACCATGTACATCTTTATCTAATTTAGTAGTGACACTCATAGGGGTGAGAGATGGTTTTAAATTCTCAAAATTGAACTTTTTAATCATATCATTTATATATTTAGCTTGGCTTATGTGGATGTCTTTACTCGTTTGTTTAATCTGCAAGCCAAGAAAGTAGTTCAATTCGCCAACCATAGATATTTCAAATTCAGATTTCATGCAATTTTTCAAAATCTTCAACAAGTTTATGAGAAGTAGAGCCAAAAATAATGTCATCAACCTAAATTTGAATAATAAGTAAATCCGATTTGTCTGGTTTCAAAAATAATGTACTATCTATAGTACCTCCTTTAAAACCATTTTCTAATAGGAAAGTAGCAAAACGATCATACCATGCTCTAGGTGCTTGTTTTAGTCCGTATAGTGTCTTCTTTAGTTTGTACACGTGATCGGGATGATTCAAATCTTCAAAACCGGGTGGTTGTTTCACGTATACCTCTTCTTGTATAAATCCATTTAAGAATGCACTCTTCACTTTCATTTGATACAGTTTAAAATCTTTCATGCAAGCAATGGCAAGTAAAAGTCGTATAGCTTCTAAACGTGCTACGGGTGCAAATGTTTCATCATAATCAATTCCTTCTTGATTATAGCCTTGTGCTACAAGCCTAGCTTTACTTCTAACAACTTTTCCTTCTTCATTCATTTTATTTCTAAACACCCACTTTGTGCCTATTATGGTCTTATCTTGTGGTCGTGGCACTAAATCTCATACGTCATTTCTAACAAATTGATTAAGTTCGTCATGCATAGCATCAATCCAAGAAGAATCACTCAAAGCATCATGCACATTTTTGGGTTCAATTTCGGAAATCATAGCATGGAATTGATTTATTTCTTCTGGATTTATTCTTCTACGTGGATGCACACCGTGTGTGATATCGCCTATGATGAGATCGTGTGGGTGATCTCTATGCCATCTTGGTTGATTATTTTCTATGTTCTCATGCATTTCTAAGTGATCATGCATTTCTAGTGTATCATGCATATCAAACGTGCCATCATCATTCAACACGGGTTTCAATTCAAAATCATCATCATATTCTTTATCTTTATCAATCTCACCAAATTCATTAAATTTCACATGAATAGATTCTAGAATTTGTCTAGTGAGAGGATCATAACACCTATATGCTTTTGAATTCACAGAATATCCAACAAAGATGCATTCAATTGATTTGGATTCAAATTTATCTAAATTATCTTTTGTATTTAAAACAAAGCAATTGCATCCAAACACACGAAAATAGTCAATTTTAGGCATGCGATCATTTAATATCTCATAAGGCGTCTTATTTACGATTTATTATGTAGCATGCACAGTTTACGGCTTCCGCCCATAAAAATCTAGGCAATTTATTTTCGCATAACATAGTTCTAGCAATTTCTTGTAATGTCCTATTTTTTCTTTCTACTACTCCATTTAATTGTGGAGTTCTAGGTGGCAAAAATTCGTGCTTAATTCCTTTTTCTTCGCAAAATGAAATCATGTCCTAATTTTTAAATTCACCACCTCTATCGCTTCTTATCTTTCTCACATTAACGCCATATTGATTTTCAAGTTGTTTTCTCAGTTTAGCAATTTCAATAGCACTACCATCCTTATGTGCAAGAAACAGAGTCCAAGTATAACGAGAAAAATCATCAACAATCACACAAGCATAGTGACGCCCACCAAGACTCGTAGTTCGACTAGGACCAAATAAATCAATGTCTAGTAATTCTAAAACTCTAGTCATGCTTATTTCATTTTTGGGTTTTAATGACTCGCGTGTTTGTTTGCCTTTTATACAAGATTCACACAACTGAAAGTTGTCTAAATCAAGTGTAGATAATCCTCGTATTAGGTTCTTTCGTTGGAGTTTTTCTAGTGTAGAAAAGTCAATATGACCTAAACGTCTATGCCACAAATTTACGTTGGGTTCATTTGACATGAAACATTTAACCTTAGCGTCTAATATATAATCCATAGAAAGCGTAAAAATGTTTCCTTCCCGTTTTCCTTTTAAGACTGTTTCTCCATTTTTATTTATTATATTGCAATATCGGTGAGTAAAACACACATCAAAACCATTGTCAATGAATTGCGAAATGCTAAGAAGATTATAGGATAAGTTGCTTACCAAAAAGACGTTGGAGATTTGAAGAGTGCTTGGGTTTCCAATTGTACCTTTTCCGATGATCTTGCCTTCGTTGTTGTCTCCAAAGGTCACGGATCCGTCTTTTGTGACCTTCTTCAATTTCGTGAATAGGCTCGGGTCACCCGTCATGTGCCTCGAGCAACCACTATCAAGGAACCATTTGATTGATGTATCTTTTGATGTGTGGGTTCCCTGCAATGTGCAAAAATGATTTAGATACCCTTTTAATTTTGGGTCCTTACAAGTTAGTTATTCACCTCTTAGTAAAAGTACCTTTCGGTACCCATACTTGGGTGATCCTTCTTGGTCTAGCAAATGGTAAGAATGTAGATGAAGGTGCAATGTAGTAGACATGTGGTGAGTGCACTTTAGGAATTTGGCCAAGAACTCCTTTATACTCATTATATGTAGGACGTTTTTGGTATGTCCTTGTGTTAGTGTACGTAGTGCGTGATCTAGATGGATGAAATGAATGTCGTGTATGCATCACTTGTTTCTTCTCATATCTATATGGCACAAAATTGTATTTTGCATGATATGAGGAAGAAGTATGACGAGATAAGGGGAGAGGGGGTCTTTGCGTCATCTTATAAGCCGTATTTGGTTTTGGGGTGTCTACTTTCTTAGACACTACAAATTTGGTTGGTTTAATAGATACTTCATTTGTTTCAATGTATCCTAAACCTGTTTTATCACTATCATGCTTTTGTGATAAGATAATACGATCTAGCATGTTAGATCCCGTATCAAACTGTTTCATCATTTTCTCTAAGTCTGTATTCCTTGATTTCAAACTTGAAATCTCGGATTTTATTTCATTATTTTGCGTGGTCAATGATGAGATCTTTGTCTTTAATGCAGTAATGATACATGATGACTCTTCTTTTGAATCGTTAAATTGAGCGACAAGATTCTCGTTAGAAGATTCTAACAGTTTCTTGTCTTCAATTAATCGCTTCTTTTCTTTCGCGAGAGTCTTAGTGAATTTATGCAATTCTAAGTACTGACTAAAAAGATCATCATAAGAAGGCTCAGAGTCAGAATCAGAGTCAGATGATACCTCGTTTGATGCTTTGGACACAAAGCACACTTGTGCAGTCTCCTCTTCTGTTTCAGTCTCGGAATCCGATGTATCACTCCAAGTGGAGGCTTTGAGAGCTCGTTTCCTTTGCTTAGGTTCTGAGACGAGTCTATTCTTGTTTCGTTCCTTGTCAGGGTATTTATTTGTTTGCTTGTCCTTATTAGGGCAGTCATATGATAGATGTCCAAGTTTACCGCATTCATAACACTTAACATCCTTGTCGTTTGTCTTGTTCTTATTTCTTTTAGTCGAAGTAGCCTTAGTTTTGTTTCTAAATGACTTTTTCATGAATTTTCTTAAGCCTTTAGCCAATAAAATTAAGTCATCGTTATCTGATTCAGAATCACTATCATCTACGTGATCGGAAGAAGTAGAGACGTATTCATTTGATTTAAATGCAATAGCTTTACCTTGTTTTGATAATTCTGATTTCCTTATGGTGTGTTTGTTCTCATAAACCTTAAGTGATCCAATTAATTCTTCCATCTTGATTGACTTAGTTTCTTTGCTTTCTTCTATTGCCGTTACCTTAGGGTCCCACTCGGATGGAAGGCTTTGCAAGACCTTTTGTACCTTTTCCTGCATAGTAAAGGCTTTGCCAAGAGACTCAAGAGAATTGTAAATGTTAGTCAAGCGAAGAACCATTTCAATGATAGATTCATTAGGCAATAATTTAAATGACTCGAGTGTGGACATAAGCATATTGATCTTGGACTCTTTTACTTGACTAGTGCATTCATGTTTCATTTCAAGTATTCTCCACATTTCTTGAGCACTAGAACAATTTGAAACATAGCTTGATTCACTTTTACTTAGCCCATTTAAAAGTAACTGCATAGCCCTAGCGTTCATGCTTAGTCTCTTGTTATCCTCACTAGTATACTCTTGTCTAGGCTTAACGACCTCTAGTGTGACTCCATCTACAGTGGATAACTTTGATGGAACAACTGGACCGTCTTCTATAATTGACCAAAGATCAATATCAATTGCCATAAGAAAAAGTTTCATTTTTAACTTCCATTGAATCAAAGACTCACTGTCAAAGAGAGGAGGCCTTTGACTAGACATACCTTCTTGTTCGGTTTTGAAGTTTGTGGTTGTCATCTCACTTAGACCGTTTGATCCTTTTGATGTGAGTGTTCCTGGCTCTGATACCACTTGTAGGATCTGCAAGGCACCACTAGAAGGGGGGTTGAATAGTGGGTGCGGAAAATATGGTTTTTAAAATTGTTTTGAACCAAAAACCCAGCTTCTGAAAACAGTTTCTGTTTTCAGGACCAGTTTTAAAACGTTTTGAAAACTAGGTTGCAGGTCTTCAAAAATTCTAAAATTTGGAGAGAACTTAGCCTCAGATGTTCTGAATATCTCCTAAAAATTTCAGATTAAAATTCAACTCTAACCCCTTGAAAAATCGTTGGTGGTCAGATTGCACAAATCTGCCAAAACTGGTAGTCTGTTTTGAAAAATTAATTCCTATTTGTCCTTAACTCCAAATGCTTTGAAAATTTAAAGACTAACCCCTTATTAGTTTTATTTAAATGGGTTGAAACAGTTTTGAAAAATTCTTTTGGTAAGTTAGTCAAATACGATCAAAGTCTCAAACTTTGCAAGCCTGAAAATCAGACTGCACTAGTCTCAGAACTTTTGACGTTTGGATGACTTATACTTGTCCAAAACGGTTAACACTTACGCCAAAAGAACTTTAAGACGTGTGGCTATGATTCTGTAAAGTTTCGTAATTTTTGAAATTCGTTTACTATTTTTATGAACGTGATTAAAAACGATAAACAGTGCTGAAACAGAAAATAAGTGCTGAAAGTAAATGACACCAAGAATTTTATACAGGTTCGGCTATAAACAACATACTCCAGTCTTTGAGGACACCTTCTTCGGTTCGCACTAAACACACAACACAAAGAACACCTTACCACAGGGTTGATAGAGTTACGCACCAACTTCAACCCTTTACAAACCTTGTATGAGAATACAATTGTCACGAACACCACCACCTTGCAAGTGCAAGAGTGATCACACCTTGATCAATCTTTTACAATGACAAAGAATATGTGGTGGACTATATGAAGCCTATTCAAGTATATGAATGTAAGTACAATAGGCTTTTATAGAGAAGAAAGAAGGAGAGTGTAGAAGAGAAGGCTAAAACGTTTTTTATCTTTCAAATTTGCAAGGCTTGTTCTTGTTTTTGTTTTTGCTCTCTTCCTTCTTTTTATCATTGTGGCCGCCCCTTGGATGATCTTCCCTTCTTGAAAATTATCTTCTAAGTCCTTGGAAGAGTATATGGCATCATTGTGACATCTCTTTGCTTACTTGGCATGTTCTCATTGGATGATCATTAGGCTCTTGCTTACTTGGCACTCATTGATTGGTTGGATGTTGTCATCACTTGATGACTAGACAAATCTGAGAATAACACTTAAAACATGTGTCAAAATCATCATAAAATGATTACCATAATTCACAAGATCATCACACAAAATTAGCTAGGCAAATAACTCCAAGAAGGCATGAAAATTTCGGCCATAACCACATCTTGCACATGCTGAAATTTCAGCATGTGTAACATTCACCTTTTATTCAAAACATTGCCAATTTTATCTTGATTTAATCCAAGAAATCAATCACCATTTAGTACAAGACATCTTTATCAATTTTGGAATAAAAATTTTTCACCAATAAGGCCTAGAAATCGGCCTACATTCATCCACACATGCTGAAATTTTCAGCATGTGTGATATTTGAAAATATCACCTTATTTTTTCCATAGAATATTCAAAACACTTCCATATTATCTCTCAATTATCCATATGTTTCAAGACAAAAAAATATGGCTCATTAAAGTGGATAAATTCGGCCAGCCTTTAGCACACATGATGAATTTTCAGCATGTGTCACAATTGTGACAAGATTTGAAATGTTACCTTTTGTAGCTCCTTTCTTTAAGTCACCAACATTGCATGCTTTGTTCTTGACCAATCAATATGCCAACAAAGCTCTACATATGCTCCATCAAGGCTAGAATAGGCGTGTGACATGGTTGTTCATGTGCTGAATTTTATTTTTGCAAACTTTGTAAAATAGTGCACATTTAATTATACACACATGGTATATTCCAATCAGCCCTTAATTGAATTTTCTACAACACTTTGAGATGTATGAAATATGTAAAAAGTGTCTAGATACATGTTATATGATATGTCAAAAACGTTCCATGTGTCATGTACGTAGAAAACCGAATTTTCGACGTTTATCGATTACCCGATTTTTCTCTAATTAAATTCTAACTTTTTGCACATGTTATATATATTATGTTACACATAATATACATAAATTAAACATTAATATTTAGCACTTAGGATTATCTTAAAGCGGCGCCTAAACCATGTGACAAAATTGAAATTGGAATCTCCACAATTTGGCCTTAATGTGGGGTGATTTATGTGTGCCAACATGCAATGATTTTATGGCTGCACATACCATGTAAGCCACGAAATTTGTGGCCATTTTTGAAGTGTAGGGGCTGGCCATCTATTTATGGCAAGTACGTGACACGTTGGCGAAGTTTCGGTATTCGCCCGATACGACAATTTTCGGTTTAGAACCTTTTAAAGTGTCGTATTAAATTTGTCATCACCATGACTTATATCATATGATATAAGACCTGAATATACTCATAAATATGAGTTAAGCATGGTGGTGTGACGTTAACGTACATACGTAAAATATATAACGTGTTGGTAGTACGTTGGAATAAATGTGTATGTGTCTTTTTCAAAAAATTTGAATATATATATATATATACACATATATTGGCGTGTAATAAGTGTGGAGAGGAGATGGAGAACTTTCTTTTCTTCAACTTGTTGTCTTTGTGCCTTTTCCAAATATTGCTTCCTTTAATGAATTACTTAGTTTAATTAACTAAGTACTTCACTTAATGAACTAGTTTAGTTCATTAATGGTGGCACCTGAAAATAGTTCAAACACAACAAATGTTTGTCATTTGATGTAAGCTTTAAAGCTTCATGGCTCGTTAGTACGACAACATTATATATGAACTATATAAGGCAACTCTTATGCAACAACGTGTTATGTCATAAAATATGTCATGCATTTCTTTGTAACATGTTATTTAAATCATGCATTTTAAAATCACTCAAACCCCTTTTTCTCTACAATTGATTGGATATTTCCGCCTCATGTTCTTCTTCTCTTCTCCCGTATCTCATGTCTTGGTGGTTATTATCCACCTCCTCCTCGCTGTGGGAGTTTTGCGCATTATAATGTTTGGTATCATCGTGCTTAATATTTGGCGTTTTTACACGGTTGTGATATATGATGATCGTTTATGGAGTGCTTGGACACTGTCGGCGGCGATACGTGCGGATGTCTATATTTGGTGCCGGAGTATGGATGGGATTAAGTTGGCACGTAACTATCCTATCTTATTCCAGGCCGGCCTGATGCCTTTTCTCCGTGTACAAAGAATATGGATTGTGCCTTGGTTGCTGCCTCCTTTGGGCCGCATTAAGCTCAACACGGATGCACCGTCGGACATGCCGTCACAGCAAGAGGAGCGATTCTAAGGGATTCGGATGGCCTATGATTATTTGTTCCGTGTATCGCCATTGGAGGCAGGGGTTCAAGCAGCACTTTTAGGTTTGATATATTTCCTTCCATAACATCCTACATTGCTTCTAGAGACAGGCTGCCACGCATGCATGTACAGATGATGGCTATGACTTCCTGGCTGCCACACTTGTCTGTCTTTCGTGGTTACAAAGTATTATTTAGGCGGGTAATATCGAGTTCTTATACACACCGCGCGAGACTAACAGCGTTGCCCATTTCTTGACACAGCATGGCTTGATGATATCCACTGTGTTTTCACTTCAGCTTCTGCTTTACCATCGGTTCGAAGTTGTGTCTTAACTGATCATTCCGTTGGGTCGTTAAAGCATGTCTCATAAGCATAAGTTTTCTTCCTCAATAACGTGGGTCCTTTTATATTGATAATGGTTTTGCTCCGCAACAAGTGAGGCGGTCTATTACTTTAAAAAATCATCTCGGAAGGCATTTCCCTTCTTTCATCCCAAAAAAAAATGTGTGTGTACATACACACGCACGCAACTTGTGGTAGTTATAATGATTTAAATAATAAATATTTTGATAGTCATATTAAGAAGCATTTAACACAATAACACGGGCGACGGAAAAGGTAGAGCATTATGTCAAATATGTCTCTGAGTCTTGATGAAGGACATGCGAGTCCATTTATAATAATATAAAAATAAAGGTTGTGCGTTGTTACAACTATTATACGCCTTTATCAATGACTTTTAAAAAGAATTAAATAAACCGCCTAAATTAGGAAGAAACAAAATAACAAGGTCACCGTTTTTCCTTTCCAAACAAAAAGGTGGAAAGAAAGACAGTGTGTTGCTTTGACAAAGACCATCGTTTTTAAGTAGGGTTTCAGTGATTGACGATTTTCTAAATAGGAAGACAATGCATTCAGTTGTCTTCTTAAATATAAAGCGCATTCTTAACAAGTTGAAATTCAGACATGGACTATGGAAATTGGCAGAAATGACCAAGAATAAAATTTAAACTGTCCCATTGCATTCCACCCCCAAAAAGGGGGGGAAATGTAAAAAGACCATACTATCCTTGCTGACAAAAGATGGAGCTTGGAGAACAAACTGAAGAATCGTATAATTTGATTCATGAATAAACAGTTTACAACATACACCTATGTATAGGTGGCCTCTTAACTAACTACTCCTATAATAAAGAGATAAGAGATAGGAATGAAATATATCCTAACTACAAACCTATCTACAACAATAGTGGGATATTAACAAATGTATATACAAACTAACTATCCAAGAATATCGTAACTAAGAGGAATCCCAATATCCCCCCTCGAGTTGGCGCATGAATATCGAGAATGCCCAACTTGCTTAAAAATTGCCAAAACTTGTCAGGACCAAGAGCCTTGGTGAAACCATCAGCCAAGTGTAGAGAACTTGGAACCTTGCAAGGGCGAATAAGCTCATTGAGATAACGCTGACGAACAAAATGACAATCGATATCAATGTGCTTGGTGCGTTCATAAAAAACATGATTGGCGACAATATGTAAAGCTGCCTGATTATCACAATGAAGAGCAACAGGCGCCGTAATAGAAACGCCGAGATCATGCAAGAGTTGACGCAGCCAAACAATCTCACTAGCAGCATAGGCCATAGCACGATACTCTGCCTCAGCTGAAGAACGAGAAACAGCAGGCTGTTTCTTGGAACTCCAAGAAATCAACGCGATCCAAGATAAACCATGTATCCAGTAGTCGAACGTCGTGTAAGAGGACACCCGGCCCAGTCAGCATCACAATAGGCTCGAAGACACAAAGACGACGCAGCAGGAAAGAAAAGACCTTGACCCAGAAACGCTTAAGATAGCGTAACAAATAGAACACAACATCCAAATGGCACTTACGCGTAGCATGCATAAACTGACTGAGAGTATTAACGGCAAAACAAATATCTGGTCGTGTAGCAGTAAGATAAAGTAAACAACCAACAATACGACGATAAAAAGCAAGATCATCCAAGAGAGGATCCGACTTCGAAAACACGCCCTTTTGATCCATAGGTGAACTAGTATGACGACAACCAAGCAGACTACACTCCTTGAGAATATCAAGAACATACTTACGTTGATTTAAAACCATGCCAGCCGACGAACGCGCCACCTCTATGCCAAGAAAATACTTAAGGGAACCAAGGTTCTTGATTTTAAACTTGTGATCAAGATAAGCCTTTAAGGCGGAGATGCGATTGAGATCATTTCCAGCAACAATGACATCATCAACATAAATCAAAACAACGACAACCGAAGAAGAATCGGACAAAAGAAACAACGAAGAATCAGCGTTAGACTGAACATAGCCAAGGACAACGAGAGAAACAGTAAATTTAGCCTACCAATTACGAGATGCTTGACGCAAACCATATAAGGATTTACGCAACTTAAACACAAGATTCTCCCCCGGACGCGAGAAACCGGGAGGAATACGCATGTAAACATCCTCAGTGAGATCACCATGCGAAAAAGCATTATTCACATCCAACTGATGAACATGCCAACGACGCACCATTGCGACTGCCAACAAACACCGAACTGTAACAAGTTTAGCAACTGGTGCAAAAGTTTCATGGAAATCCACACCTTCAACCTGGGTATACCCACGCGCCACTAGGCGAGCTTTATAACGTTCAATGGTGCCATCAGGATTATACTTTATTTTGTACACCCATTTTGAATCAATAGTACGTTTGCAAGGGGGCAAAGGAACAACAGCCCAAGTATGATTGGCCTCAAGAGCTGCAATTTCACGTTGCATGGCTTCGCGCCAATGAGCATGTTTGACTGCCTGCTTAAAGGAAACTGGCTCATCGCCAGCAGTGATGGCCACCACAAAACCATAATAAGAAGAATATAAGCGAGCATATGAAAGAAAACTGGATAAAGGAAATACCGTGGAGTTCGCTGTAGGAGAGGGCGACACAGCAGATGGTACAAGTGACGGAGGCAAGGCAACATCAAAATCTGTAAGACGACGTGATAACTGACGAGTGCGCATACTGCACGAAGAAGGTAACGAAACAGACAAGGGAGGCGGATGAGCAGGGGCCAGCAGCGGCAAAGAAGCTGCTGGCGGAACTGCATCCAACGGAGAAGGGGCTGCTGGTGAGGCTGCAGCTTCTGGCGGAACTGCAGCCGAAGAACCTGGCAGCCCAGCGACGGACGCGTCAGCCGGAGGAGCAGGCGGCTGAGGCTGAGGTTCAACCCAGCAGGAAGGATCGTGCTGAAAAGACGCTGGGATGAGAGAATCAATAGACCGAGAAGACATAGAAAACAGGAAAATACGTTCATAGAAAGTAACATCACGACTAACATAAATGCGGCGACTAGACAAATCAAAAATCTTGTATCCTTTTTGTGAATGTGGATAACCAAAAAAAACACCAGGCGCAGAACGCGGAGCAAACTTATCATGCACACCATGATATGTGTAACCGTAACACAAACAGCCAAAAACACGAAGATGTGTATAGGAAGGTAAACGACCCATCAAGACTTCATAAGAAGTTTTATTTTTAAGACTAGCAGCAGGCATGCGATTAACAAGATACACTGCAGTAAGAATACATTCCCCCCCAAAACGAAATAGGTAGATTAGCATGAAAACGAAGAGCACGAGCTACCTCTAAAAGATGTCTATGTTTACGTTCAACGACACCGTTTTGTTGTGGAGTATGAACACAAGAAGTTTGTGCATCAATGCCATGTTCAGCATAATAGCCCAATAGTGTAGTACTAGTGAATTCTAACCCGTTGTCACTACAAACACGTTTAACAGACCGGCCAAACTGAGTATGAACCCAACGCAGAAAATGCAACAAGAAACGACTAGTTTCAGATTTAGCTTTCATCAAATATACCCAAGTACTGCGACTATAATCGTCAACAATGGTTAGGAAATAACGTGCACCAGACAAACTAGGTGTTCTATAAGGTCCCCAAATATCACAATGAATGAGATCAAAAGACTGCAGAGTTATTCTAGTACTAACAGGAAACGGTAAACGTGTTTTCTTTGACCCACTACAAGCATCACAAAAGACTTCTTTATTAGGAACAACAATAGAGGGTATAAAACGAAACTTTGAGAGAGGAAGGTGACCCATGCGACTGTGCCACACTGACTCATCACACTTTATTGCTGCAAGACTATGACTGGCCGAATTTTGAACCAAATGGTAGAGACCATCATGTTGCCTACCCACTCCAATCAGCTTCCTCGATGGCATCTCCTGCACAACACAAAAATCCGGGCCAAAGATTAGCATACATTTCAGATCTTGTACCAATCGACTGACAGAAATTAAATTAAATACAAACTCTGGTTCTCCCAAAACATCACGCAGAACTAAAGAATCCGAGAGCCTGACTGTCCCAATGGCGCGAACGGACACATGTGTACCATCTGGGGTTTGTACCGTTGCAGCAATTTTGTCAGTAACAACAGTAGTAAACAGTGACAGATCATTGACAATATGTGCATTGGCTCCACTATCAAAAAGCCAATAAGATGATAAGGAAGGTTGAAAAGAAACAGTATCTGAACCTTTCTTGCCTGTCATAGGTACATTTGATCCAAAATTACCTCCGTTCAAATGGTCTGATGGATGCAGGTAATATGGCGACTTTGAATCATTGGTGACGAACATCTGATTGGCCATGACTTACTTTTGACAAACGAAAGAAGGCGTTGTTGTTGATACAAAATGAAGAAACAAATGACCACAGCCAACCCACGAATTCAAAAAAAAAAATGATTGAAGTGAATGGCTGCTGAAGGAAGAACAAATGTCGACGATAGGAGTCGGCTGACAAAAAAAACGATTATGACCAAATCAAATTTTTTTTCTCTGATACCATGAAGAATCGTATAATTTGATTCATGAATAAACAGTTTACAACATACACGTATGTATAGATGGCCTCTTAACTAACTACTCCTATAATAAAGAGATAAGAGATAAGAATGAAATATATCCTAACTACAAGCCTATCTACAACAATAGCGGGATATTAACAAATGTATATACAAACTAACTATCCAAGAATATCGTAACTAATAGGAATCTGAATACAAACATTGTCAAAACACTGATAAGTTCTGATTATCCAAAGACATGTTATCAAAATCTGACCGCTACCACTAACTTCTCTACACCGCTCAAACTGCATTAGATTCATGGTTGGACCTTGACGCTGATGAACAGATTGAACAAGAAAAGCAAACACAAGTTCTCAAAGAAACCAAGCAATCATGCCAATACACTATGATATCATGGCAGAGAAAATAAAAGGTTTTGCGTTTGCCATAGCAGTGCACAGCACCCTCATGTTCCATGAATAGCTCACTACGGACTGAAACCAGGCTGGATGCCGTGCATAAGAGCAATATGGCACCTCCAATATAATTTTTCCCAAAGGGTAAAACATGTATCCGACCGTCACATAAATGTCATATTCTCAACGATAATCAGCCTGAAAATCAGACATCTGATTACAATAATAGGGAATCCTACAAACTTTTCTGGGCATGGTCAAATTTCCAGTATTCTGTTTCCGTCTTTTCCCACTAGGTCGTCAGATTTTCACAAATTAGCAAGACAGTTTTACATTTCTAGATTCACCAAATCTTCATGGCAATATCTTTTATCATGAATCATCTTCCTCACGGGCTTCTGCTGCAGCTATCTCTGAATCCAATTTATCCATTAATGGCACACTTACATATTTAGCGACAGATATCATATCAAGTATCACACTTGGGTCTAGACCTGTGCCGCCACGCTTTGTCATCCCACATATGTGTCCTTGCCTATTAATAGAAATGGAGATAGCCGAGCTCATCTGAGATTCCTCTTCTGTAGTTGCATCTACAATGTAGTGTTTCCCCACCTGCAACGTTCAGAAAGGATAAGGTCTGGACCCAAAAATCCGCATATCATTGAGACAAGCAACGGATTTTAATCACATTGCCTTTGTTCAAGCAATAAAACGAGAAAATGATTCTCACGATATTACCTTCGTTAAAGTGACAACGACAGGGACCCCAGCAGTATCAAACTGCAGAAATTCTTCATCACTTATGTCCACCTCTGGCTGCTCGTCGGAGGCTGCAGTTGAGGAAATTTGGACTTTCGGTATCCCAGTAATACTCAAGGCGGCCTGAAAAGTTATGATAATGAAATAGGTGATGCACAATCAGACAACTTGGAAACTGCCGTGTCTTTGGATAAATCCCTTGTTCAGCGTTTGCTTATAATCGCACTAAATTTCGAATATAATATCATCATAGAAAATAAATTACATAAGAATAAATAAATAAATAAGATCTTCAAGCAGCATCCACTTATCGTAACAAGACCCAAAATAAAGTATAGCTAAAATGAAGTACCATCTAATTTAATTTAGAGCAACAATCATCAATGTTAGGAAGTCAACTACACCAAAACAAAGAAAGATACCTTGATAGCAGCACCTAAAGCATCCAACAAATTGCCATCCGAACTAACTACAAGACCATCAATGTAAAGATCCCAACATACTTTTCCTTCAACTATTGACAGAGATGATAGATCAATTCCGGCACCTGCCAATTAATCCAAAGACCAAGTCATCAACTGTACAGATCGTGAATAAACACCCGCAATCGACTAATAGTTTGCTGCAGATTATGACACAAGTTAGACAATCATTTCATTGTGCCTTTACCTGCTCCACTTTTACCACCCAGGAGACACTGCTTAAGGGAATTAGAGAGTTCCATAGACAACTCCTCGCCTCCTCTTCCCTTCATATAAAAGAGAGAGATGATAAGAAAGGAATACTCACACCTACTTACCGATGGGGGAAAATCCTTTTTCTTGTAAATAATCAAGATATTAACATCGCAGAAAAACAAGGCAGATCATCTTGAAGAGTTTTACTCCAGAAGCGATCATTTTGCTCATAGACAATCAATGACAGATCTAACAGAAGTTTCAGTCGACATTACATCAAAAACTAAAGCACAAACGTGACCAAATTTTTTTATCACTTTTGCAAGACCTCTACGTGAAGTTCACTAGGTATGCCCAAAAAAATGCAAATACTGGTTCCTAGCCTTTGTCAAGAAATGTAACTGACATATCAATTGCATATGGATGAGATATACAGAACAAGACACCATGCAAAACGAAGCAGTGACAGAGAAGGCAATACATTGTTGACTGGACACTATCAAATATCTAGAGAACTGTTAACTATGTTACTTGATAGTTTTCCACTTTAATAGTAGCTACAGAATCTGTTCATATACTCTGATATTCCCAGGGATGATTAAATATTTCCTCATGTTTTTCCTACAACATTTGACTTGGGTCCTGTTCAGTCTGTCTTATTCATCATACCGCTTCATTCAGGCTGTCTTATTCATCATGGAACATTTAAGACCTTTGAAGAAAGCATCGACAGAGTAGCATCTTACCAGTTGGTTCCTATAAGCTAGCACATTAATTCAGGTCAGCAAAGAGACTAATCGTTCCAGGAGTTTGACTAATAAAGCAATGTAGAACTGAACCAACAATATACCCAAAGCCAAACCACTTGGGAGTAAGCTTGGATCACTGGTCTACCACTCAAGCGGTGAGACATGTTTATTTAATGCAAGAAAAAGAGCACATTATATCGTCTACTCGCTAACCATTGATTACCCCTTCCATTGAAACCCAAACACAAGGAGCCACCAAGCATAACAATGAAAAAGAAACCGAATGACCAAACACGACTAAATTAACAAAGATAACTGAAAACCATAGAGCTGGTTAGTTAGACCAAGAAAGATGCTAGCTAAAAACACCAACCTCAAACGCTGGCTCGGCTGTTGGACTGCAATCTATAAATATAGATACTTTCCCCTTATCTGGATCCAAACCAGTTGGCCTTCCCAGTTCCGCCTATAGACACGGAAACCCAACATGTAAAATATATATTTTACGTGTTCAAGCAATAACTAACCTAAAGCTAATATTTAATTATTCGAAAAAAGCAGCAATATCACCTTTACACAGGCCATAACATCAGTCGCGCCCATCTTAACCCTAGCCGAACCATTAGCCTTGGTAAATCCAAGCAGTTCAACAGAAAACGTTAGCTTCAAGTACATTAACATAACAGGAGGAACAAAGGGGGGAAACCAAAAAACAAAAACAAAAAACATAAGAAAGCATAAGAAAACAAAACAAAACAAAACAAAATAAAAAAAGAGCAAAAATATATTACCTGAGGAATAACGCCGGTTTCAACATAAATGGGTCTATAAGTCAAGCGCTTGCGACCGTCAGTACGGAGGTCCTGAGCAATACCCCCTTTTATAAAATGCTTCTCCCCAAGCGAAAGCCCTACCATTACTGAAAACAGGACATTATCAGTGCTTCTGACTGAGAAAATCCTAGGCTAGGCAAGTGTTAGAGTTGAAGTGAGCGCAGCCGATTACCATTAGGACCAAAGAAATACTAGTTGGCGGTTCGTTTACATACCGGAACCGGATGGCCATAAGAATCATAGAGCAAGCTATTAGGCATAGTATTCATGTTACCTGGAAGAATATATAGAGTGGATTGGTGTTTGCTCTTAATCCACCTTCGTTTTCCTTTTACAGAGGCAAGCAGCAGATGTTTGGATGATTTTTGCCGGCCTTATGGAGCAATCCAGGCATCACGTTCGGCTTTCTAATGCAGCAGCACAGCACAACCGATGATGCAGAGTCCGGTTAAAATCAGTTACTAAGAACCCTAGTTGTATCTAAAGAAGAACCCTAATTGTAAGTGCCTAGAGAAATCATATATTTCTTGTGAGAAAGGAAAACAATTATCAGTTTTATTTATCATATGTTTGAAATTAAAACAAAAACAATACACAATGGTTTTGTCAAAAATATTATGTAAAATTTATGTCGGTTGTACGACTTTTGGTATACGGTGTTTCTGTCAAAAATACGGTTGTTTTATTTTTCTAAAAAAACTTAATTTTTCCAGTTTAATTTTTTTAAAATTAAATTTTTAGTTTAATTTTTTTTAAAAAAATTAATGTTCTAGTTTAATTTTATGGTTGTATCAACGCGTATTTTTATTAAAAATGTAACATTTTCACATTTATTAATTTTTTACGATGTGTTCAGATTAATGATAAGTGAGTATTTGTATGTACTTTTTACGGACATGTTTATCAAAAAAAATGTTTTAAGTTTTTAGGTAAAGCGAAGCAAATACAAACAAGTAAATCGAAATAAAGTAACATAAAATAAGAATCGAGCGTACAAAAATATATCTATATACAAAATGTTATGTACACAATGCAAATACAATATATATCTTAGAGGCTCACACTAGTAAAATAACGCATGTTACATACAGGGCGCCGCTGAGCAACTACACTATGTCTAGGTGGACATAGATCTTCTGGCAGCTGCGATCGTGTCTGCTCTAAGTCGCGCTCTAAGTGTCTAACAAACTGCTTCGCATCGGAACCGTAAGGCGAGAGATAATCAACAATGTCAAACTGTCACCGTCATCCTCGCCAAATGCATGTCTACTATTGACGGTTCGTGTTTAAAATGATGTGTCCACTGCATGGCCCGAGAGACCCACAAACTATGACCTTCCATCGTCCACACGTACAAATAATGGCCCTTCTAGTCGAGACACGGCAAACTACGGATAATAGCATCTAACAATCTCATGGGTGGCTTCTACTGAAGGTCTCTACAACAGAAGATGTATGGGACCCTCCTCCCTGAGCCCCTCCGGTGCAATCTCGATGCCAGTCTTGTCTCTGATTGATGTCGCATGATGGTACATTCGAGCAGGATGGTTTCCCCATAATTTAAATAATAGAAAAATATCATTATACATTTAACTTACAATAATACAATTAAATGAAACAAAAGAGTACCTGTCGCATGCAACTAGATATGGAACCACGAAAACTGTAGTCGCCTACACGCCCCACACGAGGACGACCAAGCATCAAAAGTATGTGATGCCTATACCGCAGCATGTATGTTGAATCACCTGTCAGTATGCCAGCCTAGGGCATAGCAATCTCGATCTGGTGCGCTCAATCGTCCCAATGCTATAAGAATATAGCGTGCATGTATACATAGTCGATGTTTCCCATCGTCTTCATCATCTGATAGATGGCAACCCCTACGTTGACGACCTTGGGCGGCACCTCCTACATCAGTCCAAACTGCCTCATCACTTTGTGAGGTAGGTGATGCTCAGCAATGTGCCACAGCAGCAGTGGCACAAGAGCATTCACAGATGCTCGTCTTGGGTGCATACCAGTGGCAAGCTTGCCATAACACCTGGACTATAAGACACTCACAGGAAATCTCTCTCTCCTAGACTCTCGAACAAATTGCGTGCAGCGTCCACCGTGTGGTAGGGAACCTCAAGGAAGCTGAGGTCACTAAGTCACCAGGCTACACGAGGCTGCAATAGGCATCATCTCCAGACTTCCAACGCGGCTAAAATGGAAGATGCAAAACCTCTACCATATCCAGAATTGCATCAGCTATAATGACTTTGCAATCTGATTCTCCTTCATCTTCGTATGAGATTCATGCATGGGTTCTGGTACAAATACGCTATGTTACACCAAAGACTTCTATTAAAAAAGAAAAAAAAGGAAGATTTCATTAAAAAGGGAAATAATGAAAATAGGAAAAAAGAAAAGAGATAAATAAAGGATATACCTAGTATCTACCCTAATATTATTTGGATAGGAATAGGAAATATGTGATAAGAATGAAACCCTTAAGTGATTAACTTTAATAGATCTCCTAGACCTATTAGGAAACTAAATACATATCTGCATATATATAAACACCCTTACCTAAATTTCACCTCACACACTCAAGTAGAAATTTCGGCAGCCACCTAGCCACCCAAAAACAAGTTCCAGCCGGCCCTTTGGGGGAAGAAGAAGGAGATTGTCCAAACAAAAAAACCATAATCCTATATATATATATATATATATATATATATATATATATATATATATATATATATATATAACATACACACATACACACACACCCAAAATCCTACATCCACATACAAAAAAAATCGGCAGCCTATTTCCCTAAACCCAAAATAGCCAGTCAAATTCCCCTAGGAGAAGAGGAAGAAATTTTTAGCTTCAACAAACCGTAATGAAATTAGGATATAGAAAATGCAGATCAATATAAGTATCCTACTTGTGTTTGCTATGCATTTGTGAAATCCATAATTATATTTTTGTATAAATTCAAAGAACATGCATTTGTATTCTTGATTTCATAGTTGGATTGTTATACATGCATGTGTCGTGTGTTGGTATGTGAATATATGTATATATGTGCAATGGGTGGTGTAAAGGGGGCCAAGAATATGGTTTATGCAAACCAGTTAGGGCCAGCCGAATATATATGTTACAATTATGGTAATGGTATAATTGTGGTATGCATAAGGTATATAAATGTATATATGTTGCCGTGTGTGTGTGTGTGTATATATATATGTGTGTGTGTGTATGTGTGTGTGTGTGTGTGTATGAATATGATTTGCAATGTTATGTGATGTATGTACAAGGACCGAGACATAGAAATCGTATTTGGGGGAGATGTATATTCAGCCTAGGCTGATCTCCTGCGTAGTGGGTGATGTAATTTGATAGGTATGTGGATTATAAGTCATGAATTATGTATGATTTTATGTGAAATAAATTTGGAATTTGGTATTGATGTTGGACAAATTTGATACGCTGTAACTTTCGGTTTTGTTATGATTTGATGGTGAAATAAGATTAAAAATTGAAAAAGATGAATTCTGGTTGTCGGCAGGGCGGATAAGTGTTAGACCATGATTATTCAATGGTTGAGTTAAGTGGAGAACAACTTTGCGCTTTTACAGGTGTCGGAAGAAATGAAGACGATGTGATTCAGGCATTTCTGATCGGTGAGGCGGATTAGTGTTAGGCCACAGTGATGATGGATCTGCCACAACTTGTTGCTGGGAACGTTCCAGGGAGGAGTTTCGCAAGTTTTACATTCTGCCCTCTGTGACGTTGCAGAAGATTGGGGCCTTCGTGTTGTTGAGGCAGTGGCCAGAGATGTCGGTGGCGGAGTACGCCAGCCAATTCAATGCTTTGGGGAGGTTTGTGCCGTTAATTATGACTGGGATGTGCGTCAAGGTGGGTTAAGTTTGAGAGGGGTCTTAATACACGCATTTGCACTAGAGTGGTGAATGCTGACGGCAGGATTTCGGAGAATCGCTCGATGAGTGTTACCGTGTCTAGAGTGACATACATAAGCGCGATAAGGAGAACCGGGACAAGCAACTGTTAGGAAATCCGACAAGATCACTACAAAAACACGCAGCGGAAAACAAAAACTTGATCTCCGATTTTCTACCAAGGATCCATGTTGTTCGTTTAATTCGATGAAAGAAATCAAAAACCATACCTCTGTAGATTCGAAATCTACAGACGTAGAAGGTGCGAACGTAGGAGGTGCGATGACACGAACACCCTCTGACGGTATCCACACGAATGCTTTCGTCCAGAGTGCTAGCTCTTGAACGGCATGGCTGAGAGAACTCGTTTTTCTCCAAAAACGGCTCTAGGGTTTTCTGTTGGTTTTTTTCGTGTGTACTCTCTCTATACGAGATACACAATATATATACACATATATAGACATCAAAATCCGAGTCCTAATCGGATTATTTAATGTCAATCAAAATTCATATCAGATATAGATTCTATCAGGATATTCAAAATCCATATCCGATATGGATTCTTTCGTTATTATCCGATAATATATATATATATATATATATATATATATATATATATATATATATCCATGAAAACAAAATTAATAATATGAATAATAATTAATATCTAATATTAATATTATTAATATTATTAATATCAGCCCATACGCATTCTTGTGTATGACCCGATAGGCCCATATTAATTGACAGTCGGTTAAATCTCTATTAAACCAACAAGTCGTAATTGGCCTCTAGCAAGGCATTACGATTACCCAATTAATATGAGTACAGTCCAACTAGCCTAATAATAGTACATGTATCAATCCCTTTGTCACACGATATCTAGTTTGAGCATAAGTCATGGTCAGCATCATACTTATATTGTTCAAACATATGTTACTCGATCTCTAAGTAGATTGATAAAACAAATGATATTGATCACACTATCAATTCATTTGAGCACGACCATGCATTTCACAGTCTCACTAATCGAGGGGCCCAAGGATATCTCTCTCAAAAGAGAGGGACAAATTCTATCTTGATTGTTCAATATCCTCTACATAATTTCTATCATACTCAATCATGACCTTTATTATTATCCAGTTACAGATAACATTAGATCATGTCAAGATATAGTAGTCCTTATGTTGGAAACTATGACAATCTCAAGTCTAAGGATTAAAAACATGACTATCATGAGATTTACTTATGACGCTAATCCATGTAGTACTCTCATGATGGGTCTATCTAATACACTGTTCTCTAACAAGTATCTATGAGATTGATTTATATCATCATACACATAACCATCTCATGATTATCAAATCAATACTCATACTGTTTATAAATTATTTTATCTCTATAACAATAATGAACCAGGGACATATATCATAATTGTGTAAAATACTAATCAACAATAATGATAATAAAACCTCTTTATTAATAATAAATGTATAACATAAAACATCCAAATCATGGCCTAGGACACATACACTAACAGCAACCCCGAGACATGACTTCTGGTAGAATCGGAGAATGGGTCAAGGTGCGGAAGAGGGTCAACAAGCCAGCCACGACCACAGCCGCAGCAGGAGCGACCATGGCCGCAACCGCAGCGCCCAGGGGCAACCCGTCGATGGTGACTCCTACCTGTCCTATATGCAATCGATAGCACGCTGGAGAATGTTAGAAGAAATCGAGAAATAATGAAAATAGGAAACAAGAAAATATAGGATATACCTAGTATCTACCCTAATATTATTTGGATTGGAATAGGAAATATGTGATAAGAATTAAATCCTTAAGTGATTAACTCTACATATGTCTCCTAGACCTATTAGGAAACTAAATACCTATCTACATATATATATAAACACCCTAACCTAAATTTCACCTCCCACACTCAAGTAGAAATTTCGGCAGCCACCTAGCCACCCATAAAAAGTTCCAACCGGCCCTTTGGAGGAAGAAAAAGGAGATTGTCCAAAAAAAAATCCCTAATCCCACACACACACACACACACACATACACACACCCTAAAATGTACACCTACATACAAAAAAACTAGCAGCACATTTCTCCAAACCCCAAACAGCCGGCCGAATTCCCCTAGGAGAAGAGGAAGAAATTTTTGGCTTCAACAAACCCTAATCAAATTACGGTATATTATAAACGGATCAATGTAAGTATCCTACCTGTGTTTGATATAAATTTGTGAAATCTGTAATTATATTTTTGTATAAATTCAAGGATCGTGTATTTGTATTCTTGATTTCATAAATAGATTGTTATACATGTATGTTCGTGTGTTGGTTTATGAATATATGTATATATGTGCAATGAGTGTACTCGGGTGTAAAGGGGGCCGAGAATATGGTTTATGCAAACCAGTTAGGGGCAGCCGAATAGATATGTTACAATTATGGTAATGGTATAATTGTGGTATGCATAAGGTATATAAATGTATATATGTTGCCATGTGTGTGTGTATATATATATGTGTGTGTATGTATATGTATATATATATATATATATATGTGTGTGTGTGTGTGTGTGTGTGTGTGTGTGTGAATATGATTTGCAATGTTATGTGATGTATGTACATGGACCGAGACATAGAAATCGTATTTGGGGGAGATGTATATTCAGCCTAGGCTGATCTCCTGCGTAGTGGGTGATGTAATTTGATAGGTATATGCTTTATAAGTTATGAATTAGGTATGATTTTATGTGAAATAAATTTAGAATTTGGTATTCATGTTGGACAAATTTGATACACTGTAAATTTGGGTTTTGTTATGATTTGATGGTGGAATAAGATTGGAAATTGAAAAAGATGAATTCTGGTGGTCGGCGGGCCGGATAAGTGTTAGACCATGATTATTCAATGGTTGACTTAAGTGGAGAACAGCGTTGCTCTTTTACAGGTGTCGGAAGAAATGAAGACGATGTGATTCAGGCATTTCTGATCGGTGAGGCGGATTAGTGTTAGACCATAATGATGATGGATCTGCCAGAACTTGTTGTTGGGAACGTTCCAGGGAGGAGTTCCGCAAGTTTTACATTCTGCCCTCTGTGACGTTGCAGAAGATTGGGGCCTTCGTGTCGTTGAGGCAGTGGCCAGGGATGTCGGTGATGGAGTAAGCCAATTCAATGCTTTGGGGAGGTTCGTGCCGTTAATTATGAGTGGCATGTGCGTCAAGTTGGGTTAAGTTTGAGAGGGGTCTTAATACACGCATTCACACTAGAGTGGTGAATGCTGACGTCAGGAATTTCGGAGAATCACTCGATGAGTGTTACCGTGTCTAGAGTGACATACAGAAGCGTGATAAGGAGAACTGGGACAAGCAACTGTTAGGAAATCCGACAAGATCACTGCAAGAACGCGCAGCGGAAAACAAAAACTTGATCTCCGATTTTCTACCAATGATCCATGTTGTTTCGTTTAATTCGATGAAAGAAATCAAAAATCATACCTCTGTAGATTCGAAATCTGTAGACGTAGAAGGTGCGAATATAGGAGGTGCGATGACACGAACACCCTCTGCAGGTATCCACACGAATGCTTCCGTCCGGAGTGCTAGCTCTTGAATGGCGCGGCTGAGAGAACTCGTTTTTCTCCAAAAATGGCTCTAGGGTTTTCTGTTGGGTTTTTTTCGTGTGTACTATCTTTATACGAGATACACAATATGTATACACATATATAGACATCAAAATTCGAGTCCTAATCGGATTATTTAATGTCAATCAAAATCCATATCAGATATAGATTCTATCAGGATATTCAAAATCCATATCCGATATGGATTCTTTCGTTATTATCCGATAATATATATATATATATATATATATCCATAAAAAAATTAATAATATGAATAATAATTAATATCTAATATTAATATTATTAATATTATTAGTATCAGCCCATACGCATTCTTGTGTGTGATCCGATAGGCTTATATTAATTGACAGTCGGTTAAATCCCTATTAAACCAACAAGTCGTAATTGACCTCTAGCAAGGTATTACGACTACCCAATTAATATGAGTACTGTTCAACTAGCCTAATAATAGTACATGTAATAATCCCTTTTGTCACACGATATCTAGTTTGAACATAAGTCATGGTCAGCGTCATACTTATATTGTTCAAACATATGTTACTCAATCTCTAAGTAGACTGATAAAACAAATGATATTGATCACACTATCAATTCATTTGAGCACGGCCATGCATTTCACAGTCTCACTAATCGAAGGGCCCAAAGATATCTCTCTCAAAAGAGAGGGACAAATTCTATATTGATTGTTCAATATCCTCTACATAATTTCAATCATACTCAATCATGACCTTTATTATTATCCAGTTACGGATAACGTTAGATCATGTCAAGATATAGTAGTCCTTATGTTGGAAACTATGACAATCTCAAGTCTAAGCATTAAAAACATGACTATCGTGAGATTTACATATGACGCTAATCCATGTAGTACTCTAATGATGGGTCTATCTAATACACTGTTCTCTAACAAGTATCTATGAGATTGATTAATACTCATACTGGTTATAAATTATTTTATCTCTATAACAATAATGAACCAGGGACATATATCATAATTGTGTAAAATACTAACCAACAATAATGATAATAAATCCTCTTTATTAATAATAAATGTATAACATAAAACATCCAAATCATGGCCTAGGGCACATACACTAACAGCAACCCCGAGACATGACTTCTGGTAGAATCGGAGAATGGGTCAAGGTGCGGAAGAGGGTCAACAAGCCAGCCAGGACCGCAGCCGCAGCAGGAGCGACCATAGCCGCAACCGCAGCGCCCAGGGGTAACCTGCCAATGGTGACTCCTACCTGCCCTATATGAAATCGACAGCACGCTGGAGAATGTTAGAAGAAATAGGGAAATAATGAAAATAGGAAACGAGAAAAATATAGGATATACCTAGTATCTACCATAATATTATTTGGATTGGAATAGGAAATATGTGATAAGAATTAAATCCTTAAGTGATTAACTCTACATATATCTCCTAGACCTATTAGGAAACTAAATACCTATCTACATATATATAAACATCCTAACCTAAATTTCATCTCTCACACTCAAGTAGAAATTTCGGCAGCCACCCATAAAAAGTTCCAGCCGGCCCTTTAGAGGAAGAAGAAGGAGATTGTCCAAACAAAAAAACCCTAATCCCATATATATATACACACACACACACACACATACATACACACACCCTAAACCGTACACCTACATACAAAAAAAACTGGCAGCACATTTCTCCAAACCCCAAACAGCTGGCCGAATTCCCCTAGGAGAAGAGGAAGAAATTTTTGGCTTCAACAAACCCTAATCAAATTACGGTATATTATAAACGGATCAATGTAAGTATCCTACCTGTGTTTGCTATAAATTTGTGAAATCTGTAATTATATTTTGGTATAAATTCAAGGATCGTGCATTTGTATTCTTGATTTCATAAATAGATTGTTATACATGTATGTTCTGTGTGTTGGTTTATGAATATATGTATATATGTGCAATGGGTGTACTCGGGTTAAAAGGGTCCGAGAATATGGTTTATGCAAACCAGTTAGGGGCAACCAAATAGATATGTTACAATTATGGTAATGGTATAATTGTGGTATGCATAAGGTATATACATGTATATATGTTGCCGTGTGTGTATATATGTATGTGTGTGTGTGTATGAATATGATTTGCAATGTTATGTTATGTATGTACATGGACTGAGACATAGAAATTGTATTTGAGGGAGATGTATATTCAGCCTAGGCTGATCTTTTTTTTTGCGTAGGGGTGATGTAATTTGATAAGCATGTGGATATAAGTTATAAATTATCTATGATTTAATGTGAAATAAATTTGAAAATTGCTGAGAATATGTTTGGATAATTTTCAAGGCCATAATTTTAAGCATTGAATATGTAAAAAGTTACACATATTGTTATAAAGGATAAAAAGTTGAATAAGTGAAGAAAAATGACATCGATCTCTCAGGTTGAGGCACATTGATCGATCAATGTACATCGAACCCTTACGTCGATCGATCTATGTAAGGCAAAAAAAATCAAGACCTTACTGTGAGACATCGATATCTAAATCTAAGACACATCAATTGATCGATGTACACTTCGATCGATCGATGTAGGTCAGAGACAAAATCTGAATCCCTCTGTGAGACATTGATCTCTCAAGCAGAGGCACTTCGATCAATCGATATCTAGGGTTTTTAGAAAAAGTTTTTCTAAAATGTGATAAAATGGTTGTTTTCATTTTTACATGATTCATATATGTTGTTCATGTTGTCATTATGTGTTTTTGATGATTATAATTATATCTTGTCACTAATGGTCTTGGAAGTTTCTACAACTTACCAAAAAGGGCAAAAGTGGTATTTTGAGTTCTTGTAGTTACTCAACACGGTGAAAATGACTCAAGAACTTCTTTATCTCCTATTTATTATCATAAAGGTGTTATCATATCTATTTCCGACCATCAGGGTCATTTTCGGAGTTTTCTCTCTCCAGAGGCATTTTGGTCATTTTATCCTTCGAGGGAAGTTTTGTTATTTTACTCAAGGAATCTCTTGAGTATCTTGTTATCTTCATTCTGAAATTCATTTATGGTATTCTTGAAGATTATTTGGTGGTATCCTATTATATTCTCTTATTTGGTGATATTATTGACGGTAGCGGGATATGTGACGGTATTCGATGTCATATTCTATTTTTTTTCTTGAAGACCTTCTTATATATGTTATTGTAGAGTCTCAATCATCATTTTTCATAGATTATAAGGTGTTTGTGGTGCAAAATTCCTCACAACATATACAAGGAGAGATTGTGTGAATTTTGATTGTATATGTTGACATAATCTTGTCAACTCTTATGTGTTATTTTCTCTTCATTATCTGAGTTTGTACACATATTTATGGCCTCCAAAATGTCCATAAACAGGTGAAAATGATGGTGTATTCATTTTATGACTTGGTGACAAGTAGACCAACCAAAAACAAGCAAGTTGGCAAAATTGCCAACTTGGACTTTTTGAATTCAAAACCAAGGGCTAAAAGGGCTGTTGGGAGCTGATTTTGGAGTCAAACTTTCAGCCATTCACATGCCTATTCTTGTGCCAAGAAGTTGAGGGAATATGTCATCTTATCCTTGGGTATTATCTTCATAATTTCTATGTTATTTTTAGAAGACAAATTCCGGCTAAATGGTGTTCCAAGGTGAACCAATTATGTTTCTCCATGTTGCCAAGTGTAAAAGGTGATTATATGGCAAACCAATGATGTGAAGACAACTAAGACTTGATGATGAAGATGGTGACACATGTACATTCTTATCTTCAAGGCATATTTCACACTATAAATAGGAGGCAAAGGTGAAGAAGAGAACACACACTTGAAAGGTAAAGTTGAAGATCATTCTTGCTATTCTGTTCTTGTTCTTGATTCATTCTATGTAGGTAAGGTGTTTCATTTCTTGTTGTTGTTAAGCTACACGCTTCTCTTGATGATTTTGTAAGATTGGTTAGCCAAGTTTATAAGGCTACACCAATAGGTGATAAAGGTGTTGCAACCAAGAGTTGCATAGAGGTGTTCATCTAAGTCTTGAATAAGGTTGGTGTTTAACCTAAGGATCAAGCTTGGTTCTTGTTGTATTTGTATTTATTTCATAGTGAAATCCAAGGAAAGATGTTCCTTGGGACTGTAGTAGGTCACATTGACCGAACCAGGATAAATCATCGGTGTTCTTGTTTTCTTTCTACTTTTCTGTTTTATGTCTGTTTTTACTTCAGATTTCACACAACTTCACATGTCTTGAAAAAATAGCAAAACATTTTCAAAATTCATGATTTTTGGTGGAGTTATACTTCAGACTGTTAGCTTTCATTTGCAACAAGAATCACTTGTTTTGAACAAAGGAAAGTTAGTCTTTCAGTCGTTGCAAGATAACTGTTCTATTATGGCTGCAATCTGACCAATCTCAAAGAAACTTGAATTTTGATTTCATCAAGAATAGTTTAGACATCCGAAGGAGTATTTTGATATAAAGATCATCCTTTTTGGTTGAGTAATTAAAGAGAATCACTTTTTATAAGTTCAGCACTATTCTGTCCAGATTGACCATCTGAATCTTTTTATTTGGTTGAAGGGTCAAATGATCTTATTCTTGTCTCAGTTTTGGATAGAGTCTAGTCAAGACATTGAAATTAATTTCTAGAAAGTTTCATAATTTTTGGAATTGTGTACACTGAGTTTTGAATTTTTTAAAAATAGGTACTGAATCTGAAGATGTCTCAGATTCTGTTTTCGAAGGGGATTTTAATCAAGGGTAGTAGGGTAATTTTCGCTAACCACTATTCACCCCCTCTAGTGGTGTTTACTGTAGGTGTACAGTCCAATAGAAATTAGTATTGATGTTGGACAAATTCGATACGCTGTAAATTTGGATTTTGGTATGATTTGATGGTGGAATAAGGTTGGAAATTGGAAAATATGAATTATGGTGCCGGTGGCGGCAGACAGCACACGCGCCGGCCAAGTGGCAGCACATGAAGCACACGTGATGGCCAAGTGGCATCGCATGGCAGTGCATGAGGCGCGTGGCAGTGCGTACATGGGTGCTAAGTGATAGGCATGATCTGTGCTTGATGCCTGTGGTTATAGATGTGAGAAAATGTGAGTGATGTAGATTTTAGAGGGATGTCGAGGGGCAGAAAGGGGGTTGAGTGAAATTAGGATTTTAGGGAGTGGGGAGGAGGTTGCCCGAGGTAGTGGAAGTGGGGATCAGGTGTTGGCGTGTGAGGGTAGGGTGCCGAGGGTGAGGTGAGTTGGGTAGTGGGTTAGGGGGAAAATGGGTCGAGGGAGGTGCGTGCATGTATATACGTGTATATGCATATGTATGGACGTGGGCATGTATATGTATATACGTACATGTGAGTGGTGACTATTAGGATATTAGAAATTTGATATTTCACATAATTGTATTTGATATTTGAATAATTGTATTTGGATTTGATCGAAGTTGAAATTGTGTGGAAAATATTTGGGAAAATCTAATATTTGAAAATCGTTTTGAAATCGTGCATCGCATATTTCGAAATAATATTTGAAAATCGTTTTGAAATCGTGCATCGCATATTTCGAAATTCACCTTTACAAGAGAAATATATCGTTAATCCGGATTGGTTCCAGGGCCGCTCAGACACATTTGACCACCAATTGGACCGTACAGGCACACTTGACTATTTCGATAGGCCGCCTAAGCACATTTGACCATTTGGGGATCAGTTCATAAGTCTTGTGGTACAAGTCACTTGTAAGGAAAGTGATATAGTCATCGCATCGAAATCGTATTTGGAATCGAATATCGAAAATCGCAGCGTATCATATCATATCGAAAATCGCATTGCATTGCATTGAAATTTGATATTTTGGAAACTTGAAAATCGGAAATTGATTTTAACTCGCATCGCATCGATTTGAAAATTGCATCATTGGTTTTTGGCTTGGACTAACATTTCATTGACTATAGACTTGGCTGACTTTGATAATTGGATTTGTTTGACTTTGATGATTGGTTGATATAAGGGTATAATAGTAATTTTATTTTTGAATGAGAAACTTGCTATTTTCTATATTATTATTTATTTAATTACATTTTTTCTCCGTGTATGATCCTTTAGTGAGTACAGTGATGTTTTGTCGCTCATACTATACCTAATGTTGTTTTGCAGATAAGCAGGGCTATGAGTTAGTATACGTCGAGGATGATTCGGAGTGGGGATTCTGATGTTCGATGATTTTTTGAGGAGATTTGTTGAGGATTTTAGCTGAGACAGTTGTTTATCGTTTTGAGGTTTATGTATTTTTGGAGACTTAGTTTTCCTATCTACGTTATGACATTGTATTATCTTGAATTTGCTTATACATTATATTTTACTTATTAATGAGTATTTCGAGGATTTTTATTTTATGACTTTTGCTGACATCAGTTTACGTCACTTTGTTGATGTGTAATTGATTTGTATCGATGCTATATATTTCTCGTAGCAGAATATGGCAGGTGAACTATAGCGCCCCGCACCCCGGCCCAGCCGGATACGGTGCGCCCGCCGTACTTCACTAAGGAGAGTAACAGGCGTCGATCCATAACGTATCGTAATCCATGGTAAAATGCATGGATTTTCGCGCTTATGCGTCATCAAGTAAGCGAAACCGTGGCAGAATAAAAACTTCAAATTAAAAACATCTCCGAAATCATTCTTAGTTCTACAACCCAAATCATAAGTACCGAAATTCCCAAAAGTAATTGTTTCCCATCACAGTTACATAATAAGTCATCAGTCACCGACGGCACGTCATGACTCCTAATCCATTCTTCTTTCGCTGCGCTCATGGGTAGGGGACCGTAGGTTCATCCTCGATCCATTCTACCTTGTTCCCTGCAGTCTCTGGGAGGAAAAATAGGGGGATGAGTGACAAAGTCACCAGCAAGTATACCATAAACAATCATGCATTAACTGAAAAGTGTTAGTTTATAAAATGTTTTGATGATACAAAAAGATGTTTTAAAAGGACTAAGATAAAATTTCATATCTTTAGTTCGAAGCAAAATTGATGTAAACATGTGCGAGTCGAAAAATCTCTCATGAATCGGATGAAGGTTACATCAGCCCTTGAAGAGATCCATGTGAAGCTTTGTAAAAAGTTAAGCACTCAGATCCACGTCATAGAGACATAGATCGATTGACGTATATCTGAGAGACGTCGATCTCTCAGTTAAGCATACGTCGATCGATCGACGTATAACTGAGAGACATCGATCTCTCAGCTTCAGGTATGTCGATCGATCGACATACATCTGAGAGACGTCGATCTCTCAGCCTAATGACGTCGATCGATCGACGTCATTCTGAGAGACGTCGATCTCTCAGCCAGGTTGACGTCGATCGATCGACGTCTGACTGAGAGACATCGATCTCTCAGCTCTGGCACGTAGATCGATCGACGTCTCCAGGATTCAAAAATTTTCAAACGTTGGAACAAAATCCAAGGGAGATCTATGATATTTTCTCTCTCCAATCTTGCTCAAATTTCTTGTGGACTTTAACCCAACATACTACATGCTTCTTTGACTATTTTAAACATGTCTAAGATTCTCTAGGGTGGCTATCCAAGATCAAATCACTTCATAGGATGGCTAAAGACTATTTGGGCACTATCTTGACATTTTTGAAGATGAAGACTTGGTGGAGAGCCTCAAAAACGTGGTCAAGTTTATTTATAAATAGAAGAGGCTTGGATGAAGAAATTACACACTTTCAACATCATCTAGCTTCATTTTCCATTGTTGTATATTTCTCTCATACTTGTAAATTTGTTTAAAGCTTGTCTAGCTTTTCTTTGATCTTCATTATTGTATATTGAGAGAAAGAGAGTCAAGCACAAGAGGACCCATAAATATTTGATCTCTTGCTTGTGCTTAGACTTGTGAGAAAGTGTGAACCTTACTATATTTCTTCAACCCACTGTGAGAAGTTCTTGAGGGAACTTTTGTTGAAGTAGTGAGGAAGCAAGAAGTTGTTCTTGCTAAGAGCTGTAGTTGCTGTAGTTGCACAAGTGTTTTTTGTGCAGGAAGTTGCTGTTGTTGTTGCTTACACTAAAGTGTTAGTGTAAGTGCTGCTGTGGTTGTTCTTATTGTTCATAATAAGAAGAGTAGTTGTTGAAAATCCATTTTGGAAACAAAGTGGTAGTGGAATAGAATCATTTACGATTCGAACCACTCTATATCCGGTGTACTCATTCATTATCTCTCATCTCTAATTCTTGCTCTGATTTTGAATATCCTTTTTGAGTTGAAACAAACGAGAAAATTCCAGAGCCAAACACTCTATTCACCCCCCCTCTAGAGTGTATTTCGGACCTAACAATTGGTATCAGAGCCTAACCTTGATTGCTTGGCCTATCTTTGCAAGTAGCAAGGTTAAAGATCATGGCAACCTCAACCTCAACTTCAACCTCTTCATCTCCTAAGCCTACTGCACTATTTTCCGGATCAAACACTAAAGCACCTATGTTTGATGCCCAAAATTATTCCTTGTGGAAATTTCGAATGATCAATCACTTGAAAGGCTGTGGATTTGATATATGGAGAGCCGTTGTCAAAGGAATTGAAGTTCCTATGATTACCAACTCAAAAGGAGAATCAATATTCAAAGATGAGGATGACTACACCGATGAAGAAAAGATAAGATCTGCTATTAATGGCAAAGCATTTGATATTCTTTCAAGTGCTCTCACCACCACCGAGCTTATAAGACTCCAAGGTCTTGAAACAGCTCATGAGGCATGGAAAAGGCTTGAAATGATACATGAAGGAACTGAGCAAGTAAGAATGGCCAAACGACTTATGCTCATGAAGGAGTATGAGATGTTCGGAATGAAAAGCGGTGAGAAGATTGAGGAGACGATCGATCGATTCACACGAATAGTAAATCAACTCTCCATGGTTGACAAGAAAATCTCAAATGAAGACTTTGTCTCAAAACTCCTCAACTCTTTGCCAAGAGAATGGACACCCAAAGTCACTGCCATCACCGAATCAAAGAATCTCAAGACTCTTACCCTTGATGAGCTATCCGGTAATCTTCTTCCTCATGAAATTCTTATTGATGAACAAAATAGGATGAATCCCATCAAGCCTACACAAACATCACACAAAGGATTGGTAGTAGAGTCCGATGAATCGGATGAGGAAGTTGCCCTTCTAGTAAGAAAATTTAGAAGAATGGCAACTAGAAACAAAGCTCAGGCAAGAAAGTTTCTCAAGAAACCATCTAAAGAAAAGGAAGCAAGTGAAAATTGCTATAGATGTGGTCGACCCGGTCACTTCATTGCCGATTGCCACGTAAAAGAACCGCAAAAGCAAGAGAAGAAGGTCTTTCCTCAAAAGAAGAAAGCCCTCAATGCAGAGGTAACCACGTGGGATGATCTCCTTTCGGAATCGGAAGGAGAAGAGAGTGAAGATCAAGGTGTTGGACTTGTGCCAATGGTTGACAATCCAAAGTTTCAACATACTTGTCTTATGGCGATTGAAGATGACCTTGAGGTAAATTCTAACTCTTCAAATTTACATGATGAAATAGGAGATTTGCAAGATGACTTTGAGAAATTAAATTTGAAATATAAGCATTTAAAGAAAGAATTCAAGAAATGCATTTTAGAAAATAAGAACTTGCATGACAAAAATATTTTGATGTTTCAAGAGCATGATATCATATTTACCATGCATAAAACCGTAGCTCTTGAAAATGAAGAAATTAGAAAAGAATGTGTGAAACTAAAGTTAGACTTACAAAGACTAACAAATGGTAAAAACAACTTAGACATACTACTTGGAAATCAAAGAATTGGAAATGATAAATCCGGTTTAGGATTTAACTCATCATCTTCTTCTATTAAACCTAAGTCCTTAAAAAAAGGCAAACAATAGAAAAACACAACAAAATTCATCATCTTCTAAACCAAAGCATGTACCCACTTGTTTTTATTGCAACAAACTAGGACATGTAAAAGAAGCATGTAAAGCTCGATTTGAAAGCACATATGTTTGGAAGCCTAAGGGTCGAAAAACTAACCCTAAAGGACACAACCATCAAAGGGTACCAATGCATACATCTTTTGGTTTTGTAGGCTCTCAAGATAAATGGAGTAGCCAAAGAAGAAGGAACCAAATGGCTTATGGACAGCGGATGTTCAACTCACATGACCGGAGACAAGTCGTTGTTCACCAAGCTCAAGCTCCAAGATGGTGGAACGATGCATTTTGGAAATGGGAGAGCCAAAATCCTTGGACATGGAGAAATTGGTAATTCTTCCTTTACTATTAATAATGTACTATATGTAGAAGGGCTTAAGTATAATTTGATAAGTGTTAGCCAACTATGTGACGCTAATTTTCAAATAGAGTTTGTGAAAAGAAAATGTGTTGTGAAAAAGAACGATAAGATTGTTTTTGAAGCTATTCGTAAAAATGATGTTTACAAATTTAGGACACATGATTTGATATGACAAAATGTTTCTTGCCTAGTTACCAAAAATGATTTGACTCAACTATGGCACAGACGACTTGGACATATTAGCTTTAAAAACTTCAAAGAGATTTGCAAAAATGAAAAGGTCCAAGGTCTTCCAAAATTAAATTTCGAAAACTATGGCTTATGTGACACTTGTCAAAAGGCAAAGCTTGTTAAAACAAGCTTCAAACCCAAAAGTGAAATCTCCACCACCAAACCCCTACAATTGCTTCATATGGATTTGTATGGGGATATTGGTACAGCAAGTCTAAGTGGAAAACATTACACCTTTGTGGTGGTAGATGACTTCTCTAGGTACACTTGGGTAATGTTCTTAGCTAAAAAGAATGATGCATGCCAAGAATTTATAAAGCTTTGTAAAAGATTAGAAAATCAAAGAGAGGACACAATTAAGGAAATTAGAAGTGATAGAGGGGGTGAGTTTGATGGAGAATTTCAAGAATTTTGTGTATTCAAGGGGTATGGACACAATTTCTCAGCTCCAAGAACTCATCAACAAAATGGTGTTGCGGAAAGGAAGAATAGAACACTTCAAGAAATGAGTAGAGCCATGCTAAACGAATTTGAGTTACCCAAATATTTTTGGGCCGAAGCGGTAAATACCGCTTGTCATGTGATCAATAGAGTTTATTTGAGACCATTTCTCAAAAAGACTCCTTATGAGCTTTGGAAAGGTAGAGTGCCAAATATTGGTTATTTCAAGGTTTTTGGTTGTAAGTGCTTTATACTTAACACCAAAGATAACTTGGATAAACTCGACTTCAAAGCGGATGAAGGAATCTTTATGGGCTATGCTCAAAATACAAAGGCATTTAGAGTATATAATAAAAGAAGCATGAAAGTTGAAGAATCAATTCATGTCAAATTTAGTAAACTCAATGAGGACAAATCAAACATTAATGATGATGATGATGATGAAATAATTGAAGTAAGCCATATAGAGAAATTTGAGAATCCAAAAGGTAATATTGTTATTGACCTTAGGATTGATCCACTTGAACCTAAGGTTGAAAATGAAGAAGTAGGAGGAGATACCTCAAATTTACCGGATTCATACAAGTATAGGAAAGATCACCCTAAAGAGTTGATATTAGGAGAAACTAGCCAAGGCATAATGACTAGGAGAAAATTCAATGAAAATGCCTTCATTTCACAAGTTGAGCCTAAAAACATAAAGGAGGCAATAAACGATGAAGATTGGGTATTGGCTATGAAAGAAGAGTTAAATCAATTTGAAAGAAGTGATGTTTGGGAATTAGTTGCTAAACCTAGTGATCATCCCGTAATTGGCACTAAATGGGTATTTAGAAATAAAATGAATGATAAAGGAAACATCACTAGAAACAAAGCTAGGTTAGTAGCACAAGGTTATAGGCAAGAGGAAGGCATAGACTATGATGAAACGTTTGCCCCCGTAGCTAGGTTAGAAGCTATTAGGATGCTATTAGCATATGCATGCTATAAGGATTTCAAACTATATCAAATGGATGTGAAATCCGCATTCTTGAATGGAATAGTTCAAGAAGAGGTCTATGTAGCTCAACCTCCGGGGTTTGAAAATCATGATTATCCAAATCATGTTTTTAAACTCAAAAAGGCCCTTTATGGACTTAAACAAGCTCCTAGGGCTTGGTATGATAGGTTAAGTAACTTCCTACTTGAGAACGAGTTTTCAAGAGGAAAAGTCGACACTACTCTTTTTATTAAAGAACAAGGAAATCATCAATTGCTTGTTCAAATTTATGTGGATGATATTATATTTGGTGCTACTAACGATTCTCTTTGTAAGCATTTTGCAAAATTGATGGAAGGAGAATTTGAAATGAGCATGATGGGTGAACTCAACTACTTCCTTGGTCTACAAATCAAGCAAACTCAAGATGGAGTGTACATATCTCAAACAAAGTACACAAAGGATTTGCTCAAGAAGTACAAATTCGAGGATGGAAGAAGTGTGAGCACTCCGATGAGCACAAGTACAAAGCTTGACAAAGACGAAAAAGGAAAGCCGGTTGAGGTAACCAAATATAGGGGTATGATTGGTAGTTTACTTTATTTAACAGCTAGTAGACCGGATATTTTGCATACTGTGTGCTTATGTGCTAGATTTCAAAGTATGCCTAAGGAATCACATTTAGTTGCTGTTAAACGTATCTTTAGGTATTTAAAAGGAACTTTGAATTTTGGATTGTTTTATCCCAAAAATGGATGTTTTGATTTAAGAGGGTATAGTGACTCCGACTATGCCGGAAATCTTGTTGATAGGAAAAGACCCTCCGGGACGTGTCAATTCCTTGGACATTGCTTGGTTTCTTGGTTCTCTAAGAAACAAAATAGTGTGTCACTTTCAACGGCGGAATCCGAATATATATCGGCCGCTTCATGTTGTGCACAACTACTTTGGATGACAAACACATTGAATGACTACAATGTTAAGTTTGATAAAGTTCCCATCCTATGTGACAATACCTCAGCCATAAGTATAGCACAAAACCCGGTTCATCATAGTAGAACAAAACACATTGAAGTGAGGCATCACTTCATAAGAGATTGCATTCAAAAAGGATTGGTATGCATGAGTTTGTTCCAACAAATGACCAACTGGTGGACATCTTTACCAAATCCCTCCCCACTGAGACATTCGAATCAATTAGAACGAGACTAGGAATGATAAACATACGTTAAAGGGATGAAAACTGAAAAATTCAAAATCAGGGACACGTCGAACGATCGACGTATCAAAACAAGAGATCGACGTATGTCGATCTCAGACGTCGATCGATCGACGTCGTCGAAATCTGCAGCTATAAAATCTGTCAAAAACGCAAATTCCCTCTCATTTGCAAACACTTTCACCAAGCGAAACCCTACAAAGTAGGCGCCTTCCCTCTCCAAAATCATTTCTCTCTTCAATTTCATCTCTAAATCAAGATTTAACTCATCTCTGCTCTTGATTCTTGAGTTCCTCTCTTGAATTCCTCAAATTTCAACCTAAAATTCTCAATCTTTCAAGCCCTAAAATTCTTAAACATGTCTTCAAGGAGCAAAAATACAACCAAGAGGTCAAGATCTTCTAGGGGTGGAGGAGAAGGTTCAAGCTCCTCTCAAGGACAATCTTCTCAACCTAGGATGAAACAATCAATGGACATGAGTCAAGGGCGCGTACTTGCCGGGATTAGAAATGAGCTCACCTTATCAAACTTCCCTTGGATTAAAGCAAAAGATGCCAAGGAGGCCTTGACGGAACCCTTGCCACCAGGGCAAATAAGGTATATAACTAGATATTCTCAGATTTTATATGATAAATGGGATGATGATGAAAGAGCAACCATCCCACTCAAGTTGCTTAGAATAAATGATATTCTAAGCAATAATGAACTAAGCCCAATCATTGAGTGGTTGGATGTTCAAGAGTGGAGGAGTATATGGAATGAGAATGAGATGTCAAAAATGTCAACTAGATATACTCGACTATTTTATGCAAATTTGTGGATTTAATACATAAATAACCTTCCTTTAACCCTACACTCTTTATTGATGGCCACCATATCAAATGGAAAGTTGAAAAGATTTGTGACTTGATTGGTGTACCCAACAAAGGGTATTTTGAGTTTGATGCCTGGAAATGGGATGCTGCTAGGTGGAAGATATCTGAAGATGAAGTAAAATCTTTCTTAGGTTTCCATCCTAGTAAAAACACAAATGGCATGCCTTTAGTTTATCGTACTCCTCTGGCCATTGTTACATTTTGTATCAATGGTAAATCCGCAAAATTGCCAAGTAACCTTGACTTCTACATAGCATACCGAATAGCTAACCGTGAAAAGGTTAACTTTGGAGAGCTTTTCATGACGAATGTTATCGAAGCCGCAACCAAGCAAAACAAGGCCCTACCCTATAGTAACCTTATTTATAGGATGCTTGTGAAGTCGGATATTCAGGTAGATGACACGGATGTTGACAACATTACGCACAAGGACTTCTATGATAAAGTCAACATCCAACAAATACTGAAGTCTAGAAAAGAGGCAATGAGGAGAGAACAAGAGGAGGAAGAAAGAGAAGACGAAGACCTTCCGGATGAGGCACCATTCCTGAACCAGAGACTCATGAAGAACCAAGTAGCTTGAGCTCAAATGTCCCGGAACTTCAAGCTCAAGTTGCTAGTCTTCAACACGAGGTTGGGGAGCTTCGTAGCAAGGTATCCATCCATGAGTCGAGGTTTGCAAAGCTCAAGGCAAAGATGAAAGCTTGCATTCCTGGTATAACATTCTCTTCAGACGAAGACTAGGGTGGTTGTTTTAGCTTGCATCTTGTTTTAACTTAGAATTTGTTGTTGGTTGTAAAACTTGGATGTGTCTTTGGATTTATTGAAGTATTATTGCTTATTTTTTTTGATGCTTTCAAAAAGGGGGAGAAAATGGTTATTGTTGCTTTTGTGGCTTATTTGTGGTTATTGTTGCTTTAGTGACTTATTTGTGCTTATTGGTGTATTCGTTAAAATGGTTTATGGTTTATTGCATGATGAGATTGTTGGATAGCTGGCAAAATGAGGTAAGCTTGACAATTGAAATCCTTGTTAATTGTTGATGAGCATGAACAGTTATTTGGTTGAGGAGGAGCAAATTTCAAAGAAAAGTATTTTGGTTGAAATTGCAAAATTTTGTTCACATTGACCACTACGGAAGTTATAAAGTGCACATACGTAGGGGGAGATTGATATTTTTCAAGTTTGAAACATGCGAACAGTTAAAACAAAGGAAAAACATCTTTTAGAATCTCGGTTTTTGAAATCATCAAAAAGGGGGAGATTGTTAGTTTATAAAATGTTTTGATGATACAAAAAGATGTTTTAAAAGGACTAAGATAAAATTTCATATCTTTAGTTCGAAGCAAAATTGATGTAAACATGTGCGAGATGAAAAATCTCTCATGAATCGGATGAAGGTTACATCAGCCCTTAAAAAGATCCATGTGAAGCTTGGTAAAAAGTTAAGCACTCAGATCCACGTCATAGAGACGTAGATCGATTGACGTATATCTGAGAGACGTCGATCTCTCAGTTAAGCATACGTCGATCGATCGACGTATAACTGAGAGACGTCGATCTCTCAGCTTCAGGTATGTCGATCGATCGACATACATCTGAGAGACGTCGATCTCTCAGCCTAATGACGTCGATCGATCGACGTCATTCTGAGAGACGTCGATCTCTCAGCCAGGCTGACGTCGATCGATCGACGTCTGACTGAGAGACATCGATCTCTCAGCTCTGGCACGTAGATCGATCGACGTCTCCAGGATTCAAAAATTTTCAAACGTTGGAACAAAATCCAAGGGAGATCTATGATATTTCTCTCTCCAATCTTGCTCAAATTTCTTGTGGACTTTAACCCAACATACTACATGCTTCCTTGACTATTTTAAACATGTCTAAGATTCTCTAGGGTGGCTATCCAAGATCAAATCACTCCATAGGGTGGCTAAAGACTATTTGGGCACTATCTTGACATTTTTGAAGATGAAGACTTGGTGGAGAGCCTCAAAAACGTGGTCAACTTTATTTATAAATAGAAGAGGCTTGGATGAAGAAATTACACACTTTCAACATCATCTAGCTTCATTTTCCATTGTTGTATATTTCTCTCATACTTGTAAATTTGTTTAAAGCTTGTCTAGCTTTCTTTGATCTTCATTATTGTATATTGAGAGAAAGAGAGTCAAGCACAAGAGGAACCATAAATATTTGATCTCTTGCTTGTGCTTAGACTTGTGAGAAAGTGTGAACCTTACTATATTTCTTCAACCCACTGTGAGAAGTTCTTGAGGGAACTTTTGTTGAAGTAGTGAGGAAGCAAGAAGTTGTTCTTGCTAAGAGCTGTAGTTGCTGTAGTTGCACAAGTGTGTTTTGTGCAAGAAGTTGTTGTTGTTGTTGCTTACACTAAAGTGTTAGTGTAAGTGCTGCTGTGGTTGTTCTTATTGTTCATAATAAGAAGAGTAGTTGTTGAAAATCCACTTTGGAAACAAAGTGGTAGTGGAGTAGAATCATTTACGATTCGAACCACTCTATATCCGGTGTACTCATTCATTATCTCTCATCTCCAATTCTTGCTCTGATTTTGAATATCCTTTTTGAGTTGAGACAAACGAGAAA
>AP025043.1:28629769-28650728 GCA_036186865.1 Eustoma russellianum | reverse complement strand
TAATTCTCATTTGGGCTTATTTTTAGGGAGGCCCTTAAGATTAAACTCTCATATAATTTGGGGAAAAACCCCCTTTAAGGCCCCTTTTTATGCCTTATGGCCGAATTTTCTTGAGCCTTTGAGAGTGAATTGGCCACTTCATATAGTCCATAACTCACGCTTGAATTGATTATATCATTTGCTTATCATCCTACACAAAAGAATCACTAAGGAAGCTTAGTGAAAGGCACTTGAAGGATGCCACTTATTAACTTACTCATACGAGTCTTCAAGTACAATATGACTTTTCGTCGGGGTACAACATTCTCCCCCCTTAACATAAGTTTCGTCCTCGAAACTTCAGAAGCTAGTCAGAAAGATGGGGACATCCATTATTCATATCTTCCTCCGTTTCCCATGTGGCTTCTGCTTTAGGTAAGTAAGATAGCATAAAGCGTCTATTTAGTTCCCTCGGAGCTGCTTTGTTCAATTCATCTTAGAGGTCTCATCAGAACTTATTCTAATTCTCTAGAGGTGTTATCGTAACCTATCTCATATCTCAAGTACTTGCAACCTTTATACTATGTACTGATAATGAAATCCATTCTGTGTAATCATGATCATAACAGCCTTATAATTTCCCTTTTTTTCATAAAATATGAAAAACTTGGCAGAGATCATTAACTCTGGGATATGGACCATTAGTTCCTTTCTGTAAACATCCCTTCCGTAATCATGTAATGGTCATCTTACGTATGAAACAGCATCAAACGTCCTCCCGAATAATTCCAATAAGGTACACATACCAAGCTCTTCATAAGGTATGTGCTACATTCATCTGTCCCGCTGCTCGCCTTACTACGTAACAACTTTTACCTTTTTGCGATCATTTCATAAAATCGAACTAGAAGTTGTGGTTTCTCCTTTGAAACTTATGTCCCCTTTTTGATATTTCAAATCATCCTGAGGTAGCTCGTTCTCTTAAAACATGGTTTTCATAATCATGACCTATTACCCCATATAATGCAATAAAATGTGTACAAGTGCTAATAGTGACGCATCATGACGAGGACCCCTAGTCCCATACACGGTGTCATACTTAGTCATGTTATCACTAATAATCTTACTTGCTTACTTGTTGTCTACTCATCATAACTTAAAGAAAACTATCATAATCACTCATACTTGGTTAATAGGAAGTAGAGCAGAGGACATAGGTACTTCACACTTATTAGGCGTACCTTGGTTGTTTCTTTGTCATCCGCATAAACTAGCCTTATATGGATATGGGTTCCACCTTCTACTTCGTTTGCTTGTTAAATCATTTCTTTCATTCTTTCGTTCCCTTACTATCGCATTCCGCTCCGTAGCGGTCCTCCAATAATTCACCGAAGGTCCTTGAATACGACTTAACTTAGCCTAATTTGATCTGGGGGTCTAGACCGCGCACAAATCTGATCACCTTAAACTTTTCATCTCTTATAATCAAAGGAACATACTGTCCCAAAGAAATGAATGGGTACGAAGATGCCTGACCCTTATCTTAGTGAGTCAAATTCATCAACCTTCTCGTGACTAAGTCCTGAGAGAGGAAGAACTCACAAAACTCCTCTTAGAACTTTGCCCTTATCCTATCCAGTACCCGTGTCAGCATGGAATTACCTTCAACCTTACTTAACCATCTTCCTGCCTACTATGAACTAAATTCCCTGTCAAACCTTGGAATACGTGTTCTTACTAACTATTGCTAGTAAAGTCTACTGCCTCCTGGGGTGACAGTGATGATGTCATTTTACTGAATTGTGGTGCCATCCGCACCATGAAGCGTCGGAGTCTTACTCAAGGTACAAATATTCAGGATAAGCGACACAATTTAATTCGTAATCCATATACGATCTTATGGTCATGCAAGCAGGCATGATTACATTCTATAGATGGCCATCGACTAGGGCTTTATCATTTGGTCAAAACCCTAATTTCCAGTCTAAATCATCCTAATTTAAGTTCAACTCTCATCTAGGATCATGACTTAGATCTAATATCAAGCTTAGTTGACTATGATCATAACTTAGCTCTACATTCTGCCCGGATCTGGAGCCTCAGCTCTGATATCACCTGTAGCGCCCCGCACCTCGGCCCAACCGGATACGGTGCGCCCGCCATACTTCGCTAAGGAGAGTACCAGGCGTCGATCCATAACGTATCGTAATCCATGGTAAAATGCATGGATTTTTGCGCTTATGCGTCATCAAGTAAGCGAAACCGTGGCAGAATAAAAACTTCAAATTAAAAATATCTCCAAAATCATTCTCAGTTCTACAACCCAAATCATAAGTACCGAATTCCCAAAGTAATTGTTTCCCATCACATTTACATAATAAGTCATCAGTCACCGACTGCACGTCATGACTCCTAATCCATTCTTCTTTCGCTGCGCTCACGGGTAGGGGACCCTAGGTTCATCCTCGATCCATTCTACCTTGTTCCCTGCAGTCTCTGGGAGGAAAAATAGGGGATGAGTGACAAAGTCACCAGCAAGTATACCATAAACAATCATGCATTAACTGGAAAGTACATACAAGAACCGAACCCCAAAATTCGGTTTAGAACATACCTGACCTTCCATTAAACACCGTAAGAAGTCAACACAAGTATATCCAAGGTCATAGCTTAACATAGATTAAAACTTAATAGAGATCATGGCTTATGAAAGGATCATCACTCAATAAAGATCATAACATACAAAAGGTCATCACTCAATAAAGACCATAACCTAGGAGCTACCAATTCATAACAACTTGGCCCAAATGTCATGAATAAGATCATAGCTTACGTATCAACAGTAGTGAAATCATAACTTAGGTAACGAGAGATAGGAGGATCGTAACCTATGTAACATTACCTCTAGCATTTGGCTAGCATCTCATCCCTTCAATCAATCGCCGTTAAGGCAATAAAATCATAACTTAGTCATGAAGCAAGTAATAACATAGCCTAGTGCAAATAGACTCAACATCTTGCTCATGACCATATGCAATGCGTATGAATGTGCAAAAGTAGCGCATAATGCCCTCCATTCAATACCCGTTAATGATCAACACTTAATGCGTCAAGATCATAACCTAAGCAAGATCGTCCCTTATTAAAGAACGTAATAATAAAAGATCGTAACTTGTAAAAGTTCGTAACATATCAAGGATCATCACTTAATAAGATCATAACTTAGGAACTACCAAATTATAACAACTTAGTTTAAGTATCATGTGCCAATACACGATGACTCAATGAATGTGACATGCATGCATATGTACGTGTGATGGCATCATGATAAAAATGAGAATATGATCTTTCATGCTTTTCTTTCAAAACATCATCGTCAAAAAACAACAGTGTTCAGATCTATCTTCCCGTATCTGAGGCGGTAACGTCTTCCCTTCGAATCTATTATTCCCGGATTCGGACAGTAGCGTCATCACTTATCGGGTCTATTCTCCTCCGGGTCCGAACGGTCATTATCAGGTCTATTCTCTCTGGGCCTGAACGGTCATATCAGGTCTATTATATCCGGGCCTGAACGGTCATATCATTTTTTCCAATGTTCAGCAGGCAGAATCGGTCCTATCGCATGCAGAACGAATCTGGGATGAGTCCCCTACTGAAACAAATCGCATTCAATATCATAAAGCAAAAGCTGATTATCTCCAAGCCTCTGCATATGAATTACGGTTTTGGAAGCAGAAATCTCGCGTCAAATGGTTACAGGAGGGTGACGCCAATACACACTATTTCCATTCAATAGTAAAAGGGAAGCGTTTACAGTACGCATTCAGCAAATTCAAGATGCTAGTGGTATTATCTATACAACCCAACATGACATTATGACTGAAGCAGTATCTTTTTACAAAACATTATTTGCCCGTGAGCCTACACATTCTTATGAGGACATCCTCTGTACATTCCCCGGGTGGTAACTTCGGAAGATAATATGCATCTTACGCGCTTACCCATGGAATCCGAAATCAAAGAGGCAGTTTGGCATTTAGACCCTACTAGCGCAGCCGGACCTGATGGTTTCAATGGGCAGTTTTATAGATCATGTTGGTCAATCATCCACACGGATGTGGTAAAAGCAGTACAAGAATTTTTTCTGGGTGTCCCTCAGCCTAAAGTGATGGCTTTCTGCGTTAATCACACTGATTCCTAAGAAACAATCTCCTGCTACATTCAGTGACTTTAGGCCGATCTGTTTGACTAACATTTCTGAGTAAAGTGTGTACTCGTATCATTGCAAGCAGATTAGGCGAGATCATTTCAAGACTAATTTCTCCAGAGCAAACTGGTTTCCTCTCAGGATCTGACATTCAACGCAAGTTCTTATGGCTCGGGAAATGATCCATATGCTGGATAAGGGCGGATCACAGGTATGTTTGAAACTGGATATGATGAAAGCATTTGACAGAGTCAGTTGGGAATATTTGGAAAAATTAATGAGTACTTTCGGATTCACTGATTTTTTCATCCGAATTATACTCAACCACTTGCGCGCAACCACACTGGCAATACTCATTAACGGGCAACCATCCACCACATTTCAGCCGTATCGGGGTGTAAAACAAGGGGATCCTCTATCTCCGTTATTGTTTATTTTATCTTCAGAAGGATCAGTAGAGGATTGAAGACCTTGACCGCAACAGGACACTTACAATCTTTTCGTTTAGGCCCGCATACCATTTACAATAACACACTTGGCATATGCAGATGACTTATTGATATTTTTAAGAGGTACACAGCAAAATCTCCGACGGTTTCATGCTTTCCTCACTCAATATGAAACAGCTTCAGGGCAAAAAGTAAATTTTCAAAAAAGCAATATGATTCATCGGCTATATGTCTCCTAGGCACCGAAGGAGTTTGGAAGACATTATTCATATGAAATGTTCCTCATTACCATTTAAATACCTCGGATCCTACTTACACAAAGGTATCACCCGCGCTAGATATTGTGTTCCTTTATTGCAGCATATTGAGACAGGTTACAAGGATGGCACACTCGACTGCTCTCATCTGCGGGTCGATTAGTATTATTACGTTCTGTCATATCAGCATTGCCTTTACATATAATTGCATCTGGTGGACTGCCTAAATCAGTAATTCAAGTTATACATCGGAAATGGCCTCTTTTTTTGGGGTCCTAGATACCACTGGGTTTCATGGAATACCATTTGTGCACCTCAAGATGAAGGAGGTTTAGGAATTCGAGACCTCACCAAGTTGCAGCAAGCATATCACTGTCGTATTTGGTGGACATATCAACAACAATCTACACTTTGGAGTAACTATATGCATGCTAAATATGGACTTCGGGGAGATTATTTACCACGTTTGCCGGACTCACCAATATGGAAACTTATTTGCCGTATCCACCCTTTCCTGTCTAACACAGTCGATCCGAAATGAAAGACATCTCACGTGGCTACACACACCAACTGGAGAATTTACATTACGCAGCGCATATGAGGTTTGTCGCCTTCCTCGCCCCAAGCTTCTCTCCACCAATTCATTTGGCACAAGCACCACGGCCCAATTATTAAAATCTTCTTATGGCGGTCTTTTCCACTCTGCACTCCCATTTGAAGATTATCTTAGCCGCTATTTTACTGCGCGACCTACTCAATGTCCATTCTGTAAAAAACATTCGGCAACAGTGGATCATGTTTTCATATATTGCCCGTTTGCGCAGCAATTATGGGCATACTATGCTGCTGAATTGCACTGTCCTTTGCCATCATCTTTGCAACTACGACAATACATACTTTCTTGGTGGTATCGTTCTGACTCTACGTCACTGGTTGGAGTTTTCAAAATCATCATTCCGGGCATTATTTTGTACAACACATGGCGTGCCTATACATCTTTGTTTTATGGTGAACAGATGACTATCACGATGGCATCCCTGCAGAACTCTGTCCGCTATGACATCACGACTTGGTATAAATCAATCTCAGGCACTAAATTTGCTGCTGATATAGACGATATTTCTCCTGGCTACCATCGCTGAGGATACCACGACCAACTCTGATTCGCTGGTTATGTCCACCATCAGGACGACTAAAATTAAATACTGATGCAGCCGTAGGCAGGCAATATGCTGCAGGGGGTGCAATATTACGGGATCATAGGGGACATTGTATTGGCGCAATTTCTTTCAGGTTGCCCCTAGCTTCGCCACAAAATGCAGAAATTCAAACAGCTTTATTTGGTCTTCTATATTTTCTCCCTATGCATCGCAACATTGTATTGGAATCGGATTGTGCATCCATGATTTCTCGGCTGTCCAACCCCCAAATGGTTCAAGGAATTATTATCTCAGGCTACTTCATACTCTGATACATCTCCATCGACTAAACTTTCATCATATCTACCGAGAGGCTAATATGGCGGCTCATTATTTATCTCAACACGCAATGCTGGACCCTATCACGCATTATTACACATCACAAACTCTTCCCTCATTGGTGCGCGCGGCTGTCACTTTGGATCTCACATCTGTTAACTTGCGTGTTGTTTAATACTTTACAGTCTTCCACATGGATTGGCTTTTTCCACTTATCCCTACCTGGATCCTACAAGATTCAGGCAGGCTTGGTACGTCCTACTATCTTTTCAAATATGTATTAGCCTATAACATATTGCTTTGTAACTGCCTATTTATGCTTCCTTTCATATGGTTTGGAGTCTACAACCTCGTGGCGATATATTTCATTACAATTTTGCTGGATCCCATGGCATATACATCTCAGCGAATAGCTCACCCTTTATCGCCTTGGCCTCGACTTTGCCAAGGCGATGTCGGTACGTGTCTGATATTCTTTGGTTTTCTTTGGATGCTCAATATCATCGGAGCAATTTATATGTGTATTTTTCCTGAGAGCTTCTATCTGGCTGGATACTCATTCCGAGCTGACTATGCCTTGATGGACATGACATGCTGCGTTGGCGTTGGAGGCCTCCGATTGTCTTCCACAGGGATTGGCGCTCTCTAACACATCCTGCCTGTTTCCCATGGGATCCAGGCAGGTTCGGTATGTCTGCTTATCTATTGGCCTTCATTTCATATTTTTTTCTCCTGTATCATAACTACCGCTTGGTGCCTGCTATTTCATGTCTTGGACGATATTCGGCGCTGGCAAGTGATGGTTTTTCCTCATTGGCGGACTTAACAATCATTGACAAGCCCACACCTTGGTTTTACTTGAAGGGATTACTGGAGGGGACACTATTGCGTCACAATTTCTGCCATATCCGTGATATGCACAACCTTACAGAATATAAACATTTGTACTCCGATTTCGATTCAATGCATTTCAATGATGGTCGTATAAATATGTACGCTTTTTCCTTCGCTAGGGTTTTATCCACAAGGGTGGTTTTACCTAGCAAGGTTTTAATGCGGCATATCGTATATGACTGGAGATATGTAATTCTTAGTTCGTTATTTCATTTATTCGCCTACTCTGAACTGATGTAATATGGTTTTCCTCCGCCATAAGTGAGGCTTTATTTTAATCAAATAAAGGTTTCTAAAAAAAAAAACATACATATATAGGTAGAATTTATATTTAGACTATACAATCCCAGTCTAAAACTTTTAAATATTAGTGACCCCTAACTCATTTATTTCATATATATTTTATATAATACACGTACGTACATACATATATACCCACACAAATGGCGCATATACTAATCTCATAAAATCTGTTTATAAGTTGTGGGCATCACGTATTACGCATTGACATTTTAGGTAGCCAGGTAAACCATAGATAAAATAACTTTGCAAAATTCATAATGGAGCAGTTGTTAATTCCTGAAAGTTATTCTGCTCAAGTGCTCTCTTTCTCCTTCATGAGTTCTACATAATTCTGCACTACTTTCATCACAACATCAGACTCGCTCGCAATTTAGGAGGAATAAATGAACATGCTCTTAAGTGTATAGTTAACGAAATACGTATTCTTATACATAATAAAAATACATATGCATAAATAATGCAATGTGGCATTATACCGTCAGTGAGGCATGTTGAAACCTGTCAAAATGTCATCAAGCAGACTTGTTTCCATTATTTGCAGTTCCCTACTTGCTGCATAAATGTCAAATGATCATAGACTCAATCCCCGCATAGAATGCACCATTTGCTAGTTGTGACAAAGGCGTCATCCGAAATGGAGGAAGGGTTGTCAAGTAAACATAGAAGTTGTATAACTCAATTTACAAAAACAAGAATACAATCATCTTGGGTATATAAGAAAGGTCCACCCTGACTTGTTATAAATTTCCTTAATTTAGTTAAGTTTGATCACCTACTTGCATAATAGTTCGACAAATGATCTTAACAAGTGTAACAACAGTCGCGTGGATTAGAATTTTGGAGGGAGATTGTTCAACTATCAAAGATACATTATCTATCAACCATTTCAAGTTCAACTAACCATGTTCAAGTTAAACAAAAATCACAGTTTTCCAAATCAATGTGAATGACCTATAGTCTTAGTTAAGATCAAGAATAGGAAGACCAGAACAACTCAGCAGACAAAAGCTCTCGCGAGTTCGTCTAAACCAAACCAAACAAGGGCTTACATGACCACCACCACCACCAACAACAACAACAACAACAACAACAACAACAACACACACAACAACAACAATCATACTCGGCATATCCCAACGACAGCAAAAGCTATCGTTAGAGTCTGGGGAGGATGAGAGGCAGACAAACAATACCTCCATCCCAGGGATAGAGAGTTTACTTCCAGTAAGACCCCCGGCTCTATATGTACTTGTATAGAGAGCACAATAATAGGAATAGTACTAGTGAAGGGATTTTGTTAAACATAAACAGAAATCTTCCGATATTAAAATAGTCCTAACAGTGGATATGCACAAATAGTTGAAAGACAAAGACCGAAACAAAAATGTGCAAACCTAAAGTGCATATACTATCTCGTCCTCTAAGTATGCTCTAATGTGTCCCTGTATCCTGCCTACCCCTTCATGAACTGCTATCCTACCACATGTCTTCGGAGAGGTGCAACTCTAGTAAGTCATGCATAATCTGCTCATCCCACGTCAGTTTGGGGTTGTCTTTACTCCTCTTCCCTTCTACAGTGAGGCTTTCAATTGCCCTGACAGACGTCATTGTCTGTCTCCTCTTGACATGCCCAAGTCATCTCAGTCTTCTCTCTTTTATCTTATCTGCTACACTAGCCATCCAAAACCTTTCTCTATATACCTCATTTCTTATCATGTCTAGCCTTGTATGTCACACATCCACCTCAGCATCCTCATCTCTGCCACTTCCATTTTCTGTGACTGTGTCCTCTTGATGACCCAGCGGTCTGTTCCATATAACATTGCCGGCTGCATTACCACCCTATAAAATTTTTCCTTTAATTTAGTTGAAAAAGTCTTGTCACACACAGCACCCTTGAGGCCGCCTTCCACCTACACCAATCTACCTGAACTCGGTGTGCAACGTCACTCTCTATGTCTCCAACTTTTTGTACAAATCATCCTAGGTACTTGAACATACTTACCTTTGGGACCACTTTACCCTCGATGGTGAGTTGACTATTCTCATCGTCGGCTGCGCCGCTGAAGTCGCAATGCAGATACTCAGTCTTAGAACGACTAATCCTTATGCATTTTCTCTCTAAAGCACCTCGCCACTCCTCTAGTCTCATATTCAGGTTATGTCTACTTTCCGCGACGAATACAATATCGTCAGCAAAAAGCATACACCATGGAACTGTCTCTTAGATCGGCTTTGACAACTCGTTTAGGACAACTGCAAAAAGAAATGGGCTCAAAGCGAACCCTTGATAGAGGCCTACTTCTGTAGCGCCCCGTCCCGAACCCTAGGGTTAGAACCGGTACGCCCCGCTGCATTCCACTAAGGGATATACAAGGCGTCAGTATGAAACCCCTACACTTATCAAAACGACAGAGTATTCGGTGGCGGAAGCAAATAAATCAACTCAAAACCCTAAATCGAAAGTAAAATCCCCAAAATCATATATAGTCAACATCATGTCAAGATCCTCTAAACGACATCGTAAAGTGCGTAAAATACAAACCCTAAGCTAAGTCCTCAAATGAAATAATAAATAAAATAAACTTCTCTACTTCTTGATCGTCTATCTCCAGACAGTCTCTACGAGTCCCACTGAGCGCACTCTGAATCTTCTCCAACCCATGGGTAATCATATCCTGAATCGTCTGCGACAAAACAAAACGAACAGTGTGAGCGACAAAAACGTCACTCAGTAGGTAACCTGCCTGCATCGGCCCTATGAGATCATACATGCTAGGACTAGTGAAATACATATACATACTGTAATACGAAAATAGACTGTCCACGTTTTCGCAAACACGTATAACGGCCAGAACTTTTTAAACAACGTATAACGGTCAGAACTTCTTAAAACAATGTATAACGGTCATAACTTCTTAAAACAATCAAAACACATAATCGTGCGAAACGAGCATGAAATGCAATGCCACATACGTGATGCATGATAACCCTACATTCTCAGAAACATTCATCTAATCGTGCAATGCATGATCCCGGGTCCTAACAGAACGGAACGGAACGGAACAGATTAGATATGCGACTTACGTCTCGCATATCCTAACAGAACAGAACGGAACAGAACAGAACATATCATATGTGCAATGTCGTGATGCATGAATGCACAGAGATCACATTCGGAATCTTTACTTACTTTCTCTTTCTTTCTCTTCCTTTTCTTTTTCTTTTTTTCTTTTCTTTTCCCTTTCTTTCCTTTCCCTCCTGCGTTCTCAGCTTCCCCCCCTTTTTCAATTTCTTTTTTTTTCTTTTGCCTTTTCTTTTATTATTCTTTTATTTATTCTTTTCCTTTCCCTTCCTGTGCCTTCCATTCACCACCCCCTTTTCAATTTCTTTCGTGCTTCCCCTCTCAGCCCCCGTACTCCCTCAGCCCCTCACCTCACTCCTACCTCACGTAAACCCCCCCAGCGCACCACAACACCCTATGCACCACAAACACCCCCAGCACACCACCCCCTCAGCAACCCTTTCAGCCGCCCTCCCCCCTCAAACCCCCACCCCTCCAAATCGCCCCCCCAAATCAGCCCCCCGTTAGTCCGCCCCCCCTTATTCCTCCATCCGGCAGCACGTGGTCATAGCCCACCACCACCGGCCACGCGCCGCCGGTACAAACACTCATTCCTACGATTCCGGTATTCACACGCAAATCAAAAATCAAATCTTTTCCGAGTTTCATACGAAAATAGCATCGTACATATATACGGACATACAATTCATTACATATACGTATAATCAACAATCAAACATCTATACAATCACAAATACTAATGCACGATCTCGTTTTCATAAAGAAATTAAAGGATTACTGCTAACACATTCAACAGATGTTAAGGGGCACCTACCTGGTACTGGATACGTGTTTGAAGAGCGTGATCGAGTGGTGATATTCCTCCCTAGTCTCCCTAAAAGCGGCGGCTTGTTGAACCAAGGAGGAAGTCGTTCCTTTTCTTTTCTGTGAATGACGCCCACTTCTTTTGTGGGGAGGGAGAGGGTTTACGTGTTTAAATAGAATTTGATTAGGGTTTAGGGAAAATTTTCCTAATCAAATTAGGTTTAATAATTAATTAGCTCAAATACCCTTTTTACCCTTATTTTAAAAAGTGGGATATAACATTCTCCCCTCCTTACAAAAAGTTTCGTCCTCGAAACTTGTGTATTACGTGATCAATAACTTACTGTAGTTCTACTTGATTTATTTACCTAGATCATGACCGAACTTAGTATCCCTTGCGTATTCCGATATTTTACCACCCATTTCACTTCATCAATACAGGACTAAGTCCTCAAATCATTCAGTGTGTATATATCAATGTAACCTTTACATCCATTATCCTTCGCCTGATCGATCATAACCTATTCTTTCTATAGTTCTCGAATCAACCTTAAGGGTATCGTCATTTACTGGCTTCATAACTTAATTGACGGTCTATATCGTACTTATCTTTGCTATCATGAGCAACCCTCTAAAAACAGTCCTTAGGTATAGTATCATCTTTAACTTTACCCCCTTGTCCACAAGACTCATACCTAAAGCTGCATGTATTTCCCGGAATACGTTGTACTTTAGTACGATTTAACTTAGTCATCGCTAGCATCTCACAAGATGATCTAGTACTTATAGAGTTCGATCCTTACTTAATTCCCTATAATCAGTGCTTACAAACTTCCACCTATACCACTTAACGTGTATCATTCAACTTTTTACAATCTACAATACTGGATTCTTAAACTTATCATGTATGATTCATCTCCTAGATAATTAACCATACTAACATCCTTTGTGTATGCCAATATAGTGACCGTTACCCTTTCTTAATACGACCAAGTATTCAAAATCAGTTCTTATATACTTACGAACTAGATATATGGTCATGCTCTTAATTCCTCAGAAATATCGTCAGCAGCCTAGTATACGAAACATATGTATGGACATATCTTTTTTTTTTCGAGTCAAAAAAAGTAGCTTACGTAGTTATAATTTTGAATATAGCTTTAACTATTTAAAATACTAAACCTTCCATTTTTTTTTTGCAAATACAAAACTTAAAGTATCGTAGATTTATTTCACAACGCGATATCTCAAACTACCATTTTAAAAACGTTGATATAACTTGTTCGCAAGGCATTTTGGTAAAATTGCGTCAAACAGTTGAAAACTTATAATGTAAGGTTTTATGAAACGATTTGAATACGGTACCTTCCGTTTTCAAAAACCTGAAGCGCCCCCTTTTTTTTTCTTCACAAGAGTTTAGTAAGTTCATCGCGAGCGGGTAAATAACTTCAAAAACATTTAAACGATTAAACTGCTTGCGATATCGATAGTCGTCAAATTAAATTAATTTTGACAAAAAAATAGATATAACAATAACAAAATTTGAAATCTTCTGTAAGAAATACATATAAACACATCGTTTTTGCAAGAACATCATATTTAAAAAAATTCCTCTTTTCAAGGTCGTCAAAAGAATTGAAATTTTTTATTACTGATTTACAAGTACAAAGAAAAAATTTAGCCTCGTAAAGTTTAGTAGCCTATATAAAGAAATGTGACTTAACAAGGTATTTTCAAAATAAAATGTCTTTTGAAGTCCCTGTAAAATATAGGTATAACTCGGTGTACGTGCTTATATAAAATATTTATGTGCAAAAAAATAATAGTCCAATTCTAGCATGGCACACTAAATATTTATCGACTTAAGGTGTTCTAATTCACCATGCTTCCGTGCGCCATACTGATCCACTTTATTTCTTTACTTGGTTATTCGAATCGCTAACTATCCTAGTTGAATTCACCTGAACAAGCAACCACCATTGGTTCTTGCTTACTCTATTTCAATTCAAGACTACTAGATTCAAACCAATGTGCCAATGTCAACACTTTACCCACAAATTGTAATGATATAATATTCCAAGGGACATACTATAGTTGATTCTCGCTTATTGTTCAATACCTCTAATAACACTAATGTCGTCGACCTATTTTGATTGCCCAACATTCAACATCTTAACCCTAGACTATAAATTCCTTTATACAACATCCTTAACTAAACTCCTCGAATTACAACGCTAATCGTTATTTAATTTCTAACATTCTACTATAAATTATCTCTTAGCATTTATCATACTATTATAATTCATTTCCTAGTAGCTATGGTCACAACTTAGGCCTAAGCCTGCTATGATGTTATCGTCCAAGTAGGGATATGGACCCGCTTTACTTTACCCTAATGGTGCCGAGTACCATGTTGCAGCTATGGTAAGGCATCCCGAGTTACTGCCTGACCCATTAATATGTCCACTAACGTTTGTAGTAGGGTATTCTGATTAACATTGTAATTCCTTCAAATCAATTATATAGTATTCAATTAGGGTTGCTAAGATCACGGCTTATAGAGTTATGATCAACCTTATCCTAGATATACGTGTTTCAAAACCGATCGACTTCTTAAGTTTAAGATCATAACTTATTTCTAGGATCATTCTTAGCATCGTCATTTCTTAAGTCGATCGCGTCTTATTTCTAAATCATGATTAGTACATAATCAACACTTATTACTAAATCAGTACTTATGTTTAAAGTCAACTCTTAATCGAGATCGTTGCTTATGTCTAAGATTGTGACTTATGTTCATGATTATCACTTATAACTGAGATCAGTACCTATGTTCATGATCATCGCTTATGTTCAAATCATCACTTATGTCTAAGATTGTGACTTAGAGACAGAATCATAACTTATTTTCTAATATCATGGCCTAATTCTACATTTCCGCCGTAGATCCAGAGCCATGCTCTGAAGATCGTACTGTCGGCACGTAATACCTCTTGATCTCATTCTGAAATTAGATACAAGTGATCGGCAGTGTCAGTTGTGCTGCGCCACCACTCCTCCGCATCCACTTGTAGAAGAATCTCAAGTCCGAATGCGGTGGTGGTGGAGCCTGTGGCTGCCGATGGTGTTGCACCACAGCTTGGGCTATGACCAGTAGTGCGTCAGTCAGGGCCTGGGGAAGCACGACCTACGGTGGAACCCCATTCTCGGAGTGGTTCCCATAGCCGTTCCTACCGTTCTCTTCTCGACGACGGCATATTTGCTATGACAAGGAAAATTTCAGTTTTTTTTCTATTAGGGACATTTCAGGAATATATAAAACTTAAGAAAACAAGAGAGAATCAAATACAGAAAAAGTATAACGGAGATAAAACGAAGCATGCCCCCACCCAATCATCACTTGGTCTAAATCAAACTTATTCTAAGGTCAAACTTAGTCTCAAATCGTAGCTTACGTCTAGAATCAAACTTAGTCTAAGATCGAACCTAAATCTTGATCCGAACCTAAATCTATAGTCATCTCTTACGTCTAAAATCATTTCTTAATTCTACGTTTCCGCAGTAGATCTAGAGCCTGGTCTCTGATACCACCTGTAGTGCCCCGTCCCGAACCCTAGGGTTAGAACCGGTACGCCCGCCGCATTCCACTAAGGGATATACAAGGCGTCAGTATGAAACCCCTACACTTATCAAAACGACAGAGTATTCGGTGGCGGAAGCAAAATAAATCAACTCAAAACCCTAAATCGAAAGTAAAATCCCCAAAATCATATATAGTCAACATCAAGTCAAGATCCTCTAAACGACATCGTAAAGTGCGTAAAATACAAACCCTAAGCTAAGTCCTCAAATGAAATAATAAATAATAAGCTTCTCTACTTCTTGATCGTCTATCTCCAGACAGTCTCTACGAGTCCCACTGAGCGCACTCTGAATCTTCTCCAACCCATGGGTAATCATATCCTGAATCGTCTGCGACAAACAAAACGAACGGTGTGAGCGACAAAAACGTCACTCAGTAGGTAACCTGCCTGCATCGGCCCTATAAGATCATACATGCTAGGACAGTAGTGAAATACATATACGTACTGTAATACGAAAATAGACTGTCCACGTTTTCGCAAACACGTATAAACGGCCAGAACTTTTTAAACAACGTATAACGGTCAGAACTTCTTAAAACAATGTATAACGGTCATAACTTCTTAAAACAATCAAAACACATAATCGTGCGAAACGAGCATGAAATGCAATGCCATACGTGATGCATGATAACCCTACATTCTCAAACATTCATCTAATCGTGCAATGCATGATCCCGGGTCCTAACAGAACGGAACGGAACGGAACGGAACAGATTAGATATGCGACTTACGTCTCGCATATCCTAACAGAACAGAACGGAACAGAACAGAATATCATATGTGCAATGTCGTGATGCATGAATGCACAGAGATCACATTCGGAATCTTTACTTACTTTCTCTTTCTTTCTCTTCCTTTTCTTTTTCTTTTTCTTTTTCTTTTCCCTTTCTTTCCTTTCCCCCCTGCGTTCTCAGCTTCCCCCCCTTTTTCAATTTCTTTTTTTTTCTTTTGCCTTTTCTTTTATTTTCTTTTATTTATTCTTTTCCTTTCCCTTTGCCTTCCATTCACCACCCCCTTTTCAATTTCTTTCGTGCTTCCCCTCCCCTCTCAGCCCCCGTACTCCCTCAGCCCCTCACCTCACTCCTACCACGTCACTACCTCAACCCCCCCCCCCCCCCACCACACACCCCCCTATCACCCACACCCCCCCCCCCACCCCCCTCCACCCTTTCCCTCATCCCTCCCCCCCCTCAAAACCCCCACCTCTCCAAATCGCCCCCAAATCAGCCCCCCATTAGTCCGCCCCCCCTTATTCCTCCATCCGGCAGCACGTGGTCATAGCCCACCACCACCGGCCACGTGCCGCCGGTACAAACACTCATTCCTACGATTCCGGTATTCACACGCAAATCAAAAATCAAATCTTTTTCCGAGTTTCATACGAAAATAGCATCGTACATATATACGGACATACAATTCATTACATATACGTATAATCAACAATCAAACATCTATACAATCACAAATACTAATGCACGATCTCGTTTTCATAAAGAAATTAAAGGATTACTGCTAACACATTCAACAGATGTTAAGGGGCACCTACCTGGTACTGGATACGTGTTTGAAGAGCGTGATCGAGTGGTGATATTCCTCCCTAGTCTCCCTAAAAGCGGCGACTTGTTGAACCAAGGAGGAAGTCGTTCCTTTTCTTTTCTGTGAATGACGCCCACTTCTTATGTGGGGAGGGAGAGGGTTTACGTGTTTAAATAGAATTTGATTCGGGTTTATGGAAAATTTTCCTAATCAATTAGGTTTAATAATTAATTAGCTCAAATACCCTTTTTACCCTTATTTTAAAAGTGGGATATAACAACTTCCACCGGAAATAAGTCCGTATTCCCTACAGACATATGAACGATTGTTTTCGTCCTAGCATACATATCCCTAATTATGTTTATATACTTCATTGGAACCGCTCTTGCATCGAGACTATCTCATATCAGTCTACGTGGCACAGTATCATACACTTTGTTCAAGATCGATGAAAACCATATGTAGATCGCGTTTCTTCTCCCTATACTTCTCCATCAATCTCCTTATAATGTGTATTGCCTCCGTAGTTGACCGTCCTGACATAAAACCAAATTGGTTTACCGTAACTTGAGTTTCTCCCCTAATTCTAGTGTCGATCACTCTCTCCCATAACTTCATAGTATGACTTAGCAATTTAATCCCCTGTAATTCCCACAATACTGTCTCTTTTTTTCTTATATAGAGGGACCACTACACTCCTCCACTCATCTGGCATTTTTCCTGTTTTAAAAATAAGGTTGTACAGAGTAGTTAGCCATTCAACCCCTTCCTCTCTCAAACACTTCCACGCCTCAATGGGTATGTTATCCAGACCAACTGCCTTAGCTCTTCCCATCTTCTTAAGTGTTCTCTTCACCTCTCCTTGTGTGATGCGACGATAATCGTAGTTATTATGTTGTCGTTTTTGGGTAGTGATGTTTTCTCTTTCTTTGTGGTCGACCCTTCCGCTGTTGAAAAGGTTGTGAAAGTATGTTTGTCATTGCCTCTTGATGTCTTGTTCTTTGACTAAAACATGTCCATCGTCTCTCTTTATAAACTTCACGACTTCTAGGTCTTGCCTCTTTCGATCTCTAGCTTTGGCAATCTTGAACATATCACGCTCTCCGTATTTTGTTTTTAATCTTTCTTACATCTTTTTATAGGCTGCGTTCATCGCCTCCGTCACTGCCTTCTTCGGTTCTTTCCTGGCGATTTTGTAGTTATCCCTCACTCTCTCTTTCTCTCCCAATCTGTGCAGCTTAACACATCTCTAAAACTCTTTTGTTTATTCCTTATTGTTTGTTGCACATCCTTGTTCCACTACCACGACTCTTTATGTACGGTTGTCTTTCCTGTTGTTGCCCCAAGAGTTTCCTTCACCGCGTGAATAATGGTAGTCGCCATAGCCTCCCATATCTGGTTTGTGTCCTCAGCTAGTAGATCTGATGTCGCCGAGATGACTTTGTCTCTAAATATGTTAATTTTTTCGTCCTTCAAACTTCACCATCGAATCCTGCGTGATAATTTTCTAACCTTCGTGCTTAGCTTTTGGCTCAAGGCTATAACTACGACTAGTAAATGGTGTTGCGTCACTATTGTCCCCCTGGTATAACCTTGCAGTCCCTCCACAACTGCTGGTCACACGACCGAAACAAGTGGCTCAGAAATAACTTGGCTCGTTCCACCTCTACTTGGAAGGAAACTGAAGTGCTCCTTGTTAGACACTATGTTCAGATGTGTTCGAGGGTTTTGTCAGATTATGAATTTGATCAAATCTTTTGTAAAAACACGTAGCTGAATTGCTTTGACCATCTGTCATAATGGGTGCCAAGGTTTGATGTTAGTGGAGACTAAATTCAACAACAAAAGATCAAATCTACCATATCCAAAGCACTAGCCTCTAAGATAACATTTACAACTCAAAGAACGCATGCCATGAACGCATAAAAAAAGCTGTCAAGCACCGAAAGGAATTAGGTTTGAAGCGACAACATATTTTAGCCCCATTGGCAGCCTTCAGAACTTCATTCCCACCAGACATGACATTTTAGCCAATTGGAGGCTCATCTTCAATCATAACAACTATGTGCCAACAAATGGAAAGGGTTGTTGTTCCATTAAATTCCTGCCAAATGAAAAAACGGATCGGCAATTTAATTAGTAGTGCAACCATGAAAGTCCCAGAAGAAGTGCCCTTCTGGCTAAGAAGGTTGCTCCGCTGCTGGCTGTCACAAGGCAGTCCTCTTTGGGACAACGACCAACAGGGCACATTTATACTGATTGTTGTTAAAACAGCAGCATTCTGGTGCCAAGAACAATTTACTCTTGAATGAACTCAAGACGAGGCAAAGAGATACAAATGATCCCCAAAACAAGACACTTTGGAATAATACAGCTCCCTTATCCAGGTATCCCCGTAATTTCTTATATGACAGAATGACTGTAAGTTTATTTATTTTTTTATTTTTTGTAAATCAGAATGACTATAAGTTAAAGAATGTTATAGTTTGTCGAGAAAAAGGATACCTATTTCACAACTTCTTTGTGAGCTTTATAAGAGAGGATCACGTTCCATATTAAAGCAATGAAGTTAGCAGCAAGGACCTGAAAACAGACAAGAAACAGTAATCATTAGTGCTAAAAAAAAATACACAAGATGCAGACCACTGTAAGTGACTCCAGAACCCGATGTTGACCAATAGGATGGACTTTTTAGACAGAATCATCACAATTACAAACTATTGCAAAACAAAAAATGATGGGAAAAAACACAACTTATTTAGATATTTAATGTTTCACCAGAGGTATAATGCAGCATTACCTGTACTTTATATGAACAGACCACGTGTCAGATATTTCACTATGGGGATAATGCACCATGATTGTACTTTACATGATTAGTGGAGGTAAGAAAACAGTAGGATGTGCATGTCTATATGTGTGTGTGCATGTGGTGTCTCTATACATATATGTGTGTCTGTACGCGTCAGTGTGTCTGTATGTATGTGTGTGTGGGTGTGAATAGACATGTATTACATGATTAATGATGGTTACAGATCAACTGTGTGTGTGTGAGTACACATGTTCATAGACATCATGTATATGTATACACATGTATGTGCGTCATGTCTGTCCAAAGGAAACACATGCTACCTAATTTTAGCTGACGCAAAAATGTTCAGACACCTCAAAGAACTTTTATGAAATGTTTTGCATACTAAACTACTCGGACACTCTTTCAGTTGGTGGACACACACAAGCTGCACTTGGGACTCCGTCAACTACACCAGTCCAAGAAACTTTGCGCACAACAAATTCATGGATCCTTCCACATGTGCTGCTTACTTAGCATAAAGCATGTAAAAGCAAATAAATCAATTAGATTAACCAAAAAATAATGCCTTATAGACCTGAAATTGTTGTGGTACAAAACGGAAGTTTAAGAACTGAAATGGAATCCAAAGTTGCCAATTGGCAAGGACAGCAGAGAACCACTCCTGAAAAACAAAAAGGCGTTGGAATCAAAATCAATCAACAGGTTTCTTCCTTCCTCTTTGCAAAGCAACAGTGAAACGGAACCAAAAACTATTAAACCACCTGCTGAAGCTTTGGAATGACTTGGTGCGGCCTTCCCTCCAATGTCACTAAAGTAGACAGGAAGACCCCGATAAATAGTGGAGAGAAAAGAAACTGCCATAAAACAGCACTTTGTAAGAAATAACAGAAGGCCTCTAACATACCATAACAACTATTCCCTCTCACTCAGAAACTGTTGACTTTTCAACATAGTGCAAATTACAAAACTCAACTAGGCCAATAATTTTAGGACAGAAGGAGTATGTTATAAACAGGGAGCATGTAATAATTCAAAGGCTGAAGGACCCACCTGATCGAACAGAAGACGGACTACAGCACCCAGGGCTCCTGGAAGTTTCACCAATTTACTCAAGCACAAATACCTATGCATATCATACATGCATAAACCAACTCAAGTCATCCATTTAAATTCATCTAATAGATGGATTTAATTAAACTCAAATTCTATGATCTATATCTAAACCCATTTAACTGATGCATACCCACTCTTCACACTACACAGCACACAGTAACACAATGAGTACACTTCTCTTTTTCTTTCAAAAAGGAAAAAGAGAGAGAAAGAAAAACAGAAAACAAAAGTTAGCTAAAGTACAAAAAACAGAGAAAGGATAAATCAGCAAGCTGACAATAATGATGGCACCAGCACCACCAGCAGCGACTTGGTTTACTGTTTCAGAGTTATACCACTGGTCAATAGCAGCGCCATAGGCAGATTGGCTTGTATAATGCTCTTTTTTTTTT